>OY757313.1:4601117-5801117 GCA_963583905.1 Stenurella melanura | reverse complement strand
CTAAATCGACAAGCATAATGCTTACTTTAGTTTATATTTGTGTAATTTTTTCGAATTAATACAAGCATATTATAACTTTACCGCATCACAAAAGTCCGTATAAATTTAAATTTCAAGTCCTTTTGATATTTCAGCAGCATTGTGTATAGACAATCCAAACCATCGGAGATCATACTGTGACTGATTACGGTTATATTTCCCTTATTGTAATTAAACCGTATTACCTTGTATAATATTGAGGGTTTATTAGTTATTTGCCAAACTGGATTATACTTATAAAGGACCTCAATGTAGCCGAACTGTATCCACAAGGATTTGCTACATATTGTCACATCCATACTAATTAATTAATTTCGGGACAAATGCCTGGCTTGTACAGCTTAACATTTATTTGGATTATGTTAATTTCTATTCATTAAGCTATTTCGTCCACAATAAACGTTTGGGTTGGCACTATTTCAGTTACAATAATTAGTTTTGTTTTAATAGCAGTATGTGAACTTCATGTAAAGGATAATTTGAATTCAAATAGATAAAATTAACTACAAACACCGGATTTAAGGGAACGGGATTAACTTGCATTTTATTCTGCATATTTTTTGTGTGTCTCCCACGAGCCCTTATGATTGCAATAATCCTTCTTCCCATACTTATGACGATGTTATCAATCATTTCCTGCTACAAATTCTCCTTCATTTCAATTAGAGCAGCTCTCTTTTCTTCTATGTTTTGAACAGGAGGAATTTTTTACCTAAGCCGTCTGCCTAGCATGTTCAATTGTATTCAAGTCTGGGGAACAGGCAGGCCCGATCATTGTCAGTATTTCCACCTGGTTTAGAATCTCAATTATGCAACGAGCGATGTGCTAGGGAGCATTGTCTTGAATTAAAAGGAAAATTTTTCAGATATGTGCCCCTAAAGATATACCATATCACATCAAAATTGAGCTTCCATCGAAATTGCTCATTAAGCTCTCCTGGATGGTAGGGAAAGCGTTTCTCCAATATCGCATTCTCCCGAACCCTCATTTTTTAGCCACTAATATAGAAACGTTTATAATCTGTCACATTTAATTTACCTTACTAGGAAAGATAATTGCTACAAACTCGCCACGACTTAGAGATCTCGACTCAAAGTGTGGGAATAATCTGACAGTTAGTTAATTGACAGATGAAAATGTATGGTTATATGAAACCTGTCACCAAGTATTTACTTTATTCTAAATGCCGTTAACAAATGTTTATAGAAACACTGAGAAAAGAAAAATAATGGGCGCCACTATATTTTTAAATCTCCCTTAAAAACTATAGAAAAACTTGCTGAATATGATAATTGACTGACTTTAGGTAGAAAGTAATAAATAAAAAACAACTTAATGGACAATAACAATGTATTACGTTTTATTGGAGAACGTACACAAATAAACACTTTTGACAGATAAACTCAACAAATATGTAACATACGTAATTATAAACGAACAAACAACGTTGACAGTTGTGCATAAACTTTGTAATAAATGGTGTAATATTCATAAACATGGACAAATAAAATCCATTGACAGGTATGCTTACAGATGAGAAGAAAATTTGTAGCATAGGTAAATATAAATAAAGAAATAAGCCTGATAGATATTCTCACAGATACGACACAAATAATTACTTTAAATAAACTTAACAATTAACGAACTTAATAGTTATGCTTAAAAGTGCAAAGAAAGCAAGTTATATGCTTTAACTGAAACAAATAATTGATAGTTACGATGTCCATTACATAGTTAAAATCGAAGTTATATTAATATACATGATAAATCTAGTTATAAACAAGGTAATGCCAGATAAACAAGTGATTTGTCCATATTTATTATTCTGAACACTGAATGGTTGCTACTTGCCTTTTCGTTGAACACTCTGAGATGTCGAAGGAACGACAGGACACGATGTGACTGGTACGCCCGGGGGGGCGAGAAACAGGAGCTGGAACAAATAAATTGGATCTTAAACACTCACTTTTCACAAACTCGGTGCACTGTTTTCTCTACTACATTTAGTTTAACATGACAGTACATACAATTTATCATTAAAGCAGCAATTTTTTAGACAGAGTGTTATTTTATATCAAATGACATACTTAAGCATCCTTCAACTTCGGTATCAGTAGTTTTTAATATTCAACGTTTACTCTAATGCACTTAGACGATATTTCCATGTAGAACTGAATAATTTAGCTACTTCAGTCGAACAATAAATCCAGATTTTTTTGTTTCAACTTATTGCTCAATTTTTATTTTGGCTCACTTGGACCCTGACTGTCATCTTCTATCGCCTAAGCTAGACTGATTTGCGCGCTTCTCGCTTCTCACAGTAATCCTTGCCGCAGCCGTAACCAGTTCGTATTATTGCGAAGTTGCCAAGTTTTGATATTTATAAAACTAAACAACTATCACATATATGACTCGTTATAAATCTACAAAACACCATATGACAAGAGACGAAAAGGATAAGCTCCGAAACGTTGGGCTGGTGAAAAAAGCCTTTCTGAGGCTGTGTGCTAGTAGGTAATCGAGACAGAAGATTTCAAACCGCTTATCGCTTACTTCAAAGTGTCAGTATCTTCAGATGCTTCGTTTGCACCTCTTGAGATAACGATAAAAATCCTTTTCTTATTTCTGTTTAATTATATATACATCATTCTTCTCCAGGACCCCTGCTGTTTTAATGAGTCCTGTTCTGTAACAACCTACATCACGCAAAGAATATTTATGTGAATTAAACTCAGGTTACACACAAACAGAGCTGTACTAAAAACTTTTCATGTGACATAACTCATCGTTACTGCAAAATTATTTCAAGTACCCAGACATAAGTTGAAACTAGCACATAGTAGTAAAAACTTTTCAGTTGCTCTTATACTAGTTTAAAAGTGGCAGCAGAACTAAGTATATTAAATATCAAAGTAATATTTAGTAGAGTTTGTGAAAAGATGTATGGTATTTTAATGATAAAAATTTTCGAGGACATTAATTTTAAGAGACATGTCTATGATATGACGGTTATAAAATCTAATGTAATTTATAGTGGAAAATGTAATATCACGGACGTAAATAAAGTATGCGAGATTTTTAGTTCTCAGGACATAACCAGAACATAAATCATACATATAAAAAAATTGTCTAGAGCTCAAACAGCAATATTTGCTAAACGTGCTCAATGGAACTAAGGTCTGGAAATTATTACGGTCGCGTTAATTGTGGAATATTGTGCTACTGTAGAATTATTACAACGATTGCACAAGTATCTGTTCAATGCATTTAGGTTTTTGTTCCGAAAATTCTCTTAACACGCAGAGAATTTGATAGGATATTTTTTAAATCATAGAAACGATACTCTGAAAAGTTTACCTACTTAAGTCGTAAAATTCTTTTTATTTAACAAATTAACAATTTAATCAAAGATTAAAACCCAGGTTGCAATTGTTATAACAATCGTTGCCTTGGATTTTAATTTCTCTTCAGTCGAATTTTAGCACTTAGTAGCACACTATACAGAAGCGAAAGCTTACCGCAGTATCTTTGACATCGGGGTCAGATTTCTGTGACCTCCAAGTGACCATCCGGTCTGTTAAAATACACCCTTGACTTTAAGTAACCCCAAAGAAAAAAGTCTAAGGTGGTTAAATCAGGTGAACGCGGGGGCCACTCAATCGGACCTCAACGTCCTATTCACCTTCCAGTAAAATTGTCAACTAAAATCTGACGCACTGCTATCCCAAAATGAGGTGGGGCCCCGTCTTGCTGAAACCAGACTTTTTCAGCAGGAATATCTTCATCTTCATTGTTCGGAAATATAACTGCTAAGGCTGGCTCTAAATCAACTCGTAAAAACTGTAAATATCTTACGGCCAGATTTTCTTCAAAAAAAAGTACCTATAAACAATCACCAATCATATCTGCCCACACGTTTACTTTGCCTCGTCGCTGTGTATGGGCTTCTTGAGCCCAATGAGGATTTTCGTGTTACAATTATGCCGATGTACAGTCCCCTTTAAAGGAAATGTAGCTTCATCAGAAAAAACAAGTTTCTTTAAAAAATTTGGGTTTTCATTGCACAAGGTCATCAGCTGTTCACAAAAGTGTAAGCGCCGATCTGGATCGTCCTCATTCAATTCGTGGATTCATTGCACTTTGTATGGATGGTATTTTTCTTTTTTCAACAGACGTACAACAGAAGTTTGACTCATGTTATGATTTAACGCCAGCTGCCTTGTCGAAAGATGGTCCTTTCCTCACTTTCGAGAAGAATATTTAATTTTGTTTCGTTGCTTGTGCTAGGGCGACCAGAGCGAGGGAGGTCAGCTACAGTGCCAGATTCATCATATCTAGCCACCAATCTACTTACAGTGGATCTAGAAATTTGCTTTTCATGATACTTGGCATTGAAAACATCACATGCATCCTGATGAGTTCTCAGCCTATCACCATATCCAACCATCATCAAAAGTTCTATCCGTTCTCTTTCACTTAAACGTGGCATTGCATTCACTAATTTTACACTCAGAAGTGTCACAAAACTGAGGTTCCACACGTGCCAGGAATAAAAAAGTTATCGATACTTTACACAAAAAGGCCTGTATCTCTCTGTTGTTAAGTTGATTGTTTTTTATCATTATCTTTGTTTTGTTTTTATGTCAAATGTTTTCATGATGGTTAAAACAAAAATGTAGGCAACAAGATTTGCCAGTCCATAAGAAAGTGGAACATTACTCGTGAATTTGCGAGAGGTAAGCTATTTTTACGTAAAATGTCATTTTTTTAAAAGAATGGCTCAGCAAATATTTTTTTTTATATCACCAGAAAGCTAAAGGAATATACCACCAAAAACAGTAAACAAAAATGTCTGTTTACATTAAAAAAAATTATGATGGCGTCCTAACTCAAAAACCAATGACGTCATAAATTTTGGTATAGTGACAAAATGTAGCATTCACAAAACTAAAATTGACCTGTTCGAGAATTTTTTTGACAAATGACACATACCAAAGATATGGCCAAATTTTTGCCTGCAAACTTCAAAATTATAGTCAGCGACCCAAAGAACATAGAGGGTGAGAAAATCAAAACTATAGCAAAAATTTCCTCTGTACCCACATTTCTTTCCTAATATGCCTAGCCAATCTCTATATTCCTGTCTTCTGTGATAGTTGTCCATCCAAATGACTCACTGAATTTTTAGCGCTGCAATTGAAAAACTTACGTCTGTCAAATGATGACAAGGATTACAATTCATGTTGATAAAAAAATGTGGGATGTGATGTAGCGCCGAATTGTTTTTGTATTTATAGATATAATATCCAGAAAAAATATATGAGCTTGGCAGGTAAATAACTATTATTTTATTACATTTTTATCTGAAAAATGGGAATTATCTACCACGTCAGTTTCTAAGCGATATATCATGATTGATGAAGATTTCATATATTTGTTTACCCAAAGTGTGCACGAGGAAAATATAATAAATTTTCACTTTCTTTAACCTCATTCGGCTTCATATAACTTTGGAAGTAACTTAAAGGGGATCATGGAACTGTGTCGCCGTGGACTCTCCAACGGACTCGTCGACATCAAATGCCGAAATATTCAACCACGCGATTTACATATTTTCTACGAAACATTCAGTCAGTCCATAGTATGCCTTCTGGCACTGAATAATTAATCATTAACTCCAGTAAGTTTCATTGTGGCAGTAGTATTACGAGTTCTTTATTTTTACACTGTTTTCCATTACTGAAAGAGACTCTTGGAGCTGTTAGATATTATAGTAAGCAATCTTTCTAGTTGACCAGTAATTTTTTTAAAGAAGGAAGGCTACAATGTTTTCTTTTGCACCTGATGGTTTGCTTATTTATTTATATTGCGCGATAAATAATTCAGGAATTTGCTACAAAATGCAATTATCAGAAAATACGTAAATACATAAATTTTCCCCAAGTTAATTGCGTTTAAAATATTAGTTAAATTTTCTGCAAGTATCTACCACATTAACAAAGTAATTGAGTAGTGCAGTAATGAAATAACTTTAGAGGCATGTCCTAAGTTTGTTTGAAGGTATTCTCCGGGGTCCTATTACTCCAATTAAAACGTAGACTAATGTTTATTTGCGATAAACTTCCTTAATTCAATACAAAATTCACTTCTTAGTGCTAAAACTTCAGATTTAAATGTACAACATAATTTGTTCAAGTTGCAAGTTGAACGTGTTGAAATTTCCATAATAATTAATTTGTAAACGTCATACATCATGTAAGAGAACAGGCAAAAATCGGGAACAGTATTTTCTGTTTGAGCACTTGGCGAATGCATCAGTTGTAAATTAAAATTGACATGACAGTTCGTTGTTCATGGCTGACAGCCAAAAAGTTTTGAGAAAGAAGTAGGTAGATAGTCTTCCGAAACGTTAACTAACTTTAGCTTTCATTTTCATTTTTTGTTTTATAACTTTGTTCTAGTTTATATATTTTTAGGTGCGAGACATTTTGTGATAATCAAGTTTTGAAGAACCAACCTCTGTCTGATTCGTTTGGCGCCGAAGTTTTTTCATTATTTTTAAATATTTTTCTGTGGCAAAATACCCAACAAAACGTAAGAAAATTTTAAAAATGCTGTTAAAAATATTATAGTGTTGTTTTTATTCCGTTTCTGACTGTTTAAATCATGAATTTTAAATGTTCGCTCGTATGTCTCTATACCTATTCTTTTCGTGTAATTAATTTGTATTATGTTTGTGTATTTTGTATTTTATATTGTTGACTATTTATACCTTGAATGTTATTTGTGCTAATATTGGTCGTTTGACTTGTCTCACATCATTTTTGTATGATCTCATGGACAATATAATTATTATTATTCTTATTATTAGAGTTTACAAAATATTTCGCTCAAGTCGTTTCAGACAAATCGCTGAATAGACATGGAGAAACATACATACGGTTCGAATTGAGAACCTTTTTTTTTCAAAATTTTTTAATTAAATTAATTTTTTTTATTTTTAATATTTACTTCCTTATAGGCCCATAGCGTCCTCTAGTCGTAGTTTAGTAATTTATGAGAAAAATGCATATAAAAAAAATTCGCCCTGTACGTTCATCAAATCGAATTAATTTTAAAATAAATGACATTGGCAAACCACACTTGCATGCAAATCGATTGTCACTTATGCAGTATTTCCCGTACGAATTTTTTTTGTAGTTTCACAAAACTATTTTTGAAGTAGTTCGTTTGGCAGTTTTGTCTGCGTCCTTTGTCTGCTTTAAAACATTCTCGATTTAAAGAAGATTTATTGTTGGACTTTCTTAAAAAGAAAAGAAAATCAGTTTCGCAAGGGATATTAATCAAAAGGACATGTTTTGTCCTTTAAGCATGAATAAAGGATGGTCCTGCTAGTTGGCGAACTCGAAATACCAATATAATGAGCTTCAGACGTTGTCGTACACAAATTTGTGCTTTTAGTGTTCCGTTCAAAGACACTAACAAAGGTTGGAATTGTGAGCGAGTTGACTCCGCTACTAATTGAAATGCCTTTAATAGGCCTTTTAACGAGGCTCGTTTTGCGTTTTGATTAAATTAAATGTCGAGATCCTCATCATGTACAAATAAAATAAACGTTTTTATATTCAAGTTAGTTCCATGTGCAGTAAAGTAATAATTATACCTACGGAATGCGTGAATCTTAACAGAAAGGAAAGCCGTAAAAGACGTTAGGAAACAGGGGAAGAAAAAATAAAGACCGTTAATATAGCTATCTAGGCAGTAGCTAATGTACGACTCCTCCCATTCCCAGATTGTTTTTAGGAAAGTCTGTAATTATATTTGAACAATGTCCTTCGTTGCCATGAAGAAGCGTGCTAAAAGAAAACAAATAAAAAAACTAATAGATTGTTCCAACCTTTATTATAATAAAACATTTACACAATTATGAGAAATAAAGTTAATTAATGATGATTCTTCAGTAATCCAATTTTTAATGAAAGTTACGTTTAAAATAAAACTATAGTGGATATACTATCCATCGGAGGGGATGTAAAATTGGTCTCTTGTCTATTAAATGTAAGGCAAGTAAAAAATTTCTACTCTTCGATAGAAAAGAGGTTCGACAAAATTTCAAGGTTAGGAGCTCGTCTTCTGGCGTCGGTGATTAGCCTTAATAGCGGAAATAGGCCGCCCCTAAATAAGTGAATACAAAAAATATAAAATAAATAAAGTTAATTATTAATTATGTGAGAATGCTGACATTTTGGAAACGTCATTAAAAATCACTTCCACACATTCTCTATTTATACGTGTCTATCATATCTAAAAATAGTTCTGTTCTTGTCTTAGGCACTATAACCACTTTTGAATTGGCCAGCAGTATTTATTATTGAAAAGGGAGAAATACTATTATCTACCACTATTTCCCATCGGTATCGTCGTTTTTCGAACACTTTGAGGGGCAAATCCAGCGGTTTTAAATAGTAGTAGGTAATAATGCCGTAACATATTTAAAATTGTAAGGTATAAAAATTGGTTTGGCGACAAAAGTAATAAGATCGCAAAGTCCACAGGCAGCTGATGTAATATCAGATTTCCGTGGTGCGTACAATCCATCACACATCTATCTATTGACGCGTTTCTATAAGGCATTGTCCCAGTAATGAACTGCACATTGCTGCTCGCTTAATGACTCTTTTGCAAATATATTTCGCCTTAGTAGTTTTTTCGTATTCCTTCATCTAAATTAATAAAATCGGCGTAATATCAGTAAATAGTCTTTTTTGCAAGATTGATATTAAACAAAATGTATTTATTAAACAAAATATTTCTGAATATTAAATACTAATTTCTTCCACATCCACGCGTGCCAATATTCTTAACTAAAGATGACGGTCTCGGATGATTAGGGGTCGAGCTTGAGCTCTTTGCCCCAACCATCGCTGTAGACCTGGACCATCCACGTAGTGGAATGGAAGTATAGTAATCGATAAAAAATTCAATTTTTTCTTATTGAAATAGGCTTAGAATGTGGAGATTTCAAATTTAAGCGAGAAAGAAATATCTGTCTGTCTGACGATCGGTTTGTCGATCGGTGTGTCGGGAAAATAACCCATCCATCATTAAAGGGGCCGATAAAATAAAACTGAGATATTCACTTGAAATTTGGTACACGTACGTATTATAACGACATTTGATATTAGATTATATTTTGAGATCATTCCGTTGAAGCATTGGGAGTTAAGCAGGGCGAAATAAGTAAAGTAATTTTGTAACAGTACAGAAACTTGGAATTTGGTGTATATACTAGAAGCAAAGGTCTCAGATTTTTTTATAACACTCTTCAACACGTCCACCACCCCACTCCATCAATAAAGGTGCTGATAAAATAAATTTGAGATAATCGAGGTGAGGTACCGTACCGGCTTCAGTGGCAAGATCTCCTCTCTAGCCAACCTTTCCTTTACCAAAACTTCCTTCTATCACACACTTTTCATCATCATATCTCTTATTCTATACCTTCCCCCCTTTCTCTCTATGTGTTTGTTATATGTTTGTCTTTTTGTCCTTTTTGTTATTTTGTCATTTTGTGTTCTAAATTCACTTTAGACCAAGAAACTTTGTAAAATTCAAATCATTTAAAACTCAAATCTTCCTTTCCCAATCATAACTTCCTAACGGCGGGCAGACTGTTAGGGTAAATTTACCTCGAACGGGTTTTTTCGTTGAGTTTTTCCCGTGCCAATAATCGAAATTTATTCATTTTTTTTCCATATCTTCTTGTTGTGTTTAATTTTTCAGTGTTTTTAAATCTATTCTTTAGGTATAAGAAAAAATTTTAATGTTAATTTTAAGCCGCCACAGGTGGCAGGAGTTTTAACTTTTATTTAATTTTATTGAGCCGAACCGGTCGTGATCCACCCAACCGTACTAACTCCACGGCGCTGCGCGACGTGGTTGTGCGGTTGATTCTGGATCTCGATCCGGGGAGGCAATGCTTTGTATTTTTAATTCCATATTAAATTTGTTATGATGATGATGATGGCAAGATCTCGATCGGCGTGTGACCGTATCTCATTTCGCCGTCCTGGTTAAGTGGAAAAGTAGCATTAGCCAAACTTCGCCAGGACGTTAAAATAAATAAGGCAATTAAATAAATAAATATTCACTTAAAATTTGGTATAGCATACTATAACGACATCTAGAACTAGAGTATATTTTAAGATTATTCCATTGAAGGGGTGGGGGTAAATACAATAAAAGAGGTAAAAAAGCTGGTAAGAGCTGGTATAGAAATTTGGGATTTGGTGTATGTACTAGAAGTCAAGGCCTCAGATTAATTTGTAATATTTTTCACCTCCCCCCCAACAACCTCCACTCCATTATTAAAGGGGTTGATAAAATAATATTGAGATATACACTTGAAATTTGGTACACGTATACAGGGTGTAATTAGTTTCATGTCATTTAAAAAAAACTGGTGGTAGGGAACGACAAGACAAACAAAAAAACCTTATATAACATGGGGTCTAAATCTCATAGTTTTGGAGAGAAAAAATAAACAAAAGTTTCGAAAATTTTCAATAAATTTTTTGAGAACTGCTGGAATATTGAGGTAGGTTTAGATCGTCGCGCGTGTCTTTGCCTATGATACTCAATATTTGTGTAGATAGCTCTAAAATGTCGGCGGTCTTTAGCGATGCGGTAAAGATGAAAGACATTTTCTGGGTGTTTAATAGATCTGATCTGAAGAAAACTATACTCTAACTCTCCCTTGTGCAATATTTTAGTTACTGTGGGTGTTTCGTTATGTACACACCTTCGTCGTTTTTGTTATTTTTGAATTTCGCGTCATTGTGTATTTATAGTTAAGATTTAAGTATTTTATTGACTTACCATTCAAGTTGTCAAATTCTTGATTACGTACAGACACAACTTACTTGTTCGTTCTTTTTGTATTCCTTTTTGGCTTTTGTACCAAGTTTTTGTTTTGTTTTTCTTTATTGACAACGTTAGTTGATAGTTTAGTGTTTAGTGTAGAACGAAGTGCGTATGTCCTTAATTCGACGTACCGAACTGTGTATTGATGTAGATGCAGAGATTTTGAATCATTTAGGTAGGTAGTAGGCTTTTAACCCAGGACACTGATTTATGTTCCAAATGTTAATAAACCACATTTAAATTTTATAAATTATAAACAATCCAATATTTTGTTGCAAATTAAAAAACACACATGTAAAGAAATGCTCTGTTTAAACCTCTATGGCCATTATTTGCTTGCAATTGTGCACGAAGAGAGAACGAATTATTTACCTCTTTATAATTGCCTTAGTTCAGTTGATGCGGTCCATCAAAGGCGGTTGATGATCCAAGGCCTTTACTTTGACACCGCAGACCACCGCGTGTGCTGGCGAGCACTTTTTTATGACAATTTAAAAGTTGGATAATTGGGAACTGCAAGTCCATTGACCAAGAAAAGCAGTGGTTCTTAATTGTTGTCTACCGTAATATTAAAAATGTTGACCTAGATCAGTTTATTTTAAAGTGCCCCTAGAGGGAAAAGTCATAAAGGTTTTTTGTTTGTCTAGTCGGTCCCCATTACCAGTTTTTTTAATGACATGAAACTGATTACACCCTGTATATTGTAACGATATCTGATTGAGATGATTCCATTGAAGGGGTGGTAGGTGGTGAGTAAATAGGGGAAATAAGTAAAGCAAGCTAATAGGAGTCCTCATTTTTGGCGTATATTCTAGAAGCCAACGTTTCAAGTTTTTTATAACATCTGCCTCAAATATATCATTAAAATCTTATTACTTATTATTTCCACATACTAAAGTGCAAATGTAGTATAAATGTTTTGCTGTAAAGAGACTTGGTCGAGAAACCATTATATTATATTTGAATAGTTCAATAAAAACATTTTGATTACCATATAGTTTACTGCCTAATACGTTAAATTTGGGAGTTCTGTAGGAAAAAATCGCTCAGCCGCGAAATGCAAACATATTTAGATAAAATTTTCATCCTGGCAGCATTTGAAATTCAAATGTTATCTTAAACTCTGCTTATAAATGAATTTGGCTGAGAGTGAATAACTATAAACGAATTTGTAATTAAATTAGTGTATTTTTAGTTGTACATCGGCTGCTATCCTTTTCGAATTTGGCACGAATTTAAAATTCAAATGGGGATTATCTGCATAAGAAAGTATCATTTATTTACTTAATGAATGTTATCACCGTTTTGATAATGTATAAGGCGTAGGAGATATTTCGACATTTTACCAGAAATAGACTTCAACTTGGTTAAAATTATATAAAGAAATGTTTCGTCTCTTTTATGCTAGTTACAGGGTGTTCCAGTTAATGTGTTACGCTCGATGTCCTCGGTAGCTTTCCAGATCAATGATGGTTCAAATACCATTTTGTTAATTTTTCGAGAAAGCCGACACTGTTAATAAAACAATTGAACATCTAAGAAAAAAACTAATTTTCTAGAAAAAAATAATATAGCAGATGTTTGTACTTTCCGACTTGACTGTTAAAGGGAAGTAGAGACATTGCTTGTAAAATTTATATTTCACTTTCAGTTTAGCCGAAGTTGACGTTCTTTTTCTAGAAAATAAAATCATAATTTTGTAAATATTGTGTCGTGTTTTCACCCTTTTTGGGAAACACCCTGTATAAATCAGTGGGTTTCAAATAATTTTAACAAGGGATAAACACTAACACATTATTTAATTTACTGACTGTAAACTAGACAATATTTTCTTTAACTAAAATACATTTTTTACTAAAAATAATTTTTAACAATGCTCGATGTTAACTTCGGACTTTTAACCTCACTTTTCGCTACCAAACTTTCTTTAATAAAACTTCTCCCTCTTCCACCGTGAATCGCGTCTTATACAGATTTGGAAAATCCTGTTTATGGTATAGGAATAACGATATAATTGACCACGCCCCGCTAGTTCCATAAATCGTGAAAGCAGAGGCACACAATAAATTGAATTTAGTACGGCATGAACTAAGGATGGATGCGGACGTAGGTAATAATGTCTATACGAAACGAGAAAATATCTCTTCGTCAAAAGCGAAAAAGTTATTTGTCACATTTTTGACAAATAATTTCTCCTATTGAAAGCATTTCTGCAGTTTCTTTTTTAACCGTAAATGCTGTGGGAATAAAATAATAATTCTTATTAAAACCGAAATGAAAAGAGAACATTAAAATAAAATTAAATAACTCGGAAATTAAAATCAACTAATAATTATCAAAAAATAAATTATTCTTATTAAATTACAAAAATAGAACATTAAAATAAAATTAAATAACCCTCAGAAACTAAAATCAACTGATAATTATCAAACGATAAATTAATGAAGTAAAGATTCAAACAAACCACTTTCTTGTGCCAAACAATAGAGAAACCCATTATACAATGAACCTCTCATATCATTGAGTTGATTTGAAGTAATGCTTGCACAAAGTTGGATAAGTTTTTCCCGTAATTCAACTAAATTATTGGCTCGTTCAAACGCATGTTTATACGTGGTTTCCTTTAAAAAGCCCCACAGAAAATCATGGGGTGCTAGATCAGATGACCTAGGGGGGCATTTTATCATTACCCTCGTAGCTATTAGATGATTGGGAAATGTTCTTTCCAGAAAATTAATAACAGTTAAGGTATTGTGACTTGGGCAACCGTCTTGTTGAAACCAAATGTCGTCAAAGTTGACAGGAAGATTTTGAACTGCAGGAATTATTTGGTTTTGTAAAAGCTCTAAATATTTACTGCCATTTAAATTGCCATCGATTATAGCAGTGGGCCTATAATATGATTGTCTAAAATTCCCGTCCAAACGTTCAACTTTTGAGGATACTGAGTTCGCACAGCAACACAAATGTTTATTTTTTCGAGATGTAATGAAAAGGATGATTCATCTGTAAACAATATATTCTTTAAGAAGTTTTCATTCTCATTCACTTTATTTATCATGATTTCACAAAATTCCATCCGTTTGAAATTGTCCTCGGGAAATATTTCTTGCGTTGTTTGAACTTTAAAACAACTGTACCCATTCTTTTCAAAACATTTCTTACAGTTCTTTCCTTCATGTCAACTTCATCAGCAATTTGTCTGCTAGAACAAGGTTCACTAGTTTCAACAAGTGCACAGACATTAGTTTCGCGAATTTCACGTTCTTCGCTCATTTGTTGATGACGGGGTTCGGGTTGACAGCATTTTTTACAATAGTTCACGACACCCGAAATTCTCAAATTTTTTAATAATGTATGAAATTATGCTAGCTGAGGGAATTGGTCTGTCTTGACATGCCACAGTAAATAAATTTATTGTGTCATCAGTGGAATGGCCCCCGAAGTACCACTTCACAATTTGCACTTTTTCTGCAGTTGTATAAACACGCGGCATTTTAATAACGAAATTGGGATTAATTTATTTTATTCCCACAGGTCTAAACAGCTACGCTATTAAAATCAGAATGGGTGCGCTCGCGCTGTTCTCAACTCGTCGCGGTCAAGCGATGGCGCTGTGGTCTTATACCAATGCCCTGCATTGTTCTACGACAAGGCGTGGTTTATCTGCGCAGAAACAAGTTTACGTACCTAAAACTAAATTTGCTGAATCTGTATGCTCCAAAAACGTCTCTAGAGCCATCTAGAAATCTTCTATACCCTTCTCGGCGGCGATCCAGAACTCGACCTTGTTCTGTACATTTCTAGAATCATACTTCTACCAGTGGCGTATCAGCCTCCCTCCCAAGGGGGCATAATGGGTAACAATATAAAAGTAAATCCGAGTCTAAGATTCTCTTTTCCAATATCTAATATCTATCAGGTCTCGAGAATCATTTCTTCAACCTGAGTCTCTATCCTTTATATGCTTATATTTTACCTTTAATAATCTAATTTACCTGTCAATCATCCTTGATCCAGGAGGCTTGTTATAAAAACGTCAGTTGCTAAGTAGGTAGGTGTCTGAATAAACACGCGTTACATATTATTTTGAGATTTATGTTGAAATTTAATAATACACTACGTGAATGTGGAAGTAATATGACTTATCAGCGAAACTGAGGACTGGCGAGCTAAACAAGATTAGAGCGTATATCCAGTGGGGCGTAATATAAGCTACTTTGTTAAGTATAAAAATTTTCATACGTTGGATACTTATAGAGGTAATCGCGATAAACTGACTCTTGACGCCATGTCTTCAAGATGGTGGCATATTCACAAAGTGTACGCACGATGCATTTTTGCACACGTTCATAGGATCATAAAACGTTTCATTATAATATTTGTTCGTATTTAGAACTTATTTTGACTTATTTGACTGAGATTTCCCCACAAAATACACAATCTTATATCCTACCTCTGGGACTAGTAAACGAATAAAGCAAATAAGCCATATACGAACAAGTAAACGATATCCAATAAGTCTCAGAACCACTTTTATTCGAGCAATTCAACCACTGCGTTGTTTTTCTTTCTTTCTAATCCCTCATATACAAGTTGTTAGCACTTAAGATTGTTGCCTGAAGTATATAGCAAGTTAAAAATATACGACCGGCTTTCCACCACTTCACATGTGAGCCCGGCAATAGAAGTTTTCTTAAGTTGAAAAAGTTTTCCTTGTTTAAAACTTATAATATCGAGGAGGGTGCACTCGCACGGACTGACCCGATCTTAAAATCTATGAGGGTGGTTTGTGTCGGAGGGGTGGATCTGAAAAACAACCGAACTATGAATAATAAAAATAATTCTATTGCTTGATGGCAATATGTTGCGGGTAACTATAATATGTGCACATGAACATAAAGTTTTCCGTTCGATTTAATAGTACGTAGTATTCCCAGAGTGAAATAATAAAGAGGAATCAATTAGGCATTGATACTATTATTAGTGCTACTGGTTCATGTATTCAAATGTCCTAGTGCTTTCCAATTTAGTCACTGGACATTTGAAAATGCTCATTGAATCCTCTAGTGTTGATATTTTATGGTTGTACTTGATCTAAACGTTTATGTTTTGTAGGTCTACATGATGGGGAAATGTTCAAAACATTTCCCCACCTGATCTCTAACTAAAATATAAGTGTAATCTATAGAGATATAGTAGTAATTCATTTGTTAAGCAGATATAGAGATATATAAAAAATGTTCTAAAATGTTTCTTTTGTACATTAAAATAGCCTTAAAAGTCTGAGATATACCGGGTGAGTCACGAATTGCGCTCGCCTCGATATTTCCTAAAATATTTGGAATAGAAAATTGAAATTTGGAGGCCTTATTACACGACTAAAATGCCATCTTTTCAATAAAAAATCAAGTTTGGTGCACATCCGGTTTGACCGCAAATGCCCACAACTTTCGATTTTTAAATGGAACACCCTATATATTTTTACATTTCTGGAATCTAGAGGAAATTTTGAATACAATACGCAGAGCCGAATTGTGTATAGAAAAAAATGGTGGACATTTTGAACAATATCTATAAATGTCAATTTATGGTTTAATTATATTAATTATTTTAAAGATACCTACTGTTACCTAGTTTAAGTTTAATTGTTCAAACGGAATTGATTTTGATTTATTTATAGGCCCGATATTTATGTTCATTTAAATAAAACTCTGAAAACCGAACTGATGTCGCATTCTATTGCAAATGTCCTTGTGGATGTAATTGTGTTTACCTCCACATACCTATGCTAAACTTAATTGTAACGTTCTTTGCGCTCACAATTATTAAATGTTTGATAGCTCAAGATTGCCTATAACTACATGAGTCTGTCTGACATTTGATATTGTTTTATTACATTCAATGGCTACTATGATTTTTCCAATGTTATTAGGTTACCACAGACAGAAATGTGTCATTTTAGTTTCCAAAGCCCACTAATCTATTATCTATTAGCCGCATGTTTCTAAAAGCTAGGTTGCATTGTATTTTGGCTGAAATCTCAAATATTTCTGAGCGGATTTTCAAAATTTTGGTATCATTAGATTCGTATGAAAATGAGGTATTTAAAAATGTTGGTGAACGATTAAATTCCCATTTAAAAAAAAACGAGTTTGTGGGTAAAAATCACATTTAAAAATTTTAAACGCCTCTAGAGAATTAAGTAATGCAATCATATTGCTCTTTTTATTTTTATAGTAACGTAGCACACAAACTAAAATATATTTTGGGCACCACAGCACTCTGGATTCAGAAATAGATTTTTTAATAAAATTTTAAATGTTTATCAAAAAGTGACCAAAATGGATGTGTTGTATTCAAAATTTCCTCTAGATTCCAAAAATGTAAAAATATATAGGGTGTTCCATTTAAATATCGAAAGTTGTGTAATGAAGCATCCTACAGTCATACCTCATTACTAAGAAGTTTCAGTGTAGTGCCGTGTGCACATTTGCCACACGACGGCGATTCATACTCGATATGCTAAATTTGCACACCACCCGACTACGACCGTCTTAAAAAGGAGGGATAGTTTCGTGTATAAAAGCCCAGCCGCGGATCGAGAAGAGCACTGGGTGCATATCCTCGTAAATTGCCACGGCGCGCTGAGCCGAAGACACTTTGCTGATTTATGCACCAAGTGACGTGACTCTCCGGAGCGAATATATCTTGACCTAGCGAAGAACGGACCTTGTGCCAAATGTTATTCAGTCCAGCGACGTCCCGTCGTCCCGACGAAACCGACCAAGAGTAAATATAAGTTGACAGAGGAGTGACCCGGCGCGTTGAGCCGATAGCTTGCTCGGGTTGACGGTTATTAGCCCGCCGCCGTTTCCGCCGTCAAAATCCCTACTCGTCGCATCACTGCATTACACTCTCGTCGTCTCTCTCACTCATACGATTTAAATGTCACCTGATTACCAATAACCGTAAAAGATACGGACCTGAAAACCGATAACCTGTAACCATTGTATATTATGTAAACCTGTACATTTTACCTGTTGAAGATAATAAAATTGTTAATTTTGATTGGGTTGTCTTATTAAACTAATCTGGATCCTGAACTAATCTCCGACTCCAGCTACCCAGAGCAAAACACCGTTACAGTTGTGGGCATTTCCGGTCAAACCGGATGTGCACCAAACTTGATTTTTTATTGAAAAGATGGCATTTTAGTCGTGTAATAAAGCGTCCAAATTTCAATTTTCTATTTCAAATATTTTAGGAAATATCGGGGCGAACGCAATTCGTGACTCACCCGGTATAAGTACATTTTGGCAAGAAAGTGAGCAGATGCAACATATGCATAAATATAGAAGTTAAAGCAGTAAATATAAGTACTAGTCAAAATGTATATGAGATGATAATTGAAATTTAATAAAACATATTTTTTTAAAACAATTAAAAAAGAACAGATAATTTATATACTGGCTAGAAACACTGGCTATCTCTCTTCTGTAAATTTATTGTTGGACCGTGGATTAATAGGTAGTAGGTACATTATTTGTTTTACTACAGATATCATTATTCGCAAAAATAAATAAAAACAATTTTTAAACAATGTTTTTATTTTAAACTGAATTGCACTAAAAATTAGAAAATAATTTTTATTCAATGATTAAATTACAAAATGATGATGAAAAAGAAAACCATTGGACGCTCATAAAATATAATATATTACCTTTTTCAACAATCAGTATTGTGATAAAACGTTATGAAAAGAATATTGTAATATACAGCAACAACAATACTTTATTAGCGCCCAGTGCTTTTCTTTATCATCATCATTTTGTAATGTAATCACTGAATAAAAACCTTATTTTCTACTTTTTAGTTCAATTCAGTTTTAAAAGAAAAGCATTGCTTAAAGAATTTTTGTATTTATTTATTTTTTACTTTTTGGTTTTTCTCTTTTATTCGAACGCCATCATTTCGTTTACTCTTGTCAAACTCGTTCATTTGATACCCATATCAAGGGGGTTGTAAAGAAATAGGTAATCTGCCATTTTGTGTCGGCCGCCATATTGGATTTAGAATATAGTAATCTACTTGTCATACCATTTCATTTGATACCCATGTCGAGGGGGTTGCGAAAAAATAATCGATTAAAATGCCTTGCCTCCACTTCCGCGTTTCTACTGTTCGTGTACCGTTTGTAGCATTTGTTGCGGACGATAACTTGCTCAACATATTTTAGTAAGCTTTAGTTCTTCTCATCGTATCTAGTGATATTACGGTCCAGTAGAGTTTTCATTCCCCTTTCTTTAACGGTTATCACGGTGTCCTGAGACAGTGATTTTTCGCAAATTAAACAACTCATGATGCCACGAAATTGATCCTAGAAACATAAAAAAATGTCAATATTTCCAAGGTAGTTTATTAACCGTTGATAAAATTTTTATGAAAAATTCGTGTAATTTTTTATAAAATCACAAAATTTTATTTAAAAAAATCGAATTTTATGTAAATTTATAAACTATAAACATTGAAATGACAAAGGTATTTATAAACATTATTAATCATTTGCGTGTAATAGGAATAAAGCTTTTAAGCTGTACTGTACGAACGAGGTAATTCATTTTTTAAATGACGTTGACTAGTATTATGGGGTACATTTATCAATGAATTTCTCGTCATCAAGGACAAAAAATTCGTGGCACTATACAACTACCTTCACTATAATGATTATTAGACATGTTTACTTACCAAACTCCGTTAAATATGATGTGGAAACATAAACTTTTGAAAAATTTTCACGAGCGAAATGAAAATTGACAGTTACAATCTCAGCAGGTGCAGTTGTTTTATCACAGAAATGTCGAACACGAACCGACAGGAAATGCAATGTAGGGGCAATATGGGCTCGAATGCGCGCAGCGGTTGTGCATGTGAGACCTTAATTATGCGAAAGACTGACTTTACGGCTCTATTACTTTAGATTAGTCACAGAAATTTCATTGAGCATTTAAGTTAAAGATAACTATGTCTTCTATAAGTTTTATTTATAGTTTTACACCCGGAAGTTTCATTTGTTGGTTGAAAAATTGACAAGAAAATTTTGTTTTCTTTCAAACAGCTGTACCATTTATAGTATCAATCCTACAAAAAAAATCCAGTTAAATTGAAAATGAAAGATAAAATGATTTTCTATAACTTTAGTTCTTATAAATTTTCCGAAAAAGCTAACAGGAACGGAGATACGTCATCCGCGTTTTCCAAGATGCTGACCGGAAGCCAGCAGGTACAGTCCTGAATTTTTGGTTTTAGACTCTTTCCATATCCTTCTTCCATTTCGGGTAAAAATCTCCATGGGTGCATTTTTTTCAAAAACTTTATGATGTTTTGTGTCTAAATGCAATGAACTATAGGTACATATTTTATGTTGTGCATTATATATGTTCAAGATTCTAGTATTTTAGTCCGTTGCTAAGCTACTGTCAGAAACCAGTCCGGGAAAGTAAACCATGTGCTCTACCGTAATACGTCAGTAATTAGAGTACTTATATAATGATAATCAGCATACTATCTAAACATTTCCCTAAACAACCCTTATTTAATTACTCTCGTAGCACTTCGTGTAAAACTCTGACACTATAAACAGAAAACACTTTAGCTTAACCAGATTGCAATTATTAAATTATTCTGGAACTCGCTAAACAAACTATTCCCCATTTGTTTTACTTGCAACCCAGTGAAGTGTTTGTCGATATCGAAGTAATGTATATCCAGGGATTTGCGTAGCGTAGTAGCTATTTGATACCGTGTGCATTTACGTCCAAGAAAAGAAGACTCATTTCTCCGGCATTGATTTTCAATTTCCTAGAAAATGATGAGTGCTTGGTTTCATCAACCAAGAGTACTATTCTATCGGATCAATCAATTATCTGGAGCAGACGTATGTGTTATATTGTGTATTGAGTCGGGCCTAGTTTAAAATGACCGATGTATGTATTAATATTGCACATACGTTTTCACTATCTCTTGCACACAAACTTAAAGCAGTAGCCTAAAGACATTGTCAATGTATGTCTACCAAGATTCTTTCCCACTTCACTTGAGATAGAAATATGAAATGTACACTGCGGAGTGAGAAACTGTCATAAGCTTAGCGATTCTCAAACGGTGTGATTTGACGACGAATATTATTTATTTACGTGAACTAACTAACACCACTCTAAATATAAAAAACGTCTTTACATGAAATATTTAAGTTATTTTTAGTGGTAAATAGTGGATATTCATCGGTTAAACGAACAATGTCAAATCACTAAGTTTTACAATTTTCTAGTAAGTACGTACATATTACACGTTTTAGAATAGAATGAAGAGGATAGCGTAGCTCAATCGGTAAGATATTCGAAGAGCAATACATGTAAATGGGGTGGTGGCGAGTTCGATCGTCACTTCTACTTTTTTTTGTTTGATTAAGCTCTATTAAAAGTTAATAATTTTCCTTCTAAAATTGTATTCTCCCCAAAAATGTGTCTTTTATTACTACTAGCATGTGTTTATCTCTAATAAAATCGATTTTCTTGCGTTATACAGGGTGTAATCAGTTTCATGTCATTAAAAAACTGGTAATGGGGACCGACTAGACAAACAAAAAACCTTTATGACTTTTCCCTCTAGGGGCACTTTGAAAAAACTGACCTAGGTCAACATTTTAAATATTATTATTTTTTTTAATATTAATGTAGAAAATAATTGAGAACCACTGCTTTTCTTGGTCAATGGACTTGTAGTTCCCAATTATACAACTTTTAAATTGTCATGAAAAAGTGCAGTCCTCGGCGTCACACGCGATGTCAAAGCAAAGGCCTTGGATCATCGACCGCCTTTGATGGACCGCCTCAACCGAACTGAGGCAATTATAAAGAGGTAAATAATTCGTTATCTTTTCCTGCACAACTGCAAGCAAATAATGGCCATAGAAGTCTAAACAGAGCATTTCTTTACATGTGTGTCTTTTAATTTGGAACAAAATATTGGATTAATGTTTATAATTTAGAATATTTAAATGTGATTTATTAACGTTTGTAACATAAATGAGTGCCCTGGGTTAAAAGCTTACCACCTTAGTAAATTATTCGAAATCTCTGCATCAATACACATTTCGGTACGTCGAATTAATGACATACGTACTCCGTTCAACACTAAACAATAAACTATCAACTAACGTTGCCAATAAAGAAAAATAAAAGAAAAACTTGGCCCAAAATCCAAATGGAATACAAAAAGAACGAACAAGTAAGTTGTGTCTGTACGTAATCAAGAATTTAACGACTTGAATGGTAAAGTCAATAAAATAAATTTTACATACTATAAAATACACAGTGACCCGAAATTCAAAAATAATAAAAAGAACGAACGGCGGGTTGGACGTGTGTCCATAACGAAACACCCACAGTAACTAAAACATTGCAGAAGGGAGAGTCAGAGTATAGTTTTCATATAGACAAAGACACGCGCGACGATCTAAACCTACCTCAGTATTCCAGCAGTTCTCAAAAGATTTTATTGAAAATTTGCGAAATTTTTGTTAATTTTTTTTCTCCAAAACTATGAGCTTTAGACCCCATGTTATATAAGGTTTTTTTGTTTGTCTTGTCGTTCCCTACCACCAGTTTTTTTTAATGACACGAATGGCAAAACATGCGTCGAGTAGATAAATTGTTCAAGTGTAGTGTTCAAGTGTTTTAGTGTTTATGAAAACGTGTCAATGCGTTGTTCTTTCAGAATTGTTTTCATTTATTTGTTTTAAAATTATTATTCATTTTTTAAGTATTTATTTTGTCAGCCAGAATTTTTATTTATTACCGCTAAAAGAAAAATAAATATTTTCGTTATTCTCATAGAGATTTCAGATTTTTTTTGTTATTATGTGATATGTTTTATTTTTACTATCATTTCCCCTACTAATGCTACGGTCCTATCCTTTCCTGGCAAGAAATGCCCATACGTCCCCGTGGTTCTTGCTGGACTGTAACAATATTAGTCTTTGATTTCTTTTTCTGATAACTCATTGTTATTGACTGAATGGGCAATTCATTTTTTGTTACCAGTTTCATTTGTGCGCGAGCCTATATACCTACAGTGTCCGCTATAAAGTTGGCTACATATGGGAAGAATGTGTATTATTGAGATTTCTAAAAAATACTATATTGGGGGTTCGTTTCTTTTTTTACATGCAAATACCTTTATTCAACTAAAATACATAAAGTTTTTGTCAAAATTAATCAAAGATTTGCGAAATATACACAAGAATTTATGATTTTTCATATAGTAATTAATGGTAGAGGTAAAATTTCCACTTTTTTATTTTTCTCGTATCTGCTTTAAAATTGATATGTGGGGTCCTGTATTATATGCACTTTTTCTTAATAAAATGTTTCGATGTCTTAACAATTTGATCCACTTTTCGGTACCATTGTCAACTATTTTTTACAGTCCTGCCAAACCGGTGATAACATGACATGTGTCAAAATGTAATTTTTTGTTGGCGCACATGCATAAATGAATTTTAAAAACGTCAATAATACAATTTTTTCTCGTATGTAGCCAACTTTATGGCGAATACTATATAATCAGAATTCCACTAAAATGACGAAGTTACTAAATTGATAATCTTAACATTTTATGATAACATCTTTCCTATTTTTTTATAATTATTTAGCGACATCATTACTGTTACAGGAGAGAACTGTTTGAGAACTACTGGCATTTCCTATGCATCAAATAAAATCTTAGTTCAGACGTTTTAGCGGCCATGACACAAGTCAGCTTAAACTGTACCCGACTCTAGTTCGTAGTAGCAGTGTACTTGTACGATTTCTTGTCTGTGTTTACTTACTGATTTAACCAATTTTCCGCGCTACAATTTATTGTAATTTGTTATATGGCTGTATTTATTGGTTTATATTTCTATTTAATACGTTTCTTTAAGACAAGAAAACTACAGGCTATTTTCAGATACATTGCCAAAAATCGACAGTGATGTGATAATTGAATTCTATGCTAAAAACCTGAACTTCTTTGGTGATGGAATTAGAAATATTAAAGCTATATTCAAATTTTAAATTGACAAAGATGTTTGGCCAAGTTCTCTTTGAAACTATGTTGCAGTAATTTAATTTCTTGTTATAATGCTAGTCATGCATTCATATACAGGGTTTTTCATGGAAATCGGGGATTAAACGTTTTTTGGGATCTCTTCAGTTTAGAAATTTGAAAATCGGGCCAAGGGAATTTTTGGATATGGCGGATCTAATGAAAATATGTCATGCATGTGTTACTTCTGCTTACACTGGATATATGTCTCTAATATAACGGAAATTATTGGAAAAATCTTTTCTCTCTCACTTTAAGTCAATGTACTTTCTCAGGGATGCATTTTTGGACTAAGGTAAGTTGGGTTATATGGGCCCAACATGAACTCAGGAAGCATAGGTTCCCCTCCTGGAACTCAATTCTGGGACACCCTGTATATACAGATTACGGCGAAAATATACATTTTTCAATATACATGATGTTTTTATATGAAGTAACGGACAATTGTATCCGAAATTGTTTCAATATATCTTGAAACACCAGGGCGGTTACTATTCTAAGATATGTCATTTGTAGGCATATAATTTGAAAGAAATATTTTTACAATCTTTGTAGTATCTTTGCCACTTTTGTGCAGAATCAATACTGCTGCTCTGTAAACATTTCTATTACATTGACTGGATCAAACGCCGAGGTCATGTATTTTAGAAACTATTACAATATTTTTAAACTTTCAGGTTTTAACTCCAATACGTTGAACTTATCTGATCTAAAGTTATGCAGCCACCGATTTTCAACCTTTGCTGGTCGCTTTAAATCCATTTCGCCCATTGTGTACGTGGCAACTAATACAGTTATCAGTTATTATCCGAATTCAATCGTTCGCACTCACCGCCACATTCGCTAATTAAATTATGTCTGTGAAATTATATGACTATCACATTGTCAGCGTTAAATTATTGTGGATTTTGCGATCAAAATAGGATTAACCTGTCATACACACAGTTTTTAAATTGATATAATTTTAATGAAATACTAAAGCTCGTGAAAAGAGATATATTCGATTTTCTGATTGTTACTGTGTACCACAACGCATACCTTAGCGAAGGACATATTTATCGAACGTAATGTTACTAAAATAGATTTCAGATTAGATTGCAGTTGTTTACATTAAGAGCAGAGCAGAGATTACACAGACACATGGGAATTCCCAAGTATGTGGAATCCCCATCGAGACCGTCTGAAGGCCATCGGTACACAAAATAAAAATTAACTATAGAAATTCACTTTCATTTGGCATTTGGCTATCTTATAAATACATAGAATTTATTTAGTTTAAATTACAGCATAAATGTTTCTTATTTCGTTGCAGTAAGAATAAAAGAAATCATATTAAATATGGGAATGACTCCTGAAAGATTTTATCAGAAAAGAAAGAGAATTCCGAGAACTTTAATCTAAAAACAAAAATAATAATTTTCGTGTATCTGAACTCGAAATATTTAACTTCTAGCATCTTGTAAAAAGATAAATAGCAGTAAATGCACACATAAAGAAACTGAGTTGTCTCTGAACATAACAAATATTTGACATTAGTCAAGAAAAATAAGGTTATAATATTATGAAGAGAAGTTAGCAGAATATTAAATTCTCCTAAATACATGCGTTAACTACCAACTTAAGTAAACCGGAAACAATGGGCTTGTTCCATGATATTCTTTTTATATGGTTTTTATACTTTATCATATAGTACTCAATATTCTCATTATACACTTAAAATTTCGTATTGCTAACTTTTTCCGTTCTCGAGATATTAGAAGTTGAAATTAGTAATATTTGCAGAAACCGAGCGCTCATTTGTGACGTCACTATACGCAAGTGACGTAAGAAAAATGGCTTTCTGGGACCTTTCAAATTTAACGTGAAAAGTCGCAAAACAGGGAATTTTTAAACGCTGGTAATTAAATAAATACGTCGAGTAGAAGTTCGTTCTATGTGTCTACGGAAAGGAGAAGGTGGGCGATGAATTCTAATCGTAAATTGCATGGTCAAAATCGAAAATTCGTCCCGGCAGGAGCGAGAGAAAATTGTAATTTTTTGACATTTCACCAAATTGTACTCCCCTACTGTCAAGTGGTAAGCAAGACGAACAATACTTCGAAAACACTTATAAATACAACAAGTAAGGAGCATCAAGTCTATTGAGATCGCCGAGTCTATGCGTATAGTGACGTAGCGCCTGGCCACGCCCCATTTTCGCGAGATGGAGATTTGTAATAGTTTTTAAGATACTAAACGTGCGAATAAGATTCTGATTTTTTGCAGATCCATTAATTTATACTTGCACTTTCGATTTATGAAATAAAAAAAAAATGCCGAACAAGCCCATTGAGCACTGTGCAACAAAATGAGAAGTAATCTTGATACATAAATTTAAAAAAGAGCTATTCAGGCTAATTAACAATGATATGTTGAAAATTAGTTTTAATAAATTAAAAATGTTATTTGGGCGTTTCATGTGAAGTTAATATGTTTCAAAACGAAACAGTTCAAATATTAGCCAAAAATAGACATTATTTGTTAATTAACAATTGGTCAAAATGCTAAAAGTTAAATATCTCGATGGATGAATATTAATTTTTTTTTCATTAAATTAAAGTTCTCGCAATTCTCTTTTTTTCTGATAAAAATATGCATCTCATCGTTTATTTGATATTTTTTTACTACACTATATCCATTATTCACGGATCGATCGGTTGCTTCGGCAAGATTATTGGTCCATATTTAACTATAAATTGTTTAAATTATTAGTTGTTAGCTGGCATACAAAGAGAAAGACGTAAGAAGAAGGAGAATTATTGATCTGCAGCGTACTATATAACTAATTCTCTCCTTTTCTTGAATAATATCAACATTAATTGCTCTGTAATCCTGCTTTTAAGGTGGCCATTCCCTAGAAAGAGACATCAGATAGGGAAATACTTCTTAGTACGTGTATTTTAAAAAACAATAAGAGTACCTAAGTAGAACCATAACAAGACTATTACTATGAATTTTCATTCAATAATTTCAGCGGGTTGCAAAATAGCTAGATTTAAATTTAAAAATTATGTTCATTTTCTTATTTCGTAGTTTTAAATCGAGCTATTTTGCAAACCACTGAAATTATTTGGTGAAAATTCATAGTAATATTCTTGTTATGGTTCTACTTAGGTACTCTTATAGTTTTTTTTAAATATACGTACTAAGAAAAAAAGTTATGTGCAAGAATAATAAATATATCCTATCGGATGTCTCTTTCTAGGGAATGGCCGCCTTAACCATATATTATATTTATTGTATTTTTTACACATTTATACATTGAATTATATATACATTTTCATACGTGGTTTTCCTTAGATTTTTGTTTGTGTTGTTTCTCTTCCCCAAACTCTGTCAAAATATTTTGATATTACAAGATTCTAAAGTAGGTAAAGAATTATAAATTTTCTTTACTTTACAAGAGAACCATCTTTTAAATAAGGTTGTTTGAAATTTTGGTATATTAAACATTTCTTGCCATCGTATATTTATTGAGCGTTGTTGATACCTTCTTGTGAATTTCTCTCTAATATACGATGGCACGGAATAGTGAATTACGGAGAGCGCAAATCATAAGAGATGTGACTTCATCCCATTACTCATATTTAACCAACGTAATATATTTCCCTGGTCATATTTACGGAGCTCACATGTAAGTCCACAACATAAATTTTGCATCTTTTGCAATCTGCTCTTGCTACTGCGTCCAAATAGAGTTCATATATCAAACTGCAATAGTTCAAATGTGACAACAACGCTTCAGAAAGGGTAGAAATTGATGTCTGTTGAAGTATAAAAATTTTAAGCTGCGATTTTTTAATTACCTTGTTCGTTTGTAAATTAAAGTTCACCACAACCATACTTTTTTTAAACTTTTAGTTGCACTTTGAAAACTTTTACTTCAACTTTAGTAAGGTAGGGTAAGTTTTCGCAGGGTCTAGAATAAAAGCTAACAAATGTGTATAAATGATTGCTTTGCATTTAAAATAAATTCCGTTTCGTCAAAATGCGACTCTAGCATTTTAAATTGTTCTACGACGTCTGATAAAATTGCATCGTTTCTTTGAAGCCTATCAAGTGCAACATACATAGATTTCAGAAGTGATAAGTAATCTTCAGCTGTTCTTTTTAAATAAATGTTTGAAATTTTCTGTCTTACTATACTGTTAATTTCATTTTTATGTTCCTTGCTAATTTTAAAATGTGTGGGCCATGATTTAACGAAACCCTCCAATCAGTCGGCAAGTAAGTTCTATCTTACGTCACTAGGTAAAGTAAGTGTTTTTATAAAACCTTTCTTTTTGATACAAATTACATTCTTTTGTTGAATCTGGACTATTTCCAATGTGGCTGACCGTTATATTCCTCGACGGCTGGAAATAAAATTGCGGCTGTATGTATAAACCCTATAAGCTGTGAATAATTCTACTTCAAACATGTTTTGTCTTAAAATACCAATTGCTCTTTAAGTATGTCGATTTATTATTGTAAAAGTATATTTTAAGCCTCATTGGTCTTCAAATCATATTGGATTAGCCCAGCATTAACAGCCACCTCGAATTAATTTCATAAAGCAATGATAAAACCACAACATTTGCTTAATCTGTATAAAACTTGATCATCCTAACTTAAACTTAACAGGTATATAGTTTTATTGAAGGTTTGACAAATATCAAATCATAAGCCAATAAATACTAAAAGATAATTTAGTTTTAATGTAAGTCCTTTTTTAGCATTGGGAGACAAATCATGTGTTAATCACAATTTGATCAAAATAGTACATAGAGTGTGTCTCACTTAAGTATGTAACAGCGTAATAATTCTTTTGTTTTTTGTCCGATTTGAATCAAATTGATTTTAAGAGTTACAGGTGTATTAAAGACCATAAAATCACTCCATCTTTAAATGCAAGGCCATCTACGATACTAACTTGTATGAAAAAAATCATAGTAGGCATTTTTTAATCAAGAAATTTTGTTAACAAAACTTATTCGAAATAATTCAGAAACCCTGAATTCCAAGTTTAGTTAAAATTCTGCAACCCTCCGAAAAGTTATGAAAAATAACAGAAAGCGAATTGAGGCATGCATCAGGGCTGATGGAGGTTTGATAGAACATAATATTTAATATTTTTGATTGGTATTTAATACTCATTTGTGTAAATTGTGCCACGAGAATAAATTTAGAAATAATTTTTACTTAAATAGTCCAATCGATAAAGTAAAAAATACACCAGAAGCTCGCAAAAAATATTATCTGAGATTTTCCTTCAGTAGCTGTTAATGGGAGGATTAAACATCACAGTACCACAAAAATCAGTCTGAGGGTGCCGCGCAATCCCCCCCAAAGAACCACCCCTTCGGTGAAAAAAGCCTTATTTTACTGATAACTCGTTGACCGTTGAAGATATAAAAAAAATTGCTCATCATAAAAAAGAGATCTTGACTAATTGCTTAAAGAAAAGTCCTCTTGTAATTTTTTTGTATATGCCATGGTTTTCGAGAAAATCGGTATTGACAACAATTGCAAAATTTGTATTTTTAAAGTGCGCGAATTTTCGTTTATTTGAAATTTTTTGCGCGAGAACCAAACAAGCTAGGACGAGAAATCAAAATGCATTTTAAAGGGGATATAAAATATTCTCTTGTGTTGATGGCTATTAATATTTATTAGTATATAAAAAAACAATATAATATAGTTATCTCTTGTTTTTTGTGCATCTAACTATTCACATGCCCATAATAATAACTGACTTTGATATAAGTTATAAATGCATTGTTTTTTAGTTCAAGGTAGTACTTCAATACAGAAAAAGTTAGGAATAAAAATATTCACATTTACTTTACCAGCATGTTGAAGTTAGCCAAATAAAATTCAAAAAAGGCTGCATATTCAATTTTTTGTTGATATTTTTAATATGCAATTTTTAACTATTAAATGATTAGAAACAATAGTTACATGATATATAAACTGAAAAAATAATTTGAGCTAAATTTTCAAGATGTTTCAGTCTTTTTTTCATTTTTAGGAAACAAAAATTGGCCAAAATTTGGCTAACTTCAACATGCTGGTAAATTTGTAAATGTGAATATTTTAATTCCTAACTTTTTCTGCATTGAGGTACTACCTTGAACTAAAAGATAATGCATTTATAACTTATATGAAAGTTAATTATTTTATATTGGCCTGTGAATAGTTAAAATCGCAAAAAATCAAGAGGTAACTATATTATATTGTTATATTTGAATACTAATAGATATCAATAACCATCAAAAATGGAAACACAAGATAGTATTTTATATCCCCTTTAAAACCCATTTTGATTTTTCTTCCTAACCTGTTTGGTTTTCGAGCAACTCAACTTTTTCTATAAGCCGCGCGCAAAAATTTCAAATAAACGAAAATTCGTACTCATTAAAAATACAAATTTTGCAATTTTCTTCAATATCGATTTTCTCGAAAATCATGACATATACAGAAAAATTACAAGACTTTTTTTAGGCAAGTAGTCCAGCTTTCTTTTTTATGGTGAGCAATTTTTTTATATCTTCAACGGTTGTTGAGTTATCAGTAAAATAAGGCTCTTTTCACCGAAGGGGTGGTTTTTTGAGGGGGTTACGCGGTACCTCCAGAACTTATTTTTGTGGTTTTGTGATGTATAATCCCTCCACTAACAATTACTGAAGGAAAATCGCAGATAACATTTTTTGTTATGGAAATCTTTACAATTATTGGACTAAACTGCCCTAAAAGGATTTTTTTCATCAAGACCTCATTTTTTTAAATATTTGCCCTAGCACTTTATTGAGTCATGATCGATTTTATCAAGTGTGGAATAATTCAATAGAGCAGTGCTCGTACTTCTATCTTTATCAATAATTGTCATTTGAAACTTGCGCAGAGGTCACTTTGTACAGATCAACAGCATGACTGAAATTTATTCAATATAACATTTTTATCAATATAAGGAAAAATCTGATCTCATAGTCGCCAAATAATAAGAAATTAGCCGTTTGAGATAATGGTATTATAGAGAACATCTCAAATTACTTGGAAAGTACCTATTTTATGCAACAATTTATTATATGTAATAGTCCCTTCAAATTAGGAAAATTGAGGAAAATTTTTCCTACAGCTAAGTCACCCGTATAGAAAGTTGCCTTGGGATTGTGTTAACATATTTTTCACCAAGCGCATGAAAAAAAGGGGTTATTTTTTAAATATAGATACATACGTATGTTTTTTTGTGCTTTTTGGCGTATTTTTGCGTTTTGCTGCAAAACTATGCATTTTTGAGAAAATATGACCTAATTTGATATTGTAGATCTAGCGATTCTCTACAATTTTTGTTCTCTTCATTTTTTTTAAATTCCGCTTAGTTGCGCCGCTAGAGCGCGCTGAAGTTTATGTAAATGTATATTTTTTTGGTGTGATTTTTAGCCAAAACTATGCATTTTATAAAAAAATATCAAGATATCAAAGTTATAGATAAAAACAATTTTCGGCAAATTTTGTTCTCTGTTTTTTTTTCAAAGTCGCAAAGACGCTAGAGGGCGAAAAGCATTTTTTCAATGCTCTTGAGCGGATAAAAAAAATACAGGCATCGTGAACAGCTGTAGTATTTTGCCCCTCCACCTCCCTCTACTGAATATTTTTTACCGGCCAAGTTAATATAGATGACATTAGGGATGACATACAAAAAGGCCTATCACGACCACTACAGCTGAATGCGCGTAGTTCATACTATTAGATGCACAGTTCTATGCGCAGCTGTGTAAGAAATGAACGATAGGTTTCAAAAAAAAATAATTTTTTTTTGCCCTCCAAATTTTTATATAATTGACGAGTGCTCAAAAGTATTGAAAAAATGTTTTTTGCGCTCTAGCGGCAAAACCGCGCGACTTTGAAAAAAAGACAAAAAGCAAAATTTGTCGAAATTTTTTTTATCTACAACTTTGTTATCTTGATATATTTTTTTTTAAATGCATAGTTTTGGCTTAAAATGAAACACCAAAAAAATTTACACATTTACATAAATTTCAGCGCGCTCTAGCGACGTAACTAAGCGGAATTTCAAAAAGATGAAGAGAACAAAAATTGTAGAGAATCGCTAGATCTGCAATATTAAATCAGGTCATATTTTCTCAAAAATGCATAGTTTTGCAGCAAAATGCAAGAAACCGCCAAAATGGTCAAAAAAACATATATGTATCTATATCTAAAAAACAACCCTTTTTTTTTCATGCGCTTGGTGAAAATTATGTTAACACAAGCCCAAGATAACTTTCTATACGGGTAGCTTAGCTGTAGGAAAAATTTCCCAAAATCGGTGATTTTTCTTCTAATTTGAAGGGACTATAAGTAATATTTTTCAACAAAAGAACTACTAATGTTTCATCAATTTAAGTTTATGTTGTCCATACAATATACATTTTATTTAATGGTGCAAATAACATATCCCTAGGGAGCATTGCTAAAATTCGAAGTGCTTTATGGTCAATATACTAATTGGACTCATTGTTTACATATATCTGAAGTTTCAAGACCAATCAATTGATGTCTGCATGACTTTATTTATTCATACTTTAATTGAATAAGAAACTGTTTCTTTGTCTTTACTCGAGATTCCATTAAAAATAAGTAAATGGACGGACAGTAGATAATTACATCAAGTGGTGTCTAAACGTGAGCCTCCACAATGATTTGGGCAATCGAAAACGAAATGTCTAAATCTCCAAAGTAATTGACATGGGTATAACAAAATTTGGAAAGTTGGGAGTAATCGATTTTAACCATCGAGTTTAGTGTATATAAGAAGTTTCTTCTATCAATTAGTTATGGCGTATCAGTTAATGTTTAATTATTATAGTAAGTATTAGTAGTATTCTTATTTAATATGCATAAACCAGTATTTATATTTTTTACATACAGTGTCCGTCAAAAAATCTGCACCATTTGGAAAACTTTTTTATTTTTTTTAACGGGTTCAGCATTAGTTTAGGTATGAACAATAACTACAAAATTGCCAAGAATATTTGTCATGTGACAACTTGGACACCTCCAAAATGCCATTAGAAATTTAAAAATAGCCTGAAGTGTTTTGATAAATATCAAAATGTGGAAAAGTACCATAAGGAAAAGTTGTTTGTAATTATATTAAGAATCTAAATGTGAAATTTGATTTGAAAATTTCAAAGTTTTAGTTTTTTTCATTTTTTTTCAACTTATGTAACATTTTATTTCTTAAATTTTTTTAAGAGTTCAATTAATTTGGCATTTCTCAATGCAAAAAATGCATACATGATGCATCTCTTTTTCTAAATGTACTTAATGATGGTAAAAAACCTTTTTACAAACAACTATTTTCAGTAATTCTGAAACCTTAATGTGGAATTGTGCACGATTTAGATCACACAAAACTCAAAATTCCTATTAAATTTTTTTTCAAAAACCTTAAAAGTGAATAATACAGATTTATTTAATAACTTTAAACCATATTTGCCAACTATATTCCCTTAAATTATATACTACATTTCTGTATGTCTTACTTCTCTTTCCATACATATTATTATCCCATTGCAAAATTCTTTGGTTACATTTCTCAAAATTCTTGGGGGTATTTCAAGATAGGTATTCCTGATGGTGTTTTCTAAATGATCGATATTTTGGTATACTTTATTTTTTCAAGTAAAAAGGAATCTAGTTAAATGTAGGTTTATCTTGGTCGCCATGGGTATTGTGAATATCTGCCAATCCATTTGCCTCAAAACAAGTTGTCTAGATAATTTCTTACATTAAGGCGGCCATTCCCTAGAAATAGACATCCGATAGGGAAATATTTATTATTTTTGCCCATAATGTTTTTCTTAGTACGTATATTTTAAAAAAACTATAAGAGTACCTAAGTAAAACCATATTACTATGAATTTTCACTCAATAATTTCAGTGGTTTGCAAAATAGCTACATTTAAAACTATGAAATAGGAAGATTAGCATAATTTTATAATAATAATATAAGGTAATAAGTACTTTCTAGGCGCTTCGATTTTAAAGCATTTTTTTTTAGAGAGGTCTAGAAACGTTGACAGTAGTTAAATTGGTTGGAATTCAGGAAACTTAATATTCACTCTCGAATTTAGGATACTTCAGATCTGAAACCAGAAACCCTCCGCAGTCTTGCTGTATATTGGATACCAATATTATCCTTCATTAGCATCAAACAGACCTATTCCATTGTGCCAAACATTAAAAGGAAGTGCTTATCCTCAATGTCCCTATTAATTTCCACTCGATAGTAATTTCGGATCCTCCACGTTCCCCGCCCCTGGCTATATGTAAATAACACTTTCACCTGCTCTAGATTTGCAAATGAAATTCGCTGATTTATATTCAACACAGCGCCCATGTCAAAAGACCAACCACACCGAATCCGATGGCATAATATATTATACTTGCAAAATTAACTAAATATATTTCAATTGAAAATGTTAACGCGTGGACGTTTCTAATGCGGAATCAGCTTGTATTCATGTAAATTTTGGCGAATCATGTTATCATCACCTTTTCTGCGTTGAACTAGAGCCAAGGTGTTTATGGGGCTGCTGAATTTATAGCAGTGGAGAGATCCATTATCGTTGCCGAGACGACGACTTCGAAATACTCAAACCTCTCTATTTATGTAACATTTGCATTTTTGTGCACGTCAGTAAAGTGAACGCTGGCGCCGTAAAACTGTAGTGAGTAGCACAAAGAACCTTTAAAAATATCTGCCATAAGGGCTGACAGCGTGAATCGTTTAGATATTGTCAAGCCGTAAATTTGACAATAAGTTTTATTGCAAATTTAATTATAAAAATTGATAATTTACTATACAGGGTGATCCAGGTATAAACCGCCAAACGTTCAGGATAGATTTTTCTGGATTATTGAAAATATAAATGCCCACTAACTGAGGATGAATCTATTGCTAATGCGATTTTGTATTTATCTATGGTACCGAAGAATCGGAAAAAGAGCAATTTGAAATATTTACTTCTTGTTTACAATCATCATGCACTATAATATTGTATAATTATTGTTGTATATTTACATATTATTGCATTATTAGGATTAATGGAAAAACTGTATAAACGCATTGATAAAACAAACCCGTCCATGAATGTTTTTCTTGATCTAGCTAAGACGTTCGGTACAATATCGCATAGAATAATGTTAGTTCAGGAATATTACGTTTTTATTCCGACAAAATTCATAAAGATTTGAAAATTAGTGGGTATGTTGGGAATAGCATAAGGATTACTAAACCAAAAAGTTCCGATCCCTAAATAGTGTGCTTCATCCCCCAGGACGTCCTTTCTACCCCCATTTTGAGTTTTTCTAGATTATCTCGGCAACGGTGTAATTTTCGACAAAAATACCTATATACAAAATTGTTCCTTGGAAAATTCTCTATCACAAAGGTTTTTACCACTTTTTTCCTAAAATTAATAATAACGTGGGAAATATGGTTCCGACTAGCACTCTCTACGGTACGATCTACCTTACAGTTTAACGTTTAACGCTTAAAATAGCAGTAGGCACTGAAATTTTAATAAATATACAACTTCCACCCCCTCACCTCTATAAAAAGACCGTGTTGTACTTATTTCCACACCACCCTAGAGGTAAAGTACTTGGCGCGTTTTTTTTTTAAGTGTATCCCCTGTAGGCCTAATCCACTAATTATCAAATGTTAATTATAAATCTTGGTCGTCTTCCACAGATTCAACATTCAAGCATGATTGTCCATGGCAATGATAACACATTGTAGAGCAACGCAAGCCTGCTCTTCTGCAAGTACACCTGTTTTCGCACCCTAATTTACATGAACATGAAATAAGCGTTAAAACAGATTCGGGAGCTGGTTCTTTTATAGTCATTATTGGGATTAATATACCGCCAACTTTTTTCCACCCCCAATCGGTAGCTTTGAGCGTCACGTTTTTCCATATTTGAATTTGGTGAAAAACTCGATAACAGTGTTGCCGAGCGGCAGCAGAAGTTGGTGGAAGTTTTGATAACATAACAGTGTTGCTGGCTTTACCAACTAGTCTGTTAAAAGACATAAATCTGTATTCATCTAGACTTTTTTCTGTCGAAGTACAGTTGTATAAAGCTAAAATAAATTGCTCTCCCATGTTTGCAATTTCTTCGTGAGTAGCTTCCTCATTGTTGAAAGTTTGTACAATATGTTGTAAATCCTTTCTTTAATTAAATACATTGATTGCATTCACTTTCCCTTTGGAAAAAAACGCCGAGGTTGTGTCACAACCGCTGATGGCATGTACAAATAAAATGGCGGATTTGCAATTTTTTAAGAAAGTTGCAGATTGTAAATCTTGAGAACTGTAAATCCTTTTACAGGTATTACCCTGTTTTTCATTTAAAAATTTAATGTCTTTGTCAGGGGGAGAAAGTGCAATAAGAAGGACTAGCAGGTCAATATCTTGCCCTACGACAACAGCTGTATCGCAATTCTTACATTTTTCTATAACAGTTTGTATTATTAATAAATCGGCGTCATCCGCAGCAACGAACACATCTATACCTTCAGTTCTAAATCTTTTCACTAGCTCTGTAATTAAACGTTCTTTGTTAAGCAAATTACTTAGGAACACCGAACATTTCGGTGATGGTAAATAGATAACGAATTATATGACTTGCGCTAATTACGGCCCTGATTTACCAACGTACCATAATCAATTATAGATAATATGAGAGAATCACAAAATTTTGACTTACACTCGCTGGATATATCTTTCGCAATACTGTATAATTTTTTTAATCGACTATATCCTAGTTTCAGTTTGGATAAAATATGTTTTTCAAAATTTAATGTTGAGTCTAGCCAAAGCCCTAAATTCTTTGCTTCATTCACAATGGGGAGGATGTTATTATTTATAGTGACATCAAAAGAAACTTCCAATAACTTTTTCCATGTGACAGACGTACCAATCAGCATTACTTGCGACTTTTCAGGGTTTAATTTTAAATTATGGTGAGATGAATACTCAAAAATTGTATATGTCCTAGTTTATTAAAGTTCAAGCATCCTGCCGCTCTTGGAAATCAAATGATTTGTATATCTGCGAGTCTTCTGCATATTGATGTAGTTGGCAACTAGTGACTACATCTGAAATATCTGAAACGTACAAAGTAAACAACTGTGGCCCCAAGATGGAACCTTGGGGCACATCTGTATTTAAATTTCTTAAATGCGATGTAATTCTAGTGCCATCATCATCTATGACCACAGCTTGCTTTCTTCCACATAAATAATTACCCATAAGATCTGTCGCAAATTTCGAAAAACCAACATAATGGAGTTTTGCTAGTAGCATAGAATGATCTAAGGTATCAAAAGCTTTTGAAAAATCTAATGGTACTAGTTCAGTTCTCTACTATGCCACTGGATTCCGAACAATAATTATTCCACTCAATATGTAAAAAAACTTAAATATGAAATTGGTCAATATTTAGATTAAACAAGAACACGTTTATAAACGAATCAGTGTGATTTGAGAGTTAGATTTTCTTCTTTAAATATGATAAATTATTCAATGTGAACTTATTTAGTATATTTTGTCAAATTAATTAAGATTGTGTTATTGTCATAACTCATCATTCGCGTTTATGAATAAATATTATATTGAGAAAAACATTTACATAAGTTTGTAAGAAGATAAGAAATACTTTTATTTTTTATGTTTTTTACTGCTTTATTTATTACTGACTATATTATATAACTCATCTTCATCATTATAAATAGATTGTCATTCACAGTGTTCAAATTAGTTTCACAAATAGGGGGAACCTCCTTAGTTGTTAAATGCAAATAAGCTGTAATGACACGTTTGAGGTACAGAAATTTCTCTGCGTCTCCCTCTAAAGCTTTTCTAAAGCTATTGGGAACGAACAAATGGCGTTATACCCTCCTACATATTCGCTATATAAAATTTATTGATAGCCAAGCAGTTTCCAGCGCTATAACAGATTTTATTTAAATTTAAGCTTCTCAAAATTGACCATTAGACTAGATTTGTTGTTGCTGTATAAGAAAACGCTCGCCACGGTAGGGAAAATGACTCCCATGCGCGCCTAAAACGATAAAGGCCTTGAATTATGCATCGGGCTACTAGATAATGTCACTAGATAGCACTAATGCTCTAGAAGACCTTCCAGGATAATTTTGCAATGCAGTTTACTCGAAGTAAAATCCTTATCTCATTTATCTTAACTCTAATCCGGATGGTAATAACAGTCGGATCCAACTTGAATGCAAGAAACTAGGTATCTGCTATTTGTAAAATGCCTTTGCATAATTGTAACCAATTTCTCACTTTCTTGTGTACCTAAATTAGAAAGTAAGAGATGGAATTTTTCGACCACAAAATTTTATTAAATGTATTGTTCTTACATTTCCTGAATTCATTAATATGTCTTTTTACAATATAAGTAATTATGCGGTGCTTCTATCTCACAGTAAATATTGTATCTATCAACGGAATCGTGCCACAACAATGGTATTAATAGAATGAGAAAATTAATTGCCAGGTTAGTAGCAAACTTTTAATCAGTACCTCACTGTATCTAAACAAATAAGGAATAATTAATTTCCACCACAAATTACGCTTGATCAATATGTACACGTTGCAATGTAAATTACATGATTATAGTTCAATCTATATTATCGGTGGTCTAGTAAGTTCATCTCAATCAGTGCTTGAGAAGTTATTGCTTGCACGTCTTATATTGCTTCTAATGTTCCTGCTGCTCGAATCACATTATCGATTGTTGTTTTATTTTGATACGAAGTTAAACTTAATAGACAGTGTTCTAAAAAAACTTAATTCGCAAGGAGCTAGATCGAATTCAAGGAAATTAATAGCTGCTCTGACTTATTTTCAGCCGTTATTTGTCTCTATATTTTGTTTTGAATTCGAGTTTATGACACTACAGAATAAAATGTCGAAAGTGTCAGATACATTTTATCTACCTGCCGTGAATGATATGAGAATCACCGAGAGGATATACAATCTTGACTCTATTCTCACCCAGAGGTGTATTAAAGGTGTCTTTTTATGACAGAAACAAGGACCATAGCATTGAGAGGAAAATGTGAAGCCGTTTTCATGGATTGAATTATATGGTACAGTAAAAATAGCCTCAAATTTGAAAATCAAAGGAGAAATTGAGGGTTCAATTAGAGTGTTGTTCATTTAGTAAAGTAATCGTAAAAAAAAATCTTTTTTTCTTTTCTTGAAATGGGTTTAGAGTATCATGAAACGTCGAGATTTTTAATTTGAGCGAAAAAAAAAATTCTGTCTCGCTGCCTGTATGCCGGAGTATCAGTCTATAACTTTTTTTTGTCCGCACGTTTTCTCTGGAACGGTTTCAGATATTGAAATTGAATTGTTTTTTGAACATATCCGGTGAAGGGTTGAGGCAATAGGGGGAAATAGGCAAAGCAAGCTGATAAGAGTACGAAACTTGAAATTTGGTGTGTGCAGTAGAAGCTAAGGCCTCAGATCTTTTTATAATATTTTCCATTCCCCCACCACCCTCATTCCCTTATTAAAAGAGTTGATAAAATTAAATTGAGATTTTCACTTGAAATTTGGTACCCGAATGTATTATAACGACATCTGAAACTAGATTAAATTTTGACATGATTCTGTTGAAGAAGTGGGAGGTAAATAGTGGTAAATGGGGAAATTAAGTAAAGCAAACTGGTAAAATAGAGAAACTTGGGATTTGTTGTATATACTGGAAACCGAGGCCTCAGATTTCTTTCTATTATTTTTCAACCCTCCCACCCCCACCACCTCGACTCCAATATTAAAGGGATTGATAACATAAAATTGAAATATTCACTTGAAAGTTAGTACACCTATGTATTGTAATGACATCTGATTGAGATGATTCCCTTGAAGGGGTGGGTGGTGGTAGGTTGTGAATAGGGGAAAACAAGTAGAGCAAGCTAGAAACTGTATAGTTAGCGTATATTGTAGAAACCAACGCCTCTAATTTTTCTATGACATCTGCCCCAAATATTAATATTCTATGGCCAATAGCTTCCCCTCGCAGCGCCGCCAAGTGGCGCAACCTTGCAGGTCTTAGCTGGTAAAAGGGGATTTTTCACGCACGATTATGGCGGTCAGGATCGGTACTGATCGAAGCGGGACGAAATGCTACTATGCTTTGGATATATTTCTTCGAGATATGCCTGCGGATCTTTCGGTTATCCTCGTACCAGACATATTTCGGGCACTGCTCAGATTTCGCCGAATGTCCCGAAATATCACATGTTGATACAGTCGTGGCCTCCAGACTTACGAATTTTTATTTGGGACATAATATGACGTACATAAAATGTCACTTTTACACTTTGCAATGAAATATTCTTCGGGCATCGAGCGGCTGCGATGTCTATGGCCAAAGACACACTAGGCGATTTTCGCCGACTCTGCCGCCGAATCGGCAGCCGGCTCGACAGATGATGTAGTAAACAAATGGAGCTGTTCACACTAAGACGCGCTGCGATAAAGCGGCATCTACCACTGCGCGGTACCGTCTTTGGATTCAAGTGCCGAATCGTTTTCTATTGCTTCGAGCGGCGTATGCTGAATTATAAACAACGGGGTCTGTTCACACATTCACGTATTTTTCGAGCGGTTTGGATTCAGCCCTATTGCATGTTCCTCGGAAATATTATTACTTAATTTGTCTGCATTTAAAATTTATTCCATTATTTTTCTTGATTGACAGTATAATGTACCTAAATAGACTTAATTCTTTCTCTGAGTCAGACGAATTCATTTTGCTAGCTGTACTACTAACAACGTTGTATTTTGATGCTTTCTGCGCTAACTGGTTAAACCGCTTCGTGTGTATAGGCGGTAGCCGATTAACATTAAATTCAATCGCAAAATAAATCATCTGCCAAGGATATCTTCGAACAAAAATAATTTAGTGTCATTGTAAGTGTTGGCCAGTTTACTGGCATTTTCTAGCTCGAGCAGTTTATATGTAGATGAGCGTACAAATGTCGGATGCGCAGTGGAAACATAAAAAATAAAATGGATTATAACAAATCTCAAGAGTAAGTGAGACTACTGGTCTTCTCTCTACTGTGCCGCGACACCGCTGTCTTTTGACCTTGAACAAAAACTGGTAACTCTAGCCCATATACGAAAACATAAAAATTTCCAATGTTAAAAGAAATACATTTTCATTATATAATTTAGAATATTTGTGGATTAAGTATAAATAATAGTATACCTAACTTAATATTTAACAATAAGCTTAATGTATAAAGTAAACTGGAATAATTTATTCATGAATTTATGGCCACATCATATAAAATAGCTGTAATAACGTGGATTTATCGATTATATATCGAAATTAAAGTGCACTGCACAATATTTACTGAAGCTGTAAGCGAGAAAATATGATTTGCATCGAACGTTTACAACGTCGCGTCGATCCAGAACTACTCCGATTTCAATAAGGACGCAAATCTAAACTAAAAACATGTTTTCCCATCAGCATGAAATGACTTTTATTACTGTTTTGTCGCGTGGGTCCCCTCGGGACATCAAGCTAATTGATGTATATATCTATCCATTACAAGAGGGTTGAAATGGGTTTATTTAGAAGAAGTCACTGGAAACTTTAACCAAACAAAAAAGAAAATGATTGCAGCGATACGATTCCTTTGAAATTTATCCATTCGCATCCAGTTTGAAAACAGTGTGCATCTGAAGATGTCTGGCATAAAATCTAGACGGATTATTGGATGTTTTTATAATTTTGTTTTGTAAAGAAGCATGGAATTACTAAATTAAATGAAACGATATGAAAATTTACTACTCAATTTCCAATATAGGCGACTGTATTAATTTGCAACATAATCTTTACAGCGTAAGTAGCTGGTGTACAATAAATAATCTGTTACGTAACAGTAAAAAGTATAATATAACCCTATAACTCTCTTTTACACAGAACTCGGTTAGTTATATTTTCTTATAATTTAGACCACACCTGCTTGAAACTCCCAAGTCCATTTGAATATTCAGGAGTCAGTTTTGGCTCCTAATTAAATTTCAACAATCACATTCATGAAACTGTCACTAAAGTTAATAACCACATAGGGTTCATCATATGTAATTCAAAAGGGTTACATGTGCAACCAATAAATTCGTATATAGAAGAACGTATATATTTAACAAAAATTTAAGTAGATTTTGGAATTGTACTAAGTTCGCGCAAGTGAGGTGAAGCCTGTGAGATTTGGAATATAGCTGCCTGTATCTGGTTACACAGGTACTAGAGTACAAGGGATGAGTCATAAACGGGATTTTTCTACTTCAATTACGGTTATTATGGTCGTCTATTGGGGTCGTACATTAAACTGTCGGCTTTCTTGATCTTGTGCTTAAACGTGCCAATATTATAAATTATGCATTTAAGTAATTAAGTGTTGGAAAGCACGCTTTAATTTTTGTCTCGAGATGTAATAATGTCTCTTTATTATACTTTTGTTCGTTCACATTTGGGATATTCTCCTTCGCTATGGTATCCTAGATATCAAGTGCATATACTCGAAAATGTTCCAAAGTTCTAATCCTACAATTAATTGACCATCGTCCTCAAATGCTAAGTCAACTTAATTTTGTGTCCTTTGTCTGAACTCTAGACTCCTTCAAACATTCAATCAACCTATGCCACGTACGTGATACTTCAATCTTCACCAGTTCTTACAATGTACGAAAATTATTCTTCTGTGCAAAACAATGAAATAAAAATAAATCTGCATTTAACCTAGAAAAGACTTGATATTTCAAAGTATCGGTTGCCCCAGAACACATTAGATCGGCTAAATATTTTTAAAGCAATCCTAAAATCCACTTTTTTGCAGTATTTTTGTTCAATCAAAAAAACGACCTGACGAAATTTTTTTTGGATCATATTGACGTTAATGCGCTTCGATTGGCGAAGTCGATATCATTTCTTGCTCACGATATTTCGTGCAAAAAAAATATTATTGTAACCTTGAAACACAAAATTATGTTGAACATTTTTATTTCCGTTTTCGGGACCATTACAATGACCTCCCTATATGCTGGGAAGTTAAAAATACATTAGCGTTGACGGTTCTAAATACTTAAAAAATAAAATAATTGATAAGTGAGAAATTTTTATTGTATTTTGTGTGTATGTGAATTTCGTATTTACTCCTCCTAACGCATTATGTAGTTCCTTTGTAAATTCTTTTCCAAATTACCTCAAAGATGTCATATCAGTTCTAATAAATAAGGCTTACATTACTTTTAGCACAATTTGATTTGAATTCATTTTCAAAGCACTATAAATAATAAAAATGACATCACAAGACAATATTTCATTAAAATAATGATATCGCCTACCTATGAAATGTTATTTGATTCATAGCATAGCAGAACACTTGTATGGGAAACATTAAACAGCATGTACATAAAACCACAATTCATAGTAGTTAAAATTCGTTGAATATAATGACAGGCGATAGCTTAGCTTGGCAGTTGCTAAATTAATCAATACCTACAATGCTGCATTAAATATACATAGCGTCTCTTCTGGCTCGAAAAGTGAGCTAAAAATATATTAAAATTTAAACCATTTTAAAATATCAAATCTGGAAAGTCGACGTTCAGGATATGCCGGTTGCCAATACATACGGATTACATCAAACAAATCACTTAAAAAAATTTTGTATTAAGAATGTGTGATAGTGTGCTAACAAACGCGTGCATAATGTTAACTTTTGAATAAAATGCCATACCAGGCGTGGCCCATCTAACCTTCTCCTCTCTCCAATCCTTCATTAACGGTAACATTATTACCTCTTACCTCCATCCTGTCTTGTTTCTTTTTATTATTATTCTAAATTATTTTATCCTAATTATAACCTTTAATTTAACTTCAACATTTGATATTTTAAACTATAAATTTGCATCATTTCTCGCAGCTCCTATTTTTGGTTTGATTTTATTTTCTTCTTTTTTAGTGCATTTTTGGAACAATTTCAGTTGGCTTCCGTGAACATTATTTTATTTGTTTAGACCAACTGGATGCATATATTTCGATTTACCATATTCGACAATCATGAAACACAAATAATAAGGAAATCTGGCGCCCTATATTTAGCCAACCAATTCTCGTTAAATGAAACATAACTGAAAACTACAACGGCCTGTTATTTCTATAAAATGTCGTTACAACTGTTGAAATTTGTTTTACAGGCCACACAATACAAACTACTGTAAAACATTTTTAAAGCTCTGTGTCACAATTCCAGATATTACTTTTTAAATGGAGTTTTCCAGCGACAAAATGGCTTTATGTTTCCGACTTAAGGCAAACATTTATGGCTTTTGAAAAGAATAACTATAAATGTTTGTATATTTTGTAGACAAAAGTACATTTAAGGGTAAGAACAGCCACAGAATCTTATTATACAGGATATCCCATAATCAATTGCCTTTCCTCGACGGGGAACTAAAACACAAAAAATAAACCGATTTTGTCTAGAAACATTCACCCTAAATTGGTTCGTAAGGGTGCTTTGACTTTCTTGATTTGAGTCAATTCATTTTGAAATTATTTTTAATAATATGAGGCACAAATCCCTGCAAATTATTTGTTTTTATGGCAGAAGATTAAACTCATAAACATTTACAGGTGCACCATAAACTGTATCTTTAAAATTAGGGTAGTGGAATTTGACAAAATTAGACGAAAATTGGATGTTATTCACCACATAAAGCGACATAGTTTAATGGATAGATTCACTAGTAAGGAATATAGCCTTGAATTTGCTCCCATTTTAAATAATTGAAACATCGATGTTTAATTGTGCAAAAATCATAAAAACTTTTTTTTTAAAGTAGCTCCAAGACTATTATCAATAGAAGTATCCGGTTCCTCTGGAATGTAGGTAATTAAAAAACGGTTAATTTAAGAGTTCAAATTCATGACGCAAAAAAAAACGCAAAAATCATTTTAATAAGGTACCTATCTACATTTAAATCCAAAATTGCAGATAGCCATGAAAATGACAGACATTCGCAACAATTGAATAAGTCTTGACTTACTCACTAATTTTCTGAAGCAAGTGTATTAAAGTTGTTATAAACAAGAAAATTAATATAAAATGGCTGAAAATTATTCAAGAGGTGAAAAAGTTGACATGATCATTACTTATGGAGAGACTCGACGTAATGCAACTAGAGCACAAAGTCTGTATCGTCGGAGATATCTAGAAAGAAGATAACCTCCGAGAAACTATTTCGCCCGGTTGGAGCAACAATTTAGAACTGAACCTAATGTAGAAATTGAAGAAAGATTTATTGTGGATGAAGAAACGGAAATTAATGTATTAGCTTTAGTGCATGTTGACCCAACCATTTCGATAAGACAAATTGAACATGAATTACCAGTTTCCAAAGAATCAGCCAGAAAAATTTTAAAGAAACACGGCTATCGTTCTTATAAATATCAACTGCATCAATTTTTGTATGAGAATGATTATCAACGAAAAATAGCCTTTTGTAATTGGTTACAGTTACGCCAATTAAGAAATGGCAATTTTATCAAAAACATTTTGTTCACTGATGAATCGAGATTTACAAACCTTGGGTTATTTAATCGAAACAACACTCGATATTGGGCAACTGATAATCCTCACATTATGATACAGGGGCGGTTTGGCTTCAATGTTCGGTTAGGCGTACTGGGCGACCATATCATAGGTCCAATAATTTTTAACGAAACTCTAACTGGACCAAGATATCTAGAATTTCTCCAAAATATAATAGTTCCACAGATTAATCTAATTCCCAATACCAATATTGACGAGGTTTACTTCCAACAAGACGGGGCTGGACCACACAATGCTATCATCGTTAGGGATTGCTTAAATCAATTATTTCCAGGTCGTTGGCCTGCAGGGTCGCCTGACTTAACCCCACTCGATTTTTTTATTTGGGCGCATTTGAAAAATAGAGTCTACATGACTGCTCCAACCACAAGGCAAGATCTGGAAGAAAGAGTTCGACACGAAATTGCACAAATAACACCTCAACAATTACAGAATGTTAGACGTGCAACGATAAGTCACGCTACTCTGTATATTAATCATAACGGTGAACAGTTTGAACAATTTTATAATGATTTATTATAATTTAGGTTTTAAATAGTTTTGTTATTCTTGGTAATTTATTCATGGTTGTAACGTTATACCTATTAAAATTATTTCTCGTTTAATTTGTGTTTACTTTTTAAAAATTCTTCTATTATTACGAAGGATATCGTTAAGAAATGATTAATGGCGAAAAAATTATAGTTTATGAATCATTATTTCTGATTAATAAAAGAAATAGCACAGTTCCAATAAAAAAAATCCATAGGACACCTACGGAAATGAAAATGAAAATGAAAAAAATACTTGTACCTATCAGTAATTCAAACAACTATTTCCTGGTTTACAGACAAGTTTACAACCTAACTAATAATTTCCATAGCCTACTTAGTAATTTTCTTACATAGCATTCATCTGACGCGGCCATTTTGAAAAAATAAAAAAATTGTTCGTATCTCACTTATTTTTTGGAAATTTTTACATCTGAAATAACTGTTGCACAAAATTTATGCTTAATGAGAAACCATCAAAAAAATATAGTCATTCCATTTAAGAAAAAAAAGTTGATGTCACTTCCGTTTCAACCGGAAGTGATATTTTCATTCCTGTTAGTCTAAAAGTAGCTTATTATTGTCCAATTTATGTGTACCAAAAAGCAAATTTTTAAATACAAAAACAACCAAAATATTGGGGGCGTACATTGACTCGCGGCCACCCGGTATAGTGGTTTAAGTGTTTTAAGAAATCATGTATTTTATTATTCGATACGTAGTGAAGTTTATTCTAAAATTCAGAAAAGTTTAATTGTGAAATATCCTGTTTGTGATGTACAAGGAAAGGGATGCAACGACCTAGAAAGGAGAAGGGTAAGCACTGTCTCGATTTTAAATAATGTACTATAATATCGACGGAGTCTGCGAAGTAATTTAGACATTTCGTACTATACCAATGATAATGTCTAATTTAAGCAGGTAATTAAGGCAATTATTACACTGCTGAGCTAATTCACTTCAAATGTTTGTAGGCAAAATTCGACAAATCCCCTGTGTTCTATTACTATCGCGAAGAAAGACACATAACATGAGACATCCTGTATACATTATACTATTACATCGTTGATATGTTATCCTATTCCCTAGATAATGTATGACCCAGTACAGAAAACATATTCAATTGTCGTGCTAATATTTTTGTACCGTGACTCTATTTAAATTTAATTTCTTACTGAAACTAACCATCCATTTCACAATTTTCGCACTACATTCCGGGATTATCTTGTCTCCTCCGAAGTTATAAACTTGCATGATAACTATGGACGCGGGAGTTCCGTATATTTTACGGTCTCCGCTACAAACTCTAATAGGACTAAACCTCACCGAGACAGTGTAAACTATATTGTATTTAAACAACTCTCCCCCACTGGGAAAAGGTAGTGATTATAGCCAAAATCAACTGGGAAAATGACGTTTTATTATGTATATAATAATCCATGTTCAAACTTATACAGGGTGTGGTTTGACGATAAGGCGGTGTTTTAGATTAGGGCTCGCATTATTAAAGTAAACAGCGTTATATGGTTTCTTGGTTAACCGATAAGGAATGAGTGGTTGAGAACGGTTTTCAGTTGCTTATTCTGATCGCGATATCATCGCTGACATCGCTGCTTTGAGTAACAAATTTCTCTCTACCATACTGTTTATGATATAAATTTGTTAAACAGGAACATCAAATTACGTACAGTCTTGATTATTTAGAGTAATGTATATAAAATATCTAACGTACTGTTTTACATTACGTAGTAGTAAGATATTACGAACTCATATTTTATTTAAGAGATTGCTCATATATAAAATTTAAAAAATTATTTATTAACGGAGAATTTGAACTTTTCAAAACGCCTTCACACATAGGATGATTTTACCGAAATAATATACAACGATAAATGCAAAAATAAATTTATCGAAGAATTGCAATGATTATGAAACATATTCTTTACAGGATTTTACAAACAGCTGCTAGCATAACCAGAAGTCAGGTTATCGAAAGAATGCAAAGATTCCATTAATATTTTTACATATAGTTTTTCTTTTAGTTCTCATAGATAGTTTTTTCCGCTGTTTGCAAAATCCTATAAAGAATATGTTTCATTACTATAAGCAAACAAGTAATAAATAATTCACTTTTAAACATTCATACAGTATATAGGCTCCCATACTAGTTAGCTAATAAATAGGTGAAGATCTGTTGTTTTTTATCAGTCAATGTCAAATATAAAGATATTGCCTTGGTGTTGCATGAAACATCGTTATGAGCGGCTTTGTGCCTTTCTGATGAGCTCAGAATAAGGGCGAAAAACTTTTCAAAGGCTAAGCATTTCCAAGAAACTGAATGAGAGATTTTATGAAAGTGTAATCCATTAAAATAAACATTTTTTTTAAGACAAGGTAGCTAAGTAAATCCATTTTAGACATTTATTCTCATTCATAACTGAATCTTCATATCGTAGGGGGTCATTTAGATACCAATTTAATCTGCTTAGCCGTAGGGAACTATGTTGGATGCTAATGTTATAACGAGAATGTCAAATAAGAAATTGAGCAAATTTATTTTAGGATTCTGATTTGCTAGCATAACCAGAAGTCAGGTTATCGAAAGAATGCAAAGATTTTATTAATATTTTTTACATATAGTTTTTCTTTTAGTTCTCATAGATAATTTTTTTCCCGCTGTTTGCAAAATCCTATAAAGAATATGTTTCATTACTATAAGCAAACAAATAATAAATAATTCACTTTTAAGCTGCTATGGTGTACACAAATCAGGAGGACGAGCTGCGAAGTGATCGAAACTCTAAATAAACTAACCAAAAAACAGTCTTGCATTAAATTTAAAATTATAGGTATCGCGAAAAACTAACATAAAAGAAATTAAAATTAATATTCAAAATTTTTTACGACTGTAACTAGACAGAAAAACTTTCAACTTACTCTGAATTCAAGTCATGAGTGAGATGCTGAAGACTGGAGAAGAAATTCTAGACAAGGTACTTCTCATTCTTCTCAACAAGCTCCTATAGGAAGGAAGGATTCTTAATTCATGGAGAAATACTGAGATTACCATCATCTTCGAGAAAGGGGATTCCACGAACATTGAAAGTTATCAGTCGATTAGCATCCTCTCTGTACTATTTAAGCTTCTAATCACCAACAAGCTCGACTTCTGTAGAGCAAGCTGAATTCGGAAAGGGGTACAGCACGACCGATAAATATACGACATAGGTAGTGCACACACTTATCGACGAATACTCTGAGTACAAGGTCCAACTTCGATTGGTGTTCATCGATCATGAAAAGGCTTTCGACTTTGTGGAGATCTAGTAGTTATGCATGCAATGGACGATGCGAGGATTGAATTTCATGAAAAATAGGCCTATCGCAAAGTTGCGGAAGACTTAATCATCGGTGGTATCCTAATAAACACCTGTATCTATGAGAACGGACTAAATAAAGAAGAACTTTTAATGTGGGAGAGTTTTTTGGTAGTGGATCTAGTTATTTTTTCTATATTCAAGGCGGCGTACAACAAAAACACAAATCTATTTTCGTTGTTCAGCGTCTGATAACTGTCAAAATTAAAACATAATTGAAATTGTAATCTTTTCGCCATTTATCAATTTCCATTTGGTCGGGGACATGGCACGCAGAAGAGTTTTGATGAATACCAGACAGACATTGATTTTTATAGCTATAGAGTTACTTTTATTACCGCTTTAGATTTAGAAGGCAATTCTGGATTTAACAACTAAAAAACTACCTTTTACCAAATTTCACCTTCACTGTGGCATTTTTAATTTTGAAGTTTGTCGAAAATAACTATAGGATTTTGGTAGACAACTGCAAAAATCTGACAGATAAATTTTTATTCGGCATATTGCAGCCATCATTTTGAAATTTCAACTTTTCTAAATGTTCTTGACATTGTTATAGTATTTCTATTATTAATTTGAAAATTCAATCTAAAGCGTTGCTACCAGGATAAGTCATTACAAAGCCTTAGGTGATAGAATGATAGCCTAGGCCGTGCTTGAATATTGCAAACGATAATGCCGCTAGCATAGCCACAGGTTAAATCATACTTTTATTGAATCATTTACGGAGTTGTTCCTTAAACGAACATTATTTAACATAAATAAACAATGTGTTATAAATAAATCATTTACGTCGTGCATCTGATATAATATAAAGTAGTGAAACAATATTTTCAAGAATTAGAAAGTGATTCTAAAATTCAATAATTAAAAATTGTGGGTCGACGCTAATGTCCATCGTTAGGAAGTATTCCTTTGTCGGTCTTTTTTATGAGTTCCAAACTGACTTTAAATATCCTATACTGCCCAGCAAGAACCACGTGGAGGTATGTGTATTTCTTGCGCGTAAAAGAGAAGGAGAGGTACTGTTAGTAAAGGAAGGAACATTAATAACATCACAGTTTTCAAATATTAACAAAAATATAAATTTAATTTCCATGGAAATAGAAAAAAATAAATGTTTCTTCTAACTAAGCTTAATACTTACATAATTCTCAATATTATAAATTAGTGAAAATAAATTAATAAAGTATCCGATAGGAAAAGTAAAATAATCAAAAATTAGAATTTTAACGAAATGAATTAACGGAAATTTTTTACCAAATAACACTACGATATAATAATACGAAACGAAGCCGACTCTGTAGTGCGCTAGCATGTGCCTGTTTGTACACAAGTCCATATATCACACTATGTGACACGCGATATGGGGCGATCTGCGCAATACTTTTGAAAATGACTTGCATTAGAAGTATAACATAGAATTCGTCGCGTATTTTACGCTATAAAGGTAACGTACAATGCATTTATTATTTTTTTAACAATAAAATGGCCTTTCTGTAATATTTCACACACTTTCCATATTTCAAATTACATATGCGAATGAGTCCCCTCGCCCATCATCCAGAGCGAGATGCAGAGTTTCGACTTTCTTTGCAATTTTTTCAACCTATTACATTGATGAGAAGAACTATATAATGGCACTTACATAAGGAGCAACATCAATAAAAAAATTAGCGGAAACCGAGCTGTGGCCGATGATATAAAGTTTGTGCGTTAGCACCTGGTATGGTATTTCCAATTATTGAACAAAAGAACTGCAAGTTAAACAATCAACAAAACAATGCTGTAGATTTACGTGTAAATTAACGACGAGAAGATAATACTGAACTTACGCCAGTAATCAATGGATTATCTTCAGTTGTCTCGTAAAGCCTGCAGCATTAATTCGTAAAACAAACCATAATACGTAGGTGTATCTTGTCTACTTTAGTTGTGTATCTCTGCTGAAGCGACGAGAACGCGATAGTGTGACATATATTTACACAACTAAATCCGATGTTTGAACAAAACCGGGAGGTCATTCAAATTAATACGTATTTGTAAGTCGGGTATGGCCAGGATGAACCTGGAATTAGATTTTGAAACTACCAGTGAATATTGTGTAATCTACTAGATGTTATTTTGAATTATTAGGGTAGCAGACAAAACTAGAACTTCTAATGGACATTGATTATCTATGTATATACAGGGTATTCTTAAAATGCAGAATAATATAGTAAATCTGGGGATCAAATATTATTATAAAGTGTAGCAACAAGTTTTCTATAAAATCCCACAAGGCAAAATTGTGTTGTTCTTAAACACCTCTAGCTATATAGTTCGTATACCAATTAAGAGAAAATAAATTGCTAACAACGAAATTGCAAAGTAAACTTGATTTCTCTAAAATTATTTCATCAATTTGTCAAGTTGCAGATCATAAAACCAACGTGGCAATTTTTAAATAATTGATGTTAATGTAGACAACAACGCTTACATTTTAATAATTATTATTGGAAAATATGCCCCTAGTGGGGATAAACCATCATGTTAAATTTTTAGTAGAATTGTTTATAAAATCGCCTAAAGAAGAATGCCAAAGTCGAAAACTGAATTATCGTGCATCAAATACTACATTTTTCTTTAGATAATTTAGTTTCGTTTATGAACTGCCCTGTAGTGTTAACGAAAATAAGTTTTATATTTTGCCTGTGATTAATTTTCATTAATATTTTCCCAAAATCAAAAATGTATGAAAAGTACATAATAATACAAATAAATTTAAATAGTATATTAAAGTATAAGTAGATATTAAGGTCTTTAAAACACACGCGATTTTTCGAGCACGACGGCGCAGCCGAAGTTTTCGAAATAGACTAAGTGTCTTAAAGACCGGTTATCAACGAATACTTTACGCTATTTTTTTTTTATTGGTACACTTTGAATTCATAAATATTGGTATTATTACTACAAAAAATGGAAATAAGAGTTAAGAATGTAAAATGGTTGAATTCGCGATGTGACATCAGGATACCTGTCAGTGTCAAATGAGGAATACAAAAATTAATTTGCAATCTGTCACATAGGATTAATTATTGTCACTACAGTTGTTACTGATTGTATATTGCTTTAAAATGAGTTCTAATATTGATTACTTAAATAGAAAAACAGATCTCGGTTAATCCCGCAATAATTCCTGTCAGATCAATAATTAAAAAGTTGACATTTTGACTTCACGTTTGTCGGGTTATTGATGTTGCCATGGTAACTTTAAAACTCGCGCGTTCTTAAAAGTTGGATTTAAACACTCTGAGGCGTACTTTAAATAAGCAAAATAGGGTACCAATAAAAAACAAAACTTTCTCCTACGTCAATTTACCGAGATACCTATAATAAACTAAGTACATTTACGACTTCGAATTTATGCGTTTTTAATTAGGTACGTCGCAAAAATTCTAGAGACTATGAATTTCGTATTGGCACTATTATTTTTTTTTTGCATCCAAAGACTGAACAATTTTTTTACAACCCTACATATATCAAAGATTTATTATATCATAAAGTAAGAAACCTCCCAAGCCGTTTTATTATTTCTGAACAGTTCCAGAGCGTGCTGTTTATTCTCTTATTCGTTGCCAAAGAGCTCATTGTGTTTATTATATTACTTAATATTTCACTTCGTATGGATGGAATATATAACATAAAACATTCTGAGTACTTTGCGATGAGGGTGCTTTGATTCCACTCTCGATCCCGTAATAACACAGCTTCAGTAAAATTAAGCGCAAAAAGACGTATTTCAGTAAGGGAAAGATTTAATTCTTATAGCTCGGAAACATGCATGCTTCTAGTTAAGTTAGCAATAATTGATAATGAAAAAACGGCACGCGGCATCCAAAAACGCAAACATCGTACTGTGGCGGATTTGCGAAATCGTAAATAAACGCGATTTCGAGAAACCTCTGCCATTTCTTATACATACATTTTTGTAACTTCAAAATTATCAAAGGTAATAAGTTTTTTCTTTTTGAAAACTAACTCAATGTTTGGATCTCCAACAGTATCAATAAAATAGACAAGATGTGAGCTTAATAATAATAATAATGTATCTTTATTAGCTCAAAAAGCTACAATTTGATCATAACAATATACAGATCATAATCACATTAACTTTTCATTAATGTATCTTAATTCTATGCATATAACAGTAACTGTAAAATTATTACAAATCTATTTGTATATTAATATAGCTTGTAAAATTACCTAACCTAATTATAAGAAAATCAAAATTCTTTTTTAATATAACTAACACATAATTTAATGAAAATATTATATTTTTCACAATATTTTATTTCCTTTGGCAAACCGTTAAATAATTGAATACCCTTACCAAACAAAGATTTCGATTCCTTTAAATTGTCATACCTCTCTACCACCATATCATTTACACTTCGAGTGTTATAGCCATGAATGTCTCGGACGAAACTCAATTTATCACATAAATACCTTGGAGCCATACTATGCTTTATTTTAAATATAAATTGCAGTGATTTTAATACTATACGTTGTCTAACATTTAAAAAATTTAAAACATTTAACATTGTGTCAATGGGAGTATATCTGTTACACTTTAATATTATCCTCATAGCTTTGTTTTGCATCTTTTGTAATTTTTGTATCTCATTGTTATTTAAATATAGTTGTAGCGTTGCACAATATTCAAAATGTGGAGCTATTATAGATTTATATACTAATATTCTTGAAAACATTGATAAATAATTTGAAGTCTGCGTAAAAAATAAATCTTTTTTGCAACTTTTTTAATAATATAATCACTATTACTTTTGAAAGTCAAGGACTCAACTGTTATAAAACCAAGGTATTTAATTTCCGAAACTTTTTGTTATTTAATACAATACTTTCCCCAATTTGTAGCCTGCTTAGTATATGTTTTTTGCCAAGAATCATATATTTACATTTGTCGATGTTTACTTTTAAGCTGTTATCACACAACCACACAAATATGTCTTAAATCTTGATTAATAACATTAATAACTTCATTTATATTGTCTCCATACAAATATATTAAAGTGTCATCTGCAAATGAATGTACCTTACAATTTTTTATAGATTTCACTGTCGTTTATAAATAGCACAAATAATAAAGGTCCTAGCACCGATCCTTGCGGTACTCCAAATTCATTGTCTATTACGTTCGACTCACTATTTATATATTTTGTTTTTGTCTTCTGTCAGTTAGGTAGGATTCGATCCATTCAAGTAGTCCCTCCAATGCCCATTGTTTGTAACTTTGATACCAGTAACTTCCGATTTACGGTCTCGAATGCACGTTTAAAGTCTAAGAACACTGCAACTATTATTTGATCTTTACCTATTGTCCAACCCAATCTGATATAATGAACTGTAGTGTGGTCTCACATGAATGGCTTTCTCTGAATCCAGATTGATTGTCCATTAAAATGTTATTATCCATGCAATATGTTGTCAATTGTTCTTTTACTACCAATTCTAGCGTTTTTTCATATACTGGTAATGTATTAATAGGTCTAAATTCTTCACATATTATTGTACTCAAAATTTTGGGAATGGGTGTAACCACCGATATTTTCCAGTTATTAGGACAAATTCCTTTTTGTAGTCAGCTATTAATCACATCTAAAAATCTATTACCAATTACTTCAAAAGCAGTTTTCATAATTCTTGTGGATATACCATCAATACCTGATTTATTAGGTAAGTCAGATATAATTTTTCTAAGCCTGTGCATTTCAATAGGTTTAAATTCTGTTAATTTATTTTTTACTTCTATACTATCTAACTCATATCAGTTTTGTTTAGGGATACTTTTAATAATGTCGTTAATACTGCCCACGAAATATTCATTAAACTTTTCCGCGATTTTTAATTCATTTTTTATTACTTCATTCCCGAACTGAATTTCTTTGGGTGCCGAGTGGCTTTTATTTTGGCATATTTTCTTCAAAGTTTTCCACATATTTTTTGTGTCTTTTTTATTGTCGTCGATTTTTCGTTCGTAATAATTCTGTTTTTCTCTTGTTAGTAATGATGTAACCTCGTTTCGTTTTCTCTTATATATTTCCCAGTCTTCATCTGCATTACTTATTGCTGCAGCTGTATATCTCCGATCCCTTTCTCTCATACATTAAAGACTTTCTTGATTTATCCATTTCTTATCCGCATATTGCACTGGCGTCTTTGTTGTTTTTACAGGACAAATTTTATCTAGTGATTTGGCTATATTGTTGACAAAATTATCCACTAATATATTTACATCTGATATTGTATTATCCCATTATGACTCCCTTAACAAATTCTCGAAATTTTCTTCATTAAAATTCTTATAACACCTTTTCTTTATTTCTATCTCTTGCCACTGCTTTTGCTTAATTGCCAAATTTACTAAAATATTTGCATGATCTGATATTCTTGGAGTGTGATTAACTTGACAAGTTATGTGCTCACAGTTAGTTATAACTAAATCTATTATTGTTGCTAATTTATTTGTTATTCGTGCAGGTTCTTTAATTAATTGACTAAGTCTATTTTGTGATAAAATTTATTGCAATTTATTAGCATAAAATGTGTTCTGTGACACATCTATATTAAAGTCAACCACTAAAAGTAATTTCTTATCGCTAAATTCATCAACGAGTTCCTCTACTACTTGTAAAAAGTCTGCATGGCTTGAATTAGGTGAGTGATATAATCCAATTAGTATATAATTAACAGTATTTATTTGTAATGTAATTACAAGCATCCATACATTTTTTTCAACTGTAATCTTTTTTATAAGTCTAAAAGATAGTTCTTTTTCAAGTATAAAATAACACCCCCAGTATGAACACTACCTGTGTAACATATTTCATGATAATAGCCTTCAATGTTTATTTCATTTCTATGAATATCGTTGGTTACATGTGTTTTCGTCACACATACTATCAGAGGTTTAACATTTTAACATTGTATTAACATGTCCACTTCATCTTTATGTGATATAAGAAAGAGCCCGTCCAAAGGCAAGTCGTCCTTGCGCAATTAGCGTTCCGTAGTATCAATTGTTTTTAAATATAGATTTCATAGATTTACAGATAAAAAAAATTGTATCAATATCTTTGATTCTAAAGCAAACTTGTTTGTGTACCAAAAATGTCATCTGAGGTAATGGTAATTTCCATTCACCATTCACACCACACCTCATTACCAATGTTAATAATTTCTTTCAAATTTCTCTGAAACTGTAAATATATTATTAGCTAGTCCAAACTCCTTTTCAGCTGAACAAAAAACAATTTTCCCATTAGTCAATTTCAGCGATTATTTTATCATTCAAAACAAACCTACATGGAAAAACTCAATCATTTTCAAACTAGCTGTATTCCACAGCATCTTAATTAACAATCCCTTAATGTTTACTTGCCCGATGTATGTTTAGGATTGTTTGACGTGGCAAACGTTTTACTATGTCTATATTTTTTTGTGTTTGTTTAGTAAAATGTATGTTTGCCAGGTCTGATACCTAACGAATTTGCTGTCTAAGTTGTAAATCTAGCTCTAGTTTCTGTGTAAATATGCATAGTGGGAACCAAGTCGTAATCGATGCAATTATACTACAGAACAGTGAATTCACTTCTAGATTCTCGAAGTCGACGGCTTCAAAACTCGACAGCCGCTATTCTCACAGCAGAAATAGCAAAATCACATCCTTCCTGTCTGAGTTTGACTTTCAACGATATTAAGGTACTATGTACGTAGTTACTAGACTAGACGTTTCCAATTATAAGGTGATTCAATATCCTGAATTGAATTATTTGTATATACAGGGTGCAACTTTGTTAAAAATGGCTTCGTTAGTATCAGAAATATAGTTGCTATTATAAAATTGACGAAAAGAATTGCTTATACTTATACAATTTTCTAAGACGTATATACAAGGTACTAAATATTTGCAATAATATGAAAATTACAAAAAGTAAAATATCTTTGTGAGTATTTTGAAAAAATGTTACGAATTAAAAGCTTCAGACATTTATGCAATCTTGACCTCACATTGCACAGGCACAAACACCTCGGCATTGGCTTTGCAGTGCTAGAGGAAATAATAAATTCCCCCATAGGGAGGATTTTGGCCTTTGGGCTAGAATCCGGCCTGAATGGGGGTTTTCAATAAATTTAGTTAGCGGTTGCACAATGGGCCACAAGGCCTAAGTGCGGCGACCTTTCGTCGCCCCGCTAGAAGAAGAAGAAGAAGACCTCATATTGCAAAATTATTTTTTTGTTCAGTCATCAGTTTCTGCAAACAGTTTTATCTGTATTACAATATTATTATCTCATATACATCAATATTATTTATTGTTATCTAAATCTCATATGGTGTCATAAATTTATGTTTAACAATATATTTTTCTGTCTAGAGATGTTTAATAAATGTAAAATGCAATCTTTCAGAAACATATATTTTACTCTCAAAAACAATATAAAAACAATAATTAACATGAAAAATTATATATTATTGGAATGTGTGGCAACCAACTGCTTTACATTTTTCAACTTTGTACGTGTTTGTTATCTCATGGATTGGGATTATATGAATGATTGCCCTAATTCTCCCTTTTGAACCGTTCGAATTATTATCAAATTGTTGCAGAGTTTTTTTGAAATAAAATAGTTAAAACTCCATAGTGTTAAAGTCGGGACTCCCAGGTGGACAAAAAATTGGGCCATTACATTTTCTTCTGACTCCACTGTAGAAAATATCTATCCCCAAGTCATAACATTTAATAATAAATACTTTTTGTTCCTTTCTTAGCATTTCAAGGAAAATATTTTGCTATGTCAAATATAATAGCATGAGATTAACATAACAATAAATATTGTTGATGTATACTAGATGAACGTTTAATAAGATTATTAAAGACTGTTTTCAAAAACGTAAATGATTGAAAAAGCACAAAAAAATAAATTAGCAGTAGAAGGTCAAGATTTCATAATTGTCTAATCAACATTCTTTGATACCATTTCTCAATATTTTCGGAAATGAAGGTCTAGCTTCTTACAATTTTATGAATACTTAGCAACCTGCATATAAAATTTAGAAAATAATGTAACTTTCGGACATTCTACAAAAAGCAGGAGCTTTTATAATGAATAACTTTTCCTTGTAAGCTTACAAAGACAAACTTTTGTTTTCTTGGAACTTAATCCGTGGACACACTGTAGATACGTGGTTGAAGCTAAGATTATTACAATACCCAAAGTGAATGAAATTGGTGGGTGAAAGATGATTATAAAGAAACGACAAATTTGAAAATTGTTCCGAAAGGGGAAATATTTACGGTTTTGCTTGCAAGTTTTATATAGGGGCGAGTTTATGGATGATCGGGGGGGGCTTCTTTTATAACAATTACTATAATAATAATAATAGTAATAACAAATCAGTTTTTTCCAACAGGTGTCAAACAGAAAAAGAAAATACTTAAAGACAAAAATTCATTTAAAAAACAAGGTACTATCAAAATAGGTAAGTGTAATGATTCAGAGACCATAAAAATAATAAGTAAATCACATAAGCACAACTTATAGAGGTAGAAAAAAATACGGAGAAATCGTCAAAGCTCAAAGGTACAAAACTACAATAATGATTTTTTGAAATCCCACCCTGAAAATGATAGTTTTAAGCTTCTTGGAGCAGCAATCAATCCACAATTTATGACGAGCTTCCACGCCGACATTATCTTGCATAATAATTTAGCGCACCGGCAGAATATCAAGCAGCAGCCCGACGACGTGATTGTAATGGTGGATTGTTATTATTATTCATAAAGTTAGATAACGCCTTCGAATTTAATTACTGGTCCTTGCCGTGAATAGACTGCACTTCCGACCTGACATGTTATCTAACATTAAATTTCCTTCATATGCATATGCATGTGGATATGTGTTTGTTTGCAATACTAACGATTACTTCCATTCGTTCCTTTGGCCAATAATACATTGGATGGAATAAGTCAAGAAATACAATAAAGAGGTACTTAGTAAACAAAGAACGAAATTGTTTAAATACTGATGCATGTACAAGGTTTGAACACAGTGCAGATATGGATATATTATATTTAAATGTAATAACATTGTACAAAAAATATATAAATATGTGTGTATGTCACATATACGTCCACAAATGTATAGATGTACACATATTTAGAAACATGTACATGTGCAATAGCATTGCAATACATACATAATCAAAGGCATACAGGTCAAAGAGAATTGAATAATAGTGAAACAAATTGAAATGAAATATCGTTTTAGCTCTACTGTAAATTTATTTATAAAGTCGAATAAACTTTGACTTGTCTCGTGCATGAGTTGCGCGTACGACAGGGGGAAAAGGGTGATTTCCTGTAGTAAAATATCATTGACTTTATCTCTTAATTTTTGGTAATCCTTTTCCCGGTGCTATGAATTATGTATTATCCATTTAGATATAAACTAGTACAAACTTAAATAAACATAAATGTTGTAAACCACAGTCGTCGGTTGTTTATACTTTTGGTTTTTAAATATTTATTTTAACAACCCTAAACACCTCAGGAGGAAAGATAAATAAATATTTCCGGCATTACAGTTAAAGAGTTTGTCTATTAACTTTCAGTTAGAAAGCTATCAATTGTCAGATATTTTCAATACGCCTATGATACCTAGATCTGTGAATTTTCTACTATGGTGTGCTTTGAATTTGTCCTTAAAATTTAATCCCCAAAACGTACGTCCAAGAACATTCAAACATACAACAAAAAAGTTATATATTTTTAAAAGCTTTTATTTAACTTGATAGCCCGGGAGGCAGCGACAGATTTTTCGCGTTAATATCTATAGAGCTAGATTTTTTTCCAAATAGAAATTTGATAGTATCTATAATGAAGGTGCAATTCTACCAAACTCTTAGTGGTGCATAAATGAGTAAAAAATTAAACATTTAAAATTTCGTTTTTCGAATTGTCACGAATTGTCAAAAAATTATGATTCGCCTTCGCTCCTGCCGGCCCCAATTTTCGATTTTCACCTCGCGATTCATGTTGCATGGTCATTGCCGACCTTCTCCTCGCTATCGAGATATAGAACGGGTCTCCGATCGCCGTATTTGTTCAGTTCTTACGTTTGAAAATTGACTTGCGGTCGTGCTAATCGGCGACTATTTTTAAGTGGTTTCTCGAGTTCGAATCCCGCCCGGGAATATATATATTTTTCGTTTTCTATTTTTTGGCCCATGTCTTTGATTCTATAATTGCGATTTGCCCCGTTCTATTGCATTTCTTGGAGAAGTTTTGCATTTTCCGCCGCGGAATATTAATCTGCACTGTTTGGTTTAAAAATCACATTCTACCTCCGCTATAGGGTGGCTAAATCTTTTGTAGACGTTGCAAAAACGGCAATACGTAGTCAAATCACAACAATTATATTCCTCATTAGTAATGAACAGACAGTATTTTTATAAATCTGTTGATAAGCTTTTATTTACTCAATTATATTATATATTTCGGTAAGGAAATTTCAGATTTTTAATCGAAATAGTGCAGATTAATATTCCGCGATGGAAAATACAAAACTTTTCAGAGAAATGCAATAGAAGAGAACGAATGTCTATCTGTTTGTAAAATGAGCAAAGACTGGAAAATAAAAAATGAAATAAAGAAAAATTTGTTTTTTAAACTATTGCAAGTTACTTTGCTCGAAGCCTTTGGTTTCCAGATGTATGATTTAAGAATATTTTTTACTCTTTAGCACATTTTTTAAATAAAAGCTTTTTTGAATGTTTTTTTTTTATATAATTTTTTAAAATCACTGGTGACTGGCCTTGTCATCAAGAAGCTAGTCTTTATAACGTCTATAAATTTCTATAAGTACGTCAACAGAAATTTTAAATTTTTCAGTCACTAATAATGAAAATAGTTGTGATAGGTCTCACGTTGTTTTTGTCTTAATAAATGTCGCGAGGAGGGCATAAAATTTCCAAGAGCGTAGGAAAACCATAACCATCAATTCTCCAAATGCGAAAAGAAAGAGCGGATCGACTGTAAACCCATATTAGAAGGAATAAGAGCGGAGTATGATAATTTGTAATCCGACTCAGCCCTTGGAGCATTCATTTTAAACTGGCGTACACATCTACATTGGAAACCAACTTAACGTATTGTAACGCAAAGATGTTGATGGCGTCAATTAATCTAGTTTGTCGGTTTGGTGTGTACTTTGAAAAGTACACAAATCGCTAATATATCAATAGTAATGCGGTATCGATCTGTGTTACCATCTTCAAGAGTGGATAAAGTAATTGAAACATGTATTTGCTAGAGAAGATTCTTTCTAAGGGAGTTGCAGCTTTCTAAAGGTGGGCTTCTGCATTAGCACAGTTATTATCGTTTGTATGTAACAAGACTAAGTACAAATGATTTTAAAATATGATTCAGGGTTTTTCCAATTGGGCGATGCGACGGGACACAATGAATCGCCTACTGTTTGCTATGAATATTACTAAAAAACAACGTTTTAAAACCAAAAAAATTAAACACATGCGTGTATACATGTAAAAATAATTTATCAGAGTATGACTATCTGCTACATTCTAAATTTATCTTGTGGCTATTTTTCCACTTAACATGCTGCAGATAGCATGTTTGCAACTTATTATTTTTTCAAACAAATGCAGTTAGAAAGATAAAGATAAGTTGCAAGAAAGTACATAACGCAAATTTGAAAATGAATATTAAACTACAATTTTATATGGTTGATTGATTCGGCCTTTACTTGATGAAAATCCATATTAAACTTAACTTTAACGAACAAACTGTGGTTTGATTTTCACAATTATTTATTATGAACCATAACCATAACAATCGTTTCGTCTAACATAGGCTTCATCCGATGGTGAGTTGATAACTAACTTACAATCTATAAACTGTCTCCTTAAATACTGAATCTTAATTAGTGTAACAAATAAAGGGTACCTAAATAAGTACATTTTCTGAATAATGTTAATGGATTTCATATTATAAAGGTAATTAGCATAATAATAAAACTAATAAAAGATACCTAATAAATCAGTCCAGTCGGTAAAATAAAAAATACACCAGAAGTTCGCAAAAAATGTTATCTGTTCTTCTGTAACTGCTAGTGCGCGAATTAAACATCACAAAACCACAAAAACAAGTTCTGGGGGTGCCGCGCAACCCCCAGAAAAACCACCCTTTCGGTGAAAAAAGTCTTATTTTACTGATAACTCGTTCACCGTTGAAGATATGAAAAAATTGCTTATCATAAAAAAGAATGGTTGTCCTAAAAAAAGTCCTTTTGTAGTTTTCTTGTATATGCCACGGTTTTCTAGAAACTCGATGATGACAAAAATTGCAAAAATTTGTATTTTTAATGCGAGCGAATTTTCGTTTATTTCATTTTTTTTTTATAGAAAAAATTGAAGAAAATCAAAAAGAGTTTTAAAGGGGATTTAAAAATACTCTCTTGTGTTGCCATTTTTGAGGGCTATTGATATGGATTAGTATATTATTATATAAATAACAATATAATATTGTTATCTCTTGATTTTTTGTACACCTAACTATTCACAGGCCCATAAATAATAGCTGACTTTAATATAAGTTATAAATGCATTATCTTTTAGTTCAAGGTAGTACTTCAATGCAGAAAAAGTTAGGAATAAAAATATTCACATTTACAAAAGCAGCATGTTAAACTTCTAAAAATCCAAGAAAGGCTGCATATTCAATTGTTTGATGATATTTTTGTAACACAATTTTATAACTATTAAATGATTAAAAACAATATTTGTATGATATATAAACTCAAAAAAAAATTTTTGAGCTAAATTTTCAAAATGTTGGGTCTTTTTTTATTTTTAGGAAAAAATTGGCCAAAATTTGGCTAACTTCAACATGCTGGTAAATTTGTAAATGAGAATATTTTTATTCCTAACTTCTTCTGCATTGAAGTACTACCTTGATCTAAAAGATAATAGATTTATAACTTTTATTAAAGTCAATTATTTTTTATAGACCTGTATAGTTAAAAGTCCAAAAAATCAAGAAACTGTATTATATTGTTATTTTTATATACTAATAGATATCAATAGCCATCAAAAATGGAAACACAAAACAGTATTTTATATCCCTTTCAAAACCAATTTTGATTTTTCTTTCTAGCATGTTTGGTTTTCAAGCAATTCAATTTTTTCTATAGGCCGCCCGCAGAAAATGTCAAATAATTGAAAATTCGTGCGCATTAAAAATACAAACACCATGGCATATATAAAAAAAATACAAGAGGACTTTTTCTTAGGTAATTAGTCAAGCTTTCTTTTTATGATGACCAATTTTTTTATTTCTTCAAGGGTTAACGAGTTATTAGTAAAATAAGGCTTTTTTTACCGAAGGGATGGTTTTTCTTAGGGGTTGCGCGGTACCCCAGAACTGATTTTTGTGGTTTTGTGATGTATAACCATGTTACTGAAGGAAAATCTCAGATAACATTTTTTGTTATGGAAATCTTTATAATTATTGGACTAAATACCTTATACAAAATATTAAATTTGATATAAATTTATAAAAACCATACTACCTTGCCAAGTAATTTTAAGTAGTGGAGAATGATTTATCTCGGTTTGATCATTTAACAAATTACCCAATCGTTTATGTTTCTTAATTTCTAAAGAATTGAGATCAGATTTATTAGAATGTACAAAATGTGCCCTTTCAAAAGATAAAAGGTGACGTGCTTCAGGATTTTTCCCAAACAACACCCCCACCTTAGTTAGAGGGTGGTTTTCATGGGGGCGAAAAAAAATTGAAAAAACTAACTCCGACCATGCAGTCGCATAGAGCATTGAAAGACGCTTCAAATAAGGGGCCGCTCGACCTCCTTTTCCTATTTAAATTCTTGAGTTAGGGGTTGCTGGGGCTAGGGGGTTGATGTGTCACTGTCAAGTTTGACATCAACAGTTGTCCGCCAAACATCCAAAAACAGGCGTGTTTCGTTTTCTATGGCCCACTCTGTATTAAATAATACATTATATTTAATAGCTTTGAGTTTTTTATGTGCCGTATAAATATGTAATCAACTATATATAATACCCCTGACTTCAGGAAGATTTAAGATAGGATTAAACAATCCTGAGAACTTTTGATGTTTTAGTAGGTTTTTAGTAGTAGAAAGGTACTTTAAAAGGCGATCAAGGCCACTGTGGGCAGAGCATAAAACAAAATGGTGTTTAATTATTATTATTTTTTTTTTTGAAATAACTTAAAATACGAAAAATATAAAACTATCGTAAACATTAAAATTAAAGTGCACACAATTCTATTATAAAAATGTAATACTAGTAAAGTTCTCATAAGAATTATTTTTCCCAGCGTTTCCTGCTATTATTTGAACCGGGCTATAAGTTAATTTTTTGCATCTAATTGCAGGCACCTAAAACTGTGAGTGGCAATATCTGAATAACTCTCTTAGTAGTTTAAGAACAGTCGCAAAATTGGCAAAAGTTACGACTTGAAAGTGATATTTATACCGTTCCAAAGCTGTTACTATATGTTCATAAATGGTTCTACCTAGAATTCCAAACTAAATCTCAAATCAATTTCGATGGAAATGCAGTTTTATGCCGAAATTTTCCGTTGCGTCAAGATATTTCATAAAAGATGTATTCCATGAATAGTTTTACATCAATTTTGTTAAAATGCACTTTCTATCCTGCATGCACTTTTGTATACTTTTACATAATAACACACAGATAAAGCTTTATGTATAATGTGCTGTTTGAGGATAGTCTTTCATAGTAATTTCTAATATGTTAAGTAGTTGTTGACTGATCCGGCGTCTCATATCATTTCCTATTCGCTGAGTTCGTCTTAAATTCTATATGGAAATATTTGGCATCAAAAAGAGGGCACTTGGAGATATTTAGTCAGTTAGTATAGAGTGCGTCTCAGGTTGGACTATTATTTCTTATTTGTTTTCTATTTTATTTTTGAGATCCATGGCGAATGTAAGATGCTGACAGAATCTTGAAGGAAAATATATGCTGTATTCACTTTTGGGGAGTCTGCTAACACATAATCTTTGCGATACAATGACATTGGAAACATTTCAATGGCTACTGGTCAGTAGTAGTTGAGGAAATGATGTTCCTAAAAATGTATAGAACAAAGTCAGGGTCCTAGGAACTGGTGCTTTTTCGATTTCCGGCCGTAAACTGGTAAGTTGAAAGTGGGAGTTTTTATATTTTGGATAATTCTAAGCATTTTTTGACTCTTTACATTTTTTATCTAACCTCACATTTCTCGAGATATAAGCGTTTAAAAAAAACGTGTAACTACTATTTACAATTATTTTTGGGAGTTTATCATGACTAAAAACATGTGAACTCCATATTTTCCGTAATTCTAAGCATTTTTTGTCTCTTGCATTTATTACCTAAAGCTTAAATAGGGTTTTTTAGCTCTTATATCTCGAAAAGGTTGAGGTTAGGTTAGAAATGTCAAAAGTCAAAAAATGCTTAAAATTGTCCAAAATATAGAATCCACATGTTTTAATCCACAGTAAACGACCATAAATAATCGTAAATACTTGTTTTGTGAAAAACAAGTTACATATACGTTTTCTTTTTTAAACGCTTATACCTCGAGTATGGTGAGGTTAGGTAAAAAATGTCAAGAGTAAAAAAGTGCTTAGAATTGTCCAAAATATAGGGTCAACATGTTCTGATTTATAATAAACGCCCAAAAATGATCGTAAATTCAAATTTTTTAAAGAAAAAGCCTAAATATACGTTTTTTTAACGCTTATATCTCGAGAAGTGTGAGATTAAGTAAAAATGTCAAGGGTCAAAAAATGCTTAGAATTCTCCAAAATATATAATCAAATGTTTAGTGTTCAACTTATAAAAATTTGTTGGTGGCCATAAATAGCAAACTTCTGTCCCGGGAATCGAAACAGCATCAGTTCCCATGACCCTGAATTTGTTCTATGCATCTTTAGGAACATTTTGCACTGTCTCACATAATAATCAGGTGAGGCGGAGTCTCATGTTGTGGTTAAATGCTTCATTTCCTCGGCCATAGGTCATTAATTTACCAATGCAAGATTGTGGAACCAAAATGGATCCAAAAGCGTATTGCTGTCCAAACTGTTTTGAATTATCCTTCTATCGATTTCTAGAGAAATTCAATATGGTGGACTCAGTGGCGGCTCGTCAGGGGAGGCAGGGGAGGCTGAGCGTCCCCTTGGAAGAACCACCATATCTTCAAAAGTAATATCTTAAGAAATGTCTATTAGGTATATCTCAATTTTCAATATTTGTTATTGTTTATTATTCATTAATTAATTTTCAGTTTATATATAACATTTTTGCATTTCCTTTCCACAAACATACCTATAACGTTACAGTCCGGATAGTCTTTGTATGCATATTTCCCGGTCGGCCGGTCCTTTACTGAATGAACACTGCGGTTCGCTGGAGGCTAATACGAAATAGCTTCCAACTTTACCGCATTAACTTATAACATGAATGACCTTGAATTTCTGTGCGCTGTGTAAAATAGCAACACTTGGAATAGCCAAGTATGAGGCTAGCCTCCAGATCTCAGTTCTTTATAGCGCATGTGCACAGGTCATTCAAGAGTCAGGTGATTCACAAAGAAAACGAACTGACGTCTGACAGTTGCGTTTAGCCGGTTAAGAACAACTTGACGTATAAATACATAAAACATTTGATAGGCGGGCTAGAAATAAGTGCTCTAGGTGAAAATATTCCCAACAACATGTCTTGTTGTCCAGACGTGGTGGATTATTTGTTATTAAATGGATTTACTACTCTTATTAATGACGAAAAGGTAAGAATTAAAAGAAATGCCAGGCCTACACCAGCAATGCTTTCGTTAGTTTTTAAAAGTGGTAAACAAAACAGAGGGTTTTGTGATAACAATTATAAAAAAGTCGAGTGGTTAACGGCATCAACAGTTAGAAACAAATACACTGAACTGAACTTGTGGTAGGTACCTTGTGAAACATCTTGAAAATAATTGTTAATAAATTAAACACTGCTTTTAGATGAATCAATCAATATATTATAAATACTCTACATATGTTTCGGCTTATTAGGCCTTTATCAAGAGTATTACATAGTATTCACTATGTAATACTCTTGATAAAGGCCTAATAAGCCGAAACATATGTAGAGTATTTATAATATATTGATTGATTCATCTAAAAGCAGTGTTTAATTTATTAACAATTATTGTTAGAAACAAATTATATTGTTGGAGATGTTTATTATTTACTAATGATCAATCCTCAATTTGGGGCAGGGCCGGGTTTAATAATTTGCAAAATTTGTCGCGAGGTTTAGAAAGGCACGAAAAATTCCAGGAGCACATTTCATCTTGCATTAAATTCGAAATGTAAACAAAATATTGTAAATTTCTTGGACTCTGCACATAAGAGAGAAATAGAAAATGTTAACGAAAAGATCCGTGAGAATAGGGAAATATTAAAGAGGTTAATAGATGCCGTTATATAGTTATCTTCACAAGAAAATTCTTTCCGAGGACATGACGAAAAGCGAGAATCGTGCAATAAAGGAAATTTCAAAGAGCTGGTAATTTTTTAAAAACTTATGACCCAAAATTAGAGAACTTTTTGAATAACGCCACTATTTTTTGAGACAATTCTGGTAAGCTTCTGTAGAATGATCATTTTCAGCACTTAAACGCATAAAAACATTTTTACTAGAAACAAAATGAGTCAAGACCGCCTTTCAAATGTATCGCTTATTTCAATAGAAAAACGTTTTTTGTCAGAATTGAGGAAACGCGATTCATTTTATGATGAAATAATCAACCATTTTGCTAGTTCCAAAAATCGCAGGTTACCACTCATTTATAAAAATATTCAGGCTTTAAAGCAGAGATTAATATAGGTAGTTGTTATTTTAGAAAAAATATTTATTTGTTATTTATTTTTTAGGAAATATTTTTTATAATTCTCCATAATATAGAGTTCCGCGGTTATGTTTTTTTTATATAACTTCTTTCTCAAAACTATTTTAATTTCTATTAAAACTTATAATTTTACACGCCTGGCAGTGATAATGAATACAATTTTTTGTTTGTAGAAAAACACTTTAATTTTTTTACCAAAACTATTTTTATTTTTATTAAAAGTTATATAATTTAATTAGAAGTGGGATAGTAGGACTCCTTTGGATACCGATACTCGAGTCGTAGGAACGAGAATTTCATGAGAATGATTTTTTCATCTCATCATATTTTCTATTTCCTTTTCATTCTATTCTTTTATTTTTTCTATTCTCTCAAGTCGTGAATCGGTATCCTGGCGAACAACCCACGGCAAAAAAATGTAACGCGCCGTTGTAATACCTCAGGGGTGGTGGGGAAATGTACAAATTGTAGTCATATTGCACATCAGTTGTCTTTCAGAATATCAAGCCTCCTCTGCAGACAATATCACGAGCCGCCACTGGGTGGACTTATCAAGTCCATAACTTTTTGGGTAAAATCAATTATGGTTGAGAACAATAAACAGTTGTATTTACCAAAGAGAGCTGCATTAAAATCGGTTCTACCATTTTCGAGTTAAAAAGGAAGAGGTGCACAAACATACACACATAGGTCAAACACATAACAGTAGTTTTGTTGCTACAAGATATGATGCAGAAAAGATCTACAGCTTTAGTGATATTAATAATAGAAAACGTTCACCATGATCCACATATTTAAAAAGGTATAGGTTTTATATAATTCTTTCTTAGGATAATGTGCGTTTCTGGTCAATAAAGAACATTGACTTCAGTGTTAAGTTTATTTAACTTTTAATTTTTGAGAGTTTGTTTTAATAAACCCTCAAAAATAAAAAGTTATTTTCCAGGAGCATAAATACAAGGAATAACTTGTTGATCAGTTCACTGAAGTTAGGGCTGCAATATATAAAAGTTTCTTTGAAGTTTGAATTATAAAAATATAAACCATGCAGCAAAGTTGAGTAAAGCGATAACGAAGAGATTTTATCCGCAGTTTATAGAAGCATGAAATACCGTATTTTCAAGAGAACTTAGTTATTTTGTATATATTGTTATGTTTATGTCTATAAGTCCTGTACGTGTCTCGGCATTTACTAGAATAAAATAGAAATTCTTTTAAATATTTAAACTCGTAATACGTTATGTTAGTAAACATTTATTATTTTTATTAAGCTGTAAATTAGTAAATTAAAAATCCATTCTCTATGATGATATCTATAGTTCAGTATACAACAGAATATTTATACACTATCCTGGTTTCATGAGACATGCTAGCGACTATACAGTCGCCTAAAGAAACGCACAAAATTCATGTCTTTGGTATGTGTCATTTTTCAAAAAAATCCTCGAACAGGTCGATTTTAGTTTTATAAATGCTACATTTTGTCACTATACCAAAATTTATGACGTCATTGGTTTTTGAGTTATGACGCCATCATAAATTATTTTTAATGAAAACAGATATTTTTGTTTACTGTTTTTGGTGGTACATTCCTTTAGCTTTCTGGTGATATAAAAAAAATGATATTACCTGAGCCATTCTTTTGGAAAAATGACATTTTATGTAAAAATAGGTTACCTTTCGCAAATTCACGAGTAATATTCCACTTTCTTATGGACTGATAAATCTTGTTGCCTACATTTTTGTTTTAACTAGCATGAAAACATTTGACATAAAAACAAAACGAGAGAAAAAAAAAACAGTCACCTTAACAACAGAGATATACAGGCCTTTTTATGTAAAGTATCAATAATTTTTTTATTCCTGGCACGTGTGGAACCTCAGTTTTGTGAGACTTCTGAGACAGTGTAGAACTAGTGAATGCAATGCCACGTTTAAGTGAAAGAGAACGTGTAGAACTTTTGATGATGGTTGAATATGGTGATAGGCTGAGAACTCATCAGGAAGCATGTAATGTTTTCAATGCCAAGTTGTAACATATTTTGATACCTAAATATTAAAACATGTTATTCCGATGCGAACGGCAGCCGATTTTTGGTGGAGAGCATAAGGTCGTTGGTTAGGATTGTGTGTGGACACTCAAAAGGGCGCCACCGGCTGTATGTTACGTAATATGATTTAAATAATTTTGCCAGCTCGGAACAAAATTAAGTTACTAGCAACCATGCGATGGAATTCTCAAAATATATCTGTAATATCAGAACTCTACTTTACTCTATGAAATCTCAAAATTTAAACAAATATCAGGAGTACCAGTAAACAATAGTCCCTAAACATGATCTGTATATGCGAAAGAAATTCAAAATTGCATGAATGACCCCCTCTAAAATTACTTCAGTGATTTGACCTCTTTTTATAGAAATGCACCTACGATATGTGACATAATAGAAGGTAAATTGTATCACGTGGTACCAAGCGCTACTTACAGTAAAAAATCTTAAGATATTTCATCATGCCAGGCATGTAGTTGCCATATCGTTATGCAATTTACTCTAATATTTCAACAAAAAATCACTGAATGAAACTATAACAATTTCTATAAAATTATGTAACTAAAATGTAACAATAAAACCTGATTGGAGCCTTGGCGTTTTCTCTGACGACTGCAGCGTGACCTGTCCCCACTTCCTAAGATGTTCTCGACGTTGCTCACGACTACGACTCCGCGTCGCTCCCAAAATTCGGCCCAAATCTCTTGGAGACTGCTGCGGACAACTCTCCAATCCAAAACTTCTTAAGATGTCAGCAGGACCCTCATAAAACCAAATGTCTGAGTAATGGACTCCCTCCTATCACTCCTCTAAATACTGGGCCCCCTTACATAACCAATATGACAGCACCAAACATATGCTTATCCCAATAATAAGCCTCTCCGAAGCATATATGCCCCTCCAAAACATGTGCTTATACCAAACATAACTTATTTTCAAATGGCCAGTCCCTCCAAACACTGTAATATTTACAATAAATAAGAACTAAATAAAACACCAACTAAGTAAAATAAAAGCCTACCTCCTATAGAGAGTATTACATAACCTCCGAAACACGTGGCGATCGGATTACGACAAGCAACAGAATTCCTTCCTGGAACTTACAAAATGCTTCTGGCAGGACGGTAAAGAAACACTGGGTACATCAAATCAAATCCCTTTTCAGTGTCAGCGATGTAAAACCCAAATTCTTCACTACAAAACCGGGACCGCCGCCTTTAGCTCTCTCGTCGCTGTCGACTCGTGGCTGTCTCAAAGACCAATCCTCGACGGAAATCTGCTTGACAGTTCTCCGCGTTGCCAACTTGAACATCTAGAGAACACTTTCTCTAGCCAATAAAAATGCGCCAACAAAAAGGGCTTGTAATTTAAAGACTGAATTACACCATTGTGTAATATCCCAACAACAAGAATACGTGGGTAACACCTCCGACTCAAAAATAATACATAAAAGAAACACGCTTTCTTTCCTTGTTGGGAATTTCAGATATGCAACCTGCTATGCCCCTTTGAAGTACGAGTGGTTGCCTATCAAACAAATAAACTAAAGGGTTAATCTACTGTATTCAAACTGAAATTATTAATGTAGATTTTTCAAATGCTACAAAGTATCCCGAAAAGCAAGTTTCTAGATCCATTGTAAGTAGATTGGCGGCTAGATACGATGAATCTGGCAGTGTAGCTGACCTCCCTCGATCTGGTCGCCCTAGCACAAGCAACGAAACCAAATTAAATAATCTTCTAGATAGTGAGGAAAACCACCATCTTTCGACAAGGCTGCTGGCTTTAAATCATAACGTGAGTCAAACTTCTGTTGTACGTCCATTGAAAAAAGAAAAATACCATCCATACAAAGTGCAATTAATCCACGAATTGAATGAGGACGATCCAGATCGGCGCTTACAGTTTTGTGAACAGTTGATGACCTTATGCGATGAAAACCCACATTTTTTAAAGAACATTGTATTTTCTGATGAAGCTACATTTTCTTTAAAGGGGACTGTACATCGGCATAACTGTAGGTATTGGTAACGCGAAAATCCTCATTGGACTCAAGAAGCCCATACACAGCGACGAGGCAAAGTAAACGTGTGGGAAGGTATGATTGGTGATCATTTATTGGAGCCTTTTTTCTTGAAGAAAATCTTACGGCCGCAAGATATTTACAGTTTTTTGCGAGTTGAGGTAGTGCCAGCCTTAGCAGTTATGTTTTCAAACAATGAAGATGAAGATATTCCTGCTGAAAACGTCTGGTTTCAGCAAGACGGCGCACAGTGGTCGATTTCCCTGATTTGGGAGCAACTTCGGTTTTTCGAAAAATATTTTATTAAAAACGGGTTCCTTGTTATCTAATATCTTGTGTATTACAAAATGTATACAGAAATGTTATAGAACATAAACACAACGAAACAAATGGAAGCCTGACAGTCTAATAATACAAAAACATTTTTTTACATTACAAATGATTAACTAATTATTCTCTTTAGCTGTCTTCTTCGTCCGATTCTGCATCTGAATGTACCCTACTTCCTGTTGGGATATCAAGAAGGTCGAGTATGTCACGAGGAAATGGTTTACCAGGCTTTGAGGGTATTCTCCGATAGGAATTTATAATAGGATCCATAGAGAACAGCAATATGTGAAACAGATCTTCCATAGCAGACTTTCGGGACATTTTTCAAGTATTTGATTCCCTGAAGTATTTTAAGTTTTTGTGACGTGCTTCTAGGGCTTCTTCAGACATAACTCCAATAGGAACCACCGACGATTCCATAATTTGTGGACCATGTATTAATATTTTATGCATCGTAATGGGCATGTAATACCAACTATATTTTTCGACGTGTAATTTTGCTGTATCGAACGCAAATTGTCGGAATTTCTCAATATTAATTTTGCTCCTGCCACTTTGCAAGGCACCGTTTTGAAAAATGTTCGGCTTTTTGTTTCAACGTTCTTCACCGTCTTGTAACTGCAGTTTTTGAATCACATAATTATACACAGCTTGCGATTTCTGTTTACGGATTGGTTCACGCTTCCATACCTCGAAAAATTCATTTCTTGGAACTGCACTCATTTTCACTAAAAAGAATATCACACATGTATATGGCAAAATATGACAATAAAATTATATACACACGGCAGTTAGACAACGCTACATTACAAAAACGGCTAGAACATTTGTTGCAAACTACTCTCTAAAAGTTATCATATGTGATAATATTAAAATTCATATAAATGCGACTCTATACAATAATTAAAATAATTACATTTGCACAGTTTTGCAAAATCATTTAAGTAGTATTATAAAGTCCTTACCTTGTTCCTCAGAAGTAAATGATCTGTTTAATTCAAAAGTTGGATATAACAAGGCACATTGAGATTGTGCCTGTAAATAAACGTCCAAAGTAAACACTAATGACTCAGCATTACAAAAACATCTTTCAGTCAGATAACGAATAAGAGGAGGTGCGTAGAAATTTACTTTGTATTGTTTATATGAATATGACCTCTTATGAATCTGTAGGGTACAGTTTTGATGCAATCGCTCGATACACAACTGATAGCATATTTGGGCCTATTGCGGGCTAATCGACCACTGTGCGGCGCCCCACCTCATTTTGGGATAGCAGTGCGTCAGTTTTTAAATGGCGATTTTACTGGAAAGTAGATAGGTCATCGAGGTCCGATTGAGTGGCCTCCGCGTTCACCGGATTTAACCCCCTTAGACTTTTTTCTTTGGGGTTACTTAAAGTCAAGTGTGTATTTTAACAAACCGGATACCCTAAAAGAATTGAAAGACAGAATTGGCTTGGAGATGAGACGAATTGCCCATAAGATAACTCAGAACAGCGTGCAAAGTGTCTACACCCGTCTGGGTCAATGCCAAATGGTTGGAGGGTGGCAATTTGAGCAAGGAGATGACTTTTTTCTCACAATTACTTATGTAAGGTATAAATCAATAAAAATATTTTTTTTCCAGAAGAATGGCTTAGGTAACATCAATTTTCTTCATATCATCAGAAAGTTAAAGGAATATACCACCAAAAACAGTAAACAAAAATGTATGTTTCCATTAAAAAAAAAATTATGACGTCATAACTCAAAAACCAATGACGTCATAAATGTTGCTATAGTGACCAAATGTAGCATTTACAAGATCAAAATCGACCTGTTCGATGATATTTTTGACAAATGACACATACCAAAGATATGAATTTTGTGCGTTTCTTTGGGTTCACCCTGTACATGTTTGCCTTATCTCGAACTAGTGAGGGTTCCAACATTGGAACATTTTTATTTCTCACGTTTATAACACAGGCACACAGAAAAAAATGTTGTTCTAATCTTTTGACCAGACCACTCTACCCTTATGTATTTGAATCCAAATCTGGCATCAGAATTGTGCCTACACCCACCAGTTTTTTTATGGTTCAAAAATAGTCCAGAAGTGTGTCAAAAAGGACTCAATACACCATATTATAGTAAAACAACCCCTTACAGGTTATAAAATGTAGCTGTTTGAAGGCAAGGTTAAACATATCTGTACCATAGACATTTATGTGTAGACCTATTGTCTGAAGCTGAATAATAATACACTGTTCCACTATACTTTATTCTATGTGTAAAATGTGTATTTTTATTATCATCGTTTAATGTAAGATACTTTGACACGACCTCGTTCCAAAACTGTATTACAGAATAATAAGTGTGCTTCAAATAAACATTTGAAACTAATCATTACACAGATATTTCGACTATTTTTCAACTTCATTTTGTTTAACACAAAATTATTGTTGAAGACAATTTTACAGTGTTTTCACACATAGTGATACTCACTGTTGTTATACAATATACGGTAAGTCCACGAATTTATTCCTTAACATTTGAAGCACACTGTTGTTCATCCTATTTCCCTAACGCACGGTATATTTTTTCCACAGATATCAAAAATCAACCAGTTTCACGGACCAAACCGATGCCTTTAAACAAAAATGCAAAAAGTGCTTGTATAGTGCGATATTCTCCAACAACTTCCAGCGAGACCATACATAATTTAGTTTAGATAGTGCTGGTGTTAACGGTGATATTGTAGTTGGATATGCATGGGAGTATTCGTAGAATATTCTGAAAACATTCTGCAGTTAGATGACTGCAATTTGAAGTGTGGTGGTTAACGATGACGATCGCCATCATCGTGGTGCTAGACTAACCAAGCCTCCAGGAGTGGGCATGTGTGTCAGGGACAGGTACGACAGTTTGTGTTTAGCTGGTCAAAGCGACCGCTGCAGGATACGGCACTTTTGTTTCCGTGGAATACGCTTAATTGAAATGCAGGGTTCAACTCGAGAGCTCTTAGGGCTTTTAGTGTACTGTAATCTGTTAAATGGAAGGGTTACGGGTTTTATTTGAATTATTTTTCCCTAAAATAGACTTACTTTGGGTCATTGTATTATCATGGACAATATGTGCGTGTTTACACTAGAGATCCTGTATTATTTATAATAATAATTGTTTATGTTTGACAGACCAAAATTCACGTTCTCACACTAGATAGAGTGTGCGTTTAATGACAAATAATACACTTATTTCGTAAAACGTGTCGCTTCAAAGAAATTGTGAGCAATATGTCGTTACATTTTCTTTCAAAATGGAGATTGTTACCTGGATTTTTAACTAGAAGGTGCCAATTTTAAAGACTTGCAGCGCATAGGTAACTGGAATTCCTCAAAATATCATTTTAAATTGGTGTTAGCTAAAATGTAGTTGTACTACTAATTGTTATGCGACTAGACCAACTAACGTTCAATTAATGCTATTCTAATGTTTTCTATTTATTTCATTATTTCCATATTTTAAGCTATAGAATGCTGAACTTGGAAAGGAAGCAATGGCGTTTACAATTACTGTTAAACCAAGTTGAATCAGAGAAAGAGGTCTATGGTCTATAGAATGCCTCTGGCGAAGACAACATTGAGCAATCATGATTCTGACACAGATCAATTAGATTTATTGTATGCGATGTTGTATGTTTTAATCTTGGTGTAACTGACTCAAATCCCACTTGGCCTTTGAATAACTTTTTCCTGATGCTGCAATAAAAGAAATTGTTGAATGCACAGACATCTCCACTGCACTGTTATTTAAATAAAATATAATTTATTTGATCGTATGATAATGGAGTACGATAATGTTTCTTGTGATTTTTACCAATAACTTCAAAATAATTAGAGAATGGACTTTTTGTCAAACTACCATATAATGGGATAAACATGCTTAAAACAATTTCGGTAAAAGTGACTTGACGCGACCGATCTTGTAAAAATTCAACCGCGAATGATGAAGAATTAAACTTTTTTAGCCCAATTAATCTGTCACGGCTTAATGTTAAATTTACCAACATCCATACTGGAAAACAAAAAATACTGTTGTATAGAAAAGACAATTCTAAGAAATATTTGTGTTTCGATGGACGCGATCTGAAGTGGCGAACTTAACCTAAAAAATTTGAAAAGACAGTTTTTTGTAAATAAAAAAACTGTGTCTCTAATAGAAAAAAGTTGAATGAAAAAGTTGTAAGTAATAAAAAATCTTCGATTGCTATTTTTTGAAGTATCAATAGCGATAATACTTTTCGAGATATATTGAAGGAACCTTAAAAAATCGGCTTTTCTTATTTTTGCTATATCTTTTTCAAATTTACGTACGTAATTACCATCAGCCGAAGGTATAGCTCACAGTAAGCCCAAAAAGTATGTTCATGAAAAATTTAAAAATATCTTTAATTTTTCGAGATATATCAAATTCTGGATATAAAGACATTCTCGAAAATCGGCTAGACTTGCTCAACAAAGGGCTTTACAGTAACAATCTTGGGCTCTGTATCAGTAGAATTACAGGCAGATTTATAACGAATAGTTAAAAAAAAATAAGTTTCGTTAATTCCAGGCCTGGGAATTTTTTTGTTTTGTTTGGCTCGCGTTACGATAGCATGCCTCATTTTGATATTTAATTATTATTAACGTTAAAAGTCAATAAAATACACCCTAGCAATTTTTTTAAATAAATGTAGGTATTCATCATTAACCTCCATAACTCTAAGTGTGCGTTGTAAATTGCACCCTCTGTAAAAAAAAAACTGTCTGGGCTCCAGAAAGTCGTAGCACAAAGTTTTTATAAATTCGCTAAAAAATGTAAGTAATCTATTCTCGTATAAGTAATTTCTGCAAAATTGAAATTGGTAAAATTATGTAAAAAAAACTACCCAAAAAATGCAATTATTTTAAATCCATTTATTTACCCTTAAAATTAAAAAAACCGTTACAATTATTTTACTGTTCGTTGAGCAAATCTAGCTGATTTTTGAGAACTTCCATTTTCCGAAAAATCGATATATCTCGATAAAAACAGATAATTTTCAAAAACATACTTTTTGGGCTTGCTGTGAGCTATACTGATGATTAATAGCAAGTATTTAAGCGTAAATTTTAAAAAGATATATAGTACAGGCAAATTAACAATTTAGGGTAACAAAAATTAATAAAAGGATCATTTCTGGGATATAAGTAGGTAATAACCTGGAGAATGGTGCATTCTTTGCACTTCCAAGTTCCGGGAAAATTCAAAAAAATTTGGAAAAACTTTTTGATTTTCGTTTTTTTTGCTGTAGCGGCCAAAATAATGAAAGTAGAGAAAGAAGTTCCCAACAAAAGTTGTAGCTCGTCTTTTTCTCTACAAAAAAGGTCTTTACAAATTTTTATCTTACTTAAGCAGTTTAGAAGATAAATCAAATTTTCCACTTATAGTTTTAAGCCGATTCGAAATGCGCGAAAAATGAGAATTCTCCAGGAGTTTCACACGACCAGGCTAATCGATCGATAATTCTTACTACTCAGAGCCCCTAAAAAAATGAAAATAACATAAAATATAGAGAAAAGTCTCAGCTGTAATGTGGAACTAATCACAAAATTCATAAAAAAATGTATCAAGGAGAGAAAATGTCAGAAGCTGGCTTAGTGAACTTTGTACAGTTGATCCACAGATTTATTCATATCTTTGCCGGGAGTCGTTAGAATGATAATTCATTTTGCTTATATATTTTTATATAATGATATATTAATCCAATTAACATTTTATTGCAATTACTTTTGTTGGAAAAATATGCCTTGCGGTCAAAGTAGAGGGTATATTTCTCATCGATCAATCATCTCCAAATTTTGGAGTTCAATTCGCTATATCTTAAGTAATAATAATAGCACAGTCTTAATTTTAGGAATATAAGTACAGTAAAACATATTCTTTCGAATGACTTTAGATTTTTTTAAATGCGCCCAGTACTTTTTGAATTTGTCCACATTGTTCATACACGTTCAGAAAATGCACAATTATACAGTAAAACATATACAACTTATTTGATTCTTAACATTCTTCAATGAAATTTTCACAAAATATAGACTAAAGTGCGTGGAATCGATCCATGCAGTGAAAAAGCACCCATTGTTACGGGAGAAATAGGCAAGATGCATACAACTCAAAGATGTGAATAAATCAACTATAAAGTTTACTAAACCATCTTCTAACACTTTTTTCACTATGATAAAAATTTGTATGAATTTTGTGATTAGTTCCACATTAAAGCTGAGACTTTTCTCTACATTTTACGGTGCTTTCATTTTTTTTAGCGGCTCTGAATAGTAGTAATTATCGACCGATATGTCCGGTCGTACGAAACTCCCAGAAAATTCTCATTTTCCGCGCATTTCGGAGCGGCTCAAAACTATAAGTTGAAAACTGGATTTATCTCCTAAACGGCTTAAGTAAGACAAAATTGGTAAAGATATATTTTGTAGAGAAAGAGACGAGCTACAAATTTTGTTGAAAACTTTTTTCTGTATTTTCATTATTTTAGCCGTTAGACCAAAAAAACCAAAGATCAAAAAGGTTTTCCAAATTTTTTTTAATTTTCCCGGAACTTGGAAGTGCAAAGAATGCATCATTCCATTCTACAGGTTATTAACTACTTAAATCCCAGAGATGATTCTTTTATTAATTTTTGCGAGGTTTTTACAACATTTTGCCTTCATTGCCTGTACTAATAGCGAAAACAAGAAAAGCCGATTTTCGACGGATTTTTGGATATATTTCGAAAAGTGTTATCGCAATTGATATTTTAAAAATAGCAATCGCAAGATATTTCTAGCACCTGTAACTTTCTCATTCAATTTTTTTTTTATTAGAATCATGATTTTTTTATTTATTTACGAAAAACTGTTTTTTTCAACTGTTCAAAATTTTTTTAGGTTACGTTCGCCACTTCAGATCGCGAGACACAAATCTTTCTTACAATATTTTTTCTATACAACTGTATTTTTTGTTTCCATATATGAATTTCGGTATACCCGTCTGCCTATGGATTGGGCTATTTGTAGAGCCATACTCTTGATTGTGATTTTGGTCTGTCATTCATAATTTCAATTAAACCGACCAATCTCTGACACCATACCCACCCAGGGCATTGCTCCTAAGGCTATCCTGCTATGACCAAGAGTCTACCATGAGGCGGCCGGCTGGCATGGCTCTTTTCGGAATGGTCTGGCTTCTGCGGGTGCGGTCTGAAATGAAGCGTTGCGCAAAGTGCCGGCGAGAAGGCTTGGCCCAAGTCGAGAGAGAGAGACAGAACGAGTTGGAGAGAACGCCGGCGTCGTGTTCCACTTTTTTTACGATAGACACTCCCGGAGTGCTGCCATCTACAGAAACTCTGATCAGTCCTGAGAGACTGGCACCGACTACTTATTGCGAGGTGCATGGATTCAACCCACCAAAAGAAGGTATCGTATACTTTTTTTTAAAAGATCTTAACACGTTCGAGTTTCGTGAAAGGCCTGGGCCACTGTTAAACGACAACTTTCAGAAGCATCGATGATTTATATACTTCTCTAAATTAACATCAACAAAAGTTTTACCATGTCCAAACTTAGTAAATTTTTAAGACCTAAGACTGTCGTAATTGAACTTTAATATTAATAGCATAAGCTAGATTATACATTTACATGATTGTAAGCATGGTAATTTTCATTCATGTATTAAGTTCCTTTCCTATACATCCCATCAAGTTAATTATTTAGTTATTTCTTTGGTAAACTATATTGAGCATGTTAAAAGAAAGTTATAATCACTTCAATTCATCAATTTGAGCCATTTTTGTCCCATTAGTGGTTACTCCTTGGTTATTTACTTTGTCTACTCAGCTGTACTTATTTTCAATTATTTCACTCAGTGTTATCTGCATTTAAAGACTAGGACTATTCATGTCCAAGCGTTTTTCTGTTCCTCGAAGCTCATGTTTCAAGTTGAATCTAGATTATCTTCCGCTAAATAATATATCAAGGTGTCATCAGCAAATAGTTATATGCTGCATTTTTAATGCATTTCAAAATGCCACTTATGCACAGAACAAACAGATTAGGTCTCATAACAGTTCCTTGTGACACACGAAATATTGACCCTTTTGATAAGAATGTATTATTTTAATATTTGGCAATTTGTGTTCTATTTTTAAAACTAGAATTACTCTTCGCAGTCCTCGCTGATTTATTGGACGTTAAATATAAGTATTGCACATAAAATGTTTTAACTTCAATGGTAATGATTGGCTGTTTATTATCTAAAATGCTTTGCTCAAATCTAAATGAACTGCTACCACTACTGCTTTAGTTTTTGAAAATTATGTTTTGTTTTTAAAAATAGTGTCAAATATTTTCATCCAATGAATTGGTTTTTAGGTAGTAATTAGACTACTTTACTGAGAATAAATAATTTCACGTTTTTGCAGCTAACAATTGTGAAAATTAAATTATATATCGATCTGTTCAAACATGTAGTAAATTAATGAAATCTAACCTCAAAATATCCAAACCCCAATGAAATCATCTAGTTATATTCTTAATAAGGTTATACTGACCAATTACAAAATGAATAACTTTTAAGGATTGGCCACCAATCAGACGCTCTTAGTCTCAAATTGTAGGTTTCTATCTCTATTTTTGTATTTTGAAAAGGAAATATAGTAATAGTAGTAGTAATCTTTATTAATCCATTAGATCACATTACATGACATAGGATAAGTCAAAATTGAAATAGCAGAATACAAATAAAATAAATAATCATAATTAAACTTTGACCACACAGCTTCAGTGAATATACACGTTATGCATAAAAATATGGTGGGTACAACTAAGAATAAAACATATAAAAAACAATTTAAAAAAAGGACATTACCTGCACAAAAGACCAGCAAACATTAATTATTTCAAAATAATAAAATCTCAATCTATCATCACTGTAATATTCCGGACACAAACTCGTCAATACTACAGAAACCGCCTTCTACTAAAATGTTTCTGACTATATTTTTAAACAGTTTAGTACTGCTGATTTCTCGCACAGTGTATGGCAATGCATTATATAAACTAATACAGTTTAACCATGGTGAATGCTTATATGCTGAAGTTTTATGACTTGGAATAGTTAAGAGTCCGCCATGTCTAATATTATAAGAATGCTTCTCAGATATTTTAGTAAATTTATCGAGATTTTGTTTGGTGTACATTAAACATTTAAATATGTACACGCACGGCAAGGTTAACATTCTTTTTTCCTTGAAAATTGTTCTACAGCTTTCTCTTGATGTTACATTAAATATTAGACAAACCAATATTTTTTGTAAAACAAATACTCTATTCTTTTCCTTGCCACAACCCCAACTCATAATGTTAAATGAAATGTGTGAGTACGCCAAAGCATAATAAATGTTTAGTAAGCCCCTCTCATCCAAAGTGTTTTTCATTTGGAATATACCAAAATATGCTTTATTTAGTTTTTTGCATACTGTATCAATATTATTATCCCACGATAATGTCGAGTCCAGTATAGTACCAAGATATTTTGCTTCATCATCCAGTTTAATATCCATAATTTTGAAATTAACTGGTAAAGATCTAATAACATAACCACAGCTGGTTTTTTGGTATTTAATATTAATTTATTTGTGTCACACCAAGCGCTTAAAGTATTGATAACATTTTCCCCCTGTAATTGAATTTCATCTACCCTTGTTGCCGCTGTTGTAATAGTGGCATTATCAGCAAACATAGTAACATGGCCTGCATTTTTATGTAATCAGGAAGGTCGTTTACAAATAACATAAATAATAAGGGCCCTAGGACAGAGCCCTGGGGAACTCCAAGATTAACTTTGTGTGCCCCAGAATTCGCATGAGCTTTAGATAGGTCGAAAAACATCGATACAACATACTTACCATCATTCAAGCAGGAATATGCATTAATTAATTAAATGCCAAGAAACCGTTTCAACTGATCTACCTGATCTAAATCCATGTTGCGATGGCGTCAAAATATTATTTTCTTCTACAAAATTAACAATACGGACATGGAAAGCTTTTTCTATTATCTTTGATAAGGTGCTAAATAACGATATCTGTCTGTAATTATCAATGTTTTCTGGACAGCATTTTGTTAAAAGTGGAATAATATGTGCAATATTAAAAACATCAGGAAAACAACCCTGACAAATGACTGATTTATTAAGTATAATAGTGAACAAACAATATGATCAGTAATATGCTGTAGCACGAAAAGGGGTATGTAGTCAGTACCACAGGAATTTTTATTTTTTAAACTATTAGTTATATCATGAGTTCGTAACAACTTAACAGATATGTTTTATTTTTTTATGTACTTAACTCTTTTTTCATTTTGATAATTACAAAAATAAGTGATTCGTTGCTATGTCAGGATTATTTCTGTATTTCCATAGTTTATTAATCTTTATTATTACATTACAAGCCTTGAGTTTTTAAAGCCGGCCAGTCGAACCAGCAGGGTTTCAACTAAAAGGTTCGATAATATTAATTATAGGTCAATATTTTGTTGTATAAAATATTACCACAGAACAATACTTTTTTTTTAATATCTTGAAGAATATTTGCATTATATATTGACTGTATAATAAATTTCGTTGCTTAAAAGTATTTTTGAAACAAAAGTAATAAACATAGTGCAAACTGTGTCGAACATCCAGTCGAACGATCCAGAAAAGTGGATTTAACAAATCCGAAATAAATAAAACTGAAATACTCCACGCTATATTACTTACAATCCGGCTCCTCTAGCGAAATGGGCATATTGTAATCGACTTGACAGATGCTTAGGGAGATAAGTAAAGCATCGTACGTTAAGCTGACAGCCGAATCGAGGGAGTCGATGGGTAGGTCTTTTAATAGCGCGACGTATTAGAAAAACTACCGATTTGATGTCACTATGTTATCTTTCTGTGTCTGTTAACAGTTAATAGCATAGTTGAGGAAAAACGATAGGTCAGTAGTTTTCTTTAGATTTCAAATGCAAGAAATTTATCAGGAAAAGTGTACAAAAGAAGTATTTTAGTTTTGAATATGGTACAGCTTGAAGCGTTTTCCACAACGTAGTCTGGGATTATGTTTATTTATACCTATATGTATGTAACAGATAATAACCCTTTAAACTTTTGTTCGCCTACTAGCCCTCTGGGCTGAAGTCACTCTTCCTACGATAAACATTTATAAAAGCAAGGGAAATAATTATATTACCAGCAAAAAGTACTAGTATAACTGTTTAAAAGTGAATTATTTTTTATTTGCTTATCATTGTAATGAAACATATTCTTTATAGGATTTTACAAACAGTACAAAAAACTATCTATGAGAACTAAAAGAAAGACTGTTTTAAAGATAGTTTTTCTTTTAGTTCTCATAGATGGTTTTATCTTTAAACCAGTGCAGTCGTAGATGGTTCATTCAGGCTGATTGCATTGCCAGTCTTGGACTCGCCTGCACAGTTTCAGGTACTATTCGATTCTCGATACCATTGTTAAATACATAGGACAAAATATCAAGTTAAGTGCGCACGGTCCTGTGCTTTAACACTGACCAGTTTCAATTGACTTCGTAAACACTATACAAGAATCTAATCACAGTGAAGACTAATATAGAAACACAATTTGTTAAACAACTACATTGCTGGCTACATGTCTTAAAAGTTCACTTTATTCTAAGTTTTGAATGTATTCACGCTGACGAAATGTAAACATCGAAACACGTGTCTGCGAATGGTTTTATAACTGTTATTTTTGGTAAGTGTTTTTGGTTTAATTGGTTTCTTTCGCAGGAAATTAATATTTTGAAAGATAGATTATAATTTGTTATTTTTCATAAATAACTTTTTCTGCCATAAGGAATATGTTTTATTATTTCTTTAGAAAATTAATATCTATCTATCTGGCATCGACTTTAACTAACCGAACCATATTGTAACGATTACAATGAATAAATGTAATAAAACGTAAAAATGCTTTTTGCTAATTTGTAACCCAAACACAACGTGTATTTAAACGATTTATTAACAAAGAGAAATTCATTTTAAAATGTGAGTTGTATTATTGCAGTGTCATAATTGGAATCCATGTCCATGGGGGCTCTATCGATGTGTATTGAAGTATGTAAATAATTAATCCGTTAACAATGGAAATGAGAGTGGAAAATGTCGATCCTCTTTGAAAATTGTGAAAATTGCTTGTTGAAATTCAGCACCAGTACTTAACTAGTTTAGCTGTAAAATTTAACTACCGAATCGATCATCGGAGGCGTGTGGTTTGGTCATGGCCAGATAATATGTTCGACATTTTATAAAACTGCTCTGATGAAGCGTAAAGTTTTTTTTTCACTTTACGAAAATACTGTGTAAATTTTGATTTTTTTTCTCTCTTAAAATCCATAACAATAATTGTTTGGCATGGAAATAGACTCACTTAGATGGTGAAGTGATAACTGAAGGCCTCCACTTCTTTCTTTTGAAATAGGCTTTCACTGAAATTGTTTATTAATTTTCATCAGTTTTTAAGATACCATTTGAAGACAATTTACAGCATTTTAAACGTTCGATAATTTCTTACTGGTAAACCATTAACTTTAGCAGGAAATCGCAAGAATTAAAAAATATTTGCAATAAAGCTGAGGACATTTTTTCAAATTTTTTTTCAACTTTTTAGTGTCCGTAAACTAAACGATATCTTCTAAAAAGTAAACAGCTGAGAAATTTCTAATAATAACAGTAGAAAACAATCGTCGGTGTGAGACGATTCTGATTAATACATGCTACCACCTAACATGAGTAATTAGCTTATATTTAGTAATTTTAATAATAATAATAAGGTTGTCCTAATAATCGGTGTACTCGGAGGTACGAAGCCTACTCTGCTCTCGGAACTGAAGACAGTGCTAGCCTATCAGAAATCAGCCGAATGGCTGGCAGGCCAAATGCAGAAGGCGGTCATTTTGGGGTCCGCTCGCCTACTTAGGGCACACGAATCTGGAATGTACAGTCACTATCCCCACAGGTCGTGGGGAGTGGCTGTAATTATCGCCGGCGCTGCTACCGTGTGGTATCGGTCGGAAAGTCCTGTCCGGCAATGGTGAAACAAAAAAAACAAATAATAATAATAATACATTTATTTTCCTTTAAATCTAATTTAACATATACATTCTTCAACAAGAAATTCCTTAAGCTCTAATTTAAGACGATGTAAGGGTTTGACCTGCTTTTAATAGTCTGGTAGACAATTAAAAACCTTAGGCCTAATATAATCTGGACCGTCTGATGATATTTTGTACTTACAGAATGGCACATAAAAGTCTTTTTTGTTTCGTACATTAATAGAGTGAACGTTTTCAGTTGTATTAAAACAATTACAACATAAATACACATAATTCAAATATATACAAACCAAAGAGTGTTAATATTTTATATTTTTTTAAGATATTCCCTGCACGAATGAGTGTTAGGAACTCCCTCTATACAGCTTTTTCTTTTTTTGAGCGACCAATACATTCGGTCAGAGGGTGGAATTACCCCAGAAAAAATACCATACCTCAACCTCGATTCCACTTGTGCGTGGTATAGATTTATCAGTTGCTTTTTACCAGAAGTGTTTTCAGATTTTTAAATAAATAGAAAATTGAATTTAATTTGGCTATCACGTAATTGCAGTGTTCCTTCCAGTTTAGACATGCATCGATGTTAATACCCAAGAGACGTACACTAACAATTTGTTCGAGATAAGTCTCAGTAATATTCAAATTTGAACTTGTACATGGTTTCTGTCTATTAGGCAACCTCAAAAAATGTGTTTTGACTATATTTAAATACAATGTATTGGACGAATACCAATTGTTTAATGATTTCAACACGCTATTGCTAATAGGTTCCAACATTGCGTCAGATTTATGTGACAAAATAAGTGACTTATCATCTGCGTACATGATGAAAAATGCATCTGAGGTTAAAGTATAAGATCATTGGTGTACAGTAAAAATAGTACAGGGCCTAAAACTGAACCCTGTGGAACCCCGGTTTTAACTTCACCATACTCTGAGTTGAATTTACTTACTGCTCCTTCTGTACAGAATGTCACACTAACATATTGGCTCCTATCATTAAAGAACGAACGAATCCAGTCGAGAGCAACACCCCTGATACCATAACTTAATCATTTATTAATAAGTTTATTATGGTTCACACAATCAAACTCCCTGCTGAGGTCGCAAAAAATGCTAACAGGACATTCACCTACCTCAATTTAGTCAATAATTTTTTATGTAAAGAATATAGCGCAGTGCATGTTGATTTAGTGATAAGAAATCCATGTTGATTTTCCGTGAAAATTTTAAATTCTTCAAGAAAATTTAACAAACGATATAAATAGCAATACTCGAACACATTTGAAAAACCAGAAGGTACTATAACAGGTCTATAATTAGTCATATTCTCTGCATCATGGTATTTGTGTATATTAACTACTTTCCCCAATTTTGAAATTATAAATTTACCAGAATCGTCAAAGGCTCTGCGTTTGTATATAATACTTTTTTTTATTAAAAACACAGGAATTTCATCTGGAGCAGATTGTTTATTTTTTAGTTTGTTACTTAATTGATTCATTAATTCTTCACATAAAAAAGGTTCGAGAAACAAACTGGACTGATTAATAAAGTTTTCTACAGGAATTTGTTTCACTAGGGGCGTTTATAAAAAAATTATTGAAATTTTAGGCAACAAGGATAGGACCATCTATCACAACTCCCTTATAATTTATACATACATTTTTCAGATTCTTATGCTTATTTGATTTTTCTGCAATAACATTTAGTGTGTTGTTTGCAGTTTGTTGAATTGTAGACGTCGGCTTATATTTTTTTCAACACACTTGTAATTTTCTATGTAAGAAAATGTTGCAATTCAATTTTTAACCCATTCCAGATGTCATATTAACTTCCGTGCGTGTGTGGTTCATGTGGCAATATAATTTGACACATTTTATAGAAACATACAAGGTTTACACATCCGTCATTCGGATGTATTATTTCTCTTTATATTTCGTAACTTTGTTACATTTTGGACCTCGGCTTAGAGGATTTGAAATATATATATTTTTTAATGTAGAGCGTTAAAAGTAGGTGACAATAAATAATGTATTAATTAATCATCATAGAAACATTTTGAAAAAGAAATTTCAATAAATTTTATTTTTTAGATTTGTGGTATTTTAACAATATTAGTGAGGGAAAGTACGCCCCTTTCCAGGGTCCCCAGGGAGGGAAATGTTTCTCTTCCTCCGAGACGAAATGGCGTACTTCCTGTGTGCTCGTTGAGGTGCAAATATTGCAAACCCCATGTGTAATTCAGTACACAGCAACTTTCATGTTTCTTCATGTACAAACCGTAAAATAAAAGCCTATCTATGACTTATTATTGCGCGCATCGACAGCTATAAATTAAACACACCCGATGTTGGACGTAGGATATTTATCACATTTTCATTGTGATACTTTGTTACACATGGCGCGGTGCACCAGCAGGTATCATATTCATATTATACACGCCAATAAAAGATATCTAGTGTGCAGAAAAATAGCGAGAGAGAGCAACATAGAAATGTAAATAGACACAAAGCAGTATGGAACGTATGAATGATTAAAAGTTTTTAATGCTTTCAGCATTTCATCCTGGATAAAGTTTTATTATAGTATCTATAATAGCAGGCAAATTTTCTAGTAACATTTTGAAAGGCAATTATGCTAGAGTACTCAACAGCACAACGCTTGTAGCCAGGATAGACGCAATTAGTTTAATAAGGAATTGGGTACAAATAATTCAAATGCTTTTTGAAAGCAAGAGGAATACACTTAGAATTATAGGATTTAAAGCCATATTTTAGTCCGATTATAACAAGTAATACAGTTCATTCGCTATAGTTTATTTTATTTGTAATCATTAAAAATATAGGAAACTGTGATTCATTCCTTATTTGATGAACATCCATATATAATTCCATTCTACGGAAACTCTATGATTCGGTATTTAACTGTAATATATTCTTTGGGTATTTTGCACATAATTCACTCATAGTATATCCAATAAAAACACTGCCTAGAATTTTTACAAGTTGATTCATTTTTTTAGATCTTCGGATCATTCTACAGACTATTCTAAACAATATCACTATTACAAGATTGGATCGTTAATAATAATAATTTTTTATTTTCAGGTATGTCGCTCACTCTTAAGGTTCCATCTGTAAGTAAGTAGTTTTCAATTTCTTCAATATTTTCTTACTGACTGAATAAAACAAGCATGTATGTGTCCATGTCTAGGCGAAGAAGTTGGGTATAGTAACGAACAATATTCTATAATTACACAGCCCCACAAAAGAGAGAAAAAATTTAGACCAGCGAACCAGAACCATGTGTTCCTATGTATTTGCAGTCGCTGACTTCGAATCCGAGGTAAAAAGAATCGTACACCCCAAAATCATTAGCTAGAACTAAAAGACACCTCTAGAATGGGGATAAAAGAAGATTAGAAGAGAATAGCCGCTACATTTTTTTTTCAAAATGTAGTAACAAGCCATAGGGCACAGTTATTCTTAAACTTTACAATCTAAAGCAAGCATCTTCGGGGATGGAAGCCTGCATCTAAACGCAGAATTTCCCATGAGGTGATCTTATGTTGAAGTAGGTACGCCATAAGTGTATTACTTCCACATCCACGTAGTGGATTGGAAGTATAGTAATCGCAAAAAAATTTTCAAAAATTTTTATTCGTGAAATCGGTTTAGAATGTCATGAAACGTCGAGATTTTAAATTTGAGCGAAAAAAATTTTCTGTCTGTCTGTCGGTCTGTCTGTAACTTTTTTTGTCCGCACGCTTTCTCCGGAACGGTTTAAGATATTGACCTGAAATTTTGTACACGTATATATTATAACGAGATCTGGAACTGGATTGTTTTTTGAGGAAATCCGGTGAAGGGTTGGGGGTTAAATAGGGGTAAATAGGGGGAAATAAGTAAAGCAAGCTTGTAAGAGTACAGAAACTTGAAATTCGGTGTATGTACTAGAAGTTAAGGCCTCAGATTTTTTTATAATATTTTTCAACCCCACACCACCCCTACCCCATTAAAGGGGTTGATAAAATAAAGTTGAGATATTCATTTGAAATTTCGTACACTTATAAATTATAACGGTGTCTAGAATTAGATTATATTTTGGGATGATTCCGTTGAAGGGTTGGGGGTTAATTTGAGGTAAATAGAGGAATATAAGTAAAACAAGTTGGTAAGAGTACAGAAACTTGAAATTCGGTGTATGTACTAGAAGCCAAAGCATCAGATTTTTTAATAATATTTTTCAACCCCCACCACCCCTACTCCAATTTGAAAAGGGTTGATAAAATAAAATTGAGATATTCATTTGAAATTTTCTACACGTATGTATTATAACGACATCTGGAACTAGATTATATTTTGAGATAATTCCGTTGAAGGGTTGGGGGTTAAATAGGGGTAAATAGGGGAAAATAAATAAAGCAAGCTGGTAAGACTACAGAAACTTGAAATTCGGTGTATGTACTAGAAGCCAAGGTCTCAGATTATTTATAATATTTTTCAACCCCCACCACCCCTACCTCATTATTAAAAGGGTTGATAAAATAAAATCGAGATATTCATTTGAAATTTGGTACACGTATGAATTATAACGACATCTGGAACTAGATTATACTTTGAGATGATTCCGTTGAAGGGTTGGGGGTTATTTAGGGGTCAATAGGGGGAAATAAGTAAAGCAAGCTGGTATGAGTACAGAAACTTGAAATTCGGTGTATGTACAAGAAGTTAAGGCCTCAGATTTTTTTATAATATTTTTCAACCCCCCCACCACCCCTACCCCATTAATGGGGTTGACAAAATAAAGTTGAGATATTCATTTGAAATTTCGTACACGTATGTATTATAACGACGTCTGGAATTAGTTTATATTTTGAGATGATTCCGTTGAAGGGTTGGGGGTTAATTTGGGGTAATTAGAGGAATATAAGTAAAACGTTGGTAAGACTACAGAAACTTGAAATTCGGTGTATGTACTAGAAGCCACAGCGTCAGATTTTCTTATAATATTTTTCAACCCAACCACCCCTACTCCAATATGAAAAGGGTTGATAAAATAAAATTGATTTTGAAATTTGGTACACGTATGTATTATAACGACGTCTGAAACTAGATCATACTTTGAGATGATGTCGTTGAAGGGTTGGGGGTTAAATAGGGGCAAATAGGGGAAAATAAGTAAAGCAAGCTGGTAAGACTACAGAAATTTGGGATTCGGTGTATATACTAGAAACCAAGGCCTCAGATTTCTTTCTAATATTATTCAAACTCCACCACCTCCGCTTCATTATTAATGGGATTGATAACATCAAATTGAGATATTCACTTGAGATTAGTACACGTATGTATTGTAGTGACATCTGATTGAGATGCCTCCATTGAAGGGGTGGGAGGTGAATAGTAGAAAGTAAGTAGGGTGAACTAAAAACTTCATTTTTAACGTATATGGTAGAAACCAACTCCTCAAACTTTTCTATGACATCTGCCCCAAATATTATTAAAATTCTATGACCAATAATTTCCACATACTAGAGTGCAAATATAGTCAATATGTTTCCTTTAAAACGACTTGGATGAAGAATCTGGATGTGGAAGTAGTGATTCCTTAGGCAGCGGTTTTTTTTAAGTTTTCAGATTCAGCAACTAAGTTATTAGAACAACATCATTTCTAAAACAGACCACCCTATAATTTTATGTAAATTCATAAAAAGCGATTCCGCGTAATTGCTTTTAATTAAATTTGTTAGTTGATTAAATACTGATACTAGTATTTACACATTGTTTGCCTTTTCATAAATCCAAATGCGTTTTTATTAAAAAGATTATTAATTCACGTTGGAAGTTATGATGCTTAAAATAATTTTTCACATTCCAAATTACTCATATGCAGAAAATTGTTTTGTTTTATATACATATAATAGGAAACATAATAATTAACGATTTATTTACTTTCTAATAATTAATTTCGGTTCATTTGTATTGCTAATTCAGGATTAAATAATAGTCTGGGAGGAACATTTTCAGATACACCATCTAATACTCATATAATAATTTGGAGAAGTCGCATATGGAGTGGCGATCAAAGTCACTATTTGTTTGTGGTGATAAATAACATCATACAATATCACTACCGAATGTTACGAATGTGGTACAAAAATGTTAAGAACATAGAGAACAATGTTTTTTCTACACCTATTTAATTATATCACAATTATTAGCATTTTTTTATGAAAAATCGTACCTATAATTCACTGTAGTGAATTCATAGTTCACTGCATCTGGCCAATCACAAATACAAATTCCATAATTCCATGTTCATTAACATTCCATAATTCACTATTAATGAACAGTGAATTATAGATGGATGGATCCAATGATATTTTAAATCGACCGCTATCAACTCTTGCTGTTGCGGCTGACAATCAACTGACGTGACAGTCAAGTATACCGCCATATTGTTTGTTCACGTTTTCCACTTTTTATAAATAGATGCCGATTAATTTTATTAAACCTGAGTCAGATTTATTTGTTTAATATGTGTAAAAAAGGCAAAGTATTACATTCGCGATTATGACCATTATTCCCTCAGAAGATTTGCGTTACTTGCCTAACGGCTAGTGGGTTAAGACATCGTCTTCGTGAATAATGGCTTACACAATAACATACTATTAAGTTATAATTGACGTCATACAATTTCGTGAAATATCTGTGTGTTGTGAAGGGGTTAGGTTAGGTTAATATGTGAGTGGGCTCTTGCCATACCGTCCACTACGAGGGTCTGTTGTGGCACTTCTAGGCATAGTTTCCCCAACAGATTCAGCTTTTTAATAAAGCCGATAATCTTGTTGGGTGAGGTCGTCCAGGTCCTCTGGCTCCAGTCGTCGTGTGCCAAACAGTGATATGATAACATTATTGTCCACAATAATGTTATTATCCTCAGAATCTTGGGAATTAATAATTTTTGTAAGAGCTGGTCACGATATAATTTATGTAATAAAAGATGAACTACTGTCAAAGATACCCACAAGATCTTTATATTAATTACATCTAGATTAGGTCAACATCATTTAAAATTATTATGCGACTTGCCCTTATCAACGAAAGCAAATTGTTGTTTTAAATTCATAGGTAACAACACATTTACAAATATTTCGAACAAGAAGAGTCCAAAATCTGCACACTGAGGAACACCGCTGATATTTCGATAGACTTAAAATGAAAACAGTAATTTAATAACATAAATAATTTAAACAGAAAGCTTTAGAAAATTAGAAAACTTGCTGAACTACTAATATATTGAAATAGATAAGAACAATGCTTATGGCTCAAAATAATATCAAGGAAACATCCATCTATTAGATGATGTCACTGATGTTAATTGTTTTTTTTTTTTGAGGCACGCCAGTGTACCTAACAATTGTTTCACCTAGGACATTGAGACCAACTGTTAACTTACAGTTACTTCCTTGCCATACACATTCATCAAGAAAGTTACTTTGAGGCACTCGAAACAAAGAAGTTAGGAGCTGCAAACTGTTCGAATTTATTTTCTTGTTTTTCTTAGTAATTCAAAAAGCAGGCCGTGGATTGTAATTTTATTTGCTCTGTCTCGTCGTTCTAATAAACGTCATTTTTTTTTCGTATTCTTTTATTTTTCTGTAATATCAACCGGGATATTTTTTGTCGCTCACTGAAATAGACAGCCTGAAGTGTAGTATAGTCTTTTAATATTTCTTAGTGTTTTTATGGATTCGGAGCAAATAATAACAAATATTGAAAAGTACAGTAGATAATATTTCATTTGCACTTTTGGGCTTCATGTATCGCATTTGGAGCCAGTACATAAACTCCTATATGTTCTGCCCTATTTATACCTAACAAAATGTAAGTAAAAGAATACAAGAGCTTATAGAGTCCAATGTGAATGACAATAAAGAACTCTTGCCATAGATACCAAAAAAAAATACAAGGATAGTGCTGCGGACATGGGTTATTGCTCCCCATCAGCGTAAATGGCCCTTTCATGAGTTAAGAATATAAACTAATGAAGGTAGAAACGTAAAAAGTTTGTGCTCCTAACCTATAAAGAGAGTCCCTACGCTGACGAGGATTAGTAACTCCGAAATACTATCTATATTTTTTTCTATTTGCGTTCCATTTTTTTTCTGATTTCGATAACGTAATAATACTTTTGTAGTAGTGGAAACTTCAGTAGATAATTTTTGAAACTCAACATGTTTTTCATGGTTGACGCAAGTATTTATATAACGCTGATATATTTTTTATCTAATACTTATTACATAGTACAAAAATACGATTGGCATACATATCGGGGTTGGTGGGTTTCCAGAGGCAGAAACTGTTAACCTGCGAGATATATCTTTGGGCATGGCAGATTTATATGATTCTCTTTTTATCGTTTAATTGCCACATGGTAATTACGAAAATACAATTGGCATAAATATCAGTTAGTGCCTTTCTAGAGGAGGAAACTGTTATCGCTAATTTAACAAATCGTATTATTAAATACAATTTCCACCAATTACTATAATTAGCTGTGAAAGTCTTGAAATGACATAAAAAACTTTTAATAATTTACTGTACACAAAATTCTGTATTCTGGTCATGTTGAATGTTTAAAAATTCCTCCATCTTGCTGACAGCCCCGACAACATAATAATGCCCTGTGCTACGCCGTACAGATTGAGTGACATCCTGCAACACTTCCGGGAGAACCGTGTGTTGCAAACATTTCTGATACGCAATTTCGTAACTTCTGGTGTTTGTAGCTGTCTGTTCTGCATAAACAGTACACCCCATACAAGAAATTCAAAGTTATCAAATCTAGTGAACCTGTGAAAAACATTATCATGTGTTCTTCGATTTGCTTGGTTTGTTTATCAAACGATGATTGAAAGTTACAGTTATTTTGCAACAATTTTGCATATTTAAAAAGTTATAAATAAATGGTCAATTATTACTTTTTAATGTTACAAGATCAATTAGTTCATACAACTGTTTATCGCCCAAACTTTGAGGGTTATTAGAGGATAAAGTACTTTTAAGGATTACATCATCAAACATTACTAATTTTTATTTAAACAAATATTTTTTAAACAAATTTTCAAAATTTACAATTTTGACCTGCGAAAACGATTTTTTAGGGTTTTTGGGACATTTTAAAGACAAATGTGTAGATTCTAATTTAGAATGATGAAAGCAGTCGTAAGAAGTGGTTGAATGGCAGTTCTGAGTGCAAAAATAACGATGGTATTGCTATTTTTCCGAACCATGCAGTTTTGGTCAAGAGGGCTCACTTTTGAGAAGGTCCAGAATTTCAACGCTCGCTCACTGAAGGAAATGTTGTTTTTTATTTTTTTTTAAATTAATATTGCATCCGATTACTTGGCAAATTGAAGGTCACAATCGCCGCTCGAAAAATAAACATAAAATGGGCCATTTCTCAGTCCCAAATTGAGCTAGCGTTTTACCCTATCGATCGGCGGGGTCCGATCAATGGCAGATAATAACTTTGACCGTGCCTCGATGGCAAGATTGATAACAATTTTCGAGACATTTAGTATTAAATGGAATTTTTCAAAAAATATCGGGCCGAATTGAAAGTTATGGGGCTCATTCTTTTCGTAATCACTTAAACTTCAAATTGATAGAATCTACTATACTTTTGTAAAAAAAATAAAAAGGAAATTCCCCATAAATGTTGTAGATTGGAATCTTGGGAACAAAAAAGATGTATGGTACCTATACCCGATGCGCCGTTTCCGAGTTATAACGAATAGAAAAGTGCTCGAAAACTTTTTTGGGCGTATTTATTTAATAACTGAAAACCCCAGAAAGATACGCCGAGGATATTTGAGATTCTCTCCTCTATCGATTGGAGCCGGTTTGGTCCTTATAGGTAAACAACACTTAACTCTAACTTTTTTACTTAATTCTACTGGACTAAAAGTTTAAATTATTTCGTTACAAGTGCATTGAAATTGGTAGTTAGATATATTATTTTTTTGTCTAATATCCCTCGTAATTATGAAGCATCCTACATATTTTCTATTAAGAACAGAACATATTTCAAATATTCGAAAAGCAATTATTATTAAATGCTTGGAAAATGTATAGAAACCACCGGTATATTACAGCTGATGTTAGTCCGGATAGATAACTTTTCTCCAACGACGATTAAGACATAAGTGTCTAGGAAACCAAAACGCCTGCCATATAAACTACGAAATACATCATGAATAATCTGATTTTAAAATCCCCAGATACTTCTACAACTCTCCCAACACGAATGTGTTTGATCATAAAGTGAAACATGGTGGAAGTTATCGATGGAAGCGAGCAATGGTCTCGCACAGCTCGGTCTATAATAAAACAAAGCTGACTTTTGACCCAAATGACGAAGTTATAGCCCAACATAATGCCCTAAATGGCCATAATAATGCCGGCATTATAGCCTTGAATGCAGTGTACGAAGGCGGATTATTTCGATTTCTCCATTCATTCACACAGCATTTGAATCCGAAATTTGCAGTAATAACTGTAGTAAATGTGAAAATGTTTTTTAAATGACTCATTACGGAGTTGGTAAATAGGGGGCTTCGGCTAAATGGTTCTATAGACTTAGTGGAGAAATGGAGAGAGATAAAGTACATCTGTAATATTTTTAATGGGGCCACTTCTTTTCACCGCCGTGTCGTCCTTTGTGTTTAGAAGGACGTAGGGATGAACGTACGGTCAGGCAGGATACAATATGGGAATAATTTACAGCACATACATAAAACAGAACATAAGAATTTTCTTTATACTCTGTAGTCTATAAGTATAACACAAATGTTAATTCAGATATTTATTAAACTCATTCTGTTTTAATCAAATCTCCTAATATATTTTTCATGCACTTTTTTTAGATCTTATAAACTAGAAACTGTCATTATCTTTTAAAACATATTTGGAATGCTCATAATACGCTTTAAAATGTTCATAATGTAATTATATTTCTGTTGTCAAGAGTAACCGTTACCACTGGGTGATAGTGGAACTCGAAAGGGCCCAAAATAAACGTAAGAAAAAATACGTTGAAATGTAGGTACATCTATTAAAAGATTTTTCAAACGTTAATATTACAGCATGCAAAGACGTTTCTTCAACCTTCCTTTTTGGATGAAACTTACGTTAGCAAAAAACCTTAATGAAACGTTTATGCTTCGTTATTTGAAACATGGTGATTCGTGAGGAGAGGGTCGTACTTTGAAAAAAGATAAAAAACATTCAGGTGATCTTAAATCCCCAAACAGTAATGGCTAAAGCGGCCCCGTTTTCGAAATACAGGGTGTTATATATTTTTTGGAAGAATATTCTTTTCGCCATATATCTGTAATGCGTAAGCGGAATCCAATCAAATTTTGTATTTTGATTACAGTAGTCATTCACTATCTAATGCCTGGGATATTAATAAAATATCAGGGCCGGACCCAGAATAAAAATATTTTTGAGTTATTCCTAGAAAATAACACTCTGTACACTGTTTATAAAATATGTGACATTAAAATATTAATTTACATCTAGAAAGATACAACATCTCATAAAAAATCTGTTATCACCATTTCATTGTTTAAATAAAAAAATTAAATTGTTGAGGGTTCAATTTTTTTTTCTCTGAAAGAGAAATTGAGAGAAAAAAGTCACTCTAGGGATTAACTACATATTATTTTTTTTGTTCCCTATCTGCACTACCAAGAGGTAGTTCTCCAAACTCTGGTTTCAGCAATATTTAATTCATTGCAAGAGTAATTAATTGTTACAATCATCTAGTCTTGCCATTACATTTGTTTTAAAAGTTATGGCTACGTACTTTTAATAATCAAGTAGGTACCTGTCAAAAATCAGTCATATTGTAATTTTTTTTTTTTTAATTAATGGCATTACTGCGACTGACCCACAGCCAGACACAATAATTTATGTTACTTATATTATTATACCTAATTCTAACCTATTCGACAAAATATTAATCCTTTCTATGCACAATAGGATAAGGACATGGACACACGCTTCTCGCCCAGGGGTCGATCAAGGCATTTTTGAATTACGCACACAACTATTGACCACGGGTAACGTGGGTTACTAAAAACAATAGGATAGACATATAGGTGACAAGACTAAACCTACTCTAAATATTTATCACGTAATTAAGAAGTGTCACGTCACCACTGTTGCTTTTACTGGTTACAATATTACTTCCACATCCACGTAGTGGATTGGAAGTATAGTAATCGCAAAAAAATTTTCAAAATTTTTTATTCGTGAAATAGGTTTAGAATGTCATGAAACGTCGAGATTTTAAATTTGAGCGAAAAAAAATTTTCTGTCTGTCTGTCTGTCTGTCTGTCTGTCGGTCTGTCTGTCTGTCTGTCTGTCTGTAACTTTTTTTGTCCGCACGTTTTCTCCGGAACGGTTTAAGATATTAACTTGAAATTTTGTACACGTGTATACTATATCGAGATCTGGAACTGGATTGTTTTTTGAGGATATCCGGTGAAGGGTTGGGGGTTAAATAGGGGTAAATAGGGGAAAATAAGTAAAGCAAGCTTGCAAGAGCACAGAAACTTGAAATTCGGTGTATGTACTAGAAGTTAAGGCCTCAGATTTTTCAATAATATTTTTCAACCCCCTACCACCCCTACCCCATTATTAATGGGGTTGATAAAATAAAGTTATTCATTTGAAATTTCGTACACGTATGTATTATAACAACGTCTGGAATTAGATTATATTTTGAGATGATTTTGTTGAAGGGTTGGGGGTTAATTTGGGGTAAATAGGGGAATATAAGTAAAACAAGTTGGTAAGAGTACAGAAACTTGAAATTCGGTGTATGTACTAGAAGGCAAGGCGTCAGATTTTTTTTATAATATTTTTCAACCCCCACCACCCCTACTCCAATATGAAAAGGGTTGATAAAATAAAATTGAGATATTCATTTGAAATTTGGTACACGTATGTATTATAACGACATCTGGAACTAGATTATATTTTGAGATGATTCCGTTGAAGGGTTGGGAGTTAAATAGGGGTAAATAGGGGAAAATAAGTAAAGCAAGCTGGTAAGACTACAGAAACTTGAAATTCGGTGTATGTACTAGAAGCCAAGGCGTCATATTTTTTTATAATATTTTTCAACCTCCACCACCCCTACTCCAATATGAAAAGGGTTGATAAAATAAAATTGAGATATTCATTTGAAATTTGGTACACGTATGTATTATAGCGACATCTGGAACTAGATTATATTTTGACATGATTCCATTGAAGTGTTGGGGGTTAAATAGGGGTAAATAGGGGAAAATAAGTATAGCAAGCTGGTAAGACTACAGAAACTTGAAATTCGGTGTATGTACTAGAAGCCGAGGTCTCAGATTATTTATAATATTTTTCAACCCCCATCACCCCTACTTCATTATTAATAGGGTTGATAAAATTGAATTGAGATATTCATTTGAAATTTGGTACACGTATGAATTATAACGATATCTGGAACTAGATTATACTTTGAGATGATTCCGTTGAAGGGTTGGGAGTTATTTAGGGGTAAATAGGGGGAAATAAGTAAAGCAAGCTGGTATGAGTACAGAAACTTGAAATTAGGTGTATGTACTAGAAGCCAAGGCCTCAGATTTTTTAATAATATATTTCAGCCCCCCACCACTCCTGGTACATTAGTCAAGGGGTTGATAAAATAAAATTGAAATATTCACATGAAATTTTGTACGCATATGTATTATAACGACATCTAGAACCAGATTATATTTTGAGATGATTCCGTTAAAGGGTTGGGGGTTAAATAGGGATATATAAGGGAAAATAAGTAAAGCAAGCTAATAAAAGTACAGAAATTTGGGATTTGGTGTATATACTAGAAGCGGAGGTCTCAGGTTTTTATTAGTATTTTCCATCTCCTCACCACCCCCACTCACTCCCTTATTAAAAGAGTTCATAAAATTAAATTTAAATTTTCACTTGAAATTTGGTACATTTATGTATTATAACTATATCTGAAACTAGATTATATTTTGACATGATTGCGTTGAAGGAATGGGGGTAAGTAGAGGTAAATAGGGAAAAATAAGTAAAGCAAGCTGGTAAGAGTACTGCAACTTGAAACTCGGTGCATGTCCTAGAAGCCAGGGCCTCAGATTTTTTAATAATATTTTTCAACCCTTCCACTATCCTTACTACATTATTAAAGGGATTGATAAAATAAAATTGAGACATTCACTTGTAACTTGGTAGAGATATGTATTATAACGACATCTGGAACTAGATTATATTTTGGGATGATTCCGTAGAAGGGTTGGGATTAATAGGAGTAACTAGGGGAAAATAAGCAAATCAAGCTGGTAAAAGTACAGAAATTTGGGATTCGGTGTATATACTAGAAACCAAGGCCTCAGATTTCTTTCTAATATTTTTCAAACTCCACCACCTCCTCTGATTGCGATGACTCCATTGAAAGGGTGGGAGATGGTAGGTTGTGAATAGTGGAAAATAAGTAGGGTAAACTAGAAACCTCATTTTTAACGTATATGGTAGAAACCAACTCCTCAAACTGTTCTGTGACATCTGCCCCAAATATTATTAAAATTCTATGACCAATAATTTCCACATACTAGAGTGCAAATATAGTCAAGATGTTTCCTTTAAAGTAACTTGGATGAAAAATCTGGATGTGGAAGTAGTGATTCCTTAGGCAGCGGTTTTGTCTTGTTATAATTCTAAATCATGCCGTTTACATACACGAGTAGAGAATACGCAAATATGGTTTTTGTCTGTGGATATTGCAATGGCAATGCAAAAGCTGCTGAAAGGGAATACAGACGCCGGTTTGAAAATCAACGTGTACCAGATTATAAAACATTTTATAGAGTGTTTAGACATCTTTCTGAAACTGGAAACGTTCGCTCAATCATGAAAATAGAATAGAACCCAAAAATCAGCACAAGAAGAATTGGTCAACAATTAAATATTCCTCAAACCAGAGTTTGGAGAACTATTAAACGCGAACAAATGCATGCTTATCATATCCAAATTGTCCAACGATTGGTGCCAGGTGATGAAGTATTTCGGTTAACTTTTTACCGCTGGATTTTATCCCATAGACGAACTACATTAAGAGTATTATTTACCGATGGATCTCAATTTACCAGCGATGGTATAAATAATACTCGAAATTTTCATATTTGGAGTCACGAGAATCCCCGTGCAATAATCCAAAAGAATTCCCAACATAGTGTTTCTGTAAATGTGTGGTGTGGAATGTTCAATCTCATAGGTCCTCATATTTTTGAAGGTCGCTTAAATGGTGACAGTTATTTAGATTTTTTACAACATACTCTGCCAAATTTATTAAATAATGTAAACACAAGAGGAATGTGGTTTCAACATGACGGGACTACGCCGCATTTTTCGGTACGAGTCAGAAACTGAATGAACAATATCCAAATAGATTGATTGGTCGGGGTGGTCTCGTTGCATGGCCTCCGAGATCATCAGATCTCACACCCCTTGACTATTTTTTGTGGGGCTATTTAAAAACTGAAGTATATAAAGAAGAAATAAATATCAGAGAGCAGCTGATTGCAAGAATTGAGCATTTTTGCAATGAAATTAAACACAATTTAGAGATTGTTAGAAAAAGCGTAAATGAAATGACAAATCGATCAAGAAAATGTATTGAATTTGGCGGTGGTCACTTTGAAAATAGACTCTGATTCAAAATAATTTAATTGGATTTAGTAAGTTTTACTGATTTCTTATATTCTAGTTAAATTGTTAATTTTTATTATTTATTATTTTGTTAAGTTTATTAATTACACATTCATTACAAAATATTTTTTTTATTTCACCAGGTATATGTGATGAATTTTTATTCTCCCTATTTGCACTACCTCTTGCTAGTGCAGATAGGGAACAAAAAAAATAATATGTAGTTAATCCCTAGAGTCACTTTTTTTCTCAATTTCTCATTTAAAGAAAAAAAAAGTGAACCATCAACAATTAAATTTTTTTATTTAAACAATAAAATGGTGCCAAAAGATTTTCCTATGGGATGTTGTATCTTTCTAGGTGTAAATTAATATTTTAATGTCAAATATTTTATAAACAGTATACAGAGTGTTATTTTCTAGGAATGACTTAAAAATATTTTTATTCTGGGTTCGGCCCTGATATTTTATTAATATCCCAGGCATTAGATGGTGAATGACTACTGTAAGCAAAATACAAAATTTCATTGGATTCCGCTTCGCATTACAGATATATGGCGAAAAAAATATTCTTCAAAAAATATAAAACACCCCGCATTTCGAAAACGGGGCCGCTTTAGCCATTACTGTTTGGGGATTTAAGATCACCTGCATGTTTTCTATCTTTTGGTAAAGTACGACCCTCTCCTCACGAATCACCATGTATAAATGATTTAGTTACAGCCGGCATTATTGCTAAAGCAAAAGATGGTTGGTCAATAAGCTAAATTGCACTTCGTTATAATGTCGAGCCCAGGAGACGCGCCCTTTTTTATTATTAGGATACTCGCTTGGTGTTCGACCTCCTTATTTGCAAGAGACGGCTCTGTCTACTTAAAATCGCCGAGAGGGCTGTTAGGGCTACACACATACACACACAATAAAATAATACCCAAAGTAACGATATATAAATCTATTAACAAATAAGATATAAGAAAACAACATATTACATATTCAATAAATTTAGACTTCAGGTTAGAATTCGGCATGTCTACGTAGGATTATAGGATTGTCCATCTCCAGTTCAAAGAGCAAGTACCTTTTTTGTGGTCCTGTGTTATGGATATGAGCTGTCGTACTAGTATGCCATAAAAAGGTTGATTTTCTTTAACGAACTCTCTTAAAAGATCAGTAAAAATTATGAAATAAAATTCCATCCATTTAAATAAACCTTAGTACCTAAGATTGATAATGAAATCGGTATGGAAATAAGAATGTAACGTACCAAACAAATTTTTAACCAGGTGTCTGATGACATCTTATATCATAATTTTGCGTGGTATTCTTTACGAATTCATTAAAAAATTTAAACAGTTGTGTTTATTATTGTTATGTCTTGCTACATTATCCCCCTTTATGCACAAAACAGCTCTCTTGGAAATTATATTTGGACGAAACGTTTTCATAATGGACGTAATAATTAAACTTTGTGACGATTCCGTGATTCTAACTCCTGTTACTATTAATGTCCGCCTGTACTTAAAACGCAGACTGGCTTCAAATATTTTATTGCCTGTAATGTGAGTTATCTCTTGCATCCCCATTTGAATTGTACAAATGCACAGTTTTAGCTCTTGAATAAATGTCCAATTAATCTGAATTACTTAAAGCTAAACACGCTTTAATTGCAGTTTGTAAAACTCTTATATGGCCCGTGTAATTGGATTCTATTCATCGTACAGTCATGGATGTAATAAAGTTGCCATCGCGAACAGCTCACTTTGTAAATTCATCCCGCTTGAACATGACTTTTTTCTTATATATTTTAAGCGGATTCGGCCACCAAAAAAATTAACATCGCAACATGAATATTAGGATGGATAGTTGTTTCACTTCTGACGTTTGTCTGGAGCTATAACTTTTTATTGACTACTTTGTGTTGTGGATTTTTGTAGTGTTTTATGTTAAAGATTTCTTGATCAACAAGGTGGGCCAAAATTGTCTCCCGAAATTTCTGCCACTGATAATGCATCTACGAATAATGGTAGTCTTTTATATAAAGTTATTTCCGAAAATGAATAATAAGGGGGCAGTCTTTATGTGTAAAAGATTTTGTTAATAAAATGTAAATGAGTGTTGTCTTTTACACACAAATTACTCTAAAACGGCTTGGTTTATCAAAATGGAATAGGAATACCTTTATTTATTTCTAATGATTTGAAAATTAGTATTTTAAAATAATTTCCAGAAATTTGAAGAAGCTTTAAAAGTTACGAGGAAAATACTGACAATCGCCCTCTAAAACTACAACTTAAATAAAAGTGAAAGTAGTGTCGAGATGGCCTATGACATTTTCTTACTTTTTGTTGGATATTTTACCACTGAAAAATATTTAAAAGTTTTTAATGAAAAAAACCTCTGCCTCTAAAGCCTTACGTTGAAAGATCTAGATGATTTACCTACGTAATGTTTTCCGTACTCACACGGAGTACTATTAATACAATTTTTTAAATTTTGAACAATATTCAGAGGTTTGGTTTTTGATAAAACCGATCTTAGCGTGGAGCCCGTTTGAAAAACCGTTCGTACGGAAAGCCTATTCCCAATTTTTCGTAATTTATCCGATTAAACATGTATAAATGGAATTACTGCCTTTGACCTAAATTGTGATCTACTACCAATGTTCAATAACAGACTATCAACAAAACTCTCAGGATATTGATTATTTAATACGATAGTTTTTATAAATTGCTTTTCGTTCCTTAATATTACATCATTTGAAGAAATAATTTTGGCTCTGTCATATAAGAACTTAACAACACCTTTTTTAACACTAATATGTTGATTTGAATTGAAATTTAAGTATCTGTTTGTGTGTGTTTTTTTTCTATACCCACTGTGTTATCTAATTTTTTAATTAAAACATCTAAGAAAGGTAATTCATTATTACTATCTATTTCTATTGTAAATTTAATTGAAGGTTCTTTTTCGTTAACCTGATTCAAAAAATTACTTAAACATTTTTTACTATAAGGCCATATAGCAAAAATGGCATCTACATATCTCCACCATACAATGGGTTTATAAACTAGATTATTAATATTACTTTCCTCAAAATTTTCCATGAAAATCTTACTTAGTATTGGAGATAATGAAGAGCCCATGGTCATCTCAAAGTCTTGTTGATAGAAGTCATTATTTAATTGAAAGTATGTTGTTTTAATGCGAAGTGTAAATAATTCCATTATAGTTTCAATGCGTAACTTAGTTCCATTCGCCAAATTCCCATTTTGTTGCAATTTGTTTTTAATTATTATTAATGTTTTATGTGCAGGAACATTTGTAAATCGGCTTACTACATCAAAACTGACCATTAGATGATTATTGTTAAAATGATTTTTTGACAGCTTTTCCAAAAAATGTTTGCTATTTTTAATATAAAACTCGGAGGAACCTGATAATGGATTTAGGATTTTTGAGAAGTATTTAGAGAGTTTGCTACATGGAGAATTAATTGAACTCACAATTGGTCTTAAGGGAATGTCAGGTTTATGAATTTTTGGCAAGCCATAGAAATGAGGAGGTTTGCTGTAATGTGGAGTTAACATTTTTCGTTCAATATCTGTAAATTCGTTTTTGTGTTTAAATAAGACTATCTTTGAAAGGTTTTTCGCCTTTATTCTGGAGCTCATCAGAAAGACATAAAGCCACTCATAAAGATGTTTCATGCAAAACTAAGACAATTTCTATGAATAAGTCTGAAATAATTATATTTGACATTGACTGACAAAAACAACATGAAACATCTTTATGAGTGGCTTTATGTCTTTCAGATGAGCTCCAGAATAAGGACGAAAAATGTTTCAAAGGCTAAGCATTTCCAGGAAACAGAATGATAGATTTCATGAAAATGTAATCCATTAGAATGAAAAATGTATAAGACAAGGTACATAAATAAATTCATTTTAGGCCTTTGTTCTCATTTTTAACTGAATCTTCATGATCGTAGGGGGTTATGTAGATACTAGTTTAATCTGCATGGCCGTAGGGGACTGTGTGGATGCTAGTGTTAGAATGAGAATTGTCAAATAAGAAATTAGACAAATTCATTTTAGGATTTTAATTTGCTAGCATAACCAGAATTCAGGTTATCGAAAGAATGCAAAGATTTTATTAATATTTTTACACATAGTTTTTCTTTTAGTTATAGATAGTTATTTTTTTCTGCTGTTTGCAAAGTCCCATAAAGAATATGTTTCAATACGATTATGATTCATTTTTAAAAATTTTCTTTTTCTATACACATATCACAATTCTGTTCTTTACATTATTTTGAACAATGAATTATTGTGTTTAAAATTCAGTTATTTTATTGTCTGCTAATAAGCATTTATTTTGTAATATGTGGGACGTTGTTTTATTTATATTATTATATCTCCTCTCAATTTTTAGATCTTACTAAAGCGCTTGATTGCGTGTCGCATGATATACTTATCCATAAATAAAATTATTATGGCTTTACTGAGAAAAGCAGATCTCTTTTAAGTTCTTACTTAAATAATAGACTACAATTTATTGTTCAAGGCGGTGTTAAATCAGAACCACTAAAACTAACACATGGTATTCCCCAGAAATCCGTTCTGGGGCCTATACTTTTTCTCGTTTACATTAATGATTTCCCCAAGGCACTTACAGGTAATATTTGTGCCATATTGTTTGCTTTTTTAAACAATTTTTGCCCTTTGATGAATTCCATCAGCCAACTGCACAAATGAGAGAAAAAGGAGGAAGTAATAAGGATAATGAGGATACACACATTTCACGTCCAGGGGTTCATCAGAACGACTTAAAATTACACATAGACTGAACCGCGGATAGTACGTTAAACTACAGAGGATATAAAAACAATGGCATATTAGGAAATATCACAAGCAAAGATTGACGATATTGTTTGCTGATAATACCAATCTAACCATCTCCAACCGTGATCTATGGACTTACTGATTGATATGCCTAACACTGAACTAGATGCCCAAAACTGGTTTGCTTCAAATAATAATAACTTAATAGAAATAAACCACCCAGATTCCTTCAAATTTCTTGGGGTCAATTTAGGCCCTAAATTATCATGGGAAAGCACACTGCTTATATCTGTCATAGAATCTCGAAATATGTTACCTACTTCGAAATTTTGTTGGGAAAAAATCGCAAAATACTCTAACAACTGCATACTACAGCCTCATCTCAAATTTAGAGATGATTGTAGAGAACAGTCTATCAAATTAAAAATAGTGACAGTTCCTTGTACACACATATTCCAGTGTCTCCTATATGTAAAACATAATCAGCACTCATTTTGCCCTACACGCCAAATCTATTCTTATAACACCAAAATCAAAGGAAATTTAAACAACAATTTCTTACGTTTAACTAGAACTAAAAATTGTACTGGCTATTTGGGAATTCAGTTCTACAATATATTACCACCTGAAGTAAAGTCTCTCAACCTAAAACAGTTCAAGGAGAAAGTAAACCTATAGGTATTTACTTGATAAAGTTTTCTATATTATACGTGAATTCGTAGATTTTCAACAACTCTTTTAGAAAATGTACTTTGTTGTATACTGATGCATCATTCTCGAAATTTTATCTCGATTCATGGTTCCAATCTACGAAAATATGTGGTATAAACCCTTAAATGTTTTAACTTCTATTTTGTATTTAATTATTGTAGTAGTATTGTGTTTATTCATTTTTTATTATATTATTGCCTTATTTTTATACTTTATTAATTTTGTGATATATTTTACCTTGGTACTATTTATTTATATCTGTTCATACTATACATGTTTTTTACTTATTGATTTTAATTTTATTATACTTACTATTTAATATTATTAGCTTATCTTGGCAACTTCTTTGGCGTGTATAAATACTTTTGTGTATATTGGCATTAATAAAGTATCTATCTATCTATCTAACTATCTATTTTGTATTTAGATCATAACACATTTTTTGCGACAAAGACTTCTAAAGACTTGTGAATGCAACATGTACAATAATCTCTATCAGTAAGTAAACATAAATTTATTATCGTTAGAAACCCGATTCAAATAGCAAGAATAGTAGCAAAGATCGGTTTACTTTGGAAGCTTCATTGCGTCCATGACTGTACATACACACTGGAGTTTAATTAAAATTGCTGAATGTATCCTTCACTCTGTCAGACACTAAACGTAGTCCATTACATTGTAACATTTTATCAAACGACAAATGGCTTTAAGGAAACCATTAAACGAATGGTAAGTGTACGATCCAAAGTATACCAGTTTCGAATGAGCTCTCCACCTCTTACTTAATTTTCTTTTGATTTAATTAACAAAATGAGAGTGTTGAGGTAAAGCAGCGTTTGTTTCTGATCAACTCTAGAATCTTAAAAGGATATTATCTTGCAATTTCAAAGAACAATGTCTGAAGTAGAAGATTGCGGAAATGCGACAAAAACCGATAACAAGGGTGGCTATGTGGTTATTGTGAAGTACGAAAAAACATACTTACATGAGAAGCTACAGTTATTTCTTGTAAAATTATAAATCATCACTTTATATTAGTATTTAACAGTAATTTTTTGCTTCTCCTTTTATAATTATTGAAAATGATATAAAAATAAAATTAAAAAAAATGGGACTGGTGCCAATCTATTCCCAAGTAAGTATGGACTACGAATTGTTATGGTGATAAGCAGTGAATTGCGTGGTAAATGAGCTTAAAAACAAAATGGAGTGAAGGAATTAGAGCATAGAGTTCTTTTTTGCTGTTTCAAATTTCGATGTTTTATGACATTTTAAACCAGTCTTCAACAAAAAAAGTTTTTGAATATTTTTTTATGGTATGCTTTTATCCTCCACTGAAAGTAATTGTTAATAATATTTAAAAAGAATAACTGTAAATTTCTTCCTAGGTCGTATTTTTCCTTTCTTTACACTACCTTTTAAGACTTTTAAGGTAATTCTTTAACATGTCAATAATGAGCTGACTTAGCAGGTATATAACCCGATGCCTATTAATCAAACAGTAACTGTATGGGCCCTTTCACACCAAAGCCGAAGATATGAAAAAGGGCATTGAATATAGCGAGTCCTCTTTATAAAAAATGACTCTAAAAGTAACGATACGTCTATATAAATAGTAGAACCATTCTCGCCTTCAATATTCAACACAAAGAATGATCTGACAGTTTAAACTTTATCAAACAGTTTGTTCCCGTTAGCTACCTCTTGTCAGTCGACGTTTGAACTTTCCAGGACACGGCGCACGGGGTGGAATTTTAAGCAGAGTGAAAATTTCGTAAGTGATTTTAACGAAACGAAGTTTGAATAGTTTGTATACATGAGGAGAAAATATTTTAGATGAAAAATGCGGTAATTGATGACTTTGGTACAACCAGAATAATGATCGTTTATACAAGTATGTTTAAAAAATACTACAATTCTGCACTGTACATGGACAAAGGACAAAACTGGATAAGGTGCTCTAAGCAACACATATAGGAGCACCACAATAGATTCAAGTGGGTCGCGGTAGTCATGGGCAATCAGCCAGTTCCTTCTTCCTAATCTAATCAAACTGTACCTTCTGATATGACTCAACTGTAACAACACCATCATTTTTTTCCTTCTTCAATTCTTTGGGACTTCCTGCCACTTGTATCTTTTCTTTTTAAGCAGTGCTTGGAGAATCTACAAATTATCACAATTAACCAGTATGTTATTGGTAAATAATCTCTACGTCTGTGACTTTTACGTCAAAGGATTAGTTAAAGTTAGTAGATATACAAAGCCACTCCGGCGCCATTTCCGTCAGTAGAGTAGCTATGAGAACTTAAAGATGGCGGGTGTCCATCAGGAGAGACCAAGAGTGAGGGTGGGGTCTGAAGAGGTAGGCAAAGAAGTATCCAGAGGCTGCTGAAGAAGTGATCGTCAGCAATGACCAGAAGATGATAGGGTTGGTAATAAAAGTTACTAGGGAAAAAGTTACTAGATCTGGAGGTTGGTACACCTGTGTATAATGATCGATGACGTACCACAGAAAGGATTGATGGTGGGCGGAGATATAGTCTGAAACAAGAGCAAAATGACTGCGACGGAAAAAAGATGGGTGTGATGGAAGTACTTTGTTATAGAAAAGAGAGCATGTACGTAGACCTGTTAGGACTTGTCTAATAAACATCAGCGACTATCTGATTTATGGATGATAATCGCAAGAACGTGACTGAAATGTAAACAAACTGATAGCATGGGTAGAGGCGGCATGTCTTTGATGATTCATATTTTTAAAATAAACAGATCCTATCTCTGACGTCAGCCTCTGTCCATTATAGCAAATAATCGTGAACATATAATAAAATACCTGCCTAATGATGGATACTATATTAGCGTAATCAAATATTTCAACATTATAAACCGACTTCATCGCAATACACTAAGGTGACCTCTACATTACGTTTAAAAACAAAATATCAAGCACAGTAAACAGAAAGCATAAAGTTCTATAATCTTACTTATCACATGGATCAGCACCTCAAGGTTACACTTCTAAGAAAAGAACATCCTCAGCTATCATAAACCTATAGTTTAAGTGAATAATAGAATAATCAAATTTATGGATACAAATTCTGGTCCACCCTGTATACAAGCAATTATAATTTTCTCATTCTCTATTCAAATATTGTTTAAGCACGTCAGACCTAAGACTGATCATTATTAGATGAAATCGTAATCAATAATAGGTGTTTGAAAATATGATGGATTTTTCAGATTAGCACAAAAAAATATATTAAATTAATCTAAGTATATATGTTAAATCATTCCAAACATAAAATATTGTCCCATTCAGAACCTATACACATTCATCAAATGTTTACATTAAATGATATGCGAGCCCGCATTTGACCTTAAACCAAATCATATCTCACCAAATATTTATGAGTACACTAAGGTAACACATATTAGCGTGGTAAGCGAAATAGGAAATTCCTTCAATGTATACGGAGCGGTACTCAAAGAGACATTGGAAATTAAAACTTTTGAAGATTGTACATGGTAAATTGGTATATGGAGAGTTTAGAGTGATAGACCTCAACAGTATTATTAAAATTTTTAAGGTGCGGTAAGATAGACTAAACAAAAGTATTAATGTTTATATTAACAGTGGGCAAGCTTTGACAAGTCCTCAACGGTATCATTGATATTTTCTAAGGCACGACAATTTCAATGAAAAGCTTTATGACACACACACACAGCTATTAATAATAAGCACATGGGCGTACCTACTAATTTTTCTAGGGGGTAGGATTTGGTCTTCAGATTTACGACCATCTTACATACTGAGCCATGTAAATAAAACAACAAGATATGGGTATAGTACTTTTATTCAATAATTAAATATAAACATTTTTTTATCTAAATCATTTAGAACCTTAACTCTATTATAAAATAAACATTCACGAATGCAGTATGTATGAATATCACATGGATATATATCACTTAAATGTAATAGTACATGATAAGGAGGTAATTCATAATTAGATTCACTTAAAATATTATTAGTAACATTTAAAAAATTATTATAAAAATTATCAAAATTTAAACTATGTAGTAAATCCATATGAGCCGATACAAGTTTATTAACATTAATGAGTTCTCGTACTGCAAATCCAGAGAAACGAAATGTGCAGGAACCATCAGCCACCATTAACGATTTATTATCAGTAAATTGTTTTTTTATTAGTGTATAGTTAGAAAAGTGAATTTCTTCGTCTTTTTCTAATCTCACAGCAGCATCTTCAAAGTAATTCATGATAATTTGCTGAAGGTAAGTAATGAAATCATCCCAGTCCACTCTAATGAAAGAAATATTCTCGGGTTTCATGTATACGTCAGAGGCAATCATTTGAATTTTTACGGCAGGAACATAACCTCTCGCTGCACTAAGTCCAGTAATTATTTTATAGTTGGAATTTTTTACATAGAAAACGTTTTCACAAATAAATCTTTCCTCGCTCTGGATAGCTTCTTGATATAAGTCACTAATTCGATCAATTTCTTGCCAGTAATTCCAATCATCTGAAGAAAACGTAGGGCTAGGTGCAATCGATGACATGGTAACACTTGAATATATTCAAAAATACTAAGCTCTAAAACTTTACAGCTCCCTATTTTATGGAATATTATTGGAATTATTCATCTTACACAACCGGATCGACGTTGTAGACGAATCGGTCTAGATTAATCACTGGTGCATTAGCATCCTCTTTTATAGCATTTTGTCGTGTAATTAATTTTTCCAGATTATTTTCAATAGCAGTTAGAGATGTTTTCTGTTGTGTCAAAACTGTGGTGAATTGCATCATATTATTTCGTAAGACATTAAGCTCCATCATAAAAGCAGCTATAGCATCATCCACATATTTTTTATTAGCGGCGTCATCATTTTCAGAGGGAGATTGAACATTACACAATTTCAGTTTTTCAATGTCGATATTTCCATCCTCGGTAAAGACGAAACCACGACGTGATGACAGTAAATGGGAGCTACTAACGTCATCGCGAGCTGACGTGGACCTTCCAAACTTATCGAGACTCATGATGATAATAATGTAGAGTAACCCTATATCCATGTATTTAATAGATGACTCCAGCTTCACGTAATTCATTTATTATAGCAAGAATTTCATTATCATGGGAATCGGTATTTCCAGCACTCTTGGATGCATTCAAAAGCCTTAATCTATCAACTAGCTCGTTAACGTCATCCCAGTAAATATATTCAATAGGTTTTTCATTATAAACCATGCTGATGCCCTCTCCACTACGTGACTTTCCAACCAGCCCACCCTTAAGTAATGGTTTTATGACTTTCGTATACTTAAAAGATCGTGTTCCATTGGATTGTCTTAAGGGGTCATAATTTCTTCTGTGAACATTACTCGCTTCTAGAATATTCTTATAATCATATAAATCTTGTTCATCATATCCTTTGGGTTTCTTCATAAATAGCAGCTCGTATAAGCCTCGTCTTCCTGCATACTTTTCATTGCCAATATTTATTTCAGCGTTCGGACTAATGTTTAATTCCAGGGAACCAATATAAAATTTATTTATTTCTGAATCTGGTCTAACGCCATATGTTTCATCGAAATCCCTATTTTTGTTATACAGTCCCATTATATATTGCTTAGCCAAAGGAGAATACTGCTCAAAATATTCATTTGGATCTATCTGATTAGTTGCTTCATCGAGGGTATAGTCTTCTTCTTCTTCTTCTTCTTCTTCTTCATATTCTTTATCTTCATCATCATATTCTTTATCTTCATATTCTTTATCTTCTCCATATTCTTTATCTTCTTCACATTCTTTATCTTCTTCTACAGCTTCTTCTTTATGTTGTACTGGTATTTTTATCAGTGGTCTAACATTTACATTGTTTGTAGGCTTCACAGACATATTAATGGATTTTAGTTCTTTTAGCGGTTCGATAACTGGTTTAAATAATCGATTAAGGGTTTCATCCTCCTGAGCTTTTCCTAATTTTAATGCTAAATATTTCTTTCTAATAGCCCTCGATACTTTTCTAATTTTCTCTTTAAGTTCTCTGTCTTTCTCCAATACATATGGTTTTACTCTGGGTGGCTTATATATCTCGAAAGTTATTTTAGTAGACACCATTTTCAAACACGGTCTGAACAGCTTTTTAAAACAGAGTATGTATACAGGTCTGTACGATTTTAAACAGGAACTGTATACAGGTCTGTACGATTTTAAACAGGTTTTTACAGCTTTTAAACAGGTTTGTACAGGTTTTAAACAGAATCTGTAAACAACTCTGTACGATTTTAAACAGAGTCTGTACGATTTTCACACAGGTCTGTACGATTCCAAACGAGGTCTGTACAGCTTTAAAGCACGTCTGTTGTAACTGAGAGCTTGTCTGATAATGACTGATGCGTTCAAATTACACACTTATATACTGATCAAAACCCTTCCGATAACGTCCATTATGTAAATCAAAATCTTTTACGATAACCATTACACCATACTGATCGTTCCAACATCGTCGACACAAATTCTCAAATCGTTCTAATGTCATATCTGGAGTCACGTGATCATCATACACATGGCGTAAATTCATTTTATCCTGTTTAAATAGAATTATGCAGTTACAGTTATCTCGAATATTGTGTTTAGGCGCCCGCGCATAAGTCTGACAGAGATAGAAGCTATCCACAAGCTTATGTCTGCCCATACTGAAATAAGCTCTTATTTTATCCTGCTTATCACAAGCCACATCATCGAAAATGAACACTGAATTAGTTTTAGCCTCGGATGGATCGATTATACTATCACTACTTGTATACGGAAAATAACTAACACTTTTCACACTCTTCAGCACTTCCTCCAACAATTTGTACTTAGGTTGATGCAATGTCTTGGAGTACACGTATACATTCTCAAACCATAGACCATTAGGATCAAATAATAGACTCAGCAGCAAATTGGTTTTACCAGATCCACTGGGACCACATATTATTGTTCTTAGTGTACTAGGAAATAACTCGCCATGTTTTTCTTTTCCGGCAGAGTGATCTGTTAAGAGATCCAAGTTCTCTACAGGAAGTGTGACCTTTTGTCTTCGAACGATCATGATGTAATGCCTTGTCGATCAATGCAATACTTTATATAAACATCATTACATCATGAACAACAACAGTAGTAATCATGATGCCGCCGAGGAAGCACGTAAAGAAAGGTAGAGGAGTCGTTAATAGTCTAATTAACAAACTACCTTTCGAGTTACATTTACCAGGCTATCAATACTGTGGTCCTGGTACGAAGTTACACAAGAGATTAGCTCGTGGAGATCCTGGTATTAACGCTCTCGATAAAGCTTGTAGGGAGCACGATATTGCCTATAGTGAAAACCCAAATTTAGAAGCCAGACACAAGGCTGATTACGAACTTGAACAGCGAGCTTGGGAGCGTGTCAAATCCCAAGACGCCAAATTGGGTGAGAAAGCTGCAGCCTGGGCTATTACTAACACAATGAAGGCTAAACGAAAGATGGGTATGGGTGTTGGCTGTAGGAAGAAAGTGGGATTTAGAAAAGCAGTCTTATCAAATGTTGCTAAAGTACTGAAAAAACATGCCAGTTATGATTTGAAAAAAGATAGCGCGATGATGGTAAAAGCAGCTCGAATTGCCGTTAGGAATGCAGGTGGTCGGGAGAAAATCATTACCCCCCGTATTCTACCCATACCGAAGACTGGTGGTATTTTGCCTCTGATACCAATTTTTGCTGGTTTGAGTGCATTAGGAGCTTTAACTGGAGGAATATCCGGAGTAACCAAGGCCGTAATCGACGCTAGAAATTCTAAGAAAAAACTGGAAGAAGATGAAAGACATAATAAGACAATGGAGGCTATAGCATTGGGGAAAAAAGGATCTGGACTCTATATGAAGCCTTATAAGAAGGGGTATGGTCTATACCTGAAAAAACAGCAAAAAAACTACTAATGAAGCTACCCAATAGAGCACTCTCCGATAGGGACCTGTTGAAATACGTTAAAAAATTAAAAATTCCACATTTCAGAGGTGTCTTTATGCGTGATTCTTTACCACCATCTCCACCGACAAAATGTGAAAGTGCTATCATTAATTTAGATACGATGACAGGTCCTGGGACTCACTGGGTAGCATATAAGAAAACTAATGGTTCCGTCTTATATTTTGATAGCTTCGGATCCCTGAAGCCACCAATAGAATTAGTTCGATACCTTGGTGCGAAATGTAAAATTAAATATAATCCTGATGCTTTTCAGACGTACAATACAGCAAATTGTGGCCATTTATGTTTAGAATTTCTCTATAAAAATAATAGACATGTATGATGTACATTCATTATGTCTCAGATATTCACGTTAAGAGGACGAGGTTCTACGCTCTCCGTAGACTTTTATAATCCCATAAATCTCGATCCTCAGTACGATTATTCGTTGGCATTGATTGGCCTTCACACCTACAACAGTATACCTAACATTGAGGAAGGTGTAAATAATAAGTTTTATTACTGGGAACTTGGCGATAATTCTAAGGAGAAAATCATAAAAATACCTACCGGATCCTACGAAATCAGCGACATTGAAACTTATCTGCAGAAGAAACTGATACCTAGTGGGGCATCATCGCAGAGCCAACCCAGCGATTATTTTTCGTTAAAACCCAACAACAATACTCTCAAGTGTGAAGTTAAAAGTAAACACGAAATTAATTTTACACCTAAAGATAGTTTAGCTACTTTACTAGGATATAGTGCTCAAGTGTTGAAACCGGGTGAACTATATCAATCTGATTTACCAGTTAAAATAGTTAAAGTTATAACCATACACGTGGACTGTAATATCACTACAGGAGCGTTTTATAATAATAAACCATCACATACGATTTTTGAATTTGGCCTGAAAGTCGACCCAGGATACGCTATAGACATTGAACCTAATAATTTAATTTTTCTACCTGTGAATAATGAACAGGAAATACATAATATCACCTTGAAGATACTCGATCAGAACTCTGAGCTGGTGAATTTTCGAGGAGAAGAAATTATTGTCAGGCTAGAACTAAGAAAATTACTATGAGGTTGATATTTAACCCTAGAAACTATATAAACAACAGTTCTTATAGTCAACCTCATTCAGTATCTAATCCACATACAGGACAGTCAACTTCCAATTTAACTTCAACTAATATTTTATATTTAAAATCTTTGGGTTATCATGTTGGAAGAACTACAAATATTTCAAGATCCAAGTTACGATGAGTCCATCGTCAGAGAGGAGACCCGATCGTATTATCCGTTTGTAAAATCATTTGGAAATAACGATGAGATAGAAATTGCCATTTATCAACAGGATGCATTACTACTGATGAGTGAAGCTGCAATATCAATTGAAGGAACTTTAAGGAAAAACGCCGCTGGTACTGGTACTATTGAATTTACTAATAACGCCGGAGCATACTTATTCGATTCTATAAGTTATGAATTAAATGGAAAGGAGATCGATAAAGTACGAGATCCTGGAACGACAAGCCTGATAAAAAGTTACTTGTGCTATGATAAGGATGACCATTCTCTGAGTATCGCAGGCTGGAATTATCCTGACGGTCAGCTGGTAACATATGATCCCATAAAAACAACATTCTTTTTAAGGATACCTCTGTGGCATTTCCTTGGATTCTTTCACGATTATAAGAGAGTGGTGTTTGGTAAACAAGTTTTGAGATTAATCAGAGCCCGCAGCGATAATAATTGTTTTAAAGTTTCCAACGATGATACTACTGGTGAATTAACCATAACCAATATAGAGTTAAAGGTTAAACATGTATTTCTAAATGATGTTCTAAAACTGAATTTGATGTCTGAAATAAATAGTGAAAAACCGATCCTGATGCCGTTTAGACAGTGGGAACTTCATGAGCTGCCTACTCTAACCAATGGCACAACAAAAGAGGTTTGGTCCGTTAAAACATGCACTAATGTGGAAAGTCCCCGATACATTATCGTAGCATTTCAAACGAATAAAAAAGATCAGAAGATGTATGACGTCACCGAATTCGATAACATCGATATATCTAATGTGAAATTGTCGTTAAATTCTGAATACTATCCCTATGAAAACATGAAACTGGATTTCAACTCTAGAAAATATTCCGAGGCGTATTATATGTATACGCAGTTCTCAAAATTATTCGCCTCTAATAATAGACCAATACTTGACTTTGAGGCTTTCAGTAGCAGAGCATTATTCGTTATAGATTGTTCCAAGAGAAATGATTCCATTAAATCGTCTACTGTAGATATCAAAATTGAGATTGAGAGTAGAAACCCATTCCCGCAGAATACTAAGGCTTACTGCATAATTATTCACGATCGAGTTGTGGAATATTCACCTCTAAGTGGATACATAAGAAATGTTATGTAATAAAAGGGAGTGAGTTACACTCTATTACCTCAGTAATTGAAGAGTGAAGCATGAAATTGGTTGTTGTTGATATTCAGGGATTTAATCTTCCCGAATTTTGTCCTAAGGAAATATCAATCGTCAGCCACGAGCAGAATGTACACTATTTATTAAAACCTCCAATACCCTACAGTACGTTAAGTTATGCTATAAGAAGACAGGTGAAATATTTGGAAAGGTTTCATCATGGCCTGAAATATAGTAGTGGTTTTGTAAATTATGATGAATTGAATGATATATTACTCAATCACTTACTTAATGGTACCGCTGATATGGTGTACGTAAAAGGACATCAGAAGCAACAATTTCTCGAAAGAAAATTACATGAATTGGATAAGAATTCGGCACCTCCCGTAATCAACGTAGAACATCTTAATGGCGATGAAGCTCCACCCAACTTCATAAAGGAAATATCTTCTTGTTTAAATCATTTTACTAATGTTAAGTGTATGTGTAGTTTAAGAAATAGTATAAGGCTTTATGATTGGTTGTATTTAAATTTATCTAAATAAAAACATATATATCTCTTACTGGGTGTTTTTTTTTTTTCATCTCCTTCACACTATTCCCCTATATCCTGAACTCTGATGATTATTATTCAGTTATTTGCTAGATGACACAGCAGTAACATGTCTCTTTCTTTGAACGATTTTAATTTATTACTAGAAGAACATTGCCAAAAGCTAGAGCAGTTGAAAAGTATTATAAACTTTTACGAAGAAAAACAGCATGTGCTTTCAAGTTTTCAATCATTAAATATCAGCAACAAAAGTGTGTTCAGTGATAGAAGGCGTTGTGGAAACATTTTACGATCAACAGCCGCACGAAGAATTACCCCACAAAATGTCACAACGCTCTGAAAATCTGGTATTTTTACCCTGTGGACATATAGTCAGTTCTATAAACAGCTGCTATAAATTGTGCGAGTGGCGTAAAAAGGAAGAGCAGAAATGTAAAATTTGTTGAATAAATGATAAAGAAGTAAAACAGTATACGCGAACAATTATATGAATAGGCTGCATTGTTTTCCTATGAAGATGTTATCACCCAAATTCTGACTGATGAAGTAAATTAATATCCGCTGTATATTGCAATTATGTCATACCTTATTTTTGTTTTATGAAAAATAAAAAAAATATATGTTCCAACTCCTTGTTTTATTATCCTAAAATATTCTCAAATGCTTTCTGCTAAAAACACAAAAAAATGACAATTAGATTAAAAGATGATGATTCAACCTTTTTAATCATTCAATATCAGCACAGATGCATATGAATCATCTTATTTTTTAGGATCTGTTTATTTTAAAAATATGAATCATCAAAGACATGCCGCCTCTACCCATGCTATCAGTTTGTTTACATTTCTGTCACGTTCTTGCGATTATCATCCATAAATCAGATAGTCACTGACGTTTATTAGACAAGTCCTAACAGATCTACGTACATGCTCTCTTTCCTATAACAAAGTACTTCCATCACACTCATCTTTTTTCCGTCGCAGCCATTTTGCTCTTGTTTCAGACTATATCTCCGCCCACCATCAATCCTTTCTGTGGTACGTCATCGATCATTATACACAGGTGTACCAACCTCCAGATCTAGTAACTTTTTCCCTAGTAACTTTTATTACCAACCCTATCATCTTCTGGTCATTGCTGACGATTACTTCTTCAGCAGCCTCTGGATACTTCTTTGCCTACCTCTTCAGATCCCACCCTCACTCTTGGTCTCTCCTGATGGACACCCGCCATCTTTAAGTTCTCATAGCTACTCTACTGACGGAAATGGCGTGGTAGTGGCTTTGCTATACTACTAAAGTTTTTAAATAAACAACACAAATAAGTATAAAAACGTGAAATTAAATATTTCGCCGACGTTTCGGAAATCTATTCTGTTTCCTTTTTCAAGGCTTTTTTGAAAAATCTTTTTTGCTGTGTATGATAAATACACAGCTTTAAGAATGTTTGTTATTTTGAATATCCATAGATACTATTTACATAGAACTGTTAATATAGTTACCAGTTTTTTTAGTTTCTATCCAATGTTAAGTTTATGAAGTTCTTCTTTTAACATTGGCAACCAAGTTGTACAGACATCTACGAAACAATTCGGCACGCATCTATCCTTATTCAATAATATTATCGTGGATTCTTTAATTTTTCTTTTTTTTGCCATCTGCCTCTTTTGTTAAAATTTTTGCCAGTTTATTCTGTGTCCATTCTCCCAAGCGTGTTCGCAGATCTTGGACCTCTGAATTTCATTTTTTCTTATATGATTTTGATGTTCGCCCAATCTTACACTAAAAGGTCTGGATGACTCCCCACGTATTGTTTGTTGCACTCACACGGAATACTATAAATGCAGTTTTTTGAATTTTGTTCGTGGTTCTTCGATTTCTTCTTTGTCAGAATAGATCTTAAAGTGTTGTTTGTTTGAAATACCATCCTAATACCAAATCTATCACCGATGTGGCGCAACTTTTCGGATAATCCGCATACATAAGGAATTAACGCTGTGTAACGTTTTTCAGGTTTTTGTCTCAAAAATTTTCACAAAAAAGGCAGATAGCAAAAAAAGAAAAATTAAAGAATCCGCGATAATATTATTGAATGAGGATAGATGCGTGTCGAGTTGTTCCGTAGATGTATGTGCAACTTGGTTGCCAATGTTAAAAGAAGAACTTCACAAACTTAACATTGTATAAAAACTAAAAAAAACTGTGAACTATATCAACAGTTCTATGTAAATAGTAAGTATCTATGGATATTGAATATAACAAACATTCTTAGAGGTGTGTATTTATCATACACAGCAAAAAAGAATTTTCAACAAAAGGCTTGAAAAAGGAAACAGAATAGATTTCCGAAACGTCGACAAAATATTTAATTTCAAGTAGTTATACTTATTTGTGTTGTTTATTTAAAAAAAGCAACCTTTAACTAAGCCTTTGACGTAAAAGTCACAGGCGTAGAGGTTGTTTACCAGTAACATACTGGTTAATTGTGATATTTTGTAGATTCCCCAAGCACCGCTTAAAATGAAAACATACATGTGGCAGGAAGTCCCAAAGAATTGAAGAAGGAAACCAAATTAAGATAATGCCACAAATAACATTTAGACAATACCATCGTGCGTCACACAAAAAAAGAAATATTACCAGTATCAAGAGTGTCAAGTCATTATGTTTTTGAGGGTGTTGAAAACAAGCCTGGTCTTAGTTTTTAGGAGGTAGTTTTTCTTCTTCAAATCAGGTCCAAAGTCTGATATAGAAAACTACGAATGTGTTTCATCGTTTTCTATTATACCGATAGTACTAAAATCCATTATATCTGATAATGTGTTTAATTCATATAAAAATGTTATCATGTCTTATCAGCATAGTTTATACAGAGGTTGTAGTAAGCAGACAAATTTTTTCCTATACACTAAACACATCATTGATACATGAAGCATTTAAGAATGTATCCCAAGTTGATGCAATTTATTCTGATATAAAGAGGCCTTTGATCTTGTCAATCAAATTAGTTTTCTTCAAAAACTCTCAATGTATGATATTAATGCTACTTGACTGCAGTGGGTAAAATCATACCCAATGGACAGAATCAAATTTTAAAAATGGGGCAAAATAAATCAAGAAATATCAATGTGACTTCCGGAGTTCCGCAAGGTGGTTATCCTTCTCCAACTTTATTTTCACTTTTTATTAATGGAGTACAATACAATTTTGGTGTTGCAAAAATTCTACTCCTCACATATGATTGTTTGCAGTTGTTAATATCATAAGTGATGCTGAAAGGTTGCAGTGTGATATTGACAGCTTTTGTGATTGGAATTTAAAAACTTGTCATGAAATCAATGTAAATAAATAAAGATAGTAACATTCTTTAAGAAGAAAAGTAATATCTTGTTTGATTATTCTGTAATTACAAACAAACTTGTCCGAGCAGATTCTATTTTTGGTCTGGGTACTACTTTGGGAGTTAAGAGATCACTTGCATATTGAGAACGGTTTAAAATGAGCAAACCGACTGTGTGGTTTTATTAAACGACAATGGAGGGATTTCACGGATATTACTTCTATTTTAAATATTGTTATGTATTACACCCTCTGGGAACTGGAGACTGATACGCCCATGACTAATAGCTGAAATTAAGTAGAAATGGCCTGGAAGCCTGTAGATGGCTCTAGAGTTATACATTGTTCTAGATGTATATTCTCGAAAAGGTTAGAGTCTATCCTAGATTTTTCTGGATGTATTTTTCTGTTGACTATATAAGGCGCGACTGAAGGCGGAAGAGGAGGAACATGAAAAGTGACAAGTGAGAGGTTAGAAATCCGAGGTGATAGAAATAGAAAGTAGTAAACATTGTTAATGGTTATTTTCATAAAAGTGTATTTTATTTAAGGAAAATATTGTGTAGTTTCAGTAAGTTATTAAATAAAGTGTTTATCCCTTGTATAAGTTATTTGGAACCCATAGATTTTTGTACAAGGTATTTCCTAAAGGGTGAAAATACGTGACAATATATTTAATTCACTTGTTAGATCAGTATCAGAATATTGCTGTATTATCTGGAGACCATACTATCAATCTGACATTGACAGACTCGAAAGTGTGCAAAAAGAAATGGTAAATTTCAAGTTGTATATTGATAAAACCAATTTTTCACATGAAGAAAGACTTCAGTTGCTGGGTATTACATCTCTTAAGGAAAGGCGTCTTAAAATGATAAAAAAATTTGTTTTTAATATTATCAATAGTAAAATAGATTCCTCAGAAATTTTGCAATTGTTTAATTTTAGAGTTCCCAGATTTAATACGAGAAATGAAGATTTGTTCTATTATCAAATTACAGTAGTCAAAAGTTATATCGGCTATTAATAATTTACTAGCAAATGTTATATAAACTTTTGTTCATTTACAAAATTCTCAAATCGTATCTCTGTTAGTAATAATCCAGCTTAGTATGTTCATAATTTTTTTGTTTCTGTTTTTTGTCTTTAATTTATATCCGTGTTATTTTATAATATACATTGTCAATCTTCTATTCTCTATACAATGTGGCATTATTTTGTTTTAATATTATTTAATATCACTAAAGAAACATGTTAAATAAGAGAAAAAATGGTTTTTTTGTGCATTTTTAAGTGGGCCAATTACATTTTTTTAATATTCAATTTTTTGCAAGTATCTGATGAAATTATAGTTCTTTGAAAGAAAATTAATCTAGAACCTGATCGTACAAACATCACTGAGGTTCCACTGGTTGATCCTTCAAGAAAACTCTTACCACACTTTATCCACAAAAACCTTATGAAGCAGTATACTAAGGTTTTCGACATAGATGGATCATGTTTTGATTAAATTAGACATACATTTCTAAACGTTACTGAAGCAAAGTTAAAAGAAAGTATCTTATTCGATGGACCACAAATAAGAAAATTCTTGTATGATGAGACATTTCTAACCAAAATGAATATAAATGAAAAACTAGCACGGCTAAGCTTTGACGCTGAAAATTTTCTTGGCAATAGACTAAATGACGATTACAAAGAAATAGTGACTGAATTTGGTTCATGGGCACAATCATGTTAGGCTTGCGACCAACGAACTCCGCGTCGAATCCTAAATAAAGAAATTAGATTGATATTCAAATTTCCCAAAAATCAGTGATTTATTGAAAACAACTTAAATTTCATAATTTTATGTTGTTTCGGTTGGTTGTTTTATATTGCATGTTCTCAGTTTTAGACTTGCTCTCGGATATTTTAAATGCAATATTACTGGAAAGAGTGTGCGAAAGGATAGCAAACACTTTGTCTTTCATTCTTAACGAATTTTAACAATTTATTTTGTAGATGCCCGGCAACCATTTTCTGCTAGACTTTTAAAATGAGTTGCAATCATATTTTAAACAGTTTCCTTTTGTTCTGCGTTATTATTCTAGTTTCTCTCAGAAAAGATTCAATTAAATATCAAGAAAACTTCCATTGTTTGGTTTGAGCTTTTTAAGGGCAGACTATTTATTTCCATTTTAGCACATACCATGAAAAGTAGCGGTGAGTTGATAAATAATTCAATTAGAATTAAAAGGGACAGGATCAAGTGTGCTGCAGTGCAATTTACAGCTGTCAAATACGGCGTAGGTTCAGGAACATCCTGCAAAAATTCGAGTTCCGACTAATTTAACGCCTATTCAATACCGTGTTGCCGTAGATTAAGGAGCAGCGACAACATAAAGGGTCGTCTTGTATTTAGTAAGTTTTCTTAGAAATAATCTCGTTATACACTTTTAAGTTGGCAAATGTAATTAAATAAAGTTTACCAAGTTTTAATTCAAAAGTTTGTCTACTTCGCTGTTGACGTTTCCTAAAATATTATATATTTTGTGATAATTTCAGAAGGTTTCCTCCGCGTTACTTCAAAATAAGTCGTAGTAATTATTTCCAAATTCAAAGGATTGAAGAAATACAAATTGTCTTACGTTGTAAATTATAACTATACCAAACTTTATCAACAACTTATATTGCAGCTCTTTTATATTGTACGTGCGAATATTTAACATTTTCAGCCGAGTTTCTGTCTCAGAAGTATTGCATCGTTATTAAAAGGTCATTCTTGTTTTTAGTAATGTTATATCTTTCTTAAATAAAAAAAATTCATCTTGAGGTTAAACCTTCAGAATAATTTCTACATAATTTCTAAGCTTTTATTTAAAAAAATGTACTAAAAAGTAAAAAGTATTTTTTTAAATTTCATGCATGGGGAAACCAAAATCTTTGAGGATGGTCAATTGATCAACTTTTCAGTAGTGCTGTATGACCGTCCTCAAAGCTGCTGGTTTCCAGAGGCCATCAATTTGAAGAAAATGTATTTTTTAATTTTTAATAGGTATATTTAAAAAAAAAACTTTTTTTAATGTGTTTTTATATAATCTTATTTTTAATTAATTTAATTTTAAATCGCTTGTTTTATTAACTTTGTTATTATCAATTGAAGACATATGGTTACAGTTGGAAAAATGCTTTTTTATTACGTGAAAAAATTATATTAAATGTGTCCAAAACTAGTGATTTCTCGAACATCGTTGATATCGTTTTTGTGGGAGAGGATGCTCACCATCCAGCCCTAAGAATTACTTTTGTTCCGCGAATGATTAAATCTGTTCGATTTCCAATAAACCCGAACGAGCAAAATTATAACTTTCGAAAAGCAAACTATCCTGCACTGTACGAATCATTTCTCCAGGTTGACTGGACGTTTTTGGAAAATTTTCATGATATCAATAATGCATGCGAAGAATTCTACCAAAAACTATATTCAATTTTTGACGTACACGTTCCGAAATTCAAAGATAAGAAAAGAAAATTTCCTGTATGGTACACACCTGAAATAATAAAGAATGTGAAACTGAGAGATAAGCACCGCAAAAAATACAAGAAATTCAACGATGCAAATACATTAGAAGAATATAAACGCCTTAGATCACTAATTAAATTACAAACCAAAGATGCGTACAAAAATTACATAGAAAATATTGAAAGCACATTAACTACTGACCCTAAACAATTCTGGTCCTACATCAACAATAAAAAAGGCACTACTAGAATACCCGGTAAAGTGTATTACAATGAAAAAGAAGTTGATAATCCACAAGAAATTGTAGATAATTTTGGCCAATTTTTTAATAGCGTTTACTTACCACCGTCTGACACAATGCCAACTTCTAATATTATAAGTAACCAACCAACCATAAATATCGATCAGTTGTCAGAAACAGACATCAGACAAGGTATCAAAAAGCTAAAAAACAAATTGACATCGGGACATGATCAAGTCCCCAGTTTTTTAGTTAAAGACTGCGCAAATGTGTTTATCACCCCACTCCGAACTTTATTTAATCTTGCATTGAGAACGTCTACCTTTCCCGAATGTTGGAAGCTAGCAAAGGTATGCCCTATTTATAAAAGCGGAAATGTGGCAGATGTAAAAAACTATAGAGGGATCTCAATTCTACCTAATTTTGCAAAGGTCTTTGAGGCCTCAGTGTATACTATAATCTATTCCGGGGTAAAGAATATAATTTCCACTCACCAACACGGTTTTATGGAGAAACGTTCTACAGTAACAAACTTAGCTTGTTTAACTCAGTTCGTGTCCGAGTCACTGGACAACAGAGGTCAAGTAGATGTGGTGTACACTGATTTTTCAAAAGCCTTTGACCGTATAGACTACAATTTATTAATTGAAAAATTAAATTATATAGGTTTTAGTAATTTAATGTTACAGTTTTTTATATCATATTTAGATAACCGGTTACAATATGTTCAGTATAATGGTTTTAAGTCAAATACTTACCTAGCAACATCGGGGGTACCCCAAGGTTCAAACTTGGGGCCACATTTGTTTATTATTGCGAAAAACTTTTATTTGCGGATGATTTAAAAATATTTAGTGAAATTGACAACATCGAGGACTGCCTAACTTTACAACAGCAAATACGCAAAATTGAATTATGGTGTACTTCCAACAAATTAGATATGAACGTATCAAAATGCAAGGTAGTAACGTACACGCGTAAAATCAGTTTTATAGAGTTCTTGTATACCTTCAATGACACGGAATTATCAAGAGCTCAATCAACTAAGGACTTGGGTGTACTATTCGACTCTAAACTCGACTTTACACAACATATAAACTCATCTACAAATTCGGCACTAAAATTACTAGGCTTTATAATAAGAAATTGTAAACAATTCTCTAATGTAGATGCACTTAAAACGTTGTATTTCTCAATGGTACGATCAAAACTTGAGTATGGTGTGATAATTTGGAACCCAATTTATAACGTTCACTCACAAACAGTAGAGAATATTCAACGAAAATTTATGAAGTACTTAGTTTTTAGAATGGATAGAAACTATCCAGAGCAAGGATATCCAAATACCCTATTACTGTCGAGATTAAACATGAAATCATTAGAGCATAGAAGAATACTAATTACATTAGTATTTTTATATAAACTACTTAACCGACTGTCCAACACTATTATCAAAAATTAATTTCAGAATCCCAAGATTAGGAGCACGTCAAGACATTCTATTTTACTGTCCCAATAGCCGTACAAACATGCTCAAAAAGTCTCCCATTTACTCTATGATGGAACTATATAACAAGCTTAGCAGTCAATGTGATATATTTAGCACACGTTTAAGTCAGTACATCAAGACCATTACAACAGTTTATTGAAATCATCAGTATTAGTTTGAATATATTGTTATGTCTTTAATAATAATTTAATTGTTCTTTATAAGTTAAGCTATAATGATGTTATTGTTATTCTTTAGTATGCATTAGTTACTGCATAGGCAGTATCAGCTCCTAGTATAGTTCTCAATATTATCATGTGTGACGGACATTGTCCTGTAATTGGATTATTCTGTTGGGCAATAAATCTATTATTATTATTATTATTATTATTATTATTATTATATCGTAAAAGTTGCTTAGAATGGAGTGCCCCATAGCATGTACTTCTTTTCAAGGTCCCGAAGATCGAATGTCTGCATCGCAACGCCATATATCCTTCAATTTGTAGAATTCCGTTTTACTTAAAACGGACGTTGTTAATATATTCCTTTAAATATCTTGAATGGCCCCGAGAATTATAAGTGGGACAGCCCTGTATGCTCTCAAAAGTTCTTTTAGTACGGCGTTGACGTCGCATTTTTCTGTTTTGAAAAAAGTCGAGTTTCCAAAGCGAACATGAAATTGAATACATTTTACGAATCGACAGATACGAAAACCAGGGACAAGCTGCAACTCAAAGAGATGTCGAAAAATAAAATATTTTGCGAAGTATGTTCCGCTGATAACGATACGTGTGTTCATATTGCACTAATACTCAAAAGAATTTATTGCTGAGTTTGCCCATGTTATTTTACGCGAAAAATAGAAGATATATTTTCATCTATAATATAAATAACTTGCAGTTGTATATCTTACTAATCCTTTTACTGAAAATAACAGTAAAAATGGCAAACTAAAGAATGTTGTTTTCAATTTTTTTTCTCACTTATTTAACGTTGGCCTCCGAAGGATGGAGTATCAGCTATGTAACCCCCGCCTAAAGTTACATGCCTTCTACGTATGCGCTGGTGTCCAAGCAGTTAGAAGATGAAGCGAGAACGCTGTGTTTCCCTGGACTGATTCACCCGTTCAAGTATTAAGCGCGCTTGACGTTGCTGCATTTTTGTATCGAAATACGAGTATAGTATCTACGCTCGCTCCTTTCAAAAATTTAAAACCTCAAAATAGTAAATGATACGATGAAGCGTTTAAAAAAATATATATGTAAATCCAGAATGCAGAATATATACAGGGTGTTGCATCATGAGAGGGACATAGCTTAATAGGAGGTAGAGAACATCAGTGGTAACCGGAACCTCCCATAGAAATGTCTCATTGGGCCTTTACTACTAAATTACAGGGTGTTAAATAATTTTTGGCCAAACTTGTTTTTTGTCATAACTTTGACAGGAAATGAAATAACGGATTCATATTTGGTACGGCTAATGTACAAACGAGCCCCAAGAGGTACATGTATAAAAAAAATATATCCAGGTCCGGACTCACTATAATTTATGTTTCTTCTTTGCATCAATAAAACATCACCCTGTATATATTTTTTTTAAATTTCGATACGATATTCGAAAAGAGCAAGAAAAAGCAAACAAAATGGCCTATTTCATTTTTTTGTTACACCTTCGTGATTATTTAAATACGTTGTTAAATGTGCAAGAAAATGGATTACAGAACCCTATTAAATGAGAGGCACGTGAAATAAATAGTTTTATAACTAAAATTTGCAAAAATTCTATTGAGCCTAGGTGGTCTGGGTGAATCCTAATTCCGGCACGTTTTAAAGGTCCATTTTGGTAAAAAACTGTGGTCCTAATAAGTAATCGGGTATGAAATAACAAAATTTTTAATCAATCACAGTAGGCTTGTTCAAAGAATAAAAGTGACAGATAATTTAAACCATTTAGGCCTAAGCAACCAGTTACTTTGATCAAGAAAATCATCAACATTTTATACTTAATAAAAATTGGAAGAGAACAAACTAAAATCTAAATAAATAAAATATTTTCCATTCAATTAACAATAAATAACAAAACAATAACTAAATGTGTTTAAAAATGAAACGTAATTGACACTAAAGTAAATTTTCAAAATGTCCTCCCCCAAATTCTGTGCATTTTCTTGCGCGTTTAGAAAGGTCACCAATTGCTCGACGTATCATTTCTGGATTATTCCGTATTTCGTCGCAGGTTGTAACGATGCGCTGGATTAAATGTTGTCTACTTTCAATTTCAATGCTATAAACCTCGTTTTTTAAGTGGCCCCATAAAAAGTAATCACAAGGGTTACAATCAGGAGATCTTGGTGGCCATTCATGTGGACCCCCGCGTCCAATCCATCTATTAGGATACACATTGTTTAAGTGTTCTCTTACCTGAAGGTTAAAATGTGGTGGGGCCCCATCATGCTGAAACAACATGCCTCTTATACCGATATTTTCTAACATATTCGGTAAAATGTTTTGAAGAAAATCAAAGTAAATTTCACCATTCAATCTTTCTTCAAAAAAATGTGGCCCTATCAAATGTCTATTCACAAGTCCGACCCAAACATTTACAGAAAACCTGTGTTGCGAACGGCGAAGGCGTACCGCATGTGGGTTTTCCTGTGCCCATTTATGATTATTTCGTGAATTGTTTACTCCATCCCTTGTAAATTGTGCCTCATCCGTAAATAAGGTTCTGTAAATGACTGGGCGATGATTAGACAACCAACGACAAAATGCCAGGCGGGGGATATCGTCGCCTTGTTGAAGACGCTGTACCTGCTGGATATGATATGGATGGTAACGTTTTCTTTTTAGGGTTCTCCATACTCGCCAATGAGGAATACCAGTTGCCAAACTGATTCGTCTAGTGCTCATATTTGGGTTTTCTTGAACTACGTTTATAATATTGTTTTGTTCCTGCACACCTTGTTGTAAAACACGCTCCACAACTGCAGAAGTAGGAAACTTTCCGTGTTGTCTTGCATACTGGAACACCGTACTAAAGGATTTATGATTAGGGCATCGACGACCAGGAAAACGCAGCCAATATTCTCTTTCCGCCGACCTACCATTTCCATTACAGAAACCATAGATGAATATTATGTCAGCATATTCCCCGTTTGTAAATTTTACTGGCATAGTTAAAATATTTTCACAAGTTTTCACTAACTAAATGCGGATTATTGACACATTAAATTACTAACAAACAATTATTCAACTGTTTAGGAGATTTCTTTTTATTATCTGTCACTTTGAACAAGCCTACTGTGATTGATTAAAAATTTTGTTATTTCATACCCGATTACTTATTAGGACCACAGTTTTTTTACCAAACTGGACCTTTAAAACGTGCCGGAATTAGGATTCACCCAGACCACCTAGGCTCAATAGAATTTTTGCAAATTTTAGTTATAAAACTATTTATTTCACGTGCCTCTCATTTAATAGGGTTCTGTAATCCATTTTCTTGCACATTTAACAACGTATTTAAATAACCACGAAGGTGTAACAAAAAAATGAAATAGACCATTTTGTTTGTTTTTTCTTGCTCTTTTCGAATATCGTATCGAAATTTCAAAAGAATATATACAGGGTGATGTTTTATTGATGCAAAGAGGAAACATAAATTATAGTGAGTCCGGACCTGGATATATTTTTTTTTATACATGTACCTCTTGGAACTCGTTTGTACATTAGCCGTACCAAATATGAATCCGTTATTTCATTTCCTGTCAAAGTTATGACAAAAAACAGGTTTGGCCAAAAATTATTTAACACCCTGTAATTTCGTAGTGAAGGCCCAATGAGACATTTCTATGGGAGGTTCCGGTTACCACTGATGTTCTCTACCTCCTATTAAGCTATGTCCCTCTCATGATGCAACACCCTGTAGAGCAAATTGTGTAGGTCTTAATATAGAAATTGATTTATCGTATTTATTACAAAAACAAAGATAGTTGCAATCAGACAAATGGCCTAGGGGGCAACAAAATCTGAACAATTGGTCATAAAGATCAGAAAAGAGACTAAATATAAGTACACCTTTAGTTGTATCATCTGTATATAAGGTCAAGATCTTATTGAAATGGCGACCGCAGCGATTTGTCCCCTTTCAGTGACTTCCCCTTTTCTGCAGTCAGCTAAATTTATCAGATTCTTTATTAAACAATACGTTTTTGTCAACGAGTGGTATTGAAGAGGAAGTTATTTCTTTTTGTTTTCTTTTATTTCCGTTTATCTGATATTTAATGAATAAAAGTGTAATAAAAGTCTCATTCGCTACTTTCAATTTCACATCCACGTAGTGGAGTGGAGGTACAGTAAACGAAAAAAAAATTTATTTTTATTTTTGTTGAAATAAATTTAGAATGTCATGAAACGTGGAGATTTTAAATTCGAATGAAAAAAATAAATTATGTTTCGTGTGCGCACGATTTCTCTGGAAAGGTTTAAGATATTGATTTGCCAGCGTAAGGTAGGCATTGCTGCCACTTCCAGACATCCAATATGGATAGTTTTATATTCCTCCGGACTGACTGCGTACTCTGGATTGGATATAAGACATACTTGTTGCTAGCAGCCAGAGCTACATGACGCATGGGGTATCAATATAGAATGGGAAGTGTAGGTGTTTGTGAGATGCTTCTTTTAAGTTTTCATCTATCATCATCTCCTTATTGATTCAGCTTCTGAGTCTCCTACTTCTGAATCTAGCAGTGTGCACTACCTCCTGCTCGCTTTTATTTATTAACCTTTCCACAGGTAAATGACCATTTACAGTGGGCGTGCAAGGAATAGCCCCGAGCATATACATTTGTATGCCGATCCTCCAAGGTAAAGCAACATAAAAAATAAAATCTGAAGAAATAAAAGAGATCTAGGAGAATATTTAGGACGCTCTGTATATCAAGCAGAGCTCAACTCTTTTGATCTTTGTATTCATAAATAAGCCCAATATTTGTTCCATGTGATAGGAATAAATAAACCAGTAAATAGAACTTATCTTTCCGTCCATTGCGCTCGTTGCTTCATTCTTCGTAGAAACAAGCCCATTCCCTTCAACCCGTTGCCCTTCACTGAATATCAGTCAATGTAGAATTTTTCACGCTTCAATTCAACACAGTTCCGCACGACTTCTCACAGTTTTAACCGAGTTTAATCGAGATTTCGTGGAAGCTACACCCGCGTGACTGCCTCCAGTTTAAGATATTGATTTCAAATTTGGTACACATGTGAAACGAGATCTGGAGCTGGATTATATTTTGAGGTTATCCCGTGTAGGGGTGAGTAGGTGTAAATAGTGTAAAATATATCAAACAGACTTAGCTAGTAAGAGTCCCAAAACTTGCAATTTGGTGTATATACTAGAAGTCAAGGTCTGAATTTTCTTAAGACATATGCCACCCCCACCACCACCTCCAACATCCCCACTCCATTATTAAAGGAATTGTCAAAATAAAATTCTGTTTTAGTGTGTGTATGAGAGTAAATTTTTGGACATCAGCCGCCCCCATTTCCACCTCGGTGCAAACAATCTCAAATATTATATTATTAAAATCCTATGAGCAAGTATTTCCACTTACTAGAGTGCAAATATAGTAAGATGTTTTCGTTTAAAGAGACTTGGATGGGAAATCTGGATGTGGAAGTAGTGATTCCTTAGGCAGCGGTGTTTTTATAATACATCGTTATGTTCCATTCGTCATTTTATCAGTGATAACTACAACATCCTATACTTAAAATGAAATATATTTATAATAAGCTAATATACGATTCAAATGTATTGACCCCTCAATTTAACCGCGAATATCTCAAAAACGGAGGAGCGGAAAAAATTGAAAAAATTATGTGTTCATTATGTGTCTATTCTAAATCATTCACTGAAATTTCAATAATGTACACTGGACCGAGTTTTGAAGTTTATTAAGAAAATTTTGGCCATGCAAGTTTTAAAATATGCTTAGTATGTAAATCATATTTTAGATACCGATAAAGCACGGCATTTTTTGTACAAGGAAGTTTTTTCATAATTTTTTATTCTAAAATTTTGCAGTGATTCTCAAGAACATTACCTCATGTATGTTAGGTTATTTATCAATGTATTTAAAATTTTTATTATAAAATAGTCAATTACATAAAATGGAAGCATTTTCAGAACAAATGAATTGGTATATATCAAAATAGTATTATTAAAGTATAAGTGGATATTAAGGTCTTTAAAACACGCGCGATTTTTCGAGCACGACGGCGCAGCCGGAGTGCTCGAAATAGAGCACGAATGCTTTACGCTGTTTTTTTTTTATTGGTACACTTTGAAATCATAAATACTGCTATTATTACTACAAAAAATGGAAATAAGAATTAAGAATGTAAAATGGTTGAATTCTTGATGTGACATCAGGATACCTGTCAGTGTGAAATGAGGAATGCAAAAATTAATTTGCAATCTGTCACATAGGATTAATTGTTGTCACTACAGTTGTTCCTGATTGTATATTGCTTTAAAATGAGTTCTAACATTGATTACTTAAATAGAAAAGCAGATTCGCGGTTAATACCGCAAAAATTCCTGTCAGATCCATAATTAAAAAGGTGACATTTTGACTCGGGTTGTAGTTGCTGACATGGTAACTTTAAAACACGTGCGTTTTTAAAACTTGGATTTAAACACTCTGAGGGGTACTTTAAATAAGCAAAATAGGGTACCAATAAAAAAATATATATTCGCATGTCCGTGGTTGGGTCGGCGAGATTCGACAACGGTCCACAAAGAAGTTTCCACACATCAAACGGTAAATCCTATTATAAATTTGAAAAAAACACCTATATCCTCGATAACAAGCGTACCTACAACGTTTACTTCAGGGGTATTTTTCGAGAAATGATCACGCTTCGAATTATGATGAGTTAAAGGATTTGTGAATTGATACGTTTCAGGGCAAGCGTTAATTCATTAAGACGCTCCATAAGAAAGCATAGCGTAGACAATATTGAATAATTAGAAAAAAATATTAAGTATTAAGATATGTACGTAATATTACGTGAAAACAAAACTGACGTGCTGTAAATTTCAAATATACAACAAATTTTTTTTTGACTTTTTCGGAAAATCGCCCCCTGCAACCCCCTGTACAGGGCGATTTTTCCACGACCTAGTCAAATCTTCTTCTCTTTTGATGGGGTATCGTTTAAAATGGGTCGTAGCTTTTAGCAATTGGAATGACACAATAGAGGCAGCTTGTTACTCTACTACAAGGCCGGCTAGGCAGATCTGTCGCTCTCGGTACGTTTTTAGTAAGATGGCGGCGATGGCGCCCAGTAGTATTTTCAATACTGAAAATAACTGATCTTTAAAACACTTGCTCTCTTTCGAACACTTCAGCTGCGCCGCCATGCTCAAAAAATGGCGCGTGTTTTAAAGGCCTTAATATCCACTTATATTTTAATATACTATTTAGTTATCAAGTTCAACAGATAATATTATTGCAAGCTTGCAATAATATCTATTGCGCTTGATAACTAAAAAAAAATATTTGATATATACCAATTCGTTTCTTTGAAAATACGTTTTATATAATTAACTATTTTACCAAAAAATGTTTAAATACATTGAAAAATAACCGAATAAACATGAGGTCAAGTTTTTGAGAATAACTGCAAAATATTAGAATAAAACATTATGAAAAAATTTCGTTGTACAAGAAATGCTGTGTTTTATTGATATCTACATAGTAAGCACATCTTCCAAGATATAATGGATTTAAAACTGGTATGGTCAAAATTTCCCTAAAGAGTAGGACTTTTTCCAATATAACTTAGCAGAACTTCAAAACTGTTCAATGTACTTTATTGAAATATTGGTGAATTATTTAGAATAGACACATAATGAACACATCATTTTTTCAATTCCGCTCCCCTGTCTCTGAGACATTCGCGCTTAAAATGAGGGGTCAATACATTTGAATCCTATATTAGTAGTTACCCTTTTTGAATCACGTTTATAAACAGAAGACGACTTCAAGATTTCCTAGTATACTTACTTACGGAAGCGCTGAAGGGCCAAGATAAACCTCTTTTTTTTAAGTCGCTTGTTAGTCGCGTTTAATTCGACTAACAGCAACATTACTGTTAGGCGAGTTTTATTGTAACTAACAGACGCGCGATTCTTAGTTGCGTTTAACTCGGCTATTAGACGTGTTTAATTCAACTAACAGGTGCGCAACTCTTAGGCAAGTTTATCTCGACTATTAGGCGTGTTCATTGTTCTGCGCTACTCCATACTCGAATCCATCTTCACAATAAATCTAAGGCCTAAAGAAACAGTCGTGCGTAGTACACTAAAATTCATAATTTCTTAAACTGCCCAAGACAGGAACGCTTCTAGAAATTTAGAACAAAAACAAACCTTTGGAGTGGCGCAGAACAATGAACACGCCTAATAGTAGAGATAAACATGCCTGAGAGTCGTGCACCTGTTAGTCGATATTAAACTCGCCTAACACTAACTCATCTGTTAGTCGAATTAAACACGTCTAATAGCCGAGATAGAGGCAACTAAGAATCGTGCATCTGTTAGTTACAATAAAACTCGCCTAACAATAATGTTACTGTTAGTCGAATTAAACGCGACTAACAAGCGACTTAAAAAAAGATGTTTATCTTGGCCCTTCAGCGCTTCCGTACTTACTACTTCAATTCGTGCAATATTTGCGCACTGGTTAATTCAAACTCTGTCTCCCACCCAAATGATGATGTGTTCACAAGACACGATCCAATTCTTCGGAAACCGTTCAGACAAATTGAATATTCCATACCCGACTCCTCGCTCGGAGACTATACAGAAGTTGTAAATGTATATGCATTAAATTCATAAGAGAAATAACATGCAACTCGAAACCTCAACTGCAGAAACTTGAGCACTTGGGCTTTAACTAAGTATAACCGGGACATGCCACGCTATCGTGAGCTTCTGCTCCTACATCCGTATTCCCCAAACTACCTTAAAGGGATTAATTCCCGCTACTATTATCATCTTTTATGGTGCGTGGAGTTGGACTTGTCTATGACCCTTACTAAATTATGCCGCCTTAATGCTTTAGAAATGTCCTATTAATAACACAAAGCGGGAAGAGTTATGATATTTTTATGTTAAAGTCACAATGGCCACTTCTCACCTGTGTTTGAGTATGTAGTGCTGGTTTATTGCTATTAGATTCAACGTCGTCAGATCAACTAGGTGTTGCTTGTTACACGCATCAGGTGATCGGATGTTGTGTCTATTATAGTCTAGTTAACAAGTGCCGTTTTGGTGAATACCTCGTAGCCTGTACCGAAAATTATGATTTAGGGCCTATTCGATTCTGAATAACATCTAGAAACTTTTTGGGAAATTTGAAGTTGAGCCGGTAAAAATTATAAAAGTTATAAACAATGTATTAAAAAAATCGGTAAAGTTATTTACACAGAACTTCCCTCGTTATTTGTGCATGACGACAGTCACTCAAAAAAATTATTAATTACGAAATGACATTGGGAATAATAATCGGAATATAATTATTGGTATTATTACAAAGAAAACCTGATAACTTTTGGTCAAAAAAATATACAGAGTGTTCATCCAACAGCAAAAGTTCAATATATTAAATAACAGGTGCCAAATATGGAAGGCTTGCGCAAATACCTTTATAAATATCCACCATGACTCAATTATTTCTTGGGATGCCATTATTCAATAAAAGTATATAATAGGATATGCCAAATATTATTGCCATCTCTCACATTTTCAATCCCACATTCACGTAATGGAGTGGAAGTATAGTGGTGATTAAAATATAGAACAAATTTTCAAAAACGTTTTCTGTCTATACTAGTGTTAAATTTTTTTCCAAATTGGTGAAAATATGTTGCAAATTTTTTTTTCCGAAATAGGTTTAGAATGTTATGAACCGTGGATTTTAAATTTGAGCAAAAAAATATTTCGTCTATTCTATAATGGTGATAAATAGATTACTAAAACATGTTTTCATTTTTTTTTAATTTTTCTAAAACATTTTTAAATTTGTTTTAATAAATTTGGAATGCCATGGAAACGTGGAAATTTTAAATCGGAAAAAAAAATTCCATCCATTTGTGGTAAAATTTTTTCAAAAATTTTTAATTTCTTTTTTATTTTTCTTTAAATAGATTTAGAACGCTATGAAACGTGGAAATTTTAAATTTTGAAAAAAAAAAAATCATCTGTTTTGGTGGTAAAATTTTTTTCAAAAATGATTTTTTCTGAAATAGGTTTAGCGCGTCATGAAACGTGGAAATTTTAAATTTGAGCAAAAAAATATTTCGTCTATTCTATAATGGTGATAAATAGATTACTAAAACATGTTTTCATTTTTTTTTTTTTTTTCTAAAACATTTTTAAATTTGTTTTAATAAATTTGGAATGCCATGGAAACGTGGAAATTTTAAATCGGAAAAAAAAATTCCATCCATTTGTGGTAAAATTTTTTCAAAAATTTTTAATTTATTTTTTATTTTTCTTTAAATAGATTTAGAACGCTATGAAACGTGGAAATTTTAAATTTTGAAAAAAAAAAATCTGTTTTGGTGGTAAAAATTTTTTCAAAAATGATTTTTTCTGAAATAGGTTTAGCGCGTCATGAAACGTGGAAATTTTAAATTTGAGCAAAAAAAAATTTTTTTCACTATTTATTCCGTTTAGACGGTCCACCCTGTATATTTTTCAGTGAAAATTCTACCAGTTCTTCGCTGACAGTAGGGTTAACTACCTACCAAATTTGACTGCTCTCCGTCAAGCAGTTTTTTAGTTAATGCACCAACAGACAGACAGACAGACAGACTGACGGAATTGAAAAACCTATATTTTCGTAATCTACGTGTTCTGAAACGTCAGAATCCGAAAAAATCTCGGAGGGTGATTTTTTCTCGAATACAATACTTCCCTTCGGTATGCGAGGGAAGTAAAAAAAGAGGTGGTTTGGTTTTTTGCAGAGATCTCGGAAATTGTTAAAGATATCCGGAATCAAAAAAACGATCCTTAAAGAGCAGGAAACTTCGTAGAAAAAAGTCCTACCTCCCGGAACTCTACCACCAATATTTATAATTTTAATTCAGAGGTGAGTATTGGGCTAAAAACGGGTGATGTGACCGATTCGGACACTTTAACAATAAAAATTATTTAAACCCATTAAATATGAATATTAAGAAATAAAAAGAATCACGTATCTTTTGGATACCTGAATAAACGAAAATCCATTGAAAAAAAAAATTTCCCGTAATTTTTTTTATTAGATATGCTTTTGTTAATTAACTTATTTTTACAAGTTTTATATTAACATAGAAACCCTGATAATTAATTGTCAAACTAAAAACCTCAGATTTCTTTCACTGCTTGGAGCTATTCTTGAAAGACATTAGAAAAGGTCCCCATTGGAAAAATTCAAAATTTTTGTTATTAACAATCGGGGCATTAAAAAATGGAAAACGTAAAGAAAGCTATAAAAACATTTTTTTTCCCAAATACTCCGATTAGTTCGTTTTCTTATTATTGAAAGCTACATAAAAATTATTTTTTATAATTTTGTACTTCCATTGTTTATATAATTGTTATAAACAAATGCTTTGTTTATAAGATTATCCAATTTTTTCCTCAAAAAATATAATGAATTTTAAGAAAAAAATCGTTTCTTAAAAAAAAATGTATTACTTCAAAGCGCATTTGCTAATTAACAATTTTTTTTTTGCTAAATATTGATATTAAGAAATCATTTTTTAATCATCATTTCTATTGCACTTTTATTTTCTGAAGAAATACAATTTTTTGTTTATATTTTATTCGTTTATTTAATAAACAATTTGTTATAAACAAATTAATTTTCGCGTTATAATGTTTTTTAATGCTACATAAAATAACAAAAACAACCATGTGTCGTGTGTTATATTTTTTTATATAATTTTAAGCATTTTTGTATTTTTATGTTTGTCACTTTCTTTCAATTTTTCATCGTTGTTATTAGAATATCTTATAAACTATTGGAGATAGGACAAAGACACTTCAAGTCTTTTTTGTCCTCCGTTAAACAATAAACAAATTGAGCTAAAAGATTTATTAACTTTTTAAAATTATTTGTAGATATATCTCGAAAAACATTTCTTTACGGCTTTAAAGTTTAAATAACTTATAAACTATAGAAGATAGGACAAAGACACTTTGTGCTTTTGATCCTCCGTTAAACAATAAACAAACTGAGCTAAAAAAAATTTGTTATTTTTATAAGTATATTTATTCATAATTCAGTGAATAATTGAGTTAGAGCTACGGTTAAAAGCTCAATTTCTTTATTGTTTAACGGATGATAAAAAAGACTTGGAGTTTCGTTGTTTTATCTCCAATAGTTTTTAAGTTATTCTTATAAAAATGATAAAAAATTGAAAGAAAGTGACAAACATAAAAACAAAAATCTGAAAATTATATAAAAAATAGAGAAAATTCTTAAAACATTAATTTGTGTGTTTCGCTCGTCAAACCCTTTCATTTCATACCCATATTAAGGGGGTTGTGAAGAAAAAGGTGATCCGCCATCTTGGGACGTCCGCCATATTGGATTAAGAACGATAATAGATATACTATATTCCACCGCACTTATACACGTGTGCCAAATTTCAAAGCTCTCGCTTGATTATAACTGGTTGAAATCTTGATTGCAGAATTTAACCTAAACACACTAACATTGCTAGTTAAATAAAAGCCCTTAATAAATATCATTCCTATGAAGATAATAGTACCAACACCAGTTTATCACTAACAGTGTTCTCTTAAATGGAGGTACTTAATTCGTTAAAAAAAATCAAACCTAAATTTACCAAGAGCCCATATGCCCCTGCATTTATCGTGAAAGATTGCGTAGCCATTTTCGCTAGTCCACTCACAATAGTATTTAATTTATCATTAAAAACGTGTGTATTCCCCGATATATGAAAATATATTCACTTATGTACTGTTTTTAAAAACATAACAAGATGATTACCTCTCTAGATTACCTTACACCAATATCGAATACTGTACATAGAGAGCCAAATTGTAAATAATCAAAATGGGTTTGTTTCTGATTTCACAATAAGCACAAAATTTTGCGATTTTTTTTTTTAGTAATATCTAGAGTTCTAAATATCAAGTGTTTAGACGGAATAACAAGCGTTCTACCACTATTTCTCCTCCCTGGGCTAAAATGTGTCGAATTTTAGACTTCCATTTGTAACGGGGTATAGGTATCTATCTAGCTAAAAGGTAAATCTGGCGTCTAAAAACCTCTTTAATTTTGATCCGTTATTTAACGTTTTCTCTCTCAATTTATTAAAAATCTAATTAACCTATGTACATCGTATTTTATTAATTCACTTCTATTTTTACCTTATTATGTCGTTTAAGTAATTCAGTCATCGAAATGTGAATTCTCCAATCACAAGTTATAAACACCTGCAGAGTCAATCTGGCAACAAGGCTTCTGTTTTGTTTGTTGTGCGACGGTTTTCGAATAACCGTCAAGTTTTTCCATGAAAATCAAGTAGGTAGACAAAACATCTTTCCAGTGACGCGTTCTATTGCATCAGTGTACGTGGTTTGTTATAATTTCTAGCTCCGATCGGTTAAAACTTTAGTGATATATCGCGATTGAACTATATTTAATTAGTTCTTGGTGTTATTTATTGTGAAATGTGTATGTTATTCCATAAATATCATTGTTCGTGGAACTTTTAAAACATGTGTAGTGAGTTTTTGTGTACACTGGATTTGTAACTTTGGAGACAATAGTAGACCAACGATGTCCTGATTTTAGAATGTAAAAGGTAGGTAATGAAATATGGCTTATTAAAAACACCGTACCACCGAAGCTGATCAAATGAGCTTCTCCAACCGACATGTACGTTTTACAGCGTCTCATGTTTAAACTAAAAATTATTCATACATATACCTATGCTCTGAAAGAGTTTTTGGTAGGGGGATTTAATTATAGTATTATATTTTAATTATAACAACTTTGTACGTGTATATGACATTTTTTCGTATCGTGTTCATACCTCGGTTTATACTTCAAGTTATAGCATAAAAATTACGTGTATATAGGTATTTGGCAAGAAAGTAATTCATCATTTTTACACTTTAGGGACAATCAACTCACATTGTTGGATTTAATCATATCCATAACAGCCGATTTTGTTCTTTTAGTATTTATGAAAGTTAAGTGTTTCTTAAAACAATAATTTTGGCTCGATATCTAGCCTTTTACCGTGACGAAAATCTAATTTTAATTAGTCAAGACCTCTTCCTCTTGAAGAAAAACAATGATTAGTTACATTGGTATTATCACATTGGGATTCAAGGTCATGAGTAAGTCGATAGACACGCACGAGACGCTGTTTCGATTGTAAGCTCTCTCTGTTTGCTCTGTAGTCCAATAATTATAAAGACTTCCATAACAAAAAATATTATCTGAGATTTTCCGTCAGTAGCTGTTAGTGGAGGGATTATACATCACAAAACCACAAAAATCAGTTCTGGGGGTACCGCGTAACCCCCCCAAAAAACAACCAATTCGGTAAAAAAATACTTATTTTACTGATAACTTGTTAACCGTCGAAGATATAAGAAAATTGCCCAACGTAAAAAAGAAAGCATGATTAATTGCCTAAAAAAAGGTTCTCTTGTAATTTTCTTGTATATGCCATGGTTTTCGAGAAAATCGGTATTGAAAAAATAGCAAAATTTGTATTTTTGATGCCCACGAATTTTCCTTTATTTAAAATTTTTGCGCGCGGCCTATAGAAAAAATTGAATTTCTCGAAAACCAGACATGCTAGGAAGAAAAATCAAAATGGGTTTTAAAGGGGATATAAAATACTGTTCTGTGTTTCCATTTTTGATGGCTATTGATATCTATTAGTATATCAAAATAACATTACCTCTTGATTTTTTACACTTTTAACTATTCACAAGCCCATAAAAAACAACTTAGTTTAATATAAGTTATAAATGCACTATCTTTTATTTCAACGTAGTACTTCAATGCAGAAAAAATTAGGAATAGAAATATTCACATTTACAAATTTACCAGCATGTTGAAGTTAGCCAAATTTTGCCAATTTTTTTATTGTTTCCTAAAAATAAAAAAGACCCAATCATCTTGAAAATTTAACTCAAAATTTTTTTTTCAGTATATATATCATATAACTATTGTTTCTAATCATTTAATAGTTAAAACATTGTATTAAAAAAATATCAAAAAATTGAATATGCAACCTTTTTTGAATTTTTTTTTACTAACTTTAACATACTGCTAAATTTGTTAACGTGAATATTTTATTCCTAACTTTTTGTGCATTGAAGTACTACCGTGAACCCAAAGATAATGCATTTATAACTTATATTACAGTCAGTTATTTTTTATGGGCCTGTGAATAATTAGATGTACAAAAAATCAAGAGATTATATTGTTATATTTATATACTAAAAAATATCAATAACCCTCAAAAATGACAACACAAGAGAGTATTTTATATCCCCTTTAAAACCCATTTTGATTTTTTTCCTAGCTTGTTTAGTTTTCGAGCAATTCAATTTTTTCTATATGGGCCGCGCGCAAAAAATTTCAAATAAACGAAAATTCGGGCGCATTAAAAATACAAATTTTGCAATTTTTGTCAATATTGATCTCCTCGAAAATCATGGCATATACAAGAAAATTACAAGAGAACCTTTTTTTAGGCAATTAGGCGAGCTTTCTTTTTTATGATGAGCAAATTTTTTATATCTCCAACGGTTAACGAGTTATCAGTAAAATAATGCTTTTTCACCGAAGGGGTGGTTTCTTTGGGGGGTTGCGCGGCATCCCCAGAACTAATTTCTGTAGTTTTGTGATGTTTAATCCTCGCACTAACAGTTACGGAAGGAAAATCTCAGATAACATTTTTTGCGAGATTCTAGTGTATTTTTTACTTTATCGACTGGACTACTGTTAGATCAAGCGCCAGATAATTACACAGCCACACAAGAAAAGTTCTATACCAAAGACATGAGTACATAGATTTAGAATAATACATTCTTTGAGAAACAAAGAATATAGGTATTCTTTGTTTCTCATTTTTAGATATTTGCCTATTTTTACTCAAATGATTCATAACGCATTTCATTGGGTAGTAAATATCAATTTCTATGGTACTTTTCAATCTGCCATAATGGATTCGCCATTTGGGATTTAAGAATTTCCGAATTAAAACCTTATATTTGTGATTCTCGACTTGAAAACACCCGAGTAACAAGTTGCAGCCATAACATTCAAATTTTGAGTGCTACTCCGATTTTTACATCCGCCATCTTTTATTCAGGAATGCTCGAATTCGGATTTCAGATTCGTAATCAACAACGCCAAAGACCCGCGGTAATAAAATTCACCCAAAAATATTGAATAGAAAAATGTGTGACTTAAAGGGATAAGTGGTACCCTGGTCAGTAGGGGTGGTTTCGAACCCTTTGTCAACCTACAATTTATATATTTGGTAGTAAAAAATATAAAGCTATGGTTTTTCACATTGTTTTGCACTAACATTCGTTATTTGATCTTAGGCGTGGAATTAACGCCCTGGTAGGGGTGGGTGTGGATTTAATCTGCATATATTTCTTTCTAATGCTCAAAATCGTGTTGAGCACCTTTGCAAACAAATAGAAACGAATTGTTATGAATTTTGAAATTTTAGTATCAGGGGAGGGGCTAGTTTGAACCCCGGGGTTGATAATATGTTGGATGGTCCATATGGCCTATTCGATAAACCCGATCCGACAAGCCCTCGCATGCCTAGAATGAAAAAAACGCAAAAACGGGGCTGATTTTCGTGTATAGGGGTAGTTCCTAAGGGGTGAGAAGCCTAAAAATCACCATCGTATTCAGCACCCTCGAAAATGGGGGGTACCCAGGTCTCGTCTTTGTCACAGCACTTCTGATGTTTTTGCAACTTCTTCATGAACTAATAATAAATTAGAGTTTTAACCCAATTTTCCGCATTTCGGAAAGAGCGAGGGATAAATCATTTTCCATTGTTAATCCAATTTTCCGCTTTTCGGAGAAGCGCAGTGTTGTTTTTTTTTTCGCCATTTGAAACACTTTTATTCCTATGGTTATAAAAAAAAATACGCACAAGTAACAAGATATTTAGATTTTTACTTGATTTTCTGGCTTCTGGAAAAGCGCAGGTGAAAATTTATTTTCCAAAAGTAAGTTTGTAAGAAAAGTTTTATTTTAAGCACTTTTTGTTCGTACGATTTTTATCAAAAAAATGCGCAGATAACGAGGTTCTACTAAGCATGTATTCCATATACCTTAGTCAAATTGTGTTTTACCAGGAAAGTTGTGGGGTAGCAACATTGAAAAAAAAATGCAAAAAAGTAAAAAATCTCATTTTTTGGCAGTTCTTTGCTTATAACTCGTTAACTATCAACATTTCGTAAATAACTTCCCTATCCAAAATGAAAGTACTTACATAAAATTTATTACATATTTTATTATTTAGGTTTTTTTTTCACCCGAACTGTTCAGGCTCAAGCGCAAATTGAAAATTTGCATATTTCGGTTTTCTCCGAAAAAAAATTCTTTAAAACTGATTTATTATTAAAGGTTGACAATTAGTGAATTCCTCCGAGTTCTCTACCCATACCTTATTGAGATCGTATACGCTTATTATACTCTTCCTAAATACAAAACGAAGAGTATATTGCATTCGATCGGCTCATTTCTAAAACCGGTAATATTGCTCGTAGAGAAAAAATTTCGTATCACTTGTGTTGGTGATCGAATTCTGAAAAACTTTCAAAATGTCCGTCTGTCCGTCCGTCACGTTTCTTGTAAGCACGATGACTTAAGAATGAGAAGTCCGGTTGTATTGAAATTTGGAGAGTAAGTTAGTGTTAGCTAGAGGAAGAACCCTATTGTTTTTGAACAAAATCGATTACTTAATAAATAAAAGTTATAAATTTTTTTAAATTAAAAAAAAAATTACACATGTTTTCTTTATATTTTGTAAATAAACTAAAAATGTTTAAAACTAATATTATTTACAAAAAAAAGCGAAGAGTATCCTATAGAATGTGCAACAGTTATATAAAAAGTCCAGTCTTTGAGCCCGAACGGTTCGTCGGAGAAAAAGACCTAAATAATGAAATTTATGGTAAATTTTATGTACTTCCATTTTGGATAGGGAAGTTATTTACGAAAAGTTGATAGTTTCCGAGTTGTAAGCAACGATCTGCCAAAATATGAGATTTTGTACCTTTCTTGCATTTTTTTCAATGTTGCGTCACGAAATTTTATTAGCAAACCTCAGATTCTAATTCAGTACCCCAAAAAACATGTAGAATGGAAGAAATAAAACTACCCTACAACTTTCCCGCTAAGGGCTATTTTCAGCACAAATTAACTGTATTAATATGCCTATAGGACAATTTTCCAATTTTCGGAGAAGCGGTGAGGAAAATTAATTTTTAACAGTAATGCCGCATGAAAAACGTCATTTTAAAAACCTATTGTTCTTATGTTTTTTCGAGAAAGTGCATAGATAACGAGATATTCGAATTTTTATGCTAAAACTACATAACATATGGAATTATAGATGTGTTCCAGCACCTTTTATATAAAATGATCACGTCCATCGTAATCAGCGATTTTTTTTACACATAACTACATATTTGTATCAATTGCCGTCATTTTCTCATTCGCTTACTGTACTATCATATTTTCTGTTAAATTCATAAATAGAGTTTTCGTAGCGTCGTCCAGTATTGAGAGAGCCTGGACTATAAGTCGCTTCCTCACTGTCTCATGAAGTCACTTTTCCTCCAATTCGATTTACAAGTTCTAAGTAATTACTGTCCAACTTTTTGCACTTCTCTTATTTAGCGCAGCCGTTATTCCGAGTCTTCATTATAACCACTCCTGATTTAATCCTTGATAAGGACATAAAATCAGCACCTCAGGGACTAAATCCTCGGAGACTGCCATTCATTAGCTGGGTGGCCAAGCTGCGGTTGCATTACACGCATCGTCTAGCTTCGTTGCTAATTGAAATCTTATAGAAACTGCAGCGGCAGAGGCACGCTTGGTCGAGAGGTTAATTGTGATGCTCTTTGGATTTGTAGTAGATCTAATGGATCTGCAGTTACTGCGGACAACTTGACTTATTACAGTTTACTTACTTACCTGCTTTACTTATTTTCCCCTATTAACCCCCAACAAAATCATCTCAAAATATAATCTAATTCCAAATGTCGTTATAATTCATGCGAGTACTAAATTTCAAGTGAATATCTCAATTTTATTTCATCTACCTCTTTAATACAAATGCCTCAAATTTTATAGTATTTCTATCAATCATTTCACAGTTGTCACCAATATCGCCAAAAATATACAGCAGACGCAGAAGTTCTTCGATCATAGGAAAGTTGAGCGCAATTTACACTTACCTAATCTCACTATCGTAAATATCCAATGAGGTATCCAGTGTTGGCAGATCTACTTTATTCATACATAATGACGCCAAGTTTTGTAGAATGATAGAATCTAATTGATTAAAATGAAATAAAATTCATATTTTTATAATTTATATTAAACAATGAAATCACTATATTTGGCACATTTGCTTTTTTATCTTACCAAAACGTAACTAGGAGTTGGGTTTTAAAAAATATAAATTGTTTGCATGATAAATGAAATAATATGGAAACACTGATGCAGTAATACCTTGAAGGCTTGTTCTCTATTGAGCACGACAAGAACATCGAAACATCGACTGAGAGGGTCTCTGCCGCTGCCCATCTAGGAGATAGGCGGCGTAGGAGTTTAGTAATGCAGGAAAGGTAAAGTATGATGCACGTCCCTTCGCGAAATCTAATTAATTGCGAAAACAATTGGTTTTAAAAACATTGAAAATGTTATTACTATTATGGAAAAATTTTATAATTTGGAAACTAAAAAAGTAATTCTCAACACAAAAATAATTCTTAAAAATGGGTAAAACAAAAAAAAATATTCTAAAAGTTTTTAAAAATGTATGGAGTTAAGGAAAACATTTATTACTCACACCTAACAAGTTTAATGTAATAAATGCTCAAATAGACTTCCCTGCTGAGCTGAGCAATATCCCAAACGATGATAACATACTTGGCGAACATTACCCAACGTAACAGGGGTAACAATTAAGCAGGCGTTTTCAATATTTAATTGAAGTTCCTGCAAATTGTTGGGCCTATTTTCCTGAAAACCATAATTTTTTTTATTTTAAGTAACCCCACAAGAAAAAGTCATAAGGTGCAAGATCTGGTGACCTAGCTGGCCATAAGATATTACCATGCCCAGAAATAAGTCTATTCGGAAATGTTTCCTCCAAATACTGCCGAACGATAACTCTATTATGGGTAGGGCAACCATATTGTTGGACCCAAATTTCATTAACCTAGCACCTACTAGTTCCTGAATCCTAGGGACAATTTACTGTTGAAGCAAATCCAAATATTTTTGGCCATTTAAGATACCATCGATATAAAATGGTCCAATAATATGTTCACCCAGTATACCGACCCAAACATTTAGTTTTTGAGGATACTGAGTGCGAAGTTCGTAAAACTCATGTAAATTTTCTCGCGACCAATATCGTGTCCGAGTAGAATTATGTTTACCAATTAATGGAAAAGTTGATTCATCGGTAAAAACAATGTTTCTAAGAAAATGTTCATCCGCATTCGCCTTTTCCATTACTTGCTCACAAAATTCCATTCTTCTGATATTGTCCGTCTCAAAAATTTCATGAGTTCTCCGAACCTTGTATGATTTGTACCCATTTTTTTTTAACCGACCTAACCGTTGATGGTGTAGAACCTACTTCAGCAGCAATTTGGGAAGTAGTAAGTACCGGGTTGTTGGTTGCCAGTGCACAAATCATAATATCTGTTTCATCTCGGGCTTCACTGGGAGGAATCAATTTTTTACGTTGTTTATAATCAACACAACCATGTATTTCAAAATTGTTAATAATATTATGAATTGTGGATAATGCAGGTGAAGGTCGGCCGGGAAATGCACCATTAAATGCGTTTTTAATTTGACGCCTTGACTTTCCTTGATAGTACCACTTAACCATCTAAACTTTTTCCGCCGTTTCAAACATTTTTATGAATTAATTTAACGACAAGGTCATTCACTCTTTCAGACTGAAACCGAAAGTTTCGGTTCCCAAATAGTACTAGCTTGAGTACGAGTTTGATGTGATGCGAGATTGCGGCGAGTCGATTACTAGTTACGCATGCGTATGCATTTATAATATACCATTCATTGGAAGTTGTAAATTCGGCTGGTAGATCCTATGATCGAAGAACTTTTGCGTCTACTGTATATTTAATCACAAACCTAACATACAACTATATTTTTAATTTGCAATGTCCTCAGTATGGAGGCAGCCCACAGCCATGTTTTGTTTATGAATATAGGACATCGTTGATCATTATCCAGTCTCCGTCTACGAGATACTACATAGAGCTGAAGATTAAAATTGAATCAAATTTATAAGAGCCTTATTTCAACCACTTAATAAACACGTATTAAACTATGAATGACAGGAAATTCTAGACAAGAACATATCCCTGCGCGGAGATCGTGTCACTCGTTTCGAGGGATTCCTAATTGTAACTAAAGTTATCAAAAGCGATATTTCTACAACGCTGCACATGTTATAAGTGATTAAATCTAGGAAATTGTAATATTCTGCGAACAGCGTCACGCTACAGGAACACTCAAATGATGCCTGAGCACATTTTCAGACGTTTTAGTCACAATTCCCCGTAGTGCCAGTAGTAAAATCGTACAAGGAATGCTGTTATTTTATTTGTCGTAAGATTGGATTTGCTTAACATTTCTAAATTCTGATTCTATTTTAGTACTTGTACTTGAAAGTTAAAATGTAATCACAAAGTAGGCGTACATTCGGATAAAGGCATTTTAGGTTATATATTAGAAAAAGGACAAACCAGAAGAAATAGAAAACTATCGCCAAATTTTTATATTGATTATTACAATTGAACTATATGTTTTTAGCACAAAATAAAATATCCAAACAGCTGGCGTGGTTTTACAGCTGGCATATCAACAGAATCAGCAATGTATCATTTATTTATTAAACTACATATACACCTCCTTAGATGATGGCCCCGGTGAAATTCGCTGGAATCGATATATGTTATTCCTCTGAAGCTCCTGATCTAAAGTTATGGACACAAGGTCGAAAAAGTAAGTTTTCCAGATATCGGGGGTGCAAAGAGGTGCTCATTTCTTATGGGAAGTGGTCCCCGGTGAAATTTCCGGGAATCGATTCCTCTCGATCCTCTGATCAAAAGTTTTCATGAGCACAAGGTCAGAAAATGCAGTTTTTCAGATATCGGGGCGGGGGTGCAAAGTCGACTTAGCAAGCCCCAATATCCGGGAGCTGGTAAGAGTTCAGAAACTTGGGATTTGGTGTATATACTAGAAGCCAAGGCCTTAGAATTTTTACATCATTTTTCAAACACTCCACTACCCCCACTTCATTATTTAAGGGGCTGATAAAATTAAATTGAAATATTCACTTGAAATTTGGTACACGTATATGTTATAACGACATCTGGAACTGGATTATATTTTGGGATGATTCCGTTGAGAGGGTGTTACCCCCTACCCTCTCAAGAGGGTAGAGATAAATAAGGGAAAACGAGTAAAGCAAACAGGTAAGAGTACAGAAAGTTGAGATTTGGTGTAGACACTAGAAGCCAAGACCTCATATTGATTTATAATATTTTTCTACCCCCTACCACCTCCACTCCTTTATTAAAGGGGTTGATAAAATAAAATTGAGATATTCACTCGAAATTCGGTACACATATGTATTGTAATTACATCTGATTGGGATCATGTAAATTGGGGAAAATAATCAGATCAAGCTAATAGGAGTCTAGAAACTTTATTTGGACAATTTATTTCCACATACTAGAGTGCAAGTATGGTTAGGATGTTTTCCTTTAAAGAGTCTAGGATGGAAAATCTGGATGTGGAAGTAATGATTCCTTAGGCAGCGGTTTTTATTTTACAAAATCTGAAAAGGTTTCTTTTTCTTTTGGATACATTTATAAACACGATATTTTTTTTACAATTAATTCATAAACATGTACATATTGTACATTTTGAATATTAGATAAAGCCTAATGCTGGATTCCGAGTGTGTGTATTACCAAACGACTAAACTGTTTCTTCTCAAAAACGGCTTGACGCTGCTACTCGTCAAGAGGACTCTCTTTATAAGATATTAGCGAGGGAATTGTCTAAAAGTTTTAAACACTAACAATGTAATCAAGGGAAGCATATGTGTCAAGGAAAAAAAGTACCTACCCGTCCGTCGTCTCTCCGCCTGTGTATAATTAATTTTGACTTTATCACAAAGTAATAAGCCTTAATAATTTACATTATTATTGTGTCACAAAAAGTTGTTCCAAATCGATTCACATACAATTGATTATAAATGGTCAAAAGCACTTGTTACCTTAAGTAAAATTACCGTTACAACCGATACAAAATACAGCAGTTGGTATCAATAGTTTTAGGCTTATAAGTGTAATGAACAACTTTGGTAAAATATTTGAGAAATGTCTTAAACTTCGACTGATAAAATTTTTTAATGAAAATAATATACTGTCAAAAAATCAATTTGGATTTGTTTGTGGGTATAGTACATGTGATGCGATGTGTAAACTTGAGGGTCAAATAACGACACACCTCAATGCTGGCGAAAAGAGCATTGCTGTGTTCTTAGACCTGGCAAAGGCATTTGACACCGTACCTCATGACAAACTCCTTAGTATACTTGAAAACTATGGTGTTAGAGGTGTCGTGTTGAATGTCCTTAAATCATATTTAACTGATAGGAAACAAATGGTAAAAATTCGTAACTCGTATAGTGATTCTATTACTGTCGAAATAGGTGTTCCCCAAGGAACAGTCCTCGGACCCCTGCTATTCATTGCGTACATAAATTCACTAACGAATCTTGATATTAACGACACAATAATTTCGTATGTAGAGGGCACAGCACTGTTCGTTTCGGGTAAAAGCTGGGATGAAGTAAAGGAACCGGTGAAATCAGGCTTACTTACAATAAAAAATTGGTTGGATAGTCACAAATTAACACAAAATTTAACTAAAACTAGCTACATTGCATTTTCAATTACATATACTAACCGTCCTAGTTTTTCCAGCATCTCTATAAAAAAATTTGATAATAGCATTAAAGAAGTTTCAAATATAACATACTTAGGTATAGCAATTGATAAACACTTAAAATGGGAAGATCATACTTTTAGTTTAAAAAATAATATTAGAAAATTAATTCACAAACTTTGCTTGTTACGCGGTATGATGTCGAAAAATCTATAAATAATGGTATATAGAACATTAGTGGAATCCTTAAAAGAGCACTAGCAGTGACGTCCCAGTATTGCCAGCTGTCAGTTGCCTGGGTGGTAAATTCAGAAATTTGACATTTGAGTTGGGGTCAATTTTCGTTCAATATAAATTAAAGTGGAGGATTTCTTAACATAAGATAGATGTAGTGATGTTTATAAATATATATTTTTTAAATCTACAGTGAGAGAAAATTTTATAAATACTTTATTAGTGTTGTTTTTACCAGTGTACAGTTTGGTGTCAAGAACGTTGGCATCTTTGTGAACCCATAAATTAGTGAAAATAAAGGCTATATTGGATTTTTTACATTTTTTGTACATATATAATATCAAGACATATTTTAGTAAATGTTTAATTAATATACGCTCAGTTACAGTTAGGCAGTGACATAGGTTAGGTAGTATTATTACACTAGGTTAAAAGTTATCAAAATACTCATTGATGTATGCCAATATATCAGTCATATATTAATGGTTTTATAAACCTATTGTAAAATCTACGTTTTTTGACGATTTAAAATATTTCCCTTCAACTTTTTATTGATTTATATCTTACTTTTGTTAGGCTCAAAAGTTTGTAATGAGTTTAAGTGTTTATCACATTAATAATAACAATCAGAGGTTTGTATTATGAAATACAGGAGTAATAGTAAATCTAATAAAAAGATAGGACTGTGAGATCATTTCAGTTTCCATTTAATTTAAATTGCGAGAAAATATGCAACATAATACGCTCCGAATACTTTATATAGCTATATACCTAGTTTGGTATCTGTTCTGATTCTTACAATTATAATTACAGAGGTTCAAAATATTGATAATGTACACAAATAAAATACCAGTGAAGGTAAGTGAGCTAAAACACAACAGAATTTAAAAAATAACACACTTTTAACAGCATCGTCTACCATCATTGAATGTTTTAAATTATACATAATTATAAGGGTAAGTATGAATAATAATAGTCATAGTTTAGATATAAATTTTATTTACAAGAAGGGTCACAATGGTTCATTAATGCAATGCTATATTATAGTTTTGAAAAATCGTCCAACGATATAGTTTCAATATCTCACTTTTAAATGATATAGGTTGGCTCCATTAATACATTTCAGCTTAGAAATGTAATGAGGGGACTCCTAAAATGTAGAATATAAATAAAATTATAATAAATTCACTTACCATATGGAAAATTAATAACTTTTGACAGGTACGCAAGATAACACGCCGGTTTAAAAACACAAATAAAACACTAAATTAAAGTCAGATCAATAAATCGCGAAATGCATAATAGACGAAAAACACCCAAAATTGATGTGACACGAAAAAAACGTTTAAAAAAGCACTACAAATTCTTTAAAAACTCGAATTAATCAGAAAGCACACAAATGCAAAACTAAGTTATTACCACCCAGGCAACTTTGGCGGCCATGTTGTAACGTCAGCTGCTACTGCTCTATTAGGTATGGTATAGAAGTATGGGGCGGTCTGTACAACAACGCATTAACACAGTTAAATGTTATACAAAATTTTATTTTAAAGGTAATATACAATAAAGAAAAGCGTTATCAAGCAGCTTTATTATACAATGAAGATATGTTTATGTAAGATCATTATATATTCTAACGACATGTCTATATGTTCATAAAAAAAGAATTAAGAACTATGTAAATCATCAGCATGAAACTAGGAACAAAACACAAAATAATCTTCAAATTCCTATGAGCCATAAAGATATAAACCAACAATTTTTTACTTATCTTGGACCTAAATTTTACAATTTGCTACCAGTTAACATGAGATATAAAAATTACAAAAAATGCAAAACCTATATTACTGAGAGATACAATGACTTATTTAATTAGTTAAGGTGTATTGATCACCCAGTTATTTATGTTAATAACTGTTTAATCAGCTAGGTGCTATATAAGAAAAAAATCCCTAAAATTAATGACAAAGAAATCTGTAACTATAATTAAGTGAATTTTGAATTGAATAAATTGAATTGAATTGAATTCAAAGGATTATGTAACAATTAATGTCTTTTTTTAAATATTTACTTGCGTTGTGCAATTTTCATAAGAATACGTAATGTTGTTTTATGCTAGATTTTCCTCATATAGTTTCTGAAAAATAAATAAACACTTTGCAGGCCAGCCCTCTAAATGCAACCCACCTCATCTACTATAGTAGCTCTTGCTGCATTATTTTAAGAGCTTCTTCATGGCGAACAGCTGAATTAAATTGAGATATTATGTAATCTAATTTACATTGTTTTCCGTTAACTAACGGTTGCACAACTTATACAGAGCTTATGCTAGGATGCTTTGTATTTTAAATTTAAATTTCACATATGGGGGCTTATTCAATAATAGTTGAGTGTTGTTTTAGGTTTCGCTTATAATTATAAAAGCATTAGACAGTCATGCTAAGAGAGCGACCATGTCTACTCATTATACGTGTGGGATTCATAATTCATTAAAATCTGGGAATACATTTTGGGTGAACCAAGGAAATTTGAACGTATCTGACCATCACGGATATAAGTTATAAACTAATGCTCCGTACTATTAGTTGCATTTAAGTACAGTGAAATTTAATTCCTATTGTTCAGCCCGTTGGCACTTTAAATGTATGACCTTACCAGATTTGTTACTTATGGCTTGTAGGATACGAATCCAATTGTCGTAAAAAAGTCGTCAATATCAGGGCACAAATCAAAATTTTCAAACTAACCATATACCACATGATAGAGTCAATCGTGAGGCATGTTTTATCAAAATATCATTAAATTATCTGTAGAATTTCTATTTTTAAAATACATAAAGGAACTAATTTTTATATAGGCTTATTGGTTAGTGGAGTCGATTTAATCAAAAAAATAGCGAGGTTCGATGCAGACCCTACGGAAATTGTTTGTCATGGCGAGTATAACAAAACCTTAAAATTTATATTTCCAAAAATGGGTGGAACCGTGTTTTTTCGGACGAAAAGGGGTATTTTCGACATTTTAGGCGTTTGAATTCTGTAAATCTTAAACATGAGACAAGCCATTTGAAGGAAATGTCTTTCATTTAGATTTGATCATTTTGGCTTCCGGAAGCTGTCACTAATATGATTCCTAAGGTTAAAAATAAATGTAATATATGAATTTTGTATTATCTATAAACTAACTTTATCCCTAATAAGAAGTGCTGGCCAATATACAATATAACAATAACTAAATCCAGATAAAATTAAACTACCACACAATCTAAGTTTTAAATCTGTACTCAAAATTTCTTTGTTCATATACTTAATATAACATTTTTAATTTCCCACATTATTTTTTAACTATATTATTTACATGTTCAGTAAATCGTAGATCTACATCCAAATACAGTCCCAAATTTTTGCTTCAGGTAGACGATGTATTTTCTACTATAGCCAACCTGTTAAATCCACATATTAACTTTCATTCAGTATTCAGTATATCTGCACCTTATTTACCCAAAGATTTTTAAGCATTTTTTTGTAAAAAAATGGACGAAAAAACTAAATTATTGTTGTGTTTACACCCACTGGTAAAAACCCCTAAAACGGTGGGTTTGAAAATTACGATGCAAGATACTACTAACACTATTTATAAACTTACTAAGTGTAACTCATAAAAGGTATTACTATACTAATATAATCTTAGATACCGTGGTGTTTCTCACTGTCTATTTAATAATTACGAACATAGTGCAAATCGAATTCGAGTCGTTGAAAGAATTAAAAATGAAAGGGAACAATGAAAAGATTTTCTTGTTCATTTTATGACATCGATTTCATTTTGATCGCTTAGCAGCCATCATTTGCTACCTACGACAAGTTACCACGTATTTAGTTGATTGTTCTGTTATTGTAGATGCCAGGAAAGTTCGTTTATTCCTGGCGACGTAGAAAGCGTAGTTTCCGTCTTCATTTTATTGCATCATAGAAAGTTATCGGATCGTAAAAAGTATAATTCAAAATCGAGAATCTATTCAGGCACTAAAACTATCTCCAGGCTGTCCAAGTTCGATATAAATTGAAGCATTACCTATAAACAATTTTATATCTCTCTGGTTATCGCTGTGGGAAAATTAATGCTCGTTGAAATCGGAAAAATAGAAAAAATATTTATTACAATTGTTACATTCAGTGCAACAGTAAAAAGTGATTTATATAGAAAGGGGCGAAACTAAAATTTTGATTTCGGGCGATTGAACAGCACTCTGAAGTCCTCCGATAACCTACACTACACCAAAATCAATGTGGGGCCAACACATTTTTTTTTAATGTTCAGGTGTTAAGACTAGTTACAAAATGATTTCCATATCATGAAAAAAACACCAATCGGGAATTCTGCAAAACCACGTTTTCAGTAAATAAATCTTTAATTCCACTTTTAACTCTGTGTATAGAAACAAATTACACAGCCCTTCTGTGCCAGAGACGAGCAAATAGATTTTGTGTATTATTTTAAACTAAATCCGAATCCGCAGCCCAAAATCCGATTTAATTTTTTACTAAAACTTAAAGACATCACACAGGTCTGTGCATAGATTTCTACGAAAGAAAAAAATGTTTGGCTCCAAGGACTAAACCTATCATTCCTTAAGTAAAAAAATCACAAATTCTCCGGCCTCAGTTTTGTTTCAGAGAGGTTTCTTATAACGAAGTAAATGATGTTATAACCAATTTAACACTAAGTCTAATGATGGTTATTATTTAAACATAAAAACGTTATACGCAATTAGATACTTCATATTAATTCCACTGACTAACTTAATAAATAGTTGTATACGCACAGGTATACAGGGTGATTCTCGTAGGCCATTCATTAGAAGTTTTTCAACTTGCAGTTGGATCAGAAACTTGAAATTTGGTATGCAGCCATAATCGATCATGCCCGTTCTATCTAAAATATTTCCAGTCCTCCAACTATACAGGGTGTGCCAAAAATTGGTACCAACTTTCTTATTTTAAATGGAAACCTATATTTTTCTTTACATGGTTCGATTGGTCTTCTAATTCTGAGTTTAGAGAACCTAAGTTATGTTAACTTATCTATGTCCAATTTTTTGAAAAAAATTGCCGCTGTAGTAGTTTACGAGCAAATTTGTATCTCGCAAACCTTTCAAAATTTTCAAACCAAATTTGTGAAGCAGTTAGCTGGAAGTCCAGGCTAACTTTTGATGTCCCATCGGTGGTCCAATTTTGTACCATATGGGCGCAGTCGATTTTCAAATGTCGCAATCAAAAATTGTCAAAAAGTCAATTTTTTCAAATAGAACCTACTATTTTTTTTTCACACCATTCGAAAGAAAATTGAATTTTAGGGTGAGTTACTTAAGCATTCCCTATACCTAACTTCACCCCACATCGAGTTATTCAATAAAAATCAAGAAACGCCTTATCTTGCCGAGAGATTCCTTACTTCATCAAGTATGCCATGGAAACAAAAGACAGTTGTAATAATTTTAAAGAAAAATATGGATTCTTATTTAATTACACACAACACCAACAAATTATTATTAACGAACAAAAACAATGTTGACGAAATTCTGTCATTGAAAACGGTGCACACATTGAGCATTTGTATTGAAATAATTATTTTGTTAATCTGTTTATTTGTTGTCATTTTGTTGTTATTATTTATTATTGCAATACGATTTTTGAATAAAAATTTAAAATAAATGATTGTTTCCAAAGCCTACTACCCTTGAGAAAAAAAAACAGTATTTTTTTCAAAAAATGCCAGTAACTCAAAAACGACTGTAGATAGACATACACAATGTTAATAAAAGTGGCCCTAATATTCAATTTTGCATTGATTTCTGGCGTCAGAAATGGTAGGCGCAAAGATATGCTACGCAATCTGTTGAAAGTAGAATAATAGAATATTTGAATAAAAATATGGTGGTCACATTGAATATTTACGTCAGAATTTCGTCAACATTGTTCTTGTTCGTTAATAATAATTTGTTGGTGTTGTGTGTAATTAAATAAGAATCCATATTTTTCTTTAAAAATTATTACAACTGTCTTTTGTTTCCATTGCATACTTGATGAAGTAAGGAATCTCTCGGCAAGATAAGGTATTTCTTGATTTTTATTGAATAACTCGATGTGGGGTGAAGTTAGGTATAGGGAATGCTTAAGTAACTCACCCTAAAATTCAATTTTCTTTCGAATGGTGTGAAAAAAAATAGTAGGTGCCATTTGAAAAAATGGACTTTTTGACAATTTTTGATTGCGACGTTTGAAAATCGACTGCGCCCATATGGTACAAAATGGGACTACCAATGTGACATCAAAAGTTAGCCTGGACTTCCAGCTAACTGCTTTACAAATTTGGTTTCATAATTTTAAAAGGTTTGCGAGATACAAATTTGTTCGTAAACTACTACAGCGGCAATTTTTTTCAAAAAATTGGACATATGTCAAAGACAGTAATAAATAAGTTAACATAACTTAAGTTCTCTAAACTCAGAATTAGAAGACCAATCGAACCATGTAAGCAAAATATAGGTTTCCATTTAAAATAAGAAAGTTGGTACCAATTTTTGGCACACACTGTATAGTTGGAGGACTGAAAATATTTTAGATAGAACGGACATGATCGATTATGGCTGCGTACCAAATTTCAAGTTTCTAATCCAACTGCAAGTTGAAAAACTTCTAATGAATGGCCTACGTGAATCACCCTGTATATCCTGATATTCTTAAAATTCCAAAAGTCATTCCATTACATAAAAAGGACTCATTAACCGATGTTGGAAACTTCAGTCCAATTTCAATTTTACCTCTGTTCTCAAAAATTTTAGAAACTTTGTTAAAAATGCAGTTAACTTGCTATTTTGAGTCCAATAACCTATTTAGTTCTAGTCAGTTTGGTTTTAGAGCTAAATCTTCTACAACATTAGCCATAAATAAGTTGACTGAAATAATAAGTTGTGGCTTTGAAACTAACGAACATGTGTATGCACAGTTTCTAGACCTTTCTAAAGCTTTTGACTGTGTTTCACGTCATATTTTAATTGATAAACTAGCGTATTATAATTTTAATAGTAACAGTATCAACTTAATCCAGACATATCTGACGAATAGATCCCAGTTTGTTACATAACAAAATACAAATTCTGATTTGATATCTATGGAACATGGAGTGCCACAAGGTTCCGTTTTGGGACCGATATTGTTCTTAATTTATATCAACGATTTGACAGACTTAACTTCATCTCAATTTGTCCTATTTGCAGATGATACCACTGTCATTCACTCGCATCAAAATATTGATACTTTACGTACAAATATGAGGGAAACATTGTCGTAAGTTCAGGAATGGTTTACAGCCAACCAACTTAGCTTAAATAAGTCCAAAATTGAGACTATGGTTTTTAGTCTGAGAAATGTTACTGGAGGAAACCACACAAATAGCACTAAGTTTCTCGGTATACACCTATATAAGAGATTGTCATGGAAACAACATGTACACTCTGTCTGTAATAAAATTTCAGTAAACATTTACCTATTACGAAACCTTGTAAATGAAGTTTCTCAAGAAACATTGATTATTGCCTATCATGGTCTTATTCATTCTCAGTTATCCTACTCCACCCTAATTTGGGGACATTCCACGTATAGCGCCAATGTTTTCGGCTTACAAAGAAAAGCAGTACGGATTTTGTGCGGCCTAAAGTACAGAGACGACTGTAGACAAGCTATCAAATATTCAAAAATATTAACGTTGCCTAGCGTGTCTGTTGTACATTAAGGTACACAAATCAAAATATACTTGTCATAACGAAGTGCAGAGGTATTCCACGAGAAACAATAAATAACCTGTGTTCTAACTTTCTAAGACTTTTGAGATCTCGTAACAGAATAAACTATGATGCCATACGTTTTTTTAATTATCTGCCTTTAGAAAACAAAGAACTTGAATACAATTTATTGAAAAATACTGTAAAAGCTTTTTTAATAACCAATGCTTTTTACAATTTTGAAGAGTGTTTCTCTTCAAATTTTAATAATATGTGTGGATGATCACTTTTATCTATATATTGTATTGTTTTATGTTTTATGTTTTTAATTTTATATACAAACACCATTGTGTTATGCAATAGGTCCATTTTTTTATTTTTTATATACTTAAATATGTTTTAAATTTATGTTTTATCTAATATGTATTGCTTTTCTGACTTGTGTAAATACTTTTGTATGATAACACCAATAAATTATTATTATTGTTATAATTATTATTATTATATTATTGTTGTGTGCTGAATCCGATTTACTCGAAATCTACACGGTAGAAAATTTTTTAAATTGAAAATTCGAATTCACCACACGAAAATACTTAAGGAATGATAGGTTTATTCCTTCGAGTAGAAAATTTTGTATTTTCGTAGACCAGTATTATTTACACAATGTTTCTAACTTTGATCTTAATTAAATATGAAATACCTGAAATATTAACCACTTTCCAGTAAGCCGTTCCCATAATATACAGCAGACAATAATTCCTAGCTATTAGAACAATTTGCGAGTCGCAGCGAATTGAAGTTCAACAGACGGTACATAATTTCACTGCGGATATTTTAAGGTTCATGATGGTTAAACATGCCCAAAAGCGAATGATGTGGTTTGGATAGCAGACAATAACAATGTTCTAATTAGTGTGCCATACTAATCATAGACTGTTTTGGGATGCTCGGACTTGCGTTCACTTAATTTGCAGCAGGATATATGTGTTGATATAGTATAACTAGTTAGAAAATCAAGTTTTTCCAAGAAAATATATACAAGCGAAAGAAATTGTATATTATTTTCTCTATTGCCTACTGCTTGATTTTTATTTTAAGTACTAAAACAACCACGTGCACGACGTTGTCACTCAAGAGGAGTTTGCTGCCATTTTGTGTCTCCAGAATCACAACAATAAACACTATTGTTGTCCCGGTAGATTCCTACAACGAATGGCTTTGAAGCGACACCGCGAAAATGGATAGAAACAACGAGGAAAATCCTAACAATGGATAGAGTTCTGTTGAATTACTCCTAAGGCAGTTGTGTACAGGTTATACGTCAAAAATGGGGCGGCGGCAGATACAGTTGAAATCAGCTTATGAATCCTCTATCTTAGGATTGAGCGTATGTATCCGACAGATGAAGGACTACACGACTAGTTAAAGAAAAAAGTCAGGAGAAAAACTAAAACTAAATTCCAAAAAAAAATATCTAGGAATCGAAACCACTCACGAGAACGGCAAGAAGAAAATTAAATTGGCATTGAAAAGAGAAAAACCGCTGCCTAAGGAATCACCACATCTAGATGTTTCATCCTGGTATCTTTAAAGGAAAGTGCTCGATTTTATTTTATTAACCCCTTTATTAATGGAGTAGAGGTGGTGGGTGGGTTGAAAAATATTTGGAGCAATCTGAGGTCTTGGCTTCTATTCTACACCAAGTCTCAACTTTCTGTACCCTTATCTACTTGCTTTACCCATTTTCCCTTATTTACCTCTACTTACCCCCACCCCTATAACGGAACCATCCCAAAATATAATCTAGTTCCAGATGTCGTTACAATACATACGTGTACCAAATTTCAAGTGAATATCTAAATTTGATTTCATCAGCCGCTTTAATAATGGAGTGGGGGTGGTGGAGTGGTTGAAAAATTATATAAAAAAAGTCTGAAGCCTTGGCTTCTAGCACATACACCAAATTACAAGTTCCTGCACTCTTACCAGCTTGCTTTACTTATTTTCCTCTGTTTACCCCTATTTAACCCTTCAACGGAATCGTCTCAAAATATAATCTAATTGCAGATGTCGTTATAATAGATGTGTGTACCAAATTTCAAGTGAATGTCTCAATTTTATTTTATCAATCCGTTCAATAATGAAGTGAGGGTAGGCGGTGAAGGAGTTGAAAAAGGTTTAAAAAAAATATGTATTATTGTATTATATACACTAAATCCCAAGTTTCTATACTCTTACAAGCGTGCTTTATTTATTTTCCCATATTTACCCTATTTAACCCCAACCCTTCAACGTAATCCTCTCAAAATATAATTACAGATTTGTTGAAAATAAATTTCGTGTAATACTACATTCTGTATTATTTTCGCTCAACAATTTGTTTTTTGAAATTGAATCTCCCTTTTGTAATTAGTTTTATTGAAAGAAAGGTTTACTAAATTCATTCTGGTAAAACTTCGTATATTTCTCCTGCTGTTTTTAAAGTATACGGAAACACATGTTCTATCTAGAAGTTTTATTTCTTTCTGTCTTGGACAGTTTAAATTATCCCAACAATTATTTAGTTAAACTTTCCAAAGTTAGTTTTTTCTTGCTTGGACTTTTAAATTAGTTTATCTACTTTCCACTGCTGAATACATAAATAAAATGTTCATAGGATGTATCAAGAGTGTTAGGTGAATGTGATAACTTTAAAACTCCGACACTGTGTGATTGGTTTTTAGTACTATTGCAGTTAAACTAAAATTTGTAGGGAGTTCTTTTACTGCAAGAACATTTTTATTGTTAGAACTTGTCACAATTATTCCAGGAAGTGCTGTAAATAGTTTTGGATTAAATCCGACTGTTGGAAAGCATTTGTTTTTCTGCAAGTCGTAAATATGCCGTGCTATTATCCTGGCCCATTTTTAATTTTAAAAGCTACGATCCAACCTCACTCATCAAAAAGTGATAAGACTATTGAAGAATGCTAAGAGACTTCTTCGTTTGCGCAAAATATACATAACCACTTGTTTAAAAGCGAACAAAGAATTTCCGCAACAAAGGAGTCCTTTTGAAAACAATAGCTTTAGTTGTATTCAATGAAAAATTAACCCTGATAAGAAAATGTGAAAGGATTTTATTTCACTTCAATCTATGGATTTTCCCACTCTCTTATGTCTAGACTGAAAATATCCAATTCGAAAGGTTATAGTGGAAGAAAAGCAATCAATTGTCGTAATACCGTGCTGCATGATTCTATTAACAAAGAAAGTTTGCTTGGCAAAAAAAATTAAGAAAAACTGAAATATTAACACCCACTGAAAATGGTGTGTGGTTCAGAAGTGCGGACAATGCAACGCCAAGTAGGAGTCGCGAATTTTATATTGTAACACTAACCGAGCTTGTATAATTTGAGTAATCGATACAATATTTTTTATAATTTCAGAATTTTTTATTTACTGGATTTTCAGAAATTTCCAGAGCACCGAATATATTGTTACTTGTGCTATTTTAATAATAACAGATACGGCTTTGCTAATTCCATATCCACGTAGTGAGGTAGAAGTGTACTAATAGTAAAAAAATTTTTTGTTGAAATATCAAATAATAAATAAAATTAAAATCATTTTAAAATTGAGCAAAACATTTTTTTGTCGGTCTGTCTGTCGCTGTTTGTAACTTTTTTTGTGCGCACGTTTCCTCTGCAACGGTTTTAAATATTGATTTAAAATTTGGTACACATGTGTATTACAATGAAATCTGAAAGTAGATTATATTTTAAACTTATTCCGTTGAAGAATTGGGGAGTAAATATGGATAAATAGGGTAAATAGGTAAAGCAAGCTAGTGACAGTCCAGAAACTTAGGACTTGGTGTACGAGTGTATGTACTAGAAACCAAGGACTATCTAGTAGCATCGAGCCGGGACGCATTAGTGCTGCTGCGGCGGAAGAATAAAGAAGCGTGATATAATTTGTTTCACTATATATTCCTTGATATAGTGTTCATCATCAGCCGTACGGTGGCGCATAGGTAATGTGCTCGCTTACGGTGTGAAAGGTCCAATAAAAAATTATTGTACACGATGGTTATCAGGCCGGCCATTACATACGCGGCGCCGGTGTGGTGCAGCATCCCGGCCACGACAATGCGAAAGCTCCAAGTGCTGGATCATAAATTTATGCGCCTCATTTCTGACTCGGGCAGGTACACCTCCCTCAGAGTTTTGTATGATCGTTGCAACGACATAGCGCCACTAGCAAACTTCGCCGGGGAAACATTGCAAAAATTCTATGCTTTTCGACTGGGCGACAGTCCGCTTACGCGCAACATAACCCAAATCAGAATGCATAATGCCCTATTCCGATTTAAACACTCCTTACCATACCAGGCGTTGCCTATCTTTCGGCGACCTCTCTAGCCAACCTTTCCTTTACCAAATCTTCCATCTATCACACACTTTTCACCATCATATCTCTTATTCTGTAGCTATCCCCCCTTTCTCTCTATGTGTTTGTCATATGTTTGTCTTTTTGTCTTTTTTGTTATTTTGTAATTTTTTGTTCTAAATTCACTTTAGACCAAGAAACTTTGTAAAACCCAAATGATTTAAAACTTATATCTTCCTTTCCCAATCATAACTTCCTGCGGCGGCGGCTAGACTATTAGGGTCAAATTACCTCGAACGGGTTTTTTCTGAAGTTTTTCCATATCTTCTTATTGTGTTTAATTTTACAGTGTTTTTAAATCTATTCTTTAGGTATGAGAAAAAATGTTAATGTTAATTTTAAGCCGCCACGGGCGGCAGGAGTTTTGACTTTTATTTAATTTTATTGGGCCGAACCGGTCGTGATTCGCCCAACCGTACTAACACCACGGCGCTGCGCGACGTGGTTGTGCGGCTGACTGCGGATCTCGTTCTGGGGAGGCAATGATTTGTATTTTAATTCTATATTAAATGTTTATGATGGTGCGAAAGGTGCCGGGTTCAAACTCCTATGTCTTCTAAATTTTTTTCTTTTTCACAAATTATTTTCTATGATTCCTTTAGGTTAGGTTAGTAGGTTTTTATTCTGATGTCTAATCGTTAATAATTATTAGCGCCGCAGGCAGTAACAAGTACCTAAAATCATGTTTCTTGGGACGGATCGAACAGAAACACGCCCGTTTGAATTATAAGTTCAAATTATTTTGATACAGTTACCCGACTCCCTCCTACCGAAAATATTCTAGGTTGTAACAGTTTACAGCAGGTATGTTAACCCGTACCCACCACAGAGTCGAACTTAATATTGACCGTGTATCATGGAATATCGAGTTCGTCAGTGCTCCAAAAATATGTAAGATATTATTCCTATCTTGACACAAGCAAAAGAGAGTAAAATTTTTTAAATTTATCACTGTATCAATTAACTATTTATTCCCAAAGATAATACTTCTAAATTTCTGTTATTGTGCACAAAAATTTTAAGTACGGATCTGTGGGATATTACTCATGCTAACGAGACAGAGATTTATTGGCGGTTTTTATGGGTTTTTTATGTGCATTAAATATGTGTAGTCTAACTATAAGATGTTGTTATAAAAAAGAAAACGTTATATGATTTAACTGCATTAAAGATAAAACATCTGTTTCGTTAATAATTTTTTTCTTTAAATTAAAAATCGATGCTACTTTTACTGTACTAAGTGAAAAAGGGATTAACGTCGATATATCGATTGACTCGAAAAGACTACATATATCCGTGCAGGTTTATTGTTCTCAGATTGACTGAAGCCTATAAAGTCCATGATACTGATAATTCACTCCACTTTTAGTACGTCAGTTATCGAGAGATGATTAAACCGGCGCCTCAGCGGGTCTACATGTTTATGAGGAAACTGAAATTGAACTGACGTAACGGATTCGGAAGTCGTTAGTTTGTGTAAGTCTTCATTGACGTATCTGGATCGAGAAACATCTAATTTAGGTTGTCAGATGTAACTGGGTATAATATTAGCGTTTCATGCAGACTGTGTTCCAGAAGTTACAGCCCAAACTTTAAGGTAACTGTATCTGGTTTGTGTTACTTTAGTCGGCAAGTTTCGACCTGAACAAAGTAGAGTTATAAGTGAATTAAATACTAAATTGCAAGTAACTAGAGTGCCAAGCTGTGGGCCAATATAACGAGTGTTCAAACAAAAATGGCGTTGAGTTGTCCATGCCAAGAAAACACAGGGCCCAATTTCTATTATTAAATCAAGTACCGCCTCGAGTCAGTACAGGAGGTGTAGGGAATTAATTCAGCATTTGGTTTTTGCCTAACCGATTTATTTTTAAACATTATTCGTCTCAAAAAGACATTAAATTTGTGAACTGTAATTTGGTTGGAATCTAGAGAATTTGTTTGATAAAGATGCAGAAAATCATGCGTAATCGCAAAAAATTACAATTAATAAGCTACATTTATTTTGCACTAGTTAGAAGTAACTTGATTGTATATCTACGGTTAAACGAGTTCATCTGTTATGGAATTAGGGGTTTATTTTAAACATTTTTTAGATCATATTTGCCGAATAGAGAACAAACCTAATGCATAAAAAATTATTTTTCCGAGTTAGTACATGAAGTACCCCAAGGTTCAGTTTTGGGACATCTGTTGTTTATTGTATATGTCAATGGTTTATTCCAAATCAAGTTCCCTGACACCTTTGCTGCATATGCTGATGATACAATCATAATAACTTCGAGTCCAGACATGAATGATGTCATGCTAAAAAGTGCTGATACTGTTTCTCAAGCGAATATGTAATAATTTGAAATTCAATGAAGAACGTACTCAAGATCTAGTTTCTTCTAGCAGTCATAATGTAACTAAAGGAAACAGCGCCAAACTGCTCGGTGTCACTATTCTTCTTACGAAGATAAAAATTTTCGACTACAAAGACGAGCTGTCAGAATAGAGACCACTGCAAGCCTATTTTTGAGTTTATACTAGTTGTTTGTAAATTGTTCTTGTAGCTACCTACTTTTTGTATGTCTTTTTATTTTAGTGTGTTTACAATTGCATGCCTTGGCAGTATGCATTTGATAACTCTATAGAGAATTAAATGATATTGTTTTTCTTTCGACTTGCCAAATATGTTGTACTCTGTAGTTTGGTTAAATAAAATATCTATCTGTCTATCTATCTATCTATCTATCTATCTATCTATCTATCTATCTATGAAATATTTATAATATACATAAACTAATGTGAATATATGCAGTGTATACTAATAGTACATTTTTAACATGTATTGTTGGTTTTTCAACAAGTTCTTAGTTTTGTACGTATTATCCTTTACATTTGACAAAACAGATACTTGAATTAGGCCTTTAAGAATAAAAAAACAAAATATGCGGAACGTCAACATTTAATTCAACAAGGGTTGTTTTATTTCACTGGAGTTATACACCCACTATAAAAAAATTCATCATAATGAATAAGGAGGTCACTAGACTCTCACATTAATAAAAGTTAAAAATGTTTATTTCACGTTTTCGCCGATTATGCCGCTCAAATCAATCAAACTGTTTTATGAAACTACACGAATATTTGAACGTTAAAGCTCCAACTCATTCGTCTCTGTTGACTTTAATGTAGATTTAAATTAGAGTATTTCATAGCTCACGTCTCCCTGAAAATCATTGAAATAAGGGAAATAAAATAAAACAGTACTAGTTGCAATCTAATTCATAAGCGCTTGTAGTTGACAGCTTAATTTGCTAAATAACTTTTTGATTAAAATAGTTGATTGGCGTAGTAAAAAAACGATCCTTTTAATCAGGTTTACCTTCTGCTTTTTAACTGATAAATTGAGTTTAAATGTTCGTTGCAAAAAGAACTTTTAATTTTATATGTGCATTAATCTATATGACAATTGTTTGCTACTTTAAAGAATTAGGTAATTGCTAATTTTCAGTATCAAATAAAGTTTTAATTGCGTATTATGTATCACTATTTTCCCCAAAACCAATACTTAACCTACAATAAAGGTAATAATAGGGTATTAATTTCTTTTTTAATTATTGTTACACTTTTTGCAACTAAGAAAACGTATATTGCAATTGATCCTACTTAAAAAAAGAAGAACGGAGATTCGGTGTACATCCGATTGTCATCTGCTCAGTTTCACACAATAATGGGATTATTGAGAGACGATGAAAAAAAGTTTTTTTCATACTTCAGAATGAGTGCAATGTCATTTGGCGAACTCTTGTCGCACATTAAAAGTGACATCACAAAACAGAACACTACATTTCGTTTATCCATTTCAGCAAAGGAGCGGCTTGCTATAACCCTAAGGTAAGCTATTTACTTACTAAAGAGAGTGGAATACGCAGCCCCACCCGGGGTAAGAGCAGCGACAAGCAGCGACGTGTCGCCCATTCTGGCGAGCCTCGTATGATAACATGGTGATCGTATTTGACGCCGCAACAAGAAAACGCTGCTTGGCGCGTTCGAGTCGCTGTCGCGGGTCGCCTAGTCTGGCCACCCCCACTTGATTCAATGATACAGACTTTTTTCCTTGCAACGCGACCAGATCGCCGCGACTAAAATATTTGTTGTTTATTAAAAGCTTCAGCTGCGCCGAGAAAGGGCCGATGTGCTTCAGCTGTATCCTCAAAGTGTACAGAGAAAAAAAATTCAGGTGATTTCCTATCGCATCAACTTATACGAGAGCTGATCATAAAAAATGTGAAAAATTATTCAGCTGCATGCTTAATGGACTAAAGAGTTTCACCTGGTGCTATGAATATTCCGCTCGTGTCAAGTTTCGCGGGGAAAAATAACCAGATCAGCTGAAGATGTTTGGTCCAGGATACGATCAGCTGAAGTTTTTTTCGTGAATTAGATAGTCAAGAAAATTTTCTAAATTTCAAGGGGTGGGATATCACTTCAACTCAGGCGATGATTCTTCCGTGGAGGCAAAAACTATATTGTACCTATATTTGCAGAGAATTTTAATAAAATTATGCATTTTCTTCTAATAATATTTATTTTCTTGCAATTATAAAAATGTCGAAAATTTTCTCGCTTCAATTAATAATATTAATAATCAACATCCACTGAATTATCTGTCCCCAAATCAAAATATTCTTCGACACTTTCATCGCAACTGTCATCAATGGAGTCGTTCAGTAGAAAATTGTCATCTTCCTCTTCATTTATTGTTTTTTTCTTCCACGCCATCTATAAAAAGATAAAAGAAATGAATAAACAAAATCAATTAACAGCATTCTGATAGTTACAAATTTGTGTGTTTTCGAAAAATAATAAAATTGATGCGAACCTTTATTATTATGTATGGAGCATATAATTCCATGTGCCCGAGGGAGTTGATCACCCTTAAACCATTCAAAAATATAATTTCCATCTTCTTTCCATCCATATTCAGTTTCAGTCAAACCTTTTTTATTTATCTATTCCGTATGTTTTTGTGAATACGGCTACGCGTGCAGCATTGATATTATTAATACTTTGGAACCCACATGTTCTGCAGACAAATTTTTCAACAATTTGTCGACATCGCAGTCTGGTAATTTGGCGATTTCTCTCGTGACACTCGTGTAAGAAACGGATCGTCTCATCAAAGTGAAAGGTTTTAATTTTCCTTTTCTATAAGAAGAAGGGTTGAAGTCGCAGCCTGTTAGGGCATGTATGCCTGGCAAAGCTTCGCGTATGTTTTGCCCCAAAGACTCATACAATTTATTGACGATTATTAGCCCTAATAACATGTGCACCTTGACATCTCGCTTTAAATTTTTTATGTTGGCCACTATAATAACAATAACATCTGTATCAGAGCATCTAATCGTTACGTTTGCTTCAAAATCTAATTGACAAATCGAAAAATTGTTAAGCATGTAGTCCAATAATTATAAAGATTTCCATAACAAAAAATGTTATATGAGATTTTCCTTCAGTAACTGTTAGTGGATGGATTATACATCACAAAACCCAAAAATCAGTTCTGGGGATACCGCGCAACCCCCCAAAAACTCACCTCTTCGGTGAAAAGAGCTTTACTAATAACACGTTAACCGTTAAAGATATAAAAAAAATCGGTAAAGGTATTTACACAGAACTTCCCTCTTTATTTGTGCATGGCGGTCACTCTAAAAACTTATTAATTACGAAATGACATTGAGAATAATAATCGGAATATAGTAATCACTATTATTACAAAGAAAACCTGATAACTTTTGGTCGAAAAAATATACAGACTGGTCATACGACAGCAAAAATTCAATACTAAATAACAGGTGCCAAATATGGAAGGCACAAACGCCCACCATGGTTGAATTATTTCTTGGGATGACCACCCTGTACATTTCTCAATAAAACTATAATAGATGCATTCGTAGGTGCATATGCCAAATATTATTGCCATCTGTCACATTTTCAGTTCCACATTCACACAGTGGAATGGAAGTATAGCACTGGTTAATTTTTTTTTTTTTTAATAGGTTTGGAATGTTATGAAAGGTGGAAATTTTAAATCTGAGCAAATAATTTTTTTTTCATGTATTCTAGTGGTAAAAAATTTTTTCAGTATCTGTTCTATAGTAGTGGTAAAAATATTTTCTTGAAATAGGTTTAGAATGTCATGAAATGTGGTAATTTTAAATTTGAGCAAAGGCAATTCTTTTCCATCATCTATTTTGTATTTTATAGGGGGCAAAAATTTGCAAATTTTGATTTTTTTTATTTTTCAAAAGTCTTTGGAATAGGCTTAGACCGTAATTAAACGTGGAAATTTCAAATTTGAGCGAAGATAAAATTTTTCCATCAATATAGTGTTAAAAAAAATTGATTTTTTCAAAGAAAATTTCATTTTTTTTTTTTAATTTGTAGGTTTAGAATGCCATGAAACGTAGAAATTTTAAATTTGAGCAAAACATTTTTTCCATATGTTCTAGTGGTAAACATTTGTGACGTGTCCTAATGGAAATATTAAGAACGCCCCAATGATGCTCGACAGCCTATCAGTGGAGAGAGGGTTGTGGGTACGTTTTTCTCTCTTTTGTTTAAATTTGGGGTGCGCTAGGTAAACTACCCCGGGCGCCAGCCAATTGTATAAATTGACAATAAGTGTATGGACAAGATGCAATTAAAGTCCTAAGATTTTTAATAATAAATTTACTAAAAAAAATGTTAGTATAGGACACAATAGTGAAATTAATATACAAAATAAACTTATTACTAATATGTATATATGATGTGCCTTAGGTTTAATAAATGTAAAAAAATAGAAATATATATATATATATAGAACAAATACAATAAATAAAAACTAAACAATTCAGACCAGCTGTCAGCCACTAATCCTTATGGCAAATGTGTATTAATGCCTAGGGAATTATTTGACACTTGCCCTATATGCCAGGTGGCCTTAAGCACAAGCAAAACTAATGACACTGTAAACTAATGTGATATGAGATGCAAGTGTAAACGTAACCTCACATAATGCACGCCACTACGTTACATATTATATTAAAACTTTTCACAAAGCTTATTAAAATCAATAACCCTAAACAAGCACGATTATTAACATGGTACACGGTAAGTTTTATTATTCAAGTTGGATAGTAATGTAAATGGTAACGATATGAATTTACACAAAAATTTTTATTTTAGCGAGTCAAAAAGATGTGCACTTATATTACCCTCATTGGACGGCCGTCTACTGAGTTCACATAGACTTTCTGATTAAAACATATATGGATTTATTAAAGGCTAATACCAAGTCATGTACCTATTATGGTGGCGTAAATCATAAGCGCTACTGCGGAACTAAATATTAATAATATTGGAAGGCTACTTGCTTGCTCCTTATGGTGGCATAAATCGAGAACTATTGTGGAAGTGGAACTAAATATTAGCAATATTAGAAGACTACCTTATTTCTCCTCGGTTTTACCATGAGATGTGACTGACATGCACTCGAGACTATGATCTCCTTGGAAGGATTGAAACGAAACAATTTGCAGGTGATTCCTCTATCATCCCTGTCGTGGAATCCAGCCAAAGCAGTTCTATCATTAATTAATCTCAAACAGACATCAAAATCTAGATTTTCTCCCTTTTTTAATTTCGTTATGCACTCCAAAATGCAACGTTTAACAAGATAATTGAAATAAATCTCAGTGAGATAATAGAAAAAATTATGAGCCTCTTAAACGAGTATCTCGGGACGAGCCTAAAAATATATATTCGTCTAAGTTTTGAATAACATGAAATTTATATCAAAATTTGTAAGAAACATTAAATAAAACATACCTTAGCTTGTTATTAGGCCTTTTTCTCACAAAAATTGAAATTATGGCAAGATGTTCTTCACAATTTCTAAAGTGCCAGCATGGCTGCTTTTCTTGACCAAAAAAAAGAACTTTTTTTTTTTGTTTTTTACCTCTCAGTAAAAACTAATCATCTTTGCCAACATAAATTAATTACTATTAGAACTCACTAAGTTTTGAAATTTAAATTCATAAGAGAAGTAATAAAATAAATAGCAACTATCTGTGTGTGATTACTAAATACTCTGCCTTAGCTGTAAATAACAATTTAATAATACAATATATCTTAGCCTACAAATTGTTCCCCTTCAGCATACGAAAACAAAATGAAATTTGGCAAGAAAATTGGTACAACCTCTTTTGTGCTCCAGATTTAATTTAGAGACTACTACTATTACTGGTTGCATACTCAAGATGATATATTATCCCATCAAATAATGATTTATTTGGTTTGGATATCTTGCTATACAGGAGGCTCAAAATGTGCTCGTTACACACCTCCTCATCTTGCCAAAAAAAAATATGTATGCATATATATATTTTTTTGAATGAATCTAATATTTATAGGTTGAGTAATCTAATGTTAAGTTAATCTATAATCTAACCTACAATCTAAATTTTAAACCTAGAGTCGTAATCGGGAATTTTGAAAAAATTGCAAACAAAATATTTTTTTTTCTTGCAAATATAGGATAAGACCCACGTCACCACTAAACTTAATCATTCACTTAAGTCGAATCCGGTTCTGAGCCTTGGTAAGGCTTAAGATCCTTCACATGAAATTTCCCAACGTTTTTACCATCAGGACCAATTAGTTCATAGACAAGCTTTGACACAACTTTACCAACAGTGCACAAGATAAACTTAGGTGCTAATTTAGCAGCAAAGTGATCGACACGACTCGATTGGACAAAATTTCTTTTCCAAACTTTATCACCAACGTGATATACGTCAGCAGGTCTTTTCCTTAAATTGTAGTGACGAGTATTTTTTCTATATGCTTCTGCCAAATGACGACGGACGTCAGCATAAAGTTGGGGAAGCTTGTCAATTTCTTTTCCATATTCCTCTCTATTTATGTTGTTCATGTCCAAGTTTTCTACGTTTACTAGCTTTCCATAATATTCACCGTTAGCAGGAACATATCGACCGAAATTCAAAAATGTTGGGGTATGACCCGTTGCTTCGTGAACAGCTGTTCTCAGAGCAAAACCAATTTTATGAATTTCTCTATCCCAGGTACGGTGGTCAATGCCATCGATATATGAACGTATTGCTGCTTCTAGGACACGGTTAACTCTTTCTACTGCATTTACTTGCGGATGGAAATTTGCATTATAATATATTTTGGTACCATGTTCATCTGCTAATTTCTGAAAACAATTAGCAGTGAACTGTGTGCCATTGTCACACGCTATAACTTGCGGAGTTCCATAGACTAATAGGACTTGTTCTTCCAAAAATTTAACTATATGAGAGGCCTTTGCATCTCTCAATGGATGTAACAAACAGTATTTGGTAAAATAATCTGACACAAGCAACAGATAACAAAATCCATTTTTAGATCGTGGCAAAGGTCCAAGCAGATCGACTGAAACATACTGCCAAGGAAAGCTTACTTTCTTGGGATGTCCCATGTAACCGGGTCTAGCAGATGTGCTTACCTTTTGCGCAGCACACGTTTTACAAGATCTGACGTACTTTCTTACGTCTTGCAACAAACGTGGCCAATAATAGAGCTGTCTAATCCTATGAACGGTTTTATAAATACCCAAATGTGCGCTCTTAGGATCTTCATGACATTCCTTATAAACATTAAACCTTTCACCTTTCGGAACCACTAGTTTCCAATCACAAAGATTAGTTCGGAAACCAAAGTCAAAGGGAAGATGTTTGTATAACAAATTATCCTCTACTTTAAAATCAGGATATTGATCTGGAGATTTGACAACTTTCAGCATCAATTCCTTGTACCATTTATCTGACTCAGCATGTGCCTTATCAATAGTCAGTAAACAAGACTCAAGCGGTGCTCGTGATAGAGCATCTGCTACGACATTCAAGGCGCCCTTGCGATGTACAATATCCATGTCATATTGACTAAGCTTCATGGCCCACCTTGCCAATCTTCCCGTTGGATTTTTTAAATTATTCAACCACTGCAAAGAGGAGTGATCTGTAATCACGGTAAAGTGTACTCCATCAATGAATGGCCTGAATTTTTCTACGGAAGTTAATACGGCATATAGTTCTAACTCACTAGCGGTATATTTTCTTTCAGCTTCTGTCAGCGTTTTCGAAGTATATGCTATGACGACTTCTCTACCTTCAATCTGTTGTGTAAGCAAGCCTCCAACACCCACAGTTGAAGCGTCGCATTGCACGTAAAATGGTTTAGAGAAATCTGGCGATGCCAACACTGGAGCCGAAACTAGTGCCTGCTTAAGTTCTCTAAAGGATTTCTCAGCCTTTTCAGTCCAAGTAATTTTCTGCGACTTACGACGGCCTTTGATTAGACTGTTAATAGGTGCACAAATAGTTGCAAAGTCTTGAACAAAGCGTCTGTACCAACTACACATCCCCATGAATCTTTTTACCTCTGTGGCGGTTTTAGGTACTGGATACTCCAACATAGCTTTTACCTTTTCTGGGTCAGTACGCAATCCTTCCCGGTCCACAAGGAAACCTAAATATTTCAGACTAGATAAACAAAATGAACATTTATCTATGTTAATTGTCAAATTTGCTTCGCAGAGTCTCTCAAATACTATACTCAAAATTTCAATATGTTTCTCAAATGAAGGTGTTGCCACTATCACGTCATCAAGGTAGACAAATACGAATGGATCTAAGTCCGGTCCCAGAATACAATCCATCAACTTTTGCTGTGTTTGAGCAGCATTACACAACCCAAAAGGCATAACACAAAACTCAAACAGACCACGTCCTGGTACAACAAAAGCAGTCTTTTCACAAGACGCTGGGTCCAGTGGAATTTGCCAAAATGCGGACTTCAAATCAATGCTACTTAGAAACTTTGCGCCTGACAGTTTGTTTAGTATGTGATCAACAATTGGCAGAGGGTATGCACATTTCTTGGTCACCGAATTAAGCTTCCTGCCATCGAAACAAAAGCGTGGCTCGCCATTGGATTTTTCAACAATGAGAACGGGACTAGCCCATGGACTACTAGAAGGACGGACAACTCCTAGTTCTAACATCCTATCTAATTCTTTGTTCAGTATTTCTAATTTATAAGGCGACATTACATGATGTCGTTGCTTGATGGGTTCAACATCTCCCGTATCTATTTTGTGAATAATTTTATTTGTTCGACCTAATTTTGAACTAGAAAGTGTGCGAAAGGTCTCAACCATAGAGTTTAATTGAATAGTCTGCTCTGCATTCAACTCCGACCTTGAACAAATTCTATTTATAACAGAAATATTATTTTCACAATCCGTGAAACTTGGAGATGTATCTAGATAAATTTTTCCAACAAAATATGAATTAGTCTTAAAATCGATCTTGATATCAAAAAGTCGACAAAAATCGGAACCTAAGATGAGACTATGAGGAAGAGATGGCACTACCAAAACCTTGACCAATTTTTCAACTTCTCCGAGCTTAACTGGAAGATTCACGTGACCATTTATCCTTTGAGCTGTTCCATCTGCTGTACTAATATTTAAGTCTGACGACTCAAGGACTGTTAATCCAAAAATTTTCAACAAATGGAGCCCACTTTTTCCAATTACCGAAACATTTGAACCACTGTCTAAGAGAGCGACAACCGACCTGCCAAAAATCTGCACCGTGACATACGGCCTATTATCATTTTCTCTTTCAACAAACACTATATTAGATTCGCCTCTACTATGAACTGCGCTAGTTTCTCTAGACTTTTCCGGTGGGGAACTAGTTTTTGACTTATAGAAAGTTGCTACTACCTTGAGCCACTTTTTCCAATCCAACAAATATTTTTTATTGCACTTAGATTTTTGTGAAATACTTGCTATGGAAAGACGACGATCTATTTGCCGCTTTCCGTTCGTCCGTTTTTTGAACAACTAGGACAATTTGGACGAATTACATTTTTCCGACCACATCCATAACATGTAGGACCTGCTTGTGCTTTCCCACAATCACGCTGTAAATGACCCACTGCCTTACACTTAAAACAATATATTTCTGCTACTTGCCTCACATTATTATTACGTGATTTCCTCTGGGTATTTCCTACAACAGATCTACGACTAACACCATTACCAGTGTGATGATTAGAAACATTGTCAGCACTACTATTGACAGGTGTATTACTAGTACGGTGCTTGACATCACCACCACGACTAGTACTCGCTTCGTGTCTATCAGATGTGCAGCAAACATGTCGACACGGTGAAAGTTCTGCTGTGTTATGTTCCACTATAGGATCATATGGAAGACCTGGTTCTAACAAAGATATATTTTTCTTGGGAGGTGGTTGAAATGAACTTTTCACTCTTTCAGATTCCTCTAGTAATCTGCAAGTTTGAAGTAAACTCTTTATACTAGTAATATTTTGCAATGCTAGATGGGACTGATACAGCGGTAAAACTCTAGACTTTACTATTCGTAATTTCCTTTCTTCCGTAGGTTTTATAGATAAACAATCGAACAGATTCTCCATGATAGAGATATAAATAACAACAGGTTCGTCCTCATGTTGAGTACGCCTTTCTATCTGCTTCCACAGTTCATCATCGTATTCACTAGAAAGAAAGTCACTCTTAAGTGCTAAAACAAGCGATTCCCAAGAGTCAAAGCGATTCTGCCTAAGCTGAGCCCTGTACCACTCCAAAGCATAATCCTCAAAAAGATCAGAAGCTGCCTCAAAAAGTACTTCCTTTGGACACCTTCTAGCTATCCTGAGTTCCTCGACACGCTGTAAAAATGAATGAAGCGATCCTTTATCTGACCTACCACTAAACTTAACGGCCCACTTATAAACGGAAACAGATTTCGACACATCTGCACCAGCAGTACTACGAACCCCTGCCGTACGACCTACATCCTCACCTCTCTGGTGTCTTTCGATAATCTCTGACATATCTTCTTCCAAAGCTGAAACGACAACAATATTATCACCTCGATAGTTAGAAATATCATCACCGCGATCCTCCGGTATTCTCCAAATCCTACCTAGCACATGGTTGATCCTATTACGAATTCGAGAAGCAAGTTCTGAATTTACCCCGTCAAAATTATTAACTAATTCCGTGATAGAAGCTATACTTTCATCTAATTCCTTTTTTTCTAACTCAAAATCAAAGTTAGGTGTTTTATACACAAAAACCTGTGGCCTAGCTAAGTCTTTTCTTAACTCCCTACGAAGATATTTTCTTTTTAAAGTAATATCAACCCTATCTGTAGCGACATTTCGAATTCTAAGCTCATAATTCAATTCATTTGTTCTTAGATGTACCGGGTCCATATCATAATTAGCCATATTTGATATGTACAGTAATAAATTTCAAGGAATATGAATTATTAAGTTATCTAATGATTATGATTTTCTTAAACGCAAGCACTAACAACAGATCCATAGTTGAAAGTTACGACTTACGATAATCAAAAATGTTAACAATTTTAAAGTTCCAAACTGCAAAAATTATAGATCAATTTACTCGTACTGAACCATTACAGTAATATATAACTTACCATTTATTCAAATAATCTAATAAAACATGAAAATATTTGAAAAGTTGTGTCAACTAAACTTTTTACCACCCTGTATAACAATCCTTGTACATAAATCAATCTAGATTCCTTAGATTTAACTATGTTAATTTATTATCAACCAGTTGAAATTTTTTCTTTGCAATTAAAAAAACAGTAAGCTATTTATCTAGTAAAAAAACTTCTGCAAACTCACACCTAAGATATAACCAACCTTCTTGCCTGTGAAATAATTACTTAGCACCACCAAATATACACAAATATTAAAATACTCTAAGATGTTTAATTTATCTTGCCCATATTTTAAAGTAAATGATATTAAAAGTAGTTCACCTAATTTGCAGATAATAAATACCCCTTATTAAAGCAAAATGATTCAGAAATTTTAAAAAATGTTAGCCCTTAAAGGGTGTAATAAATTCTCTGGCCCCTTAGTTGGTGCGCCAAACTTGTGACGTGTCCTAATGGAAATATTAAGAACGCCCCAATGATGCTCGACAGCCTATCAGTGGAGAGAGGGTTGTGGTTACGTTTTTCTCTCTTTTGTTTAAATTTGGGGTGCGCTAGGTAAACTACCCCGGGCGCCAGCCAATTGTATAAATTGACAATAAGTGTATGGACAAGATGCAATTAAAGTCCTAAGATTTTTAATAATAAATTTACTAAAAAAAATGTTAGTATAGGACACAATAGTGAAATTAATATACAAAATAAACTTATTACTAATATGTATATATGATGTGCCTTAGGTTTAATAAATGTAAAAAAATAGAAATATATATATATATATATATAGAACAAATACAATAAATAAAAACTAAACAATTCAGACCAGCTGTCAGCCACTAATCCTTATGGCAAATGTGTATTAATGCCTAGGGAATTATTTGACACTTGCCCTATATGCCAGGTGGCCTTAAGCACAAGCAAAACTAATGACACTGTAAACTAATGTGATATGAGATGCAAGTGTAAACGTAACCTCACATAATGCACGCCACTACGTTACATATTATATTAAAACTTTTCACAAAGCTTATTAAAATCAATAACCCTAAACAAGCACGATTATTAACATGGTACACGGTAAGTTTTATTATTCAAGTTGGATAGTAATGTAAATGGTAACGATATGAATTTACACAAAAATTTTTATTTTAGCGAGTCAAAAAGATGTGCACTTATATTACCCTCATTGGACGGCCGTCTACTGAGTTCACATAGACTTTCTGATTAAAACATATATGGATTTATTAAAGGCTAATACCAAGTCATGTACCTATTATGGTGGCGTAAATCATAAGCGCTACTGCGGAACTAAATATTAATAATATTGGAAGGCTACTTGCTTGCTCCTTATGGTGGCATAAATCGAGAACTATTGTGGAAGTGGAACTAAATATTAGCAATATTAGAAGACTACCTTATTTCTCCTCGGTTTTACCATGAGATGTGACTGACATGCACTCGAGACTATGATCTCCTTGGAAGGATTGAAACGAAACAATTTGCAGGTGATTCCTCTATCATCCCTGTCGTGGAATCCAGCCAAAGCAGTTCTATCATTAATTAATCTCAAACAGACATCAAAATCTAGATTTTCTCCCTTTTTTAATTTCGTTATGCACTCCAAAATGCAACGTTTAACAAGATAATTGAAATAAATCTCAGTGAGATAATAGAAAAAATTATGAGCCTCTTAAACGAGTATCTCGGGACGAGCCTAAAAATATATATTCGTCTAAGTTTTGAATAACATGAAATTTATATCAAAATTTGTAAGAAACATTAAATAAAACATACCTTAGCTTGTTATTAGGCCTTTTTCTCACAAAAATTGAAATTATGGCAAGATGTTCTTCACAATTTGTAAAGTGCCAGCATGGCTGCTTTTCTTGACCAAAAAAAAGAACTTTTTTTTTTTTGTTTTTTACCTCTCAGTAAAAACTAATCATCTTTGCCAACATAAATTAATTACTATTAGAACTCACTAAGTTTTGAAATTTAAATTCATAAGAGAAGTAATAAAATAAATAGCAACTATCTGTGTGTGATTACTAAATACTCTGCCTTAGCTGTAAATAACAATTTAATAATACAATATATCTTAGCCTACAAATTGTTCCCCTTCAGCATACGAAAACAAAATGAAATTTGGCAAGAAAATTGGTACAACCTCTTTTGTGCTCCAGATTTAATTTAGAGACTACTACTATTACTGGTTGCATACTCAAGATGATATATTATCCCATCAAATAATGATTTATTTGGTTTGGATATCTTGCTATACAGGAGGCTCAAAATGTGCTCGTTACACATTTTTTCAAAAATTTCTAGATTTTTTTTTCTGAAATAAACTTAGAATGTCATGAAACGTAAAAATGTTAAATTTGAGAAAAAAAAATTCCATCTATACTATGGTAGTGGTCAATGACTTCAGAAATCTGAAGTCATTGGTAGTGGTAAATAAAGACAATTTTTTTTTTTTAATTAGGTTTAGAATGCCATGCAACGTGGAAATTTTAAATTTGAGCAGAAAAAAATTTTTTTCATTATTTATTCCCTTTAGACTGTTCACCCTGTTTATTTTCCAGTGGTAGTTTAACCATTTCTTCGCTGACAGAAGCGTCAGCTATCTACCAAATTTGACTGTTCTCCGTCAAGTAGTTTTTTAGTTAATGCACGGACAGACACACTGACGGAACTGAAAAAGCCTATATTTTCTTTTTTTTTCTGCTGTTTGGTAGTAAAATTGTACCCATCTCTCCAACTATTAGCAAATGTATGCGACATACTTTGTAAGTGGATCTGCCTCTATCACTTACAATGTAGTATTTAAATTAGAGCTATTCAGTAAGGATTTAATAAGTTAAATTTGCCATTAATTAAATTAATCCATCTGCAAGTACATTTCCAGAGAATAATTACGTTTGGATTACACCGCGAAACTTTCCTACAACTTTGTAGATTAAAAATTCAAGAAACGTTTTTACTCGCATTTGGTGTTCCGAGCTTTACTACTCTTCCTATACTTTCGGAGTCCTTTTATGCTCTTTTTGTACTTCCGCGCGTGTTTATCACATAAGGGTACGTTCGAATTATTGATTGCTGTTTGTTCCCAATTTAAGCATTTAGTGGGTGAAGTGGAAATAGCAATAAAACATTTTTTTCCACTGTTAGAGGGGAAATTTATACTTTTTCGCTATAAAATTTTCCAGCGGGAGAGTCATTCGCATACAAGTGTGCCAATTTGCCAACGGAGAGTCGATAAAGGGAAGGAAAATATAAAATTGGATATAGTCTCAAGCGACTTTCTTCCTTTATAACTGTAAGTGAGGAGATAATCCATCACTAACACTTCAAATTTGCCAAGGTAGGTATACGCTTTGTTTAAGTGTCACTATTCACTGGATCAGAGGCAGTATTGTACAGTTTTTAATAACAGCAGGATTAATAATAAGTGTAGCCACGAGAGTTTTAACGTTCTGCGTGTGTCAAGTGTGGAAGGCACTTATTTTGCTTCTTCATGTTAACTCTATTATTTCACTCATTACAATGGAAGCCAATGAAATACAATTTTTGAAATCATTGAACCATTCAGAGAAAGCAGCTGTATCTCTGTAAAATTCTGTATATAGCTTTATCACTGTAAATAGTATTGTAGTCACTGATAACTGTATTTCATGAAGTATTATCCGCAAAATGTCATTTGTACTTTTTAATTTTATCCGTAATTTCTTTCTTTATATTATATAGGGTAATTCACGAAAAGCGGGTACCATAATATACCTTAAACCTACCAGTTTTCGAGATAATTAATACAGGGTGTAATTAGTTTCATGCCATTAAAAAGAACTGGTAATAGGGACCGACTAGAGAAACAAAAGACCTATATGACTTTTTTTTCTAGGGGCACTTTGAAAAATCTGACCTAGGTTTAAAAATTTAATGTTAAGGTAGGAAACATTTGAGAACCACTACTTTTCAGTGTCAATGGATGTTATGGTTCCGAATATTAGAAATAATAAAAAACTGTAATACCCGACTTGTGTTCCCGCCGGAAGAAGTGCGACACTTTGATGGGATTACTTGTACCGAACTATTTATACCACTAATTATGAAAATGTAAATAATTCCTTCTCTTTCGGCACAACGCAAGCATAGCATGGCCGCAGGGGTTTAAATATGATTTGTTTACATGTGGTTTTCAATTTGGAACAAAGATATTGTAACTTTTATTGTCGTTTATAAGAATTTATAAAATTTGAAAGTGGTTTATTAACATTTGTAACATTGTGTTAAAAGCTTAAAAAATTAGTAATTATTTTATGAAATTAGAAAACGAACAGTTAGACGTCCGAGATACGATAACAGAAAATAGTTGTGTATTTTGAGTTAGGAAAAATGTGATTTTTTAACGAATTGAGCGCATAATTTTTCCTAATCGGGTATCGAAAACTAAAAATCGAGTCTTTGGTCTCTATGAAAATCAATGTAAACAATAATAAACAGATCAAAACAAGACAGCGAATAGTAATAATAATAATAATTTAATGCCCAGTAGGTAACACCCAATAACTGAACAATTTTTTTGAATTTTTCACAAAAATTGTTCGAAATGACCTCCATCTCCACATATACACATTTCGGCACGTCGAACTAAGGACAAATGCACTCCGTTCAACACATTTGGTAAATTAGGATCATTTTTTATGGTTTCTATGCACATTAAAATACGTTGTTGCAATTATTCCAAAGTGACAATTGGATCACGGTAAACCAGAGATTTAAAATCCCCCAAAAATAAAAGTCCATCGGATTTAAGTCGGGCGATCTAGCAGGCCACGGTACTGGTCCGCCACGTCCAATCCATCGTCGAGGAAACTTTGACTTCGAAAAAAAATTCGAACAGCAAGACTAAAATGGACTGGCGCGCCATCGTGCAAATACCACATTCTTCTGCGCGTAGCCAAGGATACATCGTCCAGCAAATTTTCCAATGTTTGTTGCAAAAAAATTAAGTATACATCAACATTTAATCTAGCGGGTAATTGCATAGGTCCAATTATTTCATTACCGCAAATTCCTACCTACAAATTAACGCTAAACCGTCGTTGAAAATACGCCCTTCTTATTACACGTGAATTTTCGTCTGCCCAATAGTGGATATTTTTATAATTAAACACTCCATTTCTGGTAAAACACAACTCATCGGAAAAACACAGAACGTTTAAAAAATCCTCATTTGCCGCGTGTTTTCTTAAAATCCACCTACAAAATTGCATTCGCTCTGCAAAATCTTGAAGTTTTAGTGCTTGGACACGTTGATAGTGATAGGGATGTAAGTTCATATCTCTCAATGTCCTCCATATCACAAAATGGGATACTCCCACACGGTTCGCGATATCACGGGTGCTTAAGGTTGGATCCTCTTCTACAAGTTCCAAAATTTGAACCTCTGAGTTAATTACCCTTTCTTCGCGTTGTGGACCTCTTTCTCCTCCATGTCAATCGAGACGACCTGACGCTGGTCAGTACTAACAAATGTACGAGCACAAGGATGACATCAATTAGGGAACCTTGAACAATATAGCTGTTCCGCACCAGCTGCATTTCCACCACTTTCTCCATACACCAAGTGCATATCCGCGAGCTCTGGATAAGTGTAATCTCCCATAATGTCCAAAATCTGCGTTTTAAAACACCACACTAAACTGTGAATTAACGTTATCAATAAACAAAACAAAAAGAAAAGCTTTGTCCAAAATCCAAAAAGTAACACAAACAGCTCGAATGAGAAGTAGTGTCTAACGTAACCAAGTACTAACGACTTGAACGATAAGTCAATAAAATAAATCTTAACATAAGTGGCACAAAATTCAAAAAGAACAAAAGCAACAGACGAAACCAAGGAACGGGTAGATCGCGTCGTGTGTACGTTGTTTACCAAGTAAGGACATAAACTGAAATTATTACTTGAGAATTTTACAAGTGAGAGTATAGCACGCGTAATAAGATAATTTGACAGCGAAGAAGCAAAAAACATGGCGGTGTTCTCTGTCGGTCGCTTTTAACTGCTTTGTCGGCTGACCATACTTATTTGCACGAATATCAGTGTGTCATGTACCACAGGACGCGAGGCAATAAAGCCTACCCCAATATGCCAGCAGTTTTCAAACTATGTTATTAAGTATTTTGGAAATTTTGGTGTTTTTTCTTTCTTCAAAACTATGAGCTTTAGACCCCATGTTATATAAGGTTTTTTTGTTTGTATTGTCGTTCGCTAGCACCATTTTTTTTAATGACATGAAACTAATTTCACCCTGTATTTTTGCAGATTTTTTACGGTTCCTGCCCTTCTGAAAAAAAAGTCGATATCTTCTATCTGTGGCCTATTTAGAGACTTTATTTTCAAACTCATATAAGTACCCTATGATCTAATTAAAGATTGTCTTATATTTTCACAACATCGTACATGGTATTTTACTTTCACAGTCGAACGTTGTTTTAGTTCAAACGTCCAAATGTAACCCCCTGTATATTTTCACAGAATCAAATAGAGTGGTGAATTCAGCATCGATTAATATTAACATTCCCTATATCTATCTCTCTCGGTTTTTTATTATGGACGAGTTTTTGTAATTTTTTAATTATATGTTTTCATAGACAGTTATATGTTTAAAAGTGAATTATTTATTATTTGTTTGCTTATAGTAATGAAACATTTTCTTTATAGGATTTTGCAAACAGTGGAAAGAAAAGCTATCTATGAGAACTAAAGGAAAAACTGTATATATAAAAATATTAATGAAATCTTTGCATTCTTTCGATAACCTGACTTCTGGTTATGCTAGCAAGTAAAATTCTGATTTGCCATTCTCATTTTAACACTAGCATCCAACCTAGTCCCCTACGGCTAAGCAGGCTAAACTAGTATCTACATGATCCCCTACGATATGAATTTACATACCGTAGGGGATCATGTAGATACTAGTTTAGCCTGCTTAGCCGTAGGGGACTAGGTTGGATGCTAGTGTTAAAATGAGAATGGCAAATCAGAATTTTACTTGCGAGCATAACCAGAAGTCAGGTTATCGAAAGAATGCAAAGATTTCATTAATATTTTTATATATATATAGTTTTTCCTTTAGTTCTCATAGATAGCTTTTCTTTCCACTGTTTGCAAAATCCTATAAAGAAAATGTTTCAGACAGTTATATGCTTCTGAAATTTGATAACTTGTGAAACCTAAATATAGCATGTATATTGGCAAAGGTATTGTTTATAGTTATTTATTTATAGCATATTTCGAATGCCTTACTCTTTATTTGGGTATTTTGCCATTACATAAATGAAAAAAATATTGAAAGAAACTTCTATACCAAATATTAACTGATAAAGTTGTCAACTCAGATATTACAGTAAAAGCATTATCACCGCCTAAAAAGTATGTTATTCGATTTCTCCCTAACTCGAAGAGCTTAATAAAAGGCACTTTCAACATGTCTTCAATTCGGATCCCTTTCAGCATATCAGCATCATTAACATTTCTCTGACATTATAGCCATTATCCGTGAAGTTCTCTCGATGTCAGTGAAATTCGCACAGGCACTCGACATTTTCTCATCACCATTACAAAAACAATAATTCTTATTTTCTTGTTTAATAGTAACGAGTGTAACTGAAAATATATTTTTTCTATTTCTTAATTTATCCCTTTAAAATGTTGTATACCTACAAGCTTGAAAAATAAATGTTTTATAAAAAATTTGTCGCCCTCAGAAAAAGGTAATTAAAATTATAAAATAAATTCATTAGCGATGTATCGGATTTGATTTTTGCCGAATTACTGGTACAGGTTGACCATCCTAGAATGGCCGATGAGATTAGGATGCGCAGTGGTCGAAACCCGCCCACCTCTACGGAGATCACTTGTTTATGTTCCTTGCTCGTGTAAACATCGGTGGTACAGTCTCGAGAAAAGTGCTTGTAGTGTGTAACTTATATTATTTAATGCGCAGGTACTTATTAGAAGTATCTACTTATACACATTGTTACGTATACTACCACTAGCAGTATTTATAAGGAAATATCATGGTATTTGAAAGCAAAGTAAAATCTTTGTCAAGAAATTATAAGCTTTGTTTTAAAATTTATGGAGCAGGAATCTACAGCTAAAGCTCCTATTATACCATTTTGAAAAGTTTGTGTACAAATCTATTATCAGTTGTGTTATGTATAGCAAAATATATTTTATTTTATTTGCATAAAAAAATTATATTATACATAGGGTATAAAGACAGAGTATAAAAGGGACATTTTTTGTAACCAAGACTGGCCGCCCGGTATCACGTGTTGAATGTATTACTTCGGAACTTGGATAGAGCAGAGGTAAATAAAACATATATTGTAAACATTTATCTCAAACTTTATAATTGTAGTCTCATTACATTTATTCTAATGTGTAATTATTTTGTATGTTTTCCACATCGTATTGTTTACGTGAAACTAAAACAATTAAATATTATAATGTACAAATATTTGAAATATAAAAACAAAGAACTGTTGTTCATTCGAAAATACCAATTGACCTGTGACACCGGGATTCTCGGTTTACTGAAACTTCTTCCCCGACTATACTGCGTTCATAGTTAAGAAACTTGTCTCTATCCAACAGCGACGATAATTCTTCTCTCTCTGCGCGGCTATCGGCCATCCTACAATGGTATACTTGTAGCAGTAAAGTGATAAAAGTTTGTAGGTAAAATGCTCACTGCATTGATTATAGTATGTTGATGCCTCTTGCGAAAAAATATATATATTATTCCGCACCGACAATTTCTGCATCTAGTCAGGAAGTTTTATCTCTGAGTCTGGAAATGTATATACGGACATCAGAATCCGATTCGCTCGAGAACGAGGAAAAACTGATCATTTTGCATTATAATTAGAAGTAAGGATATACTTGTTTATATCAGCTTTTAGAAAAAAAATGTTTTGTTGGTATTTTTTGTTCTACTCAACTTTATTTATCGTCTATATTAAATGTTTTGATTCTCTTTTAACTTTCTGCCTATGATCTTCTCCTTGCCTATTCTTCTTCTGAGTATTCTGTTTCTTCTGTTTCTGAATCTAGCAGCCTGTATATCCTTGCAATTCCTTTGCTTTGCATTCTTTCCCAGCAAAGATAATCCTTTCCTAGTTGGTTCATGATTCTCCCTATTTTCAGTTTATTGACGTTGTCTTAACGCTCTATTCTTTTAATTTTTGTTTTCATCTTTAGTAATGCTGATGTTTTCTGTCGTTTTTGTGGTTTCACTGTTCTTAAAGTGGTTGGATGATGTCCCTTTAAGTTCTTCTTAGACTTTCTCTATTTCTTTTTCTCGTTGCCCCGTTTTAAACTCCGTATATGCAGATGATAGCCGTTTATATATTTGTAATCATACTCCATGGTGGATTATTTTTCGAAATGAGTGGCTTTTGTGACTGTAAGCCGCTTTAATACTTTCCCATTAGGCGAGTCTGTCTGGGGTAATAAAGAGGTGATTTTACAAATTTTGTATACCACTTGAGTTAGCAACGGATTCTTATAGGAAAAATTCCGCTGAACAAGATTTTCTTATGAAAAATTTTCCTAAACCGCGAGCTTCATGGTCAAATAATTGTTTAAAAAACATTTTTTTCGTTTTTATTTAATAAAATGAAAACGGTTTGACAGATCCGAAATAATCTTGATTCAGTCGAAAGATATTTTCAATACGCATCGTTTGACGCCAGGTACAACTCATTTTGTCAACCCATTAATTTATTATAGCCAAAATAAATTTCTTAATTAACAAATTGATTACTCCGAAATAAATGAGCTCAGGATATTGTTTTTTTCAAAATACATGCCTTTTGTACCAAAGAATATACCATATTTTTTTTGGCCAGATATCTTCAATTCTTTTTGATTGATTAAAAAATTGGCATAATTTGTTAATTAGCAAATAACTTTTTTTTCTAAAGTTTGATCGACTTCAAACCAACTTTGAACGATAAATATTGATGTCGGGCATAACCCCATAGAAGTCTGCTTTTGTTTATTTAAAGTTTAAATTAATTTTGCAAATTAACAAATGGAATATCTCGGCTCTGGGTAAGCGTATCGAAATTAGGTTTTATGCACATGAAACTTGCTTGGAAAAAGGAACATGTTGAGACCAAAAATAACTTGATCGGATAACCGGAACCGGAAATAAAAGTGATATTGGGTGAAAGGCTCTAATTTGTTTGTTAACAACTTTTTTGGACACGAGGTTTGGTTAGCTTTCAGCTAACAAGTTTTTCCATCAACCACAAAAAGTTCTACAAAAAATATTTAATCAAGAGTTATATGCGTCTTTGACCCTAAGAAGTCTCTCCTGCAACGTGAAAATAGTAGGATTTGATGCGCAATGGGGTGGCGGGTTCGATCCCCGGTGTGGTCAATTTTTTTTTCATCAAATTTGCTTTTTTGCATGTAACCAAGTATTTTTTATGATAATATATGTTTTTACTTTCTGAGAAATTTTTAGAAACGTCGTAAATAATTTTTTTTACTACTTTTTGTGAAAGAGTAGGATTGTTTTACTTTATTTGAGGGGGGTGCCTGTCGACAAAACCCCAAAAATAAAATAATAATGAAATTAAAATACACTGCTGGTCACTCGAACTTACACATAGAGACTTTAGGCAAAATTTAAAGTTCAATATTTTCAACAGGAATGCAAATTTTTGAACGCGGCTTGCAAATTTTAAGAGCTAGTTTTTTTGGGATTAAGCTGCATGACGTATATTTATCGTAGGACCATAAGTTTATTATATACCGTTTGTTTATTATCGACCCGGTATAATGTGTAAATTTCAACCCTCAAATAAAATGCTTAGACCATAGAAAATCTACGTGAAATAAGGATTCCAAATCCGCAAAAATCATCAAGAACCGTCAATCCAATGTCAAGTTATAGCATTTTAAAGATTTCGGTATCCAAATTTTATGTTGAGTAGTGTGTACAAGGTCTAAGGACCTTAATCCAAAAACTGACAAATCCGTCTAGAGATATTGATGTTACCTTAATAAGGAACCATATTGCAACGACCAAAAAAATTTTTTGCGGAAATTTCACTCATACAAACTTTTTGATTTTTTGCATGACTCATTGATCACCCCGTATATAATAAACTTATGGTCCTACGAAAAATATACGTCATGCAGCTTAATCCGAAAAAAACTAGCTCTTAAAATTTGCAAGCCGCGTTCAAAAATTTGCATTCCTGTTGAAAATATTGAACTTTAAATTTTGCCTAAGTCTCTATGTGTAAGTTCGAGTGGCCAGCAGTTTAGTTAAATCTTTTGATTATTTCTCATTTACAAGTAACAAAGTGTGTGTCTTTTTCATGATACCTGAAATTTTTTTCATTATAACAAGAAGGTGAAAAATAAATTTGTTTCCTTTTTATTCTTGGTCTTTTTTTTGACAGACATCCCCCTCAAATAAAGTAAAACGAGTCTCTTTCACAGAGAGTAGTAAAAAAAAACAAAAACTACCGGCAAACCCCTGTTAAACAAGAACAGTCATACATTTGTTGCAAAATAGCCGCTACCCCATTGCGCGTCAAATCTTACCATTTTCAAGTTGTGGGAGAGATTTTTTTAAATATCAAAAACGCGTATAACTATTCAGGGACTGAATATTTTTTGTAGAACTTTTTGTGGTTGATGGAAAAATTTGTTAGCTCTCATTGCACCAAACCTCGGGTCTAAAAAATTTTCGTTCCAAAGACATCCAGATAGGGTCTCAGATTTCCTACTCTGTAGCATTTGATCCAATACTGTGGTGAATAGTCGAGAGGATAGCGGACAACCTAGTTTGACACCTATGTCATTCATTTCAGCCGTCTGTCCAAGCCATTTAATTGCAGTGTTTTCTTGTAGTCATGTATTTATTACTTATCCTGTTTATTAGATAGTGCATTCCCCGATTGCATAAGGTGTTGACTATACCTTCATGTCAGAGGCTATATGGTCTGGCAGAGTACATATGGTCATCCGTTGATCTGCCCATGATGAATATCGAATTTATGATTATGATTTAATATTTGACTTGGATAGTAAATCAGTGTTCGCTGGAAGAGGAGTCCTTGTTTTTTTTAACAAAATCCATCAGTATAAAATAGTTAATAATTATTTTAATTTAAACAAATGCCCTTCTAATTTTGTATAGTTTGTATATTTTGTAATTGAACGGATATCTTGTAAAATGCTATTTCCTACAATAAATCCAATGATAAGTGAAAGCTCCTATTTATACTATTGCTCGCTAACCAACAAAACGCCTGCCTAATAATGACGTAATTAAAGACAAAGCCACATTCTGGTCCGGTCAGAGCATCTCTTAGTAATGCCACTAGCAAGAACTGCTTGATTATAGGACTTAGAAACCCAGGAAGGGAGAGCTCCGACGACTTTTGTAAAACGATTATAAGTCGGGTTGGGTCAATGGGGACGCTCCAATCAAAGCCTGAGTCGCGGTCCACGCCGTAATGCACTTGGAATAGTCCAAATCCCATAGACGCCAAACAACGCCGAACTTTCGAATTTGCTATAAAACTTTAATGATAGGAAGTTAGTTATTAGGAGATTTTCTCGAAGTTACACAGCATGTTTGAGAAGTTCTATATACCCTGGTTTCGTTCGAGGAAGTAATTCTAATTATTTAACAACTTCTCAACTAATAAACGCTTTGATCGAACTAGTTTTATTTCTAGATATTTGGAATTACAAAGAAATCAGATGTTGGATTTATTGCATAAATAAATCAAATTTAAAATATAAGTTCAATTTATCATTAAAATATAAAAATTAAGCAATAAGACAATGCTACTTAACATTTTATGTGTTTACGTATACGTGATTTTGCTATTACATTTTTATCAGGGTATATATTTACTCTAAGCTAACCGATTTTAAGAAAATGACAAATAATAATAATATACACTTAATTGTTCATCTGGATCTGCCGGTAAGGGACCGGGTCATCACCCAAGCGGAGGATGACCGGTGTCTTCCTGTCTATAATTTCACTATTCCATACTCAGCGGTGTTTCCCAGTCTAGAGGACTGGGAGCACGATAAAAACCGTCTTCTGAGTCCCAAAGTTCTCGGTCTCGAGTGGTACACAGACGGATTTAAGACTCAGGAGGGAACTGGTGCTGGCATACACGGCTGCAAACCAAGGGCTCGTATATCGGTGCCACTTGGAAGGTATCCTAGTGTATTCCAAGCAGAAGTATATGCCATATTCGTGTGTGCAAGCGAGAATCTCAGGAGAGGTATCGCCAACAAACATATTTACGTATGTAGCGACAGCCAAGCAGCCTTGAGGGTTCTTGTGTCAAACAAAGTGACCTCAAGACTAGTTTTAAACTGTCGGAATATTTTGACAGAACTATGCGAACACAACTCTGTCAAACTCATATGGGTGCCCGGTCTCAGAGGTGTGGAGGGCAACGAAGAAGCATACCGATTGGCGGGAGAAGGAGCTTCCCTGGCCCTGAGCCAGCCTTCGGTTTGCCAAGAAGTCTGATTCAATCAGAGTTACGAGACTGGGCCACTGCAAGGTTCAGCAACTATTGGACTCAGGCCCCTGGAATGAGGCAGTTGAGGCTCCATATAACGGGGCCCTCGACTGACTCAACCATTAAGTGGCTGCTTGGGCTCGATAGAGAAAAATGAGACGGATAGTAGGCCTGTTAACAGGACACTGCCCTCTGAACAAACATCTTCATATAATGGGGTTGAAAAACAGCCCTATTTGTAGGATGTGTGGAGTAGAGGATGAAATCACCACTCATATCCTATGCAATTGCACACCCTTAGGTGCGTTATGGTATAGGCATCTCCAAAGGCAATTTTTACAGGAGTTACGGGGTCAACCATGGAATAGACTGCTATCCTTTGCGGAGAGCACTGGTCTCTTCTAGAAGATCCCAGTGCTGCGGATTCCACAGATCTGCTCGCGCGATAATAATAATAATAATTGTTCATCTTTCTCGGTTTATCCCTGAGGATAATTCATAGATTTCCTACTGGATTGGGATCTGGCGAATTTTTGGACAATTCTAGCACGGTAATTTGTTGGCTTTGGAAAAATTCCCGAAGAATGATACGGTGTAAGACCTTGTTGAAGAACCTTTCTGAGAAAGTCACAATAATTGTTATCGGCATTGAGGAAACAGTGCTCTGGAAGAAGGTCATACACCTTGCACAGCAACATGAATTAAAGGTAGCGGCAAAATTCTTCCAGGGCTATTAAATTATTATGCTACAATGGCTTGGTAGCACTCCAGATTTAAGTCCTATAAAAAAGCGTATGGACTATTATCAAGGTTAAACCTCACACAATCAAGGAAAGGTTGATTTTGGTGAGTAATTGCATCATGATAATAAATAGTTAGTGCTTTGGTCTTGACCAAACGAGACCGAGACAAGATGAATCTTGAGGCGTGCTATGATTTAATCCAGTTAGGAGCATCGTTTGGTTTGAACTTAGTACGGAAAGGTTTTCTTGCAATTGTGTCTGAATTGTTGACTTTAAAAATGTCTCAGTATAGATCGCACGTTACTTTCCGATCAACGCTCCATTATTACTAAAGAATAGTCTCTGTTCTCTAACTAATTTTGGCAATTCGATTTCATCTCGAATGATATCTGAGTAATTATAATGATCAAATAAATTAGTATACTTAGCGTGCAGAATATTTACCAAATTTAACAAATTGTTTGTATTTTAAGGCATCATGAAAGAAATTAATTACAATGAAATAGGATAGTGGTTCTCATTTGTGGCCGTTACGAGAGAGTGTAGAAAAGTTCGTTGTCGACCTAGAGAAAGATTAGATGGTTCATTTTGTATACAACGGGAGACAACGTTACTATAGTTTGAGATGTAGTAGCATATGGAGGCAAGTCTCCTCTAAAGTTTCTAGACATATATACAGATAATTATTTTTAGAAAAGGGAAAAACAATGCTTTTTGATGTTTCAAATAAAAACTGTATTTTTATACACTCTACATATGTTTCGGCTTGTTAGGCCTTTCGCAAGAGCATTACAGATGAATACTAAAGCTATGAGGGCGGTTGTTCTAAAAATAAATGCAGTAATACCCAAATATGTGAAATTACGGGGATTTCAAGTAATAAAACTAAGGATCTACCTACTCGGAATAATTCAATGGGCTATTCTTAAAACCTTGTCTATTATAGGAGTGTTTATGAAATTTAGTTGGTCATTGGTGGTACAAGTGTTGCTTTTAAGGAATTTTTTTATTTCTAATTGTTCAAGGAGGTTTAAGCGTTTTCCTTTTCTTTCTGAATGGATTATATTAATATTCTCTGTGTCGATAAAATGATTATTTTCAATGCAATGTGTTGACATTCCTGTGTTTTTGGTATTGTTTAAAATAGATTGTTTATGTTCTTTTACCCTATTAGCTATACTTCTACCACTCTGGCCAATATATACCGCGTTACAGTCCTTACATTTAATTTCATAAACCCCCGATTTGTTAACTTTACCTATTTTTTCTTTATTGTTAACTAAAATACTTCCTAAATTTGTTTTGTTTACACTTATTGTGGAGATGCCTAACATATTTAATTTTCTACTTATTTTATCACAAAACCTAGGAATATAATTAATAAAATTGTACTTTGTTGTTTTGTTGATTACAGTAAAAAAATACTTTTGAAGTAATTTTCGCTGTTTGTTTTTAGCCATGTTCTCTATTAGTGACTGTTTGATTATGTTTAATTCTTTATTAAACTCATCTTCGTCTAAGGGGAAATTTGTGAGTCTATGTATTAGGCTATGAAAGGGAGAGAGTTTAATTTGCCAAGATTGTTGTGAATTATTATGTATGACTGTGTCTGTTGTAGTGGGTTTTCGATAAATACTAAATTTTAATTGATTACGATGTTTTTTAATATACATATCTAAAAAGTTTAATTGGCCATTTTTTTCTTTCTCTAATGTGAACTGGATTTTACTATTAAATGAATTCAATAAAAAAGGAATTTTTTACTGTAACCAACCCTTTTCTAAAAATAATTATTCTAAAGATGTTTCACAAGGAACCTACCACATACTCAATCCAGTGTATATATACAGATTGTAGATATTTACTTGTAGTGTCTAGCTTAATAGTACCACTACTCTTATTTACAAAACCCGCAAAGGAAAATTGCAAGGCTCAACTGCAGTCGTAACTCGTTTTAACACACCAAGCACATAAAGTATAAATTGCATTCTGTACGTCCATAGAATCCTTCGTTTAATAGTAACACTAATTTGTAAAATAATTTCCGAGGTGTCGGACAATTGATTATAAATGTGAGATATTCTCACAGCAAAATTTGGTTTATATAAGTACTATGTTCTACAATAATTTATATTCATCTACATCTGGAGTACCAGAGGGTAATAATCTTGAACTCTTGTTATTTGCATTATTCATCAATAACTTATACGATACTTTAGAATGTGACAATAACTTTAAAATCATTTAACTATTTATAGTAATTTGGATTATGAGATTCCCCAGTCTATTTCAATTTACTCAACAGATCGGGCCGTTACTTGATGAAAATCCATGATAATAATTGGGTAGAAAACTATATTAATTTTTGATTTTTACTTGCATGAATTATATGGTTTTATGTTAATTGTGACCTAATCCTAATCTTAATTGCATATTTTTGTAGGTATTTTATTGAATATAATTTTAATGGGTGTTAATTTTAATTATTAAACGGAGAAGTACATATATTTGCAGGTAATTTATTGAATCTAATTTTAATAGTTTAAGTAAATAAATTTAGTAGGGGAGATGAGTTTGTTTCAATTTGATCATTTAATAAAATATCAGATAACTTCAGTTTATTTATTTCTAGAGATTCTAGTAAATCGAGTTTAAACCCTTTTTTCTCAGTGTGTAAAATTTTGAACTCTTCATTGAAGACGTGACCTCATAGATGCCTGATTTATTTTTCATGAAATTTCGTCCGTTGCATTTTTTATGTTTTCCTATTGTCTTATTAGTTTTGAAAGTTACATTAACATTACGTCTTAAAACGAAAAAAGAAGAATTTGTTCCTGTTGGGTAGTCAACGTAATAGTAATAATTTTGAAATTGTTATTTTGGTTTTTTGTTGTAAGTACTTCTTTATTAGCTTTATTGAAATATGTTTTCACAATAATTTTGTCGCAATTTTCGTCTAAATTTTCATTATGACTGGCATAAAAATCATGAATACATTATACTAATGTCCAAGGTCTTTCTGCCTTTCTATAATTTATAATAAAACCAACTTAACAATCCCCGTAGATGATTGATAGCAAATAACTAGCTCTAATTTTTCAACAAATTTATCTAGTAGATTTAGCTATCCAAATTTATCTGCAAAACATGAAATAATTTCAAATGTAATGACACTTTCTATACGCAAATTCAGATCGAGATACACCCAATAGGCTTTGAATTTAACGCGCACAGGACGTTATTTATAGCACAGCACAAAAAGCACAGCTTATAAATCTCATTTATCATCATCGGTGGAGAGGCAGAGTTGCGGCGCCGGCAAAAAGTTAAGCCAATTAAAAAGAGTTTTACATAACGTATTTTGTGGGATTCGACGTTCGGTCCAGAGAAGAAATTAATGACATACAGGATGTAAGCAAATGGAAATTGTTGACCATTGTCGGATATTTTCTAAATTATTATAATTTTTTATTTATATTAACGTTCTGATGGAGTTTAGCCATTGCTATTCCATCACCCAGCTACGACACGCACTCAGTATAACAACGACTACCTTTACTTTCCTTTATTAACTCCCACGCCTTGCGGCTTTGAGCAAAACTTTCTCCCTTTATAACAGAAAAAAAAAGTTAACTAGTTTATGTTGCAATGTCATACACATATATACAATATCTATAACATCTGGAAAGCAACCCAGGCACATCCAATTTTTCAATCATCATCACCATCTCTGCCCACTCGTTCCATTTCCTCACTGGTTCCTTATCTTCATTCGTACTTCCAGATGATCCCACTCATTTCTCACAAACCTTCTGCCTTCCTGCCTATCAATTCTCTCACATACAAACCTCACATGCTCACTATTTTCCTCTCCTCTTCCAGACTCGCACTCGCATCCACAGCCCTCTCTCAAGCGAAACTTCTTAAGGTGCCCCAGAAAATTTTCGTATCCTGTCACCATCTGCACTCCTCAAAGGTAATCCCAGGGCAGTGTAACCCACCTCCTGGTATACCCCGAAGAGAGTTCTTCCAGTTTGTCCATCCATCCATCTTTTCTGCCATTTCTCTGTTACTCTCTGTCTCGTTCTTGCCTTTCTCCCTCTTCTATCAATCCAAATTTCTTCACCTTCTATTTTTTTCTCTCATCTTTGCCCTTTTTTCACTCTCATCCACCATCTTATTCTTTCTATTTTCCCCACTCTTTCTCCATCATATGACAATACATTCAATTCCCATCCTCCTCAGTCTGTCGATCATCAATTTTATTTCAACTATCTCTCTTCCTCTCGCCGTTTGCCACAGTTGAGACTCGAACTTGGAAGTGATAACAGTGACTAGCCATGTTGCGCCGTTCAACCACGGTCCAGTCCACTGCTACCATCTCGACAACAAATTAAAAATGTCACTAAATATCCGTATGTTAGCCTGGATTCGGACCCGATATTCCGTGATCTCAAGCCCAACGCTTAAGAATTGATCCGCTCAAAATAAGCTTTTCAGAATCCCAACGATTTTTTAATTATGATAGATTTAATTGGTCCATTCTTCTCTGTCGATTTTGGCTTAAAACTATTCAGGCTTATGTTCTGAAACCCATACATGGGTTCATAGTGATCTAATATTAAATAATTAAAGTTTAAGAATTGCTGCTTCAGTGCGACGATCAGCTTCTAGAGCCTTGTTTAAAGAAAGTGCGAATGGAATACCCTTTATTGTACTTTCTGATCTTTATTAGTTTTGCTCCTAATCTATAGGTAAAAACATTCTGTAAGCTACACTCATAAGAACAACTAATAACTCAAAAACATCTCCTATACCCTAGTTTCACCGCTATTTTAGTTGATGTTGTTATAAGTATAGAAACTGCAACTCTTCCAGAATATATACATCTACGTTTTAAATAAAATTGATAATACCAAAAATTGATAAACTGTAATTATGTTTTCTTTTGTTTTAGGTAAGTCCTATGGTCAAAATTAATACTAGTCACAAACGCCCGCTCTGAGTATGTATCTATGTAAGTAATTAATATATGTATATCAAACTGATAGTATTAATAACATAAAGTTTTGTTTTACTTATACCAACTTATTCAGTTAATATTCAGACTTAGTAACTTAAATAACTATGAAATACTGGAGATGAGGTGGATTTATTACATCTAATTATAAAAATGAAAATCTGTATACATTATAATGCAATTTACAGAAACATATGTTTTGATGTCGTTGATAAATAATAAAAATATGAGACGACTCAGCATAGATCCCCGAGGAACACCAAGTTGGATTCCAAATGTAGCAGAAAAATGTTTCCAATTCTAATTGACATTTTTCTGTACTTGAGGTGAGATATTATCCATGATAGGAGTTTACCACTAAAACCTATAACATATCATTTCTTCTCAATAAAGTCAAATTCAAGACAATCAAAGCTCTTAACGTGTCGAAAAACTTAGACCTGTCGCAATATTCTTGTCCAAATAGCAACTCATAAAAAAATATTAAAAAAATAGATATTTTTGTTAAATTCCTCTGCATATAAGGGTCTTTAATTTACAACCGTAACTTTTTGGAAACCTTATTATTTTCTTAAGAGATCATATATGTTCGTTTTAAAAATCAGAATAGAAAAGAGGAGAGTCCCCATTCTCGGCCCCCTTTAATTTTTGACGACAATAAGTAAATTCGATTTTTTAAGGCTTTGTGACTAAAAATTTCCAGATGAAACGAAAAGTTTTTGGCGCCCACTAACCCCCCTCTCCCCTTTTATATATGAAAAAGAGGGAGATTGTATAAGGAAAATAGAGGGGGGGGCAGAGTAATTGTATGGTACAATATTCTATAATATTTCATTAATCAGATAAGTACAGACACGATACTAACTTGACATATTCCTTTAATATTATCTAAGGAGACAAGAGGCAGTAAGATGAAAGAGAAGGCGGCACTTTTTTGTTTCTTACGCCAGTAAAGTTCATAAGTCCATATGATCACGTTTCCATCCATTTATGCCTAATAATTACTACCTAATCGCGATTATAACATAGGGCGGAAATAAGCTGAAAAAATGGGGTGGAGAAAGGGGTAAAAACTTTTCTTTTCACCTGAAAATGTAATTCACTTATTGTCAAAAATTGAAGGGGACCCGAAAACCGGCCTTAGGGACCCTCCTCATTCGAATTTGTTTGTTTTTTCTAGCTCATTAACTGACAGGAATATTTTTCGGCATTCAAAGTATTCAAATTATAATTCTTAATCTAAGAAAAGAAATTGTAAGGATCACGTGCAATAACTTCATATGGGGGTGCCCCGACAGAAGTAGATTTTGTGAATTGTTATCTAAATGAAATCGATGAAAATACCTGATAGGGCATGAAACGATGGCACGTCGTGCCCACCCAGCTCCTGTATTATCACCTCTGCAGGCTATTAATCAACAAACAAACAACTTCCAAACTGCAAAACATTCTACGAATACCAATATAATGTAACAGCATCCAACTACCACGTACCTAGTATTTAGCCAATGCAACAATTTCACACTTTTCGTTCATTTAACATCAGACAGTTGGGTACAAATACTCCGGATCTACTCGATCTACTCGCTCGACAAGGCGTCCCTTACGTCATCTCATTTTTGTAACAGGTATATTAAATGGCGGTGGGAAGCATTCCATTAGAACTCTAATTGCATTACCGAGGAAGGAACTGACAAGCATTTGAAAGCAGATCCCTTAGTAACTAGTTTTTTCTTTCTGAAGTTTCAGAATAATTCCCTGGGGCTCCACTTGTACTGATTAGCGTGAGAGCTAATCGTAAACCCAAAAGTGAAATGTGCTTCTATGCCTTTTTGTTAGCGGTATTCGCCGTCTCCTTTTGTCTCGCGACATAAATTTGACGTTGTCTTCGTTTGAAAGAGGCGCACAGGACCGTACTGCTATGCTTAAACATAAAAATTAGTTTTTACTACGTCATTAAAATTTATTTTTATGGTCAAGCCCCTAATATCGTTGTTTTATTTCGCAGCAGCATAAAACTGCTCTGTAACTTTCTTTAGAGAACCGATAAAGATGTAAAACATGCAAGTCTTTACGTTGTTAACAGATGGCACGTAAAATAGTTAAGATATGTTTTAACATGCTGAAAATTTACTATTACTTTAATAAAGTTTAAGTATCTAATTTTTTCCATTATGAAAAACTTTATATACTTGCTTTTATGTACAACAATAGACTTGCTTTTAATAATAACGGTCGTAACGAATTCACTTGAGACAACAAATGGCACCATTATTTGAAGAGTTTTAATAACGAGGAGATACAGGAATTTTAGTAAATACATCTATGAAGAACAGAAGACTAATGCTGGCGATAATAGTAACAGAAAGTTTTCCGATATAATTGGGAATCTAGCTTCTCGAAAGCCGCTGCTAAAATGTCAAATGAGGCAGAGAATAAACTATGGACTATGTTATTAGTGATGGGAACATCTAGACCTCTGGTCTGTATTATGCTTCGATTGTATGAAGAAAAATTTGCTTTGAAGATTGACAATACTAACTCCAATAAATGTAAAGTTGCTAAACACATGGTTGGTCAGACAAGGCTGCGTTGTGTCAACATTCCTCTTTAACATCTATAATGAACAGTGAACACGGGATGTGATATGTGTTCTAGAACTAATAGGATGGAGTTGTTATAGGACGAACTCGGGTTTCTAACTTATTGATGCCATCGATATATTGGTTTGGAGATGTTTGTTGTGAGCGAATTCTCTCATTTCTTTGCACATTCTGCGGAAAGAGATATATAACGTTGTCTAGGGAAAAACTAGATGAAACAGGAGCTGAGAAAGATCACCAAAACATTGGGCTAATACCACCAAGGAGCTAATGAGAGAGCTTTGATGAGGCCGTGCGTTTAACAGGCAGCCGCGATAGATGTACAATTGTCGGACATGCTATACGGCAAAGAGAGGTCAGCTACAGCTATGATGAATCACAAGACACACAGCTGTTCATAGACAAGCAATAATTCTCTCGATCCTAAGAAACTATAGGATAAGGACGCAGTATCTTTTTTTCACATAGATTTATGATATTTTGCCGACGGATTTAAGACACGTTAATATATTTAAACACTTTAGTTATTTATTCTATATTTAGACAGATATTATTACCTTCTCTGATCAATATAAAAAATAAACAGTTATGTATAGGAGCCATTCTCTGGGATTTTAAAAAAAATGTTTTAATCAATTTTTGGAAATTTCTAGCAATATTTGAGATTCAAGAAAATAATCAAAAATTTAAATTTCCAAAAATTGATAAAAAAATTCTGAAAGAATTCACAGTTATTCTTTGAACCCTTACAAACTCTCTTAGGGTGGTCCAAGAGTACACGCGGGCTATTATTATATAATAAGTAATTTAAAAGACAGCTTGACCGCATTAAATATAAATCCTAGTGTCGTGAGGGATATTCAAAAATCAGTGATCTTGAACACCTGTAGCATCGTCCGCAAGTTTCTCGCTTAATATGACTGACTTATTGCCCATCTTGCCGTCAGGCCGATGTGCATGAGATAAAGTACCGCTCAGTGTGAGAGAAAGGATAATAATAATAATAATAATAATAATAATAATAATAATAATAAGTCCATTTGACAATGACACTCCAGCGATAGCACACTTCGAGGCCCTCTGTCACAGACTTTTAGAAGGGCAAGACGAAGTGTGCCTGGCAATCAGTACGGAAGAAGTCCAACAGGCGCTTGTTGGCACTAAGAACTTCGCTGCCCCGGGCCCAGACGGCATAAACAACTGGTGGTGGAAGAAATTTCCTTCCACTCACCGCCGTCTGGCTCGAGTTTTCAACTCGTGGTTGAACGAGGGGCAGCAGATTCCGGACTGGTTTGCCGAAGGGCGAACTGTACTAATTCCCAAAAAGGGGGACCTGTCCAACCCGAAAAACTACAGACCGATCACTTGCCTCAATTCCTGCTACAAGTTAATTACACGTATCTTGTACGCCAGGACTTTGAGGTCAGTTGAGCCTGTATTCCAAGAGATACACGAGCAGCGAGGCAGTAAAAAAGGTTTGGCAGGCTGCAAAGAGAACCTATTGATAGACCGCTGTATTGCTCAGGATTCTGTGCAATACAAGCGTAATCTATCAATGGCGTGGATCGATTACCGTAAGGCATTCGATACAACATCACATGCATTATTGTTACACCTGCTCCAATGCCTTGCGGTACCTGCCCCAATAGTGAGATGCATTGAACAACTGATGCCACTCTGGAGAACCCGCTTCACCGTAACATCTGGTGCTCAGCTGATTTCGACAGAGCCGGTATCATTTAGGAGAGGAGTTTTTCAGGGCGACTCGCTCAGTCCTCTCCTATTCTGCATCTCACTGCTGCCGTTGTCTGTAGAACTACGTCAAACCCGCGGATGCCAATGTGGATCACCCAGCAACCGGAGGCACAAGGTCACCCATTTATTCTATATGGATGACCTAAAACTGTATGCCTCCGGAGAGGGCGAACTCCAAAACTCTCTTAGGGTGGTCCAAGAGTACACGCGGGCTATTGGCATGGAATTTGGGTTGGACAAATGTGCAGTCGTCCACCTCAAGAGAGGACGATGCGGGCTATTCCCTGAAGATGCGTAGCTGGCAGACGGAAGCATCCTAAGACATCTGGATGCCGGAGAGACCTGCACGTACCTGGGTGTGCAACAACATCACATTCAGGACGTAAAACAAATTAAGGACACTCTCCGCGGCAAGTACAGACACCGACTTCGAAAGATTTGGTCTTCCGAACTTTCGGGAAAGAACAAGGTGTCTGCGACTAATATACTTGCCGTTCCGATTCTGCTCTACTCCTTTGGAGTAGTCAAGTGGACAGTAGATGAGCTGCGTCAATTGGATAGGGATACCCGCAAGATGATGCATATTCACAGAAGCATTCATCCTAGATCGTCCGTTCCACGAGTGTACCTCCCACGTCAACGGGGGGGCAGAGGACTCCTAAGCCTGGAGTGCATGCATCGCAGAGTAGCGCTGAGTAACTATGGCATGTAACATCTTGAGGAGCTCAGATCCACTCCTGCGGTTAGTGAGAGATCATGAAACCGTAGGAGTGGGCGGATTTTTATTTAAGGCAGCACGCAGGGCCGCAGATGATCTCGGTCTCGTTTTCGACTTCAGGCGAAGAGGCAGGCGAGGTGCTGATGCACAGTCAGTAACTGAGCTTCCGCCAAATCGCCTGACAACCCAAATTAAAGCTGCCGAGCAGAGAAATCTGTTCAGGCAGCACGTCGATAGACCCATGCATGGAGTGTTCTACAACAACATAGAGACACTGGGTTTATCGACAAAGCTGACCTTCTCATTCCTGAGGTCAGCAGTGCTAAAGTCGGAGACCGTGGGATTCATTGTGGCCTGCCAAGATGGTGTCATTAACACCTTGGTCTACCGCAGTCGTGTTATGGGTGTAGAGGTCCCCGACCTAAATTGTAGGACCTGCCATCAGGCGCCGGAGTCGCTCATGCATTTACTATCTGCATGTCCGATTTACGCGACTTCGGCCTACATCCACAGACATAACGCGGCTTTACGAGTGCTGTATTACCATCTTCGGCACTCGTACGAGGTAGACCAAACACCAGTGCTGCCATGTTCCCGGAGAGATCGAGTCCGTTGTCGAGAACGAGAAGTGCCGACTTTATTGGAACTACTCGTTCCCGACCGTCAGGCTGATTCAAGCCAACAAGCCTGACATAGTCCTCCTCGACCACCAGACCAAGGTGATGTATGTCATCGAGTTCTCGGCGCCTGCCGAGACAAACATCACCTTGAAGGAGGAGGAGAAACGGACCAAATACCGAGATCTCCGGTATGAGCTCCGAGCGCTATACCCAGACTACTCGGTCAAGATGGTCGTCCTGATAAAAATCAGCCGAATGGTTGGCAGGCCAAATGCAGAAGGCAGTCGTCTTAGGGTCCCTGCGTCTACTTAGGGCACACGATTCTGGAATCTACAACCACTAACCCTGCGGGATGTGGGGAGTGGTTGTAGATAATTCGCTGGCGCTTCCCCTGTGAAAATCGGAGACACGGGAGAACTGTCCAGCATCGCTAACGCGAAAAAAAAAAATAATAATAGTAATAACCCTGCGGGATGTGGGGAGTGGCTGTAGATATATTGCTGGCACTCTTTCTGTGTGATGTCGGAGGCCACGGAAGACTGTCCAGCGTCGGGAAACCGAAAATAATAATAATAATAATAATAACATTTCAATAGCTTGATTAGATTACCGCAAAGCTTTTGACTCCATGCCGCATTTCTGGATATGAATATTGGTCCTATATAGAACCAATATTTTGTGCTACTAGGGAATAAACTTGATATATTAATCTTAAACAAAAAACAAAAAAAGTGCGCATATTATAGACGTTGCAATTCCCTTTGATGAAAATGTCAGAAGAGCAAGAAATGAAAAGATCAGCAAGTACCAGGATCTAGCAAATATACTTAAAGTTATTTACTTACTGGAGAAGGTTTTATACCTGATCATCAGAGAGTGAAGGACTTGCTGAAAAAGCTACAATTTTGGCTACCTGTAGCACTATTCCCAGGGTATTGGGCCATGAGCACACCGTTGATCGTTTAGACTCTGGTTGGTCATGAATTAGAAAAATCCAACAATTAGTTGTGAATTAAAAAAAAAATAAAAAATAGACGAGGTTATTGAAAAGAGAAAAAAATAATCACACAGTATAGTGAGAAGTTCAGACAATATTATCTATTCTTACACTTATATTTTGAAAAATTATGCTTTATGATGCTTGATGTAATCCAGTGTGATCTATTTTGAATGGAAACACCCCTGTAAAAAATGTGTCTATTATCTGATTTTAACGGAGCTTATTTTTAAAGATAGGCCATCGAAAGTTCTACTTTATGACAAAAATTTAAAGATAAATTTCAATTTTCAAGACCTACCATGATTTTTTTTCAATGTCAAAAATGCACAAATTTGATCAGCGATTTTTTTTTATATAAAATCTAACTATAGCACTGGATTCAGAAACATCTCAAATGGGTAAATCCGGAATTTCGTAAAAAAATATTAAATAATGACAGATTTATGTAGGTAATATTTTATCATAACTTTTACATGATTTTCTTTAAAAATCGAAGTAGCCCATGAAAAATAAAAAATAGAAAGATAAATTAAGTAGATAGTTTTAATAAATATTGTCCTTTAAACAAAATTAATCTATTACTCGGGCCTGACCTGTAAACTTTAGATTTTATTACGCAATAATAAGAAGTCCATCGGTGTTAAATCCGGGGATCGGGGTGACCATCCAATTAACGGGCTACCTCGACCTATCCATCGATTGGGAAAGTTAGAATTAAGCCATCTGGTAACCACTCTGGCATTATAGACAGAGCCTCCATCTAACTGAAAGTGTAGATTTACTTTTTCTTGTATTGAAAGTTCATGTAGCATATTTCAAAATTCTTTCCTTAGGAACTGTAAAAACTGCATGCTATTCATATTGCCTTAAAAAAAGGAAGGACCAATGATTGTTTCATTGAGTAGCCCACACCAAACATTAACTTTTTGGGAATGTTGTTTTTTACAAGTAATGACCCACTATAGGTTTTCTGTAGCCCAAAACCTACAATTTTGTGACGATGCCACCCCATTTTGTTTTCAAAGTTGCCTCATCGCTGAATAAAGTAGTTTTCAAAAATTTCTGTTATTAAGGTACCCTCCTTAAGCCCACAAGCAAAATTCAATCCGTGTATCATCATCACCAGGTTCCAACGTATGTATAAACTTGGGTTTGAATGGTTTTTCCTTATTCTTTTTAAGGCATCGGCGAATATTTTCTATAGGTAAACTCAAATCTAAGCTAGCTACTCTTACACTGGCGTTTGGATTGTTGTTAAAATAATTTAAAACGGTCTGCTCGTGCCTTGGTCTTCTTTGTACATTATCCGTTCTTATAATACGCCTTGTCACATTCATTAAAAGTTTTGTTTATTTTAGAAACGGTACTTTTAGTGATGTTGGGCCTATTCCGGTGCCTACTATTAAACATATCACATGCCTCTCCCAAAGTTCTCTCATTATCTTCTCTAAGGCGCACAAGTTCAATTTTTTCTACTACATTTAGAGTACCCATAATTTCAACATCAAACTAATAAACTAATACTTGATAATATTATTGATCAATTTTATAATTTCAATTTCAATAACAATATACTCTGAGTAAATGCGTATTTTAAAGATTTAACGTCTGACTTTAAAATTTGTTTTCCATGGCACCCTATCATTATCTGTCATTACTCAATAAAAAGACAATATTTATTAAAACTATCCACTAGACCTATCTTTCTACTGTTTATTTTTCGTGGGCTACTTAGATTGTTAGAAAAAATCATGTAAAAGTTATTATAAAATATTACCTACATTAATTTTGTCATAAATATGTCATTATTTAATATTTTTTCACGAAATCGCTAATCAAATTTGTCCATTTTTGACATTGAAAAAAAATCATAGTAGGTCTTGAAAATAGAAACTTGTCTAAATTTTTGTCATAAAGCAGAGCATTCGATGGCCTGTCTTTTAAACAAAGTCCCATTAAAATCAAATAATAGACACATTTTTCGCAGGGGTGTTTCCATTCAAAATGGGTATATGGCGAGAGAACATACGAATTTATTATTACAGAACAGTTACCGACGTAGGCATTATTTCTGTGAGATTTACTTTCTTTTACAAACATTAAATACTTCCATACCTGTAATAAAAGCAAGTCCTTCAAATTATTCGTATTCCAGAATATTGAAATATGAACGTAACCAATTTCTCATTAGCATCCAAAGAGCTTTATGAGTGCTTATATAATTCAATTTAATTTACTGTAAACACGTATCCTGTGACTATTAATATCCGGTTTGGATGTTCATTAGGAAGGTCACCTGATGATAATCGCGGTTCATCAACATCATGGCACGCCGTCTTATTAAAATAACGACGTTTAGCGTTCACCCGGTTATTGACTGTAAGCGAATCTCTGCTCAGAATTCAATTATCTCTGCCATTTTAATTAACTAAACGGTTAATTAAATTTAATAACACCCTAACAAATTTTGCAATTCAATACAACTGGCGACGATCTGAAGCGATATTTTAAAATGGGCTGTCGAGTCGTTCGCGAACGAAACTTTGGCGTTCAGGCTGGAACGCCTATTACATTTGTTTTACTCGGCAGAGGTGTGTTAAATTTCGTTTCATATCTTGCCAGGGCCGGATTGTGCCGGTAGCAAAAGAAACGTTTCAGGTTATTATATTTTCTGTCCCATTTGCATGTATTCTAACTATTTCCTAGTTAAAAATGTCCGATATGCAACATTAAAGTGGTGAAAAACTCTTGTTTTGTTTGCCGTAAGTGCTCAAAATGTCATAATTATATTGTACTAAGAGAATAAGTCCAATTTCCAGATAATGCTTTTTAGCTCAGTGACATAAATAGCTGAACTTCTCTATCGGTTCGCGGGTCCATTCCTTCCAATCCATTGATGAGGGTTGGTATTATTTAAGTGGTCTCTAACTGCATTTAAATAATGTGGTGGAGCACCAACTTGCTGAAACCATATCCTATTTCGAATTCTTTCAGGGTGATTTACCAATAATTGTGGCAGGCAGTTTTTCAAAAAATGAAGATAAATACCTCCTGTCAATGTGCCATCAAAGAAATGTGGCCCTATTACATGTTCTCCAATAATTCCTCCCCAAATATTTATATACCATCTGTGTTGGTTATCAACTTGAATAAAAAAGCTCGTAAAAAAGTGAGGATTTTCCGAAGCATAATAGTGGGAATTGTGGCTATTAACAAATCCATTTTTATGAAATTTGCCTTATCAGCGAATAAAACATTATTGAAGGAGTTGACAACATCTTGCATTTTACCCCTGGCCCTATTACAAAATTGTAGGCGCTTTTGAAAATCGTCATCAGATAATTGCTTGGGCATTTGAATATGATACGCATGCAACTTATTTGTTTTTAAGATTCGACCCACAGACCAGATTCCTACTAATCAGCTCACTTCTCCTTGATTAACATGGATATTCTCAACCGTTGCCAGCATAACAGAAAACTCATTTTCTTCGTTCACAACACGTTTTATTCTTTCACTTTTGTTATATTCATTATTCCGCTTTATTAAAATTCATATTGTACAATCCCAAATATTTTAAATTCAGTACTAATTGTAACTATCGACCGATAAGTGTGATAAATGCTCCGTTGTACGCGACAATTTATAACAAACTGAGGTTTTATTGCTTGTCGAAAAACGAAAACGGCAACAAAATGTACAAAAAAGCATTACAGTAAAGGACTTGTTAAATACTATTTACTCATTTCAATGGATTGAAAGAAATGGTCCCACTACATGGCCTCATTTCAAAATTACACAGACGTGTGTCAATCAAAATGGGCAACACGTCGAACACCTATTATAAATTTTTCTAATGAATTATTTGTGGAAATTTCTTTCTTCAAGTTTATTCTTGAATTTGACACTTATTTATTTATAAAACGAAAATGGTTGCAAGTAGCCATAGGGAAATACTTTAAAAAAATGTTGGTTTTTCATTTCTACATCACATCGTTAAAAAATATACAGAGTGTTCCATTTGAAAAAATTGAGAAAATTCAATTTAAAAACTTCTTAATTGAAAAAGAATTTTTTGCCGCCCTATACAGTTTTAGGAAATTAAAATGATTCCTAAGCTGTCCCATCTGCTATAAATAAACTAGTTTACAATAAATCAGTCGTGATCCATGCCTGGAAATCATCCTTTCCCATGTATTTTGACACGCTGAAGCCGATAAAATTATGAAAGAAAATTCTACCGCTTAGATATCTCACAAATTGCATTTTAAGTGTACTAATATTAGCACACATTTGACAGAAGGTCGATATCAAGGACGGCGGGATATCAACACGAAGTAAGAAGCTGAAAACATTTCCCTTTATGTCGATCATTAGAGGATAAAAGGGTTCTCTGTCGTAAAAAGAGATAAAACTTTCAGCTGCAGGACATAAGTTTTCCCTGCATTTTGGTAATGAATGTTTATTTGAGTTTAGAAATCAACTGTTAGGTGCCATTTCTTTCCTGATAACCCATTCGAAACCAGGGGATAAATATAGTATCTACATAGTAATGATAAAAATACGTATACTCGTGTTGAGAGTAACGACTTTGCATTGGTGCACTAAACAACGCTGCTGAAGCGCTGTTTCTGAAATTTTCTCAACTTTTTGCGGCAAAAATATGTTTGACGGGCTCATTCGGAATTTTGGCATCAGATTCGAGTACATCGCATTGAAATGGATATCAAAAACAAAGTCACTCCTGTTATGAACGACTTTTCAGATAGCTATGTCACTTTCTCTACACCCGTATTTTAGTACTTTGACTGTTTCTCTGAATTTATTAGAATTTTTGATGATTTGAAGCAAAATGGACCAAATTCCTATTCAGTGTGTCAAGATGCATCGGAATATGGTACACTGTTCATTAGTATATGATCAAAATTTTTTTATGTGGCTGTGTAATCAGTTACAAAAGTAAATGGCAGAATTTCAGACTAGCTTCAAACATGTATGCACTACAGTTCGATTGCGAGCTGAAATATTTGAGTAATGCCTACCAAGAATATTAAAATTTGACGTCAAAGGTTACATTTTCAATTCACTTTAACATGTGCATTTCAAATCTTTATATTAAGAGGAGAAGGTAATTAAACTTTCAATAAAGAATACGAATTAATTAACAAGTAATTTTGGTTCTATTCATTCTGTAGTAAACGTAGGAAATACAACCCAATTTAGTTTTAATATCTATTTATGGCTTCCGGCTAAGTTCGATGAAGTAATAATTTTCGAGAAATAATAAGCCAACATCACGGCGTATACGGGAATTTAATAAAAAAACAATGATGTCGTTCATAAAATTAATAAACTCGACGGGGATCTTATGCCCCGCTGGGAGCTTAATATAACAATTATTAAGAATCAGCTCAATTACGAGCCCCTTCGGGGTAACTTTGCGTGATATTTATAAAGAAAAGTAAGCTTTAGCGGGAGCGTTTAACTACACATTAAAGATCAATATTAATGAAACATATTTACGTTTGGTGCTTGGAAACTGGAGGCGTATTAAATTGTACGTCAGTTAAATTAATTTGATACTAATTATTAAAAGGCTTAGGGATCGATAAGAATTTCATCATAAGAAATTGTCAATACTTCAAAAGCAACGGCATTCGGTAATTTAATTTAATGACTTTATTTATGTCAATGTCCTGGCGGGGTTTAGGTATGTCTACTCCACCACTCAACCGGAGCACGTTTGTATACAAACATCAACACAACAACCATTCCCAGAGATATTGCCATCTACCGCAGCTGTCTACAACGGTCTAGTCCACTGCTACTGGCTCGGTATCACATCAAGAACACCACTATACATCCACACCCAGACCAGGATTCGAACCCTGGACTCCGTGGTCGCAAGCTGAACACCGCGTCACTAAGTCGGTAACTGTGACTAAAATAAATGTTGTTCTGCTTAACCGCTGAAATTTCTTCAATAGTTCGAAAACAGACCACAGGTGTTCTATTCCATATGCTGCTTATCATTATGTTATCTTTAGCATGTTGAATAAAATATTTTGTCCAACGCAGGTATAGAATATGGCTATTATTATGTAGTGTAGGCCAATTAGACGATAATTGACCTAAACTTGAAAAAGATTACCGAATGAATGGATTTTTACGAAATTTTCTGGATTCTGTTCGTATTGATGTCTAGATCAAACTCCACAAAAAAAATTCTGCCGCTATTGCCCCGCAATTTTTTTAAACAATGATTTTGTTGTTCATTTGTTAATTACCAAAATTTAGGTAAATTTAAAAAATAAAATGTATTTATAGATAACTTGGCGAAAGATGACAACTTTTTTATTCTTGTAAAATTTTCGGAAAAATGCGTAATTTCAGAGATATATCGTTTCGAATTTTTCCAAAAAGGTGGACGGGGAATAAAAAGTGACGAGAAAAATCCACAAAAATTCTGGTGAATGTACTATCAAAATGCAAGACTTTTTCCTTTATGACTTTTTCCTAAAGTGCATTATGTCCAAGTTTTTCCGGAAAAACATGACAAAAATGGCTCTTATCGGAAAATGGAAAATCTCGTAAATTGTAAAATTTAAAATTCTGGAAGAATTCAGGCGTATACGTTATGATATTCTTTGAAAGTTTGTTTTTTTGTAATTTTCTGTAACGTGCATATTTTCTGAGTTTTCAACCGTTCTGGGGATGTCGCGCAAGCCCTCCAAAAAGCAACCTCTTTGGTGAAAAGAACCTTGTTTTACTGATTAATCCTTGAAGATACAAAAAAATGCTCATTATAAAAAAGAAAGCTTGACTAATTGCCTAAAAAAAAGTCCTTTTGTAATTTTCTTGTATGTGCCATGGTTTTCGAGAAAATCGATATTAACAAAAATTTCAAATTTGTATTTTTAATGCGCGTGAATTTTCGTTATTTGAAATTTTTTGCGTGCGGCCTATAGAAAAAATTGAATTGCTCGAAAACCAAACAAGCTAGGAAGAAAAATCAAAATAGGTTTTAAAGGCGATATAAGTTACTCTTTTGTGTTGCCATTTTTGAGGGCTATTGATATTTATTAGTATATAAAAATAACAATATAATATAGTTGTCTCTTGATTTTTTGTGCATCTAACTATTCACAGGCCCATAAAAAATAAGTGACTATAATATAAGTTACAAATGCATTATCTTTTAGTTTAGATATCAATAGCCATCAAAAACGGAAACACAAAAGAGTATTTTATATCCCCTTTAAAACCCATTTTTATTTTTATTCCTAGCGTGTTCGGTTTTCGAGCAATTCAATTTTTTCTATAGGCCGCGCGCAAAAAATTTCAAATAAACGAAAATTCGTTCGCATTAAAAATACAAATTTTGCAATTTTTTTTCTATATCGTTTTTCTCGAAAACCATGGCATATACAAGAAAATTACAAGAAGACTTTTTTTATGCAATTAGTCAAGCTTTCTTTTTTATATCTTCAACGGTTAATGAGTTATCAGTAAAATACGGCTTTTTTCACCGAAGGGGTGGTACCCCCAGAACTGATTTTTGTGGTTTTGGGATGTATAATCCCTCCACTAACAGTTACTGAAGCAAATTCTCAGATAACATTTTTGTTATAGAAATCTTTATAATTATTTGACTAATATGGCCTATAAATTTTGTAATTTATGGTCTGATTCGTATGAAAATCTGTATGTGGGGATTTTCGATTATATTTAGTCGAAATTCAAGAATTTAAAACGTCGGCTTCAAGATAAACAATAGGTTGTGTCATTTATTTAAATAAATAAATAATTTTAATCATTTTCAAACGCGTTTTTAAGAACAAACCTAACTGTTAAAAATGTACCAAAAAGGAGAAAACAATGTTAATAATAACAATAATTATGTTAATAAACGTGAAATGGGTCTACGTCTATTGACATAATTATTGTTATTATTAACATATTTTCTTCTCTTTACTGCATTTTTTAACAGTTTTATTTCGTTTTAAAAGCGTTGTTTTTAATTCTTTAAAATTATTAATTTTTTTGGGTGGCTTGAAATGGTTCCTTAATCAAGTTATAAATAAGAAGTTTTATTGAAAGCCATAAGAAAAATTGTAGTGAGCAACAATAACTACAAAAGCTCTTGCCAAGTATGAGCCAGGTTTATACAGAAAACTACTTATATCAGTATTTTAAAAGCAATCATACATAAATCACTCACGCTGGCTACCTAACACCTAACTTTACCTATCTTTGGAGCTCGTCTAAGCACAGGACAATCAATAACCTTGCCTGAAGTACACGTCCACCCAACAACGCGACTGCAGACAAAACAGATCTCATGTAGAAACATTTTAACTTATCAGTAATTTGCAGGTAGTGTCTGGAAACAAACGGACGTGTGTTCCAGATGGTCATGGCAGCTCCTGATAAATTTGACAGGCTAATAAACGCGATTATTGTATTGTACTTTGTTCATAGCACAAATTCTCGCATCATGACAGGTAATGTTCGGCTATACCAGTGCGTATATATCAAAATGATCTAGGAGCCGCTTGTGTTTTGAACATTTTTAGAGTTAATTGAAACAATGAAAGTAATGGAATCTTTATTTCTACATTTAAACAGAGGATAAATGCAATTTTATAGAATTTTTTTACAAAATCACAGTAATTTTTTTTATCCCCTTCTGATTGAAGGAATTTAGTGTCAATTTATTCTTTAATTTCCTTAATACCCTACACAGATATTTGAGCCATCAAAATGGGTTTAACCAATTTATGCCAAGGTGCCTTACCTCTAAGACCATATGTTTCCAGTTTATTAATAGAGACTGACTGATTTATTAGGTCAAAAGCTAGTATTGCAGTCTGGGATTGGATATTTTTAACGAAAACTGCGAGCATCTGACAGTATTTTTTTGTATTTTCGGAAAAATGTATAATTCTCTTAAAAATAACACGTTCTACTAGATATTGTCTGTAATTGTTTATTTGTGGCATATTCAGATTTTCTTACTTTTTATTGGGTATTTTGCCACTAAAAAATATTTAAAAATTTTAATGAAAAAACCTCTGCGCCAAACGGATCAGACAGAGGTTGGTTCTTGAGTACTTGACTGTTTCAAAAAGTCTCACACCTAAAAATATATAAACTAGAACAATGTTATAAACTAAAAACTCAAAATCAAAGCTATAGGTAGTTAACGTTTCGGAAGAGAATCTACTTCCGTTCTCAAAACTTTTTTGGCCGTCAACCATGACAGTTCTTTGTTTATGTATTTCCATAGTCACGTGAGACAGTAAATTATATTTATCTTATTTTTACTTACTTCGTCTCTAAGGATGGGCAACCAACTAGTACAAAAATCTATTGAATAATTAGAAACGCATCTATCCTCGTTTAATAAAATAATCGCGGATTCTTTAAGTTTTCTTTTAGTTCCGTTGCTCTCTTTTTCCAAAATCTTCGCCGAGTCCCATTTAATTCTATGATTATTATCCCACGCGTGTTCACAAATTTTGGATTTTTCAAATTCTCCCCTTTAGCGTAATTTCTATGTTCACCAAGCCTTACGTTGAAAGGTCTAGATGATTCACCTACGTAATGTTTTCCGCACTCACACGGAACACTATAAATACAATTTTTTGAATTTTGAACAATCTTTGGAGGTTTGGTTCTTGATAAAACCGATCTTAGCGTGGAGCCCGTTTGAAAAACCGTTCGTACGGAAAACCTATTCCCAATTTTTCGTAATTTATCCGATAAACCATGTATATATGGAATTACTGCCATTAACCTAAATACCTCAGGTTGTGATAGTATATTCTCTCTACTATCAATGTTCAATAACTGACTATCAACAAAACTCTCAGGAAACAGTCAAGTACTCAAGAACCAACCTCTGTCTGATCCGTTTGGCGCATAGGTTTTTTCATTAAAATTTTTAAATATTTTTCAGTGGCAAAATACCCAATAAAAAGTAAGAAAAACACGTTCTACTATTTTAAAAATGGTGTACAAAAATGCCACTGGTTGGTATTTTTCCGGTAAAGTATTATGTCCTTATGCCCTATTTTGTGTAAAGGAAGAACTCTGGCTATTTTTAAAATAGATGGAAATATTTCTTCAGTGATAGATAGATTTATTAAATATATGTAAATGGAGCTACTAAACATTTTAGAGACTCTTTAAATTAAATTAATATTTGTATTGTTTACTCCTGATGCGTTGCTGTTGTTTAATTATTCCGTGATAATATTAAAGATTTTATTATCTGTCACAGGTTGTAAAAAAATCGGTAAAGGTATTTACACAGAATTTCCCTCTTTATTTGTGCAATAGCGGACTCTAAAAATTATTGCGCATAATAATAGGAATATAGTTATCAGTTATCACTATTATTACAGAGAAAACTTGATAATTTTTGGTCAAAAAAATATACAGAGTGGTCATCTGACAACAAAAATTCAATACTAAATAACAGGTGTCAAATATGGAAAGCTGGCGCAAATACCTTTACAGATGCCCATCATGGTTGAATTATTTCTTGGGATGTACATTTCTCAATAAAACTATAATAGGTATACTCGTAGGTACATATGCCAAATATTATTGCCATCTGTCACATTTTCAGTTCCACATTCACGCAGTGGAGTGGAAGTATAGCAGTGGTTAAAAAATTTCATATATATTTTTTTTAATTAGGTTTAGAATGGTATGAAACGTGGAAATTTTAAATTTAAGAAAAAAATTTTTCCACCTATTCTATGGTTGTGGTAAAAGACAACACATTTTTTTTTAATAGGTTTAGAATGCCATGAAACGTGGAAATTTTAAATTTGGGCAAAAAACATTTTTTTCTCTATTCTAGTGATAAAAAAATTTTCAAAAATGTTGGTAAACAAAATTTTTTTGCTGAAATACGTTTAGAATGTCATGAAACGTGAAAATTTTAAATTTGAGCAAAAACATTTTTTTATTGTATATTCTCCTGTGAAAGTTTAACCATTTCTTCGCTGACAGTAGCGTCAACTACCTACCAAATTTGACTGTTCTCCGTCAAGTAGTTTTTTAGTTAATGCACCAACAGACAGACCAATAGACAGACAGACGGACTGACGGAATTGAAAAACCTATATTTTCGTAATCTACATGATCTGAAACGTTAAAATCCGAAAAAATCTTGGAGGGAAATTTTTTCTCGAATACAATATTTCTCTTCGCTATGCGAGGGAAGTAAAAAATGAGGGGTATACTGGTATAAAATGTATGTTTAATTCAAGAGTTCATCATTTAGTTTGCAGGGTACATTTATAAAATATGTGTTAAAATGCTGTGGAATAATAAATTATTCAGTTACGTTTTTTTTTATGTAAATTTGCATTTCATGAACATTATTTATTTTATTTCTATCGCTCGGCGATGGTTCCTATTGTCGTTTTTCATCAAGCCACGTCCAGTATACAGTGAGCTAGGCTCTCAAAAATAAAGGAATACCCATATTTCTTCGTGATTGCATTACATTTAGTGGTTAAGTATTTTCTGACTAGCCTATATCAAGAATAAAAAATTCAAGTGTTTTTATTTCACATAAACTGTGCCGTTTAATTCACCTGGTAGGTGGTGAAGCGTCACTTTGACACTAGATCTTTGGCAGTCGGTTGACGATAAACGAAATGCGAAAAGCTCGGGCGCCACTTCCTTTTCTGGTGGAACAACCAATTACCCTCAAAGCCGGTTCAGCAGGGCTTGAGTAGCTACAGTGAAGAAACGGTAATGTCCAGCGGATCTGGGAATGTTAGACTTCACATACGCCACAGTAAAGAGCACGATTTAGATTAGATAACAAGATTTATTGTCTTAGAACCTACTATTTACAATACTACTTATTACTATAACTACTATTACCAGACAAACAACCAAGAGCTTAAACTAAAGTTAGGCTACGGTAATTGGAAGCGAAGCTAAGGTGATAACGGCGATAATACAATGATAAAAACAGTCAGGCGCTTAACGAGACGGTGATCGGTAAACGGTTGGTGAGTGGTGCCGACGGTCAAAAGCGGTAACGACGGGCGGTAATGCACACTGTGTGGTGTCACTGCTGGTTTGTTAGTCGACTGCTGCTTACGGACAGACGGTGTGTACTAAATGCTGGCTTGCGGAAACTAGAATAGATACAGCACTGCTAGAGTGGGGCACGGTGTAGTCGGAATGCGCACCAGTCCTGGGACTTAGAAAATTAAATCGGTCTTACCTACAAGTTCCTCTACTAACTATTCCTTACACACGTCTATCTCGCGGTGGGATACCAACTAAATGCTCCAGACTAACTGACTAATTTCAATAAATGTAAGTATATAGTACATGGTAAACTACATTGCGCACGCCTTTACACTTCAAATATTTTCACGGATTACCTAGCCTCTATAATTCAATACAATATAATATAAATATATAACCTACTTAATGTTAAACCAGACGGTTTGGGGTGCAATTTCTATAACGAAAGACGCTTCGTTACATGACATGTGCCTGTGCAATGTCGATTTTCTTAGGAACTATAGGGACAGGCGCTTAAAAATACGTCTATCTTGGTTCAATTTTTTACAAAAAGAATTTGTTAACTACAAATGCCTGTGTGCATGTCTTCCTTTATAGCTCTCTTTGCTTTTACGCCTTTAGTATTTATAAATATTTTTCTTAATTTCCGGCATAAAAGGCATTATGAAATGCTAGAGCATTCTATGCCGCTGTAAACTACCATTAAACGTGTTTATTTGCGATGTAACACCTAAATAATATATACCACCGTAGAATGCAGAAGGTCTGAAATTACGCGACGTGTAAAGTCTTAAAGGTGTAACTAGATATTCCAAGTAATGAATGTACAAAGAGAAATTTTTACAATCTCCCTCGGTACAAATTGAACCATTTCCAAGAAAAGAGTCAGTTAAGTCTGAAAATGTACGAAACTGGAACTGTTATTGGTACAGCGGCTCCGAGTGCGGAACAAGGGAAAACCTTTATAAATGGTCGGGAGAGGCATATTACCGCAATTATTTCAAAAGTAGATCCTGCTAAAGATATAAATGGTATTTCGGTAGAATTAGAAACCAGTATTGCAACTACGAGGCACAGGCATAAGATCATCATGTCGCTTATAGAAATAAGTCTTGAACCCCATATTATTATTTCAAGAATTCTCCGTATTTTTGAGACGTAATTAAAGTCCAAGGTGTTTTCAAATTTGAGTCAGTGCATGTTTTAAATTTTATTATAACCCAAGCAAGAGATCTTCGGCAAATGAGAGGATTTAATAGTTACTTTGAGTTTATCAATTAAGCGAGACAAAGATAAAGTAATTGATATTAAAAATGGAAGAAGCTGCAAAATACTTGTTTGGATGGCGCTACCAATTTTGTTTAAATCATTAACCCTCGAGAAAGTTAGAAAGCACGGTTACCTGGTATTAAATCACAGTTCCATATGATTTTAAGATCAAAAATAGTTCCTGCAACTATTAGGGTGCATTTAAGAAACAATTTTATTTTATTAGTGTGTCTAAATGCAGCATTTTTATAACGGCTACTTAAGAGCTCTTATAAAACAGTTGTTTAGTTGTTTATCGCAATAAAGTAACAAACAGAAGGGGGTTGGTTATATAGCGGGACTAGATGAAGCTTTAATAAAACTGTTATATAGTGACGGTATTGAATTTTCTTAAGACCTGAAGAAATATGTATGAAATTGTTTTCTTATGGTTTCAATAAGCTTTATAAAATATCGAGAGCGTCTGAAATATTTTGTAAGATGGTGTATTTCTAGCTGTTGTAAAAATGTTTTGAAAGTGTTCCTGAGCGTAACATTGTTTTATGAAATTAGTAGCAGCAACATTTCTGCAGCTCCCATAATATATCCAATTTCTAGTTGGGCTATATCGATCGTACCAGCACCTTATATAATTGAATGTATCATGTATCGCCTTACCTCTTTGCTGAAAAGTTTTTACTTTATTTTTCTTTATCGACTCCATTTCAAGAGTTTTAAAAATAAGTAAATACATTGAGCTCTATTTCACGCGCGTCCCAACTAGCAATTTGATATTTTATAAAAGTTGTAGGAATGTTCCCGACACAAATATAAAACAATATTACTCTCAGAAACACTTTCATAACGTTTTAACAGCACTATAAATGCAAAATTGGCACCATCTTATAAAATATTTCAGTCGCTGTTGATATTATGTAACAGCTATTGGAACCATTACAAAATAATTATATAAACATTTTCAGAAGCCTTATGAAAATTTAGTATTAATACCATCATTATCTAGTAGTTTTATTAAAGCTTCATTTAATTGTACTATAAAACACACTTCACGGTTTGTTAAATTACTACTATAAACCAACTAAACAACTGTTTTATAAGAGCTTTAAAATAGTCATTATAAAAAAAATTTGCTTTATACACACTGATAAAATAAAATGATTTCTTAAATGTATCATAAAAGTTTAAGAAGTATTTTTGACACTAAAACATATGGTATTGTGATTTAGTACTAGGTACCTAATAACCTACAATCATTACTTAAGAGACTTGTTCTGGCTTACAACGACTGTAATTTTTGATGCGAAGAAAATTTGACTGTGAACTATGGCCATATTTCTAATATATTTTTAACGGGCCTCACATTTATTGATGATTTCTAATAAAATTGTTCTACTTTTCAAAACACTTGCCTGAACTTTTCGCAATTTGTCCATTTAAAAAAAAAATCTGACAATTTTTATTTAATTAACTTCTGACAGACCTCTTGTTATGCAATTTTTTTTACGAAAGTGCACTTCATAGCACTTTGATTTTTGCTTTAAAATGAAGGTGATGATCTCTCCTATCTATTACAGCAATTTTTGTTAATTAATTTGTCAGTGATTGACCCTGATGCATTGATGCTGCGCATTCAAAATTAAGTCTGATAAACTAATTGACAAAAATCGTTGTAATAGATAGGAGAGATGTTAAACTTTATTTTAAAACAAAAATCAAGGTGTTATAAAATGCATTTTCATAAAAGAAAATAATTATAACACAAGGTCTGTTAGAAGTTAATTAACAAAAATTGTCAGACAGAAAAATGTTTTCAAGAATAGTTCATTAGGTTTGTTCTAGCAAAATGTTGGAAACATGTTGGTAACATTAACCCAACAAGCAAATTTGTTGGTGGCAGATGTACTAAAGTTGGCAACAAATTTCGGCTGGAACGAAAGAGAGGCACGTTATGTTTACAGATCCTGCCGGTGCCATACTCCCAACAGAAATTGCGATGCCTTTCAAAGTAATAGTAAGGCACATATCTTGGCTAATGCTACTCGCTAATATATACAGATTCAGCAAATTTAATTTAAAGTACGTAGACTTGTTTCTGCGTAGATAAACCACGCCTTGTCGTAGAACAATACAGGGCATTGGTATAAAACAATAGCGCCATCGCTTGACCGCGTCGAGTTGAGAACAGCGGACCCATTCTGCTTTTAATAGCGTAGCTGTAAACGTGTGGGAACAAAATTAATTCATCTCAATTTCGTTATTAAAATGCCGTGTTTTTATACAACTGAAGTAAAAGTGCAAATTGTGAAGTGGTACTTCGGGGGCCATTCCACTGAAGACACAATAAATTTATTTACTGCGGCATATCAAGACAAACCAATTCCCTTAGCTAGCATAATTTCATACATTATTAAAAATTTTGAGCCTTCCCTGTGTGTCGTGAATTATTGTAAAAAATTCTGTCAACCCGAACCCCGCCATCAACAAATGAGCGAAGTACGTGAAATTCGCGAAACTAATGTCTGTGCACTAGTGAACCTTGTTCTAGCAGGCAAATTGCTGATGAAGTTGACATGAAGAAATGAACTGTAAGAAATATTTTGAAAAGAAATAGGTACAGTTGTTTTAAAGTTCAAACAACGCAAGAAATATTTCCCGAGGGCAATTTCAAACGGATGGAATTTTGTGAAATCATGATAAATGAAGTGGATGAAAATGAAAACTTCTTAAAGAATATATTGTTTACAGATGAATCATCCTTTTCATTACATATTAAACACAATCCATCCGTAGTACGATATTGGTCTCGGAAAAATAAACATTTGAGTGTTGCTGTGCGAATTCAGTATCCTCAAAAGTTGAACGTTTGGACGGGAATTTTAGACAATCATATTATAGGCCCACTGCTAATTGATGGCAATTTAAACAAAACCACATTATTCCTGAAGTTCAAAATCTTCCTGTCAACTTTGACGACATTTGGTTTCAACAAGACGGCTGCCCAAGTCACAATACCTTAACTGTTATTAATTTTCTCTAAAGAACATTTCCCAATCGTTTAATAGCTACGAGGGGAATGATAAAATGGACCACCAGGTCACCTGATCCAGTACCCTATGATTTCTTTCTGTGGGGCTTTTTAAAGGAAACCGCGTACAAACATGGGTTTGAACGAGCCAATAATTTAGTCGAATTACGGGAAAAACTTATCCAACTTTGTGCAAGTATTACTCCAAATCAACTCAATGATATGAGAGGTTCATTGTATAATCGGTTTGGCTATTGTTTGGCACAAGAAGGTGGTTTGTTTGAATCCTTGCTTCATAAATTTATTGTTTGATAATAATTATTAGTCGATTTTAGTTTCTGAGGGTTATTTAATTTTATTTTAATGTTCTGTTTTTGTTATCTAATAAGAATAATTTATTTTTTGATAATTATTAGTTGATTTTAGTTTCCGAGTTATTTAATTTTATTTTAATGTTCTATTTTCATTTCGGTTTTAATAAGAATTATTATTTTATTCCCATAGCATTTACGGCTAAAAAAACTGCAGAAATGCTTTCAATAGAAGAAATTATTTGTCAAAAATGTGACAAATAACTTCTTCGCTTTTGACGAAGAGATATTGTCTCGTTTCGTATTAAAAATTATTACCTACGTCCGCACCCATCCTTAGTTTATGCCGTACTAAATTTAATTCATTGTGTGTCTCTGCTTTCACGATTTATGGAACTAGCGGGGCGTGGTCAATTACATCGTTATTCCTATACCATAAACGGCATTTTCCGAATCTGTAGATGTTTTTTGGTGTATTGATTTTTTTTAAGTTCATATACATATAAATTACTAATAAAACACACACTGCTCGCTCAGATAAGAAAAGTATAAAAATCAGGTTAGGATTTAAAACGTCCAAAAATATTCGAAGAAAATCGACAAACTTTTTGAGCAGTTGCCAACAAGTTATAAATGTTACAAACATCTGCTGGAACAGCTGACACTGGCAAAAGGTTACTAACACCCTGCTGGAGCACAAAATTACGATTGCGCATGCGTCAAGCTGCTTCCAACATTTGTGACAATCTGTTGGAACAAACGTATTATTTACCACAAATTGCGAACATTTGAAGCAGGAGTTTTGAAAAATAGAATCATTTTTTTAAGCTAAATTCCAAAATTCATAAAAAAATAACAATTAACAGATTCTTACTAATATGGTGAGCGTAACATGATTTTTACTTGTTTTGCAACCATTTTCACCTTTTAAATTTGTGGTGTTCGATGGGGTCATGGGGGCTCGGTCTATTATAAGATATCTCATAAAACAGAAATTATTTGCGGAAAATATCCTGTCCGCAAGCTACTCGAGCTAATCCCTCTTTTATTTTTGTATTATTGATCAGAGTAACAAGAGACACAATGTAAGCTGGTAAATCTTAAAGCATTCGGATTTTCAATTAAGGTGCGATCGAATGGAAATAATGATTTTGCCACGAATGAATATTTTACTAGCATTTTTGATGAATGTCTAGATTGGCATTAGGGCTTTTGTGGAAATTGAAGATTATATCATTCAAGTTTAGAAGCTTACCTCCCGTCTTTACCCCGAGAGCGAAATGCGTTTAATAAATTTATTACAACGATTCTTTCAAATAATGCAAAAAATATTAGACTTTACGTTCTGAAATCTGAATTTATTGCTTTGTAAGGGTATAAATTTTACAGGATTGGAAACACTATCACAGTTTTATAGTGGTGTCATGCGACAATATGGTGTTTTTTACGCGTTATAGCCGTGATAAGTGAGCAATATAATTATACAGCGATATAAAGATGTGACATTTAATAGTGGTGTTTTTAAATCTGCTGATGCGGTCTATTTACATGCAAAGGCATGTTCCTATAGTTAAAGAGTGACAGTTTTTTCGTTTATAACGGATAATTTTTTCACGAGTATGAAGAACCTATAAAAAACATTATACTCTTCGCCGATTTATTACACCTTTCGTATAATTGTTGCACATTCTATACAATACTCTTCACAGTTTTTTGTAAATATTATCAATTTTAGACATTTTAAAGTTTGTTACTCCAATTTAATTGGCAATAGATACTCATCGTACTGGGGTCTTGAACAGGCGACACTTTATTTAATTGTTTAGTTATTTAGCTAGTTTCATATCACTGTGTTTGATCGAATTCCGAACAACTTTAAAATATCAATCCGTCTGTCTGTCTGTTCGTCGGTCATGTCCATATAAGTTATCGTGGGAAAACGTACCTGTATTGTTTTGGTGTTATATTCAAGGTATTTCAGTTTCTATGCAGTAAGTACAGTCAAAAACGATCACAATAAATGTGAAGATTTTAAATATCTGCTCCAAAATGAGCTGGCCTGCAGAATTGAGTCACCGAGGACGACGATTTAAAATCTCACTCACACTGCTATGTTGAGCGGAACATGATTTTACGGATCCCAACATAGTTTGGCTTACAGTAAATAAGGCGCGAAATATTTTTTATATTAAACTGTTAGTGTTCAACTAATATGTGTGCAAATTTCAGCCCTTAAAATTGGTTATTAAAGGAGTACCGATTAAAAAAAAAAATTATCTCATCTCCAAAAGATCGTAGAATAATTTTTGTTTTATTATATTTGTAAAAAGTGAGCAGCTCTCGATTGGCAGAGATGGAATTTCGATACAATTTCAAACTAAAAAGATAGTAAAAATCATTGGAGTCAATTTTTTTTTCGATTTTTCGATCACTTTCTCGCATATTTGAAGCTATTTAACAATACACGCACTAAACGCACATGTTAGTACAATTCCTCAAAGACATTTTAGGCCCAAAAACGTTTCTGTAAGTGTTCGGAAACCTGAGTAAAGGGGAATTCTACAAAATCTCCTTTTTTTGAAAAAAATCGATTTTTTCAAAAACTGATAAATTTTTTGCAATTTTCTAAGCACCCTTTTATTTTACTCGTCAAAGACTCTAATTTCAGCTAGTTTCATTAAATAGTAATTTTTTAAAGATATAAACAATTGAAAAAAATTTATATTTAGTGTTTTTTTTTGCAATAAATTATTTATTTGTAAATTTATTGATGGTGAACTGGACTTATTTTATTGCTATTAAAAGTTCTACAAATTTTGTAAAAACCTTTTTCTATACGAAGTCTAGATTTGTTTTAAATGCAAGGAACTGTTTTTTGACCACTTTTGACCCCATTTTGAATAACATCTGTTATATATCGCCTGTCTAAAAATAGTTTATCAAATTTTACGCAATTTTTTCCTAATTTCTCCATATTTTATCTTGCTGATGACTCGGTTGGCAAAAAAACGAGATATTTTCGACAATTTGACTGTCATAAATATCTAACTTCTAACAGTCAGGATTTCAGAGCTGATTTTCAATCTAGGTTCTAATCCTCTGAAGTTCCATCGAAGAAGAAAATATTTTATGTTGCTGAAAACATAGGAATGTCTTAAATACTTAAAAAATGGAAGTTCATCTGGCTACTAGTGGATGTTCTATAGAATTTACAGCTCAAAATCCCATGTCATCATATCCCAGGTCATGTGGAGATTTATTAGAGTTTTTAAGCGACGATACCTACTTGGTGGGCGAAACCACAATTTATCATCTAGTGTATTTCTAATAGTACAGGTCTGTATACAGGTTTGATGAAGATAATTTTTGATGTCATGGTATATGTGTAGTGTATCTAATGAAGTGAAAGAAATGAACAAAGTTTATGCACAGAAATCTTGTTAGTTACTTGAAAGATTCGATAAGAAGTGAAGATATCCTCGACAAATATTTACCCTTAGGATCCTCATGTTTATTCATAATTTTGTTGAAGGGATGCGTTAGACTTTTGTTTGTCTTCGACGTTACTTTTCTGAAGTTCAATATTCAATCTAGTATCAACGGAAACTTTGTGTTATTTGTGATTAAAGTGAATTAAAGTTCAAAAAAGGAAAACAATTAATTTAAATATTTTTATATAGACACAAGCGTTTGATAGATACTGAAGTTTTCAGAATAAGCCTGCAACTCTTGAACAGGTATTTTTCTTATGTTACAATAAGATTTCTTCGTCTGTTTTATCTCTTCCTTTAACAAACAAGGACTCTAAAATGCTTCTTTGATAAATTATGTTGAAAAGAGCCTTTATTTTTCTTGTTTTGCAGAAATGAATAATGTTATGTTAAAAACATGATAGACCAAAAGTTATGTTATAAAATAAATATGACAAATCATACTTCTGTTTTAATGTTATTAGTAGTTACCAGTAAATTGTTTGCCTACTTTAACCTAACGTATTAAAAAAAATGCAAAATGTATTGGATTTGATTAAAAATTACTATACTTATTTTATAATTGAGTGCTTCAAAAGTTACATAAGAAAATCCACATACTATAGGCTATATCTAACCCATTTAAAAACTTTTTAAGTTCGACCCTTATGAATACTTATTTAAATTTTTTTCAATATCCAATCAAGTAGACACATTCGATAATGATAGTGAATGGTAACATTCAAAACATCAGCCCTTGACATATTCACACGTATAAGGAGGTAAATCTGAAAAACAAAAAAATTTAAGCTGGGTTTAAATCGTAAAAGTTGGAATCGGAACTAATTATATTGAACTAAATTGATTGATTGGTTGGCCAGCGTAAAGTAGGTATTGCTGCCACTTCCGGGATATTTAATCTGAATATTTTTATATCTCGGCTGACCAGCTATACGCCGGATTGGACATGCAGTATGCTTGTTACCAGCAGCGAGAGCTTTTTACAGCTGGTTATGAGAAAGAGGCCCTAAAGAATATTTTGTACACCCTGTATATTGGCTTGTTTTGTAGTAATTAGCTTCAATTCTCGCTCTCCAACTCTGGGCATTTTTCCATTTTATTACCTATGTTTAATATATTTTCAATTTTAATTATATACTTTTTTAATTTTTATGAAGAAATAAACTAATATACGATTCAAATGTATTGACCCCTCACTTTAACCGCGAATGTCTCAGACACAGAGAAGCAGAAAAAATTGAAAAAGTGATGTGTTTATTATGAGTCTATTCTAAATTAATCACTGGAATTTGAATAATGTACATGGGACACTTGAAGTTCTGCTAAGTTGTATTGAAAAATGTCCTAGTTTTTAAAGAAATTTTGACCATACCAGTTTTAAATCCATTATATCTTAGAAAACATGCATACCATGTAAATAATATTATAGACACGGATAAAGCAGGGCATTTTTTGTACCAGGAAATTTTTTCATATTTTTTATTTTAAAATTTTGCAGTTATTCTCAAAAACGTGACGTCATGTTTATTCGGTTATTTATCAATGTATTTAATTTTGTTTTGTTAAAATAGTTAATTATGTAAAAGGTAAGCATTTTCATAAAAAAGAATTGGTATGAATCAAATATTAATTTAGTTATCAAGCGTAAAGGATAATATCATTGCAAGTTTGTAATATTACATATTACGCTTGATAGCTAAATTAATATTTGATATACCAATTCTTTTTTCTAAAAATGCTTACATTTTACATATTAATAATTAACTATTTTAACAAAATTTTGTTAAATATATTGATAAATTACCGAATAAACATGACTTCACGTTCTTAAGAATAACTACAAAATTTGAAAATAAAAAATTATGAAAAAAGTTCCTCGTACAAAAAATGCCGTGCTATATCAGTGTCTAAAATATTATTTACATAGTATGCATATTTTCCAAGATATAACGGATTTAAAACTGGTATGATCAAAATTTCCTTAAAAATTAGGACATTTTTCAATATAACTTAGCAGAACCTCAAAAGTGTTCGATGTACATTATCCAAATTTCAGTGATTGATTTAGAATAGACTCATAATGAACACATAATTTTTTCAATTTTTTCTGCTTCTCCGTTTTTGAAATATTCGCGGTTAAAGTGAGGGGTCAATACATTTGAATCGTATATTAGTACACTGATAAACTAATATTAATTAGAACTTATCTTTTTCACCCCCTAGTATATCTATATTGCTTTATAGGCACATGTTGCTCATACCAATAACCATCCACTTGAAAAGGTCCCAGGCATAAATGTATGAGTCGTTCTGTCTCCGTCTACGACGGCCCAGCTAGGTACTGCATTAGACACATGTTTACTTTATTTTTGGTACTATTAACAAACACTTTTCAGTAATTTTCAACTAATAATCCGATGTGTGCTTTGTTCTTCTATTATTAAACTTCACCTTACGCAGAAATTTTTAAGCTACCAATGACTTAAATTTTATCGAATTTAATGAAGTTCTAACATATTCGTTTTGCGTTTTCTTCTGGAGCGTCTCAGGGCACCACCATCCTCAACGCCATTTACTCTCCTCGGTCAACTAATTATATTGAACTGAATTCTCACTCAAATTAAGAACAATGTTTTCTATTATTTCATATTTTATAAAATTTTGTTTAATTATTTAGTTAGTTTTTATGCCGGGATTTTTTAAATGTGCAATATCGTTTGCAATTTAATTTATTTCGTGCAGCTAAATTTTTCAGCCGACCTAACATTAACAATTCCAAACCTTCTCTACTTTAAAACGCAAAAACATGGATCGTACGATATTTGCCATCAACAACGTTACAAATACACCTAATGTTGCCATGAAGATGTATCAACTTCGACTCTCTTACTTTCAATGAAGTGCCCCTAAAGTAAATTATCTTCGGTTTATTTCCTTCTTTTCCCGCATTTACACAAACACGCCATTCAGCCCATACTCGCCTCGAAAGCCACGTAGAGCAGTCTTGCCAACTAAAATAGATATTATCTCCGCCTTTCGCAACTCTGAGAACTCCATTTAGATTTGTTTAACCAACTTCGGTTTTAATATCGGAAAAGGGACGTCCTGACAGAAACGAGTATTTGTATAAGGGAATTAAAAACAAATTAAACTGGAGTTTACTGTTTCTGTTAAAAGTACTGGGTCTTAATGTGAAGCTGAATAGAGTTCGGGAATATCATTAGGGTATAATAGGCCGCGGCTTTGATATAAAATAGCACTAATTATGGTGTTCGGTTTCAATGCAAAATCCTTTATAAACGTTGTAAACTCTGCCAAAAGTTTCACTTACATTAACAAGCGTTAGATAGTATATAGTGTAGGCAAATTAGGCGAAAATCGACCTAAACTTGAAAAAGATTAGCCGAATGTGTTTTTTTCTGTTTTCTTTTGCTTTTTTGGCTTTTTGTGTGGGAATAACAATTAAATAATAATAGTTTGGAATGTTGTTTAAGCATACACTTTTAGTGTATTAACAGAAACCTCGTTAATTTATTTTTATAAAGTATAAGAAATGTAAATTGTTAAACAATACATGCGTTTAAAATTTTTTTTTATTAAACTAGTCTTCAAACTTATAATACTTCTGATTTTTGTTTTATTTAAAATGTAAAGAAACGCGCAAAATTCATATCTTTGGTATGTGTCATTTGTCAAAAAAATCCTCGAACTGGTCGATTTAAGTTTTGTAAATGTTACATTTTGTCACTATACCAAACTTTATGACGTCATTGGTTTTTGAGTTATGACGTCATCATCCTTTTTTTTTAATGGAAACATTTTTGTTTATTGTTTTTGGTGGTATATTACTTTAGCTTTCTGGTGATATGAAAAAAATTGATATTACCATTCTTTTGGATAGAAATATTTTTATTGATTGATACCTTATATAAGCAATTGTGAGAAAAAAATCATCTCCATTGCTCAAATTGCGACCCTCCAACCATTTGGCATTGTCCAAGACGGGTGTAGACACTTTGCACGCTGTTCTGAATCATCTCATGGGCAATTCGTCTCAACTCCAAGCCAATTATGTCTTTCAATTCTTCTGCGGTATCCGCTCAGTTAAAATACACCCAAGTAACCCCAAAGAAAAAAGTCTAAGTGGGCTAAATCCGGTGAACGCGGGGGCCACTCAATGGGACCTCGACGACCTATCCACCTTCCAGTAAAAATGTCATCTAAAAACTGACGCACTACTATCCCAAAATGAGGTGGGCCCCGTCGTGCTGAAACCAGACGTTTTCAGCAGGAATATCTTCATCTTCATTGTTTGGAAACATAAGGCTGGCACTAACTCAACTCGCAAAAACTGTAAATATCTTGCGGCCGTAAGATTTTCTTAAAAAAAAGGTCCCAATAAACGATCAGCAATCATACCTGCCCACACATTTACTTTGCCTCGTCGCTGTGTATGGGCTTCTTGAGTCGAATGAGAATTTTCGGATGACCAATACCACAGTTATGCCGATGTACAGTCCCGTTTAAAGAAAATGTAGCTTCATCAGAAAAAACAATGTTCTTTAAAAAATTTGGGTTTTCATCGCACAAGGTCATCAGCTCTTCACAAAACTGTAAGCGCCGATCTGGATCGTCCTCATTCAATTCGTGGATTAATTGCACTTTGTATGGATGGTATTTTTCTTTTTTCAATAGAGGTACAACAGAAGTTTGACTCACGTTATGATTTAAAGCCAGCTGCCTTATCGAAAGATGGTGGTTTTCCTCACTTTCTAGAAGAATATTTAATTTGGTTTCGTTGCTTGTGCTAGGGCGACCAGATCAAGGGAGGTCAGCTACACTGCCAGGATCATCATATCTAGCCACCGATCTACTTACAGTGGATCTAGAAATTTGCGTTTAGGGATTCTTGGCATCGAAAATAGCACATGCTTCCTGATGAGTTCTCAGCCTATCACTATATCCAACCATGATCAAAAGTTCTACGCGTTCTCTTTCACTTAAACGGGGCATTGCATTAACTAGTCTTACACTGTCTCAGAAGTGTCACAAACCTGAGGTTCCACACGTGCCAGGAATAAAAAAGTTATCGATACTTTACACAAAAAGGCCTGTATCTCTCTGTTGTTAAGGTGATTGTTTTTATATTATTTTCTTTGTTTTGTTTTTATGTCAAATGTTTTCATGCTAGTTAAAACAAAAATGTATACAACAAGATTTATCAGTCGATAAGAAAGTGAAACATTACGCGCGAATTTGCGAAAAGGAAGCTATTTTTACATAAAATGTCATTTTCCAAAGGAATGGTTCAGGTAATATACCACCAAAAACAGTCAACAAAAATGTCTGTTTCCATTAAAAAAAATTTATGATGGCGTCATAACTCAAAAACCAATGACGCCATACATTTTGGTATAGTGACAAAATGCAGCATTTACAAAACTAAGATCGACCTGTTCGAGGATTTTTTTTGAAAAATGACATACCAAAGATATGAATTTTGTGCGTTTCTTCAGGTTCACACTGTATTACATTCGATCGGCTCTTTTCTATAACCGGTCATATTGCTCGTAGAGAAAAATATTTCGTATCACTGTGTTGGTGGTCGAATTCTGAATAAATGTCCGTCCGTCTGTCTGTCCATCTGTCTGTCTGTTCATCTGTCTCTGTGTCCGTCTGTCCATCCGTCACGTTTCTTGTAAGCACGATAACTTAAGAACTAAATGTCCGATTGTATTAAAATTTGGACAGCAATTTACTGTTATTAATAGTTTAAATTAAAAAAAAAGTTTTGCAATTAAACTGAAAATGTCTAAAACTAATATTTTTTACAAAAATACTGCGAAGAGTATCCTATAGAATGTTCAACAATTATATAAAAAGTGCAGTAAATCGGCGAAGAGTATGGTGGTTAGCTTTTTTGATAATATGCTTATATCACACAGGTATACCAGGTATGTCCGCGTATCTGTTTTGGTATAAGCATCCCTGGAATACCCCGGTTTATCGATGCGAGGATAAATGTTATCGTATAGTTAAGTCACAGATTGTTAATACAGTAAGGTCACATCCCGTACCGAGTACAGACGACGCGTCGATAACCTTATTTCTGCTATCGAATTAGGAGTAAAAAGATAATAATAAAAATAAATGAAAAATATGTATTTGAAAGCTTTTCGCGAGATAGAAATGTTGTAATGACGCTATCTCGGAAAACTTTTAATCATTATCAATTTATTTTCTTCTTTTTTGTCCTAATTAATTTAAATAAAAGCTTGATTTAAAAATATTTTTTTACTCGTATTTTCCATTGCAGCTATTATAAACCAAATAAACAAACTTTTTTTCGGTCCACCAGATTGCACTTCATTACAATATGTGACTTCTCAAAAGTTCCAGTTCAATCGTTCTTATTGTCTCGAACTGAAAACTCTGCAGAATGAATTTCCATAAGAAAACATGGGATTTTGGGCCAGACCTGTCATAGTATATATACTAGAAATGAATATCACCCGTCGTTGTGTGGCATAATGGACAAAATTCGCTCTCCGGCAAATACATGGGAGCTTATGGGATGGGATATGCAAACAAAAATTTCAAAAAAGCCGCAGCGACTCACTGTTCCAGACCTCTTTCCGAGTATTTAAAAAAAAGTCGATATATCAAAAATTGAGCCGCAGAGCGAATATTGTACGTTCTGCCACACTGTGTGTCGCTTCTTAATTAATAATTTTATGGGACCATCCTGTATAAATAGAGACGGAAGTTCTGAGTCAATAACTTTACCGAATTTTTAATCATGTTAAATTTAATCAAAAATAATAGTCTACCCATCAACACATATTTTGAGTATTATTATTACTTGGCACAACGCGATGCTTTGACATCATTTATTGATATTTCAATCGACTGTAAACCCATGAAACCAAATCCAATATGAAACCAGTGCCTGTTATTTCAAGAGACATTGCCATAAATTTCAGTTATTTTATGATTGCGTATTTATCTTTATTAGTTATTTTTCTAGAAAAATACATCCAAAATCAGCAACGTGTCAAATTTCAGCTTGACTGGTGCCTCAGTCGATAATATGCAACAAATTAATTGGTACCTATAATGAAATATCTGTAAATTATAGTAAATAACGGAAAATGAAACTAAGAACAATATATTGTATATGAAAGACTACAAACGAGACATGAATACACAGCTAAAACACATTATAGAAATGTTTGATATTAGTTAATAAAATAGAGTAGTTAAATACCCATAAATATTTAATGTGTGGAGTTTGGGAAAGAAAATCAGTCTCTGAATAATTTAGATCAAACTCCAGAGAATTTGTGCTGCGGTTTTTTTTTAGTAGAAAGTTTTTATGAATTTAAATGTGTTCCTGGATTGATGAATGCAAATGCTTATTACCTTCACATCCACCTAGTTAAGTGGATATTACCTTAAAATTTTGCATATATATGTAGTATCGGTAAAAACACAAAACTTTAGGGTAACATCCAATAGAAAATAGACTATATAAGTCAAAAGAAGAAAAAAATTAAGATATTGTTTGTATTACCGGCGACTCCGGCAGAAATGTAAAATATCAAGCGATAACGGAATGTGGTAAAGTACTTGTAGTGCAGTAAAAGTCGACCTTCTCTATAGAGGGTGCTCACAAATAAGTTCCGGCAAGTTTTTTTTTTCAGGGTCGATGGAGGGGTGTCTCGCGAGTATCCAACCAAAAAGTCACAGTCCACACCCCTTGTAGAGTGTCACAATAGGGGTGGTTTCTTATTTTGTTTTTTTTTCCAGCTTGTACATAATAATATTCTCTACACCTTTGCCTAATAAAATTTTTTGGTAACTTTGATTTTTGACGGTCCTGCTCCCATTATATGGGAAAAAATTCATCATATTATTATGGTTCAGAAAATATAGGTACAAACAAAAGGCTGAATAGCCGGTTTTTTTGCAGGGTTGATCGAGAATTGTCTCCTCAGTCTCCAACCAAATAATCGCAGTACAACCCCTTCGGGGTTTAGCGCAATAGAGGTGGTCTCATTATCTTGGGGCGGTTCTTTTTGGGTCACGTACTTAATAAAAATCTTTATAGCGTTATTTCCATATAATTATTTTTTTTAATGTTGATATTAACAAGGAGAGGCCTCATTAAATGAAAAATGTATGCGGCTACAATATTGATTTTTGTCTGTTGTTTACAGGTTTAAGAGAGGAATGCAAGGTCACACCGAATGTAGTGAACATCTGTCTATTTCAATAGGAGTTGTGACCAATATCTTGCATATGTTAGACAGCATTTTGTGGGGAATGTCTTCATCATATTTGACGGCTATCCAGACAACGAAAAAGACTGGGGCATAAAAACATACGAACGTTTACGTCGCGCTACCAAACAAACATCACCTGATTATGTTTTTGACGACACCACAGTACCACTGGCATGTCAAGAAAAATTTGTCGCAAATGAACGAAATAAGAAAACATTTCTTATCATCCTTTCTACACATCTGCGGCAGTCCAGCATTGAAGTTCTACAAGCTGTAGAAGATGCCGACCTACTAATCGTGTCCACTGCTCAGGAGACATAAGCAGCATTTGACGAAATATATATAATCGGTGAAGACATTGACCTGTTGGTGTTATTAGTCGGATTATGCTCAGAATCAACCACCATCGTGTTTTTTAGGAAACCTGGGCGAGGACAGAACAGACAACATATTTATTCCACAAGCAGTTGCAAGTACTCATCCTTAACACGGAAGTGGATACTGTTTTTACACGCGTTCAGTGGTTGCGACACCACCTCCTCGATGTTTGGATACGGAAAAGGAAAACTCATCACAATGTTAGAAAAACATCCCGAAGTACAAAAATTTGTTTCGTTCTTCTTCAATAAACGCAATGATACTCAGACAGTATGACTTGCAGGAGAACGCATTATGATCTCATTGTATGGTGATGATGGTAAGGACGATTCCTTGAATGCTTTCCATTACAAATGTTTCGTCCGATCAACGTCTAAACTTAAAAGTAATTTTTCCACGCTTCCACCGACTACAGACGCGGCCAAACAACATTCCCTCAGAACGTACCACCAAATGCAAATGTTTCTTGGCCAGTACCTAGATGCAGATGATTGGGGCTGGGAAAAGCAAGCACGCGGTTGGATGCCATGCATGACTACAAGAGACCCTGCTCCAGCAGATCTTTTGCAGCTCATATCATGCCAATGCGCAGGACCATGCCGAGCGGCCCGCGGTTGTCGCAAAGCCGGTCTGAAGTGCACAGCAAACTGCAAACACTATGCGGGTGAGACCTGTGAGAACGTGCAAGTTTTACCAACAATTTCATATGACGATAATGTCAGCGATGATGAAGGTTTTTACGATTACAACAAGCAAACTAGTGCCCAGGAACCACTCATCGACGAGGAGGACATTTTAAACCTCACTGACGATGATCATGCACAAGCCATAAGCGAACCCGGTCCCTCCTCAAAGAGAGGACGGTTCGAATAGTGGGAAAACTGTCTTTGTACGATCGTGAATTAGACCTTCTGGAGAAATCACGTAAAAAAAAACGCGCCCAGAACTGTACCTCAGGGGTGGTGCAGAAATGAGTTCAATTGACAATTAACATTAAAACGTAAAGGACATCACTGAAAACACAAAGTTACTTGGACATTACTTCCCATTTGTTTCAACCGTGGTACCTCAAAATTTCATTTGAACATCCCTATTATATATGCTTAAATGTTAAAAAATAAACAATCTGGAAACGCGGTGTGACTTTTATTAAATACAAGTGGATATTTTTAAATAAAGGGACTACCCCTATTGCGCTAAACCCCGAAGGGATTGGACTGCGATTATTTGGTTGGAGACCCAGAAGACAGTTCTCGATCAACCCTGCAAAAATCAGCCGGCCGGGAGAAACTTTTTTGTAAAATGATGTCTTTATTGGAGTATTGTCCACGGAGAATTAGCATTTGACCTGGACAAAATTAATAACAAACTGAATTATTGCACAGACTTTCTTTGAGGTGTTGTGGCGTACTTTCTTCCGGTTGTCTAGGGCATAAACAAGCGGACACGTCACTTTGACGCTGAGCGTGATTTCGGTTATCTCGAGAGCCACATTTGCAATTTTTACGTCGAGGGAAGGTCCCACCTTAGCCTCCTAACGCAGCCTGTTGCAGTAGGGCTTGGATAGCTACAGTGAAGAAACGGTTATGTCTATGGGTCCGGACGGTATGTTAGACTTCCACTCACATTCAGCAATAAGAAGCACGTGTTGGTAAATAACAAAGTTTATTAACATATAAAATCCAATCATAATAATGACAGACGGACATTTTGAAAGTTGTTCAGAATTCGATCACTAACACAGTGATGTGATTTTTTTTCTCTACGAGTAATATTACCAGTTTCAGAAAAGTGCCGATCGAATGCAATATACTCTTCGTTTTGTATTTGCGAAGAGCATAATAATATATGATGTTCTTGTCACTGACGTGTACTCGTTTGTTTCCTTGTTATTTCTAAACCACGGACCCTACGAATGTTTTACTAATTTTTTACTAATCATTAACATATTACAATGCTATAAACGTTACAGGGCTAATGAATACATTATTAGCTTTAATCCGGCCATTTAAATAACAGCGTGAAAAGCCACAGATAGAAAGGAAATGGCTGAGAAGTACTTTATAAGAATAAAGGAATTTCGTTCAGCCATTATTAGCCCTTGGATTTTCCGCAGGAAATTAAAAACCACGCGTTTGAATCCCTGGTAATAACACTTCGGCTTAGATTGTTTCTTATCTAAAATCTTGTATTAAGTCGTGTACGTGGCAGTCGGATTTTTTATAAAGCTAAAATATTATGTTTTTTTATCGCGATGACAGCATTAGACCTTGAATTTGTTTTCATTACAACATTTTTATTAAAGGAGCAGGGAAATGGAGATATAGCAGGTAATGCCTTTTCATTATCAGCTCAGATTTCGCTTAATGAAAGCGTACCCAAATGATACATACAGTTTTTTTCCCGTCTGAAATGTTTTCTCTCAGTAAATTTAAATATAAATATAAACACACGCGCACAGTAGTCAACCCCCAAGACTAAAACCTAGCCTACCCGGGCTGCCCAGTGTCCCCCTGGACACTGGGACATTTGTTGCTAGGTCCCTACCTAGCAACAAATGTCCCCAGACCCACATTTCGAAAGCATCAATACGCCGTCCATCTGCCTCCTTAACAGTCCATGTCTCAGAGGCAAAAAGAAACTAGTGCGTTAGCAAGTCTCGTTTTTGTGAGCTTCGCAGTATTTCTGTTAGTCTAAATTGTGCTCAACTGGAAAGTTGCTGATCTGGCCATTTGTATTGTTCAGTGTTATTCACAAGGGCTCCGTCTTGTTCACTGCCTCATATACACATTTCCTTGACGTGGCTGGATGGTTTCCATTGTCTCGGTCTGCAATATAAGTTTTGTTTGTTTTCTTGTAATTTACACTCAAACCATACTCAGAGCTAATTGTGCGAAGATTGTCCAGAAGGTGCATGAGCTCATCCTCGCTCGCTGCAACCAAGGTAATATCATCCTCAAACTTCAAGTTAATAACTTTAGTTCCTCTCATAATAATTCATTTTTAAGGGAAAATTCTCTACAAGAAATAAGTTACAAAACTAGTAGCAAGTTTTTCAAGTTCCAAATTTCCTTACGAAATAACTTGTATCCATAAATTTGTTTAGATAGTACGAGCAGACAATTTAGTTCGCGAAAGGCTGCACAATAAATAATTAATAAATCTAGCGAGAATTTGCTGCGCGTTATATTTTTCCTACAAACATGATTTTACGTGCGATAAAATTTTATTTACTTCCTATGTTCCAAAGCATTTCAATTTAATGTTGCACTATTGTTATAAATCTCGGCGATGTCTGAGTTTATGGACTTCAAAAACGTTCGCCATATTTATTGCTGCTGGTGTACCGCTTTGTTTAGAATTCACAGATTGATGAGCGCATTATTTTTGCACATAAATTAGTGTCTTGCTTGAAACCCAATAAGTTATGAGCGTACTGACGTTTTTAAATAGAACTATTTTAAAATAGGATTTTATTGTTGAATTGGTTCTTTCATGCTAAAATATTAAGGTTGCAAGATTTGATCAAGCACAGTAGGGCAAATGCAAAATTGCCTGCAACCTACAATTTATAAATCAATTTTCAAAATTGTATTTAAAAATCCCTAACTATGAAATGGTAGAAATGCTATGCATATATTTTTTTCTAACTCAGGAATTGCAATTGTACCACGAAATATACAACTGGATTGGATATTCTCAACTGTATCTAGGAATTCATACCTTTATCTCGAAATTAACAACTGTAGATACAAATTCACAATTATATCTCGAAATTTACAACTATAAGTTGGAATTCACAATTGTATCTCGAAATTTACAAGTCTAATTCGTAATTTGCAATTATACCTCGAAAATCACACTTGTGTGTCGAAAATCATAACTATATCTTGAAATTTACAATTGTAAGTAGGAATTCACAACTCTGTCACGAATTTTACAACTGTAAGTCGAAATTCACAATTGCATCTCGAAAGTAATACCTGTATCTCGTATTTACAATGATAAGTTGTAATTACAACTATGTCTCGGTATTTACAACGGTAAGTTGGAGTTATAACTGTATCTCGATATTTACAACTGTAGGTAGGGATATACTGTATCTCGTTTACAACTGTAAGTCGGAATTCACAATTTTACCTCGAAAATCACAGTTGTACCTCAGAATGCATAACAGTATCTCGAAATTTATAATTGTAAGTAGGAATTCACAACTGTATCACGAAGTTTACAACTGCAAGTCGAAATTCACAATAATTATGTCCCTGAATTAACAATTTTATCTCGGAATCTATAACTGTATTTCCAAACTCAAAATTGTAAGTGGGAATACTCGATTGTATTTCGGACTTCACAATTAATAAGCCGAAATTCACAAACGATGAGTCATTTTCACGCAATAATGTGTGCTGTATTTATACCAAACTGATCATGATAGTACAAAGCTGGCGTATCGTCGCGTATCGTCAGATCATGCTTTTATTAAATACTTTAATCCTGTTATAAATGATAACGATTCACAAAATTGACTTCTGACGGGGTACATCTCCCGCCAGGTACATACGCAATGTGTTGTTGTAAAAACAGTTAATTATATCACGTGATTGCGTTGTTTTCAGATTCGGAATATTTATTTGAACATCTTGATCTAGTTCAAAAAGATGCATCGGCTACATTCTCAATACAGTCGTCTGCTAACTCTTTATTTAAAATCAAATCCTGTTCGTGCACTGCCTTGCAATTCGGCTTTCAAAAATATACGAAACACAAGGGATGCAAATTATCTCTCATTTCACTCTTTGTCAAAGACTTACTGGGGCCAGACAGTCGCCTTATCTAAATGTTGTTATTAAGCGTTAAGCGTAAGGATTTAGCAGCATGTACTCAGAACTAATTTTAACTTTGTTCTAAAACTTCTAAACCACATGTTCAATTACCTAGCAACATAGCTCATATCTGCTGCGTTCGTAAAACATTTAACGATCAACATACGCATTTTGTTAACTCACAAAAACTTTCATAGCCTACTTATTACCTACCTTCACGAATATTAGCTATAAAAGAAGGACCTTCCAGCACATACAGTCCACGATGAAAGGCATAACTTCGATTATTCTGGGAGAATTACTAATAAAAAAACCCATTCCAAACAATGCGCTATCATCTTTGCATATCCTCTAACTCTAATTTTTAACCTAATCTTAAAAAACTGCCTATTTCCTGACCTATGGAAATATTCCAAAGTATGTCCCATCTTCAAAAAGGGAAACAAACTAGATATTGAGAACTTTAGACCAATCTCTGTAATTTGTAACTTCTGTAAAGTCTTAAAAATATTACTTCATGATAGAATATATCATTCAATAAACACCAAAATCTCTATTAATCAACATGGATTTATGAAAGGGCGTTCAACAACAACAAATTTATTCTGTGTAACTCAATATATTTCTGAATCCTTAGATGAACGTGGGCAGGTAGATGTCATATATACCGATTTCTCCAAAGCGTTTGATAGACTTGATCACCAGTTGTTACTTAAAAAATTGGAAAAAATCGGCTTCTCATATTCTTTGCTCCTCTTGTTTAAATCTTATTTAATGAATAGGAGTCAGTACGTTGCATTAAATGGGTTCAAATCGATCGAATTTGCTGCCACATCTGGAGTTCCCCAGGGATCTATTCTGGGGCCCTTGTTTTTTAACGTATTTATTAACGACATGGTGAACGAAATTAATTTGCCTTACCTTTTATATGCCGACGATCTAAAAATTTTCACAGTAATTGATGAAATCGATTAATGTTTTCAACTTCAGACTTCTCTTGACAAAATAAACACCTGGTGTATAGTAAATAAATTATTAATGAATCCTAGTAAATGTAACGTAATGTCCTCCTTTAAAAACACACCTATTATTTTTGATTACAGGTTAGATAATGTCATACTTCAAAGACCTATAACATTTCGCGACCTCGGCGTAACTTTTGATAGTAAATTATCCTTCACTGATCATATCGATACCATTGTGTCTGAAGCCTCCAAAGCCCTTGGATTTATCGTTCGTACTAGTCGAGAGTTCACTAATACTGATACTCTGAAAATTCTTTATCAATCCTTCGTCAGATCGAAACTTGAGTACGCATCGCTAATTTGGAGTTTCGGTTATGATGTTCACAAGAATAACTTGGAGGCAGTTCAACGTAGATTTCTTAAATTACTGTGGTTCAAATCCGACGGTACCTATCCAGTGATTGGTTTTCCGCAAAGTAACTTGCTTGAAAGATATTCTATGACTACTCTTGAGGATAGGCGTACGTACTTTTCTCAAGTATTTTTGTTTAAATTACTACACAATGATTTTAACGCACCCGAAATAATTAGCAAGCTTAATTTTCACGTTCCCAGATTAACCTCTCATAATCACCAAGTTTTCTATTTACCTACGCCGCGTACCAACGTACTAAATAATTCACCTTTATATACGATTTGCAGTACTTCTAACAAATTATGTAGCGACTTCGATATTTTTAATTGCAGCCTTAGTGACATAAAACAAATTGTTTTAAATTAAATAACCAGTGAGTGTCTTTGTTTTTCTTAGTTTGCTTTGAATCACATATGTGTATATATGTATATATAGTTTTTATATGTAAACATTTCCCATGTTATTTTTTTCTCTTTCTTCGTATCATTAGTTATTCATAGTTCGTACATTTAAGTAATTTTTTTCTTAATTTTACCTTTTTTCTATGTTGTATATTATGTAATTAATGCTTTGTATGCCTTTATTCCTGTTCTGTAATTGGGTATCTTACCTGTTGAACAGTGTATGCAATAAATAAATAAATAAATAAATAAATAAATAAATAAATGCAGCAAGAGGAAGCAGTGGCTTAAAATATTTGTCTTCTAAAGATCTTAATATTGATGGAGACATCATGATGGGGATAACATAATTTAGAGTGACAAAATAAACAAAAAATAAAAGAAATGATAAAGACCATAGAATAGAGGTAAAGATCGGAAATTGTGCTTGTGAATTTTAACAGTTGAATAGAGAGAGTGTGTGTCTAGATATGATGCTGAAAGATGGGCAATGCCTGGTATGGTAATTTGTGTTTTATGCGAAAAGTTGCATTATGATCTCTGATTCGCATAATGTTGTTTGTTAGCGGATTATCACCAAGTTTGAATTAGTAGTGTTTTTTTTTTATGCAACTGATGTAGACAAATTACTTATCCATTATGTGTACTGTTGATTCTAATTCTGATAACACTAGTATAAAGACAGTGACATCAGAAATAGAAAACAATAAGTACTTTATTGAGTAAAAACCCAAATGGCCATTGACCGAAATCCTTCAGTCTTTTTTAACAATAATATAATAAATTTTGTAGTATGAAGTATAGATAACAGACAGATAGTAAAATTTAGATACCACGTAAAAAGAAGAAAAAATCAAGTAAATGTATGTTACAATGTTATAATCATTTTTGGCTGTTTATCACGTGGCCCTTATTTTATGGATGTGTGCCCACAGGTTTTTTCCGGAAACTCCCTGTTACTGAATGTTTCATGATTTCTTGTCTTGCATAGAGGTCGAAGTATTTCTACGTTGTGGTCAGTCTCGGCGAACTTAGTGACTAATTTAGATAGTCTCTATGAAATTGGCTCTGTATTTGTTATTTGATAAAGAAGAGCATTTTGTGGGATTTCTTGGGTTCAATATTTAGTGATGGCTCTGAGTGTTGATATGCTATAACTGTTACAATAAAGGGCCACTTGACCTGCAAGAAGTTTTCCTGGTTGGAAATTATCAAATTAAATAGTAAATAATATTTATGAATGAAACGATAAAAATGGTTGCAGTCAAACAACAAATTCAGTATTACACAAAGAATATAAAATAAACAGTAAATAATGCTTTCTTACCAGAGGCACATGTTGGGAGAGATGGATTCCCAGAATGTACTGCCACTGCCCATTCATTCTGGGCTATTTATTTGATTGATAAATGCTTGATCAGCATATTCCATACGTAGTAAAGCTCTCGGAAACTAATGACCTGATGTTATTAATTAGTAATTGTAATCTGATACTCCACGTCCTTTAATATGTTATAAATGCTTTAATACTTTATATTTTATAGACTGGAAAATAAATGATATTGAATTTAGTTTAGTTTTAAAGTAGTCTAAAGTAATTTAAATTTGGAAATTCTTTAATTTAGGTTTTCTATTTTTGTATTTGTTTATAGGGAATATGCTAATAATATATTTTGCCAAGTTTGCATAGAAAAGTAGTTATTAATTTTGACAATATTTCTGCAACATGGATATTGTTTATTGCTGGTTTTCTGGCATTTAGGTAGAGGGGATGGTTGTAGTCTAACATTGGTCTGCATATCGATTTGTGGATGTGAGCTGCTGTCTTTTTACTGATTCCTTTATTTTTGTAGGTCATCTAAGTTTACGCCCAGATATTTTACTGTTGTTTGAGAGGTTAGATTGTGATGGTTGACAGTAACTGTTGGCGAATTGTTGTTAGGTGCATGATTAAAAATAATGTATTGGGATTTTATTGGACTGGGTTTCAATCTCCATTTGTTGTCATTGTCCTGTTCATGTTCTTGCAATTAAGCAACGATTCTTTCTAGCCTGTGATTATTGCTAATTAGGACAGTATCATCAACGTATTGTAGATTATATGCCTCAGGATTAAAATGTTCCAAGTCTTTTCCAAAGTTGTAAATATTGCAATAAAAGATGTTGTATAACAGCGGTGAGAGAGGGGCCTTGTAGTGGTCCTTGTTGGGTTTTAAATAATTTGGAGTAACTCGTATTTATTCTAATTTGTAGGGTTCTTTCAATTAAATAATTTTTTACTATGTATATAAGATATTTTGTATAGTTCAACACTGCCATGTTATACAGCAAACCTCCATGCCATACACTGTCGAATGCTTTGTTGATATAAATAACAATTGCTGCACTATGTTTGTCTTTCAAGTTTTGCTGTTTTGATGTTGGATGTTATGTTTGTTTGTGGGTGTGGGTGGTGTGTGTGTGAACACTCTAGATAATGAATGAATAATTTGTTGTTTCTCATATTATAATTAAATTACATGGAATGTATGAAAGTTGTCTACAATATATACAAAGAATGTTTTTTCAATGAAGTCTCCACAGAAAAAAAGGATATTACAGTTAGCCAGTTTTTGTATTTAAAGTAATTTTATTTTAATACATACGGAAGACAACTTAAAGGCTATATTGAATAAATAGAGCTACGGGCTTAGTTCATCGAGTACTAGTATTTTATTTTAACGTTTGAAATTAGAATTCCCTCACAGTGACGTCTTAAATTTCATTCCCAACCAGCGCGCAGGAGTAGCATCGATGTTAATGGCACATGTTTGTTTTCAATTCTGTTCGTTGTAGCGTGTTTGTCAGACGCATTTTCATTTATTTATACGTATTGGCCCAAAGCAACATTTAACTGCACTCATGTTCTTATTTGTACTCGCAAAACCGTAAACACTAGTAGCATTGTTGACAAACAAAGCGTAGTTATTTGGTACAGTGGAGCCACTTTATCGGCGACAAATGACTACCAATAACTTGAAATTCATGACGTCACGAGGAACGAACCAAACATTTTATTATTTTTTTTTTATATCAAACAATAAAAAAAAGATGTATTGCCTGTTGAAATTTCATAATTAAAATTAAATAAATCATGCGATATAAGCTTGTTGGGTTAGGTTGAGTTGCCGTCTAGGTTTTAATCCGTATCGTTGAAACTTTTTGCAACCTATTTTTACAATGATTAATTTAATAGTTTGCCATTGAAAAAGCGTGGTCCTCAATATATTTTGAAAAACCTCAAGAAATAGCTGAGTATTAAGAGGGCAAAGTACCTCATTGTTGCTTGAAAGAATTAAGTTAAACACAGCGACCGTGACACTTTGCTCTCAAATTACACCCATGGTTTTATCTACGATCATGGAAAAATATTAAAGGTTGAATTTTTGGTTCGAAGCCGCCATTGGTCTGCATCTTATGAGTGTACCATGAATATGAACAAAATAAACAGACATACAGATTCCGTCGATTTCTTTACGTTTCTTGCTACTTGAATTTATATCATGTTTTGTGTACTTAACACGAAGGGTATTAAGGAAACGATGCTGGCGACGTATTATATTTATATCAGAAGTTTTGCGACATTATTATCAAAGATTATAGAATTAACAAGATAAGACAGCCAGACAGAGGAAGCGAAATAGACGAAGATAGTTGTTAACTCCAAATTAAAGGGACACGACATCCACCTTAAATGGTTTCGGGATTTGTCGGGTACACATTAAATGAATTTGGCCAAGCTTACTAAAAGACAGGTTGGCTCGTTAGAATTGGCCAGTGCTGTGTCACGTGTAGCCCTCGATGCATTATTAATGGGATTATATAGGGAGAATAAAGTTTATTTAGGACTATATTAATTTCATCTACACCACTGACTTTGGTAGATGTACTGGGTGGTCCCTGGGAACGGAAATTTTTGAAAACATAATTTTTAAAGTAACTTTACTTATTAAAAATAAGATATAACAATGGCCAGGTAATTATATTATATATATTATATTATTATTATATGCATTTTTTATTTCTTAAAAGTAATTCCTGGTAAATGTCTTCCCCTTATTTCTACGCACTCTTGAATATGATTGGTGAAATTTTCAGTTACACGACGCAACATGTCTAACGGAATATTGGCAATTTCTACACGGATTTTTATTTTCAACTCCTGAATATTTCCCAACAAAAACCATATGCTTGAAGTAATCGCATGCCCTAAGGTCTGGCGACCTTGGGGGTCATTCAATGTTTCTACACCGCTGGATAATGTGACCAGGAAATAGTCTCTGCAAGGCATTTATTGATTCTCTCGTGGTAACTTCATGACATCAGCGGAAGGAATTCTCCCGCGAGGAATCGCAAAGTGTAGTCGAAATTGCCGCTGCACAGCACTCTCGTTATTTTTATAATACGATTTTATTGCAAAAGCACGCTGCTCACCGGACCACTGTTCCATGATTATCAAATGGCATATAATGACGGATAATATGACAGATAAATCCATGACCAGCTACACATGTTACAAAATAACAATTTTCAAAATTTTGCGTTCCCAGACCTTTACTATCTAGAATTTAAGAGGTGGTGTCATTATTGATTCTCTTAAAGTGAAAATTGTTTCATAAAATATTTTTAGTGTGGGTTAGATAGAAGCCAATATGATTTTTCTTTTCGTTATACCTATTTGGTATGCAATTGATAAAAAAGTTATTAATCTGGGTTTTCTATGTTAGTTGGAATATATATTTTTACTTCCCTCGCATACCGAAGGGAAGTATTGTATTCGAGAAAAAATCACCCTCCGAGATTTTTTCGGATTCTGACGTTTCAGAACACGTAGATTCCGAAAATATAGGTTTTTCAATTCCGTCAGTCTGTCTGTCTGTCTGTCGGTCTGTCTGTCTGTCTGTCTGTCTGTCTGTCTGTCTGTCTGTTGGTGTATTTACTAAAAAACTACTTGACGGAGAGCAGTCAAATTTGGTAGGTAGTTAACCCTACTGTCAGCGAAGAACTGGTAGAATTTTCACTGAAAAATATACAGGGTGGACCGTCTAAACGGAATAAATAGTGAAAAAAATTTTTTTTTGCTCAAATTTAAAATTTCCACGTTTCATGACGCGCTAAACCTGTTTCAGGAAAAAAAAAATTTTGAAAATTTTTTTCATTTTTGAAAAAATTTTTACAAAGATGAAAAAAATTTTTTTTTGCTCAAATTTAAAATTTTCACGTTTCATGACGCGCTAAACCTATTTCAGGAAAAAAAAATTTTTTTAAATTTTTTTCAAACATTTTTGAAAAAATTTTTACCAAGTTGAAAAAAATTTTTTTTTGCTCAAATTTAAAATTTCCACGTTTCATGACGCGCTAAACCTATTTCAGAAAAAAAAAAATTTTGAAAATTTTTTTCAAACATTTTTGAAAAAATTTTTACCAAGATGAAAAAAAATTGTTTTTGCTCAAATTTAAAATTTCTACGTTTCATGACACGCTTAACCTATTTCAGGAAAAAAAAAATTGAAAATTTTTTTCACCAATATTTTTGAAAAAATTTTTACTACTAAAATGAATTTTTTTTTCTTTCTTCAAATTTAAAATTTTCACGTTTCATGGCATTCTAAGCCTGATTAAAAAAAAAAGTTTTTTGAAATTTTATCACTAAGATAGAATTTTTCTTTCTTTGTTCAGATTTTAACTATCCACGTTTCCATGACATTCTAAAACTATTCAAACAAATTTAAAATTGTTTTTGAAGAATTTTTAAAAAAATTTGAAAACATTTTTAATCCATTTATGTATCACTACTATAGAACAGACGAAAAAATTTTTTTTGCTCAAATTTAAAATTTCCACGTTTCATGATATTCCAAACCAATTTCGGAAAAAAAAATTTGCAACATTTTGTTACCAGTTTGGAAAAAAATTTAACACCAGAATGCTCAAATTTAAATGACATTCTAAACCTAGGTATTTCAGAAAAAAAATTTTGAAAATTTTTTTCACCAACATTTTTCAAAAAGTTTTTACCACTAAAATAGATCGATTTTTTTTTATTTGCTCAAATTTAAAATTTTCACGTTTCATAGCATTCTAAACCTATTTTAAAAACACATCATTTTTAATTTTTAAACTTTTTTTAGCACTACTATAGAACAGAAGGAAACTTTCCTTTTTGCTCTAATTTAAAATTTCTACCTTTGACATTTTAAACCTATTTCAGAAGCAAAAAATTTGAAAATTATTTTACCATCTTTTGAAAAATTTTAAAAAAATGAAATTTTTTAACCACCACTATACTTCCAGTCCATTACGTGAATGTTGGATTGAAAATGTGACAGATGGCAATAACATCTGGCATATGCACCTATTATACTTTTATTGAAAAATGTACAGGGTGGTCATCCCAAGAAATAATTCGGTCATGGTGGACATTTGTAAAGGTATTTGCGCAAGCCTGCCATATGTGGCACCTGCTATTTAGTATTGAACTTTTGCTGTTGGATGAGCAATGTGTATATTTTTTTGACCAAAACTTATCAAGTTTTCTTTGTAATAATAGCAATAACTCTACTCCGATTATTATTCTCAATGTCATTTCGTAATTATTATTTTTTTAGAGAGACTGCCATGAACGAGGGAAGTTCTGTGTAAATACCGATTTTTTTCCAATTATATTGACACGTTTTAATTCGTCCCACGTCTCTTTCATATTAAGGTACTGAATTTTTAAATTTGGATATGCCTTTTTTCGTTTCTATTGACAAAGTCATAAAATTACGTAAGGTTCTATAGTTATCCTAATTTGTCTGCGTTCGATGAGTTTCGTACCTTTTTAATGCCTTATCTTTTAGTGATATAAGTAATTTAATATTTTCGGTTATCCAATATATGAACATAGAAATACTGGAGGCTTCATGTGTGAGGTATATTACGAAACAACCTGTTTCTTTAAAGACCTTGGGTTCTAACAGTCAGCTGAGTTATGTGGATCTATTAGGACTGTGATATCGATTTTTTACTATTGACCTGTCTCTCTAATTTTTCCTCTTTCACGTGATTGGCACATTATGGCAACCGCTGTATAACTCCAATGTAAATGTCGAGGTCAATGGTGCCACTGCTAAAAGATCGAAGGCTTTTCACCGGCTATCATATCTTGATAATTCTTTAACGTTTGCTATTATTTCGTAAGAATACATTGGCTATTATTTTTTATCGCCAGTAGTGAAATAGTAAAATTGACAAAATTTTGAACTTTTTACAGATAAACTGTATAATATCGAAATTACTAAACTTATTCCAGTTAACGTTCCACACTGTACATAGTTGCAAAAATTAAACAATACATATTTCGAGTTCAATATCTCAAAGAAATGAAAACATATATCACTTGAACTTTTTTGCAGATTTTCACTGTTCCGTCTTTGTGATATTAGGAAACAGATACATGGTCAGTATCCTATTTCCCGTTAAAAATAATTTTTCACATGAATAAAGTTGATTTATGTTGGCTGTGTTAACATTATTTTTGTGTTACCGCAAATAAAAATATAAATTCAAATAAAGAACGGATACGTTTATTCAACCTGAAAATTAATCGTGGGTGCAGCGACCTTACAATTAATAAACCACAAAATTACCCATCTCCATTAGGTAAACCGCTGCGTACATGTCTCTCTTCGTTCCGCAATATCTTTTGTTTCAAAAATACCATAAACATTTTTAACTCTCTTATGAAAGGTAGCTAGGTACTCATAAAACAATAGATACATAGATCATTCTCAATTCTGGTGCCATTATTTCAGCTAAATGGAGCGTGGATAATACGCTCTCTTTCTTAATTTAACTAAATATGAAGGGTTTTATTTTGAACCTGCAGACAGTTTTCCGGCTTCGCTGCGTCAATAACTTGGGAACTCAGTTTCAATAACGGAGATAAAGGCTTGAAGACGTACAAAAAGACTTCTATCATAAATACCAAATCCAATATCCGCAGAGACTGAAAAATTTAAATATACGTGGCGCGGATAATATTTAGAAAGACACCGACAAAATTTGCAGACAATTCTTAAGATAATAATAAGAAAAACCGTTGCCTAAGGAATCACTACTTCCACATCGAGATTTCTCATTCAAGTCTCTTTAAATGAAAACATCTATATTTGCCCTCTAGTAAGTGGACATAATGGCTCATAGAATTTTAATAATATAACATTTGAAATTGTCTGCCCCGAGCGAGGCAGTAATGAGTGTAGCTGATACTAAAACATTTTTTGACAACTTTTGTTCTCATATTACGATTATATAACAATAATAATAATAAATGGTCTTTATCAAAAAAAAAAGAAATACAATTTCCTAATCTAATGGGCGAAGTTTAGCTCAACAGCTATTCCACCACTAATATCCTTAAAAACAGAAGAACACAATAGTTGCACTAAGTAGATACTTTTCTTACTTTTTATTGGGTATTTTGCCACTGAAAAATATTTAAACATTTTAATGAAAAAACCTCTGCGCCAAACGGATCAGACAGAGGTTGGTTCTTGAGTACTTGACTGTTTCAAAAAGTCTCACACTTCCGTTCTCAAAACTTTTTTGGCCGTCAACCATGACAGTTCTTTGTTTATGTATTTCCATAGTCACGTGAGACATTAAATTATATTTATCTTATTTTTACTTACTTCGTCTCTAAGGATGGGCAACCAACTAGTACAAAAATCTATTGAATAATTAGAAACGCATCTATCCTCGTTTAATAAAATAATCGCGGATTCTTTAAGTTTTCTTTTAGTTCCGTTGCTCTCTTTTTCCAAAATCTTCGCCGAGTCCCATTTAATTCTATGATTATTATCCCATGCGTGTTCACAAATTTTGGATTTTTCAAATTCTCCCCTTCTAGCGTAATTTCTATGTTCACCAAGCCTTACGTTGAAAGGTCTAGATGATTCACCTACGTAATGTTTTCCGCACTCACACGGAACACTATAAATACAATTTTTTGAGTTTTGAACAATATTTGGAGGTTTGGTTCTTGATAAAACCGATCTTAGCGTGGAGCCCGTTTGAAAAACCGTTCGTACGGAAAACCTATTCCCAATTTTTCGTAATTTATCCGATAAACCATGTATATATGGAATTACTGCCATTGACCTAAATACCTCAGGTTGTGATAGTATATTCTCTCTACTACCAATGTTCAATAACTGACTATTAACAAAACTCTCAGGATATTGGTTATTTAATAAGACAGTTTTTATAAATTGTTTTTCGTTCTTTAATATTACATCATTTGAAGAAATAATTTTGGCCCTGTCATACAAACACTTAACAACACCTTTCTTGACACTAAAATGTTGATTTGAATTGAAATTTAAGTATCTGTTTGTGTGTGTTTGTTTTCTATACACACTGGTTTGGTATGTGCTATCTAATTTTTTAATTAAAATATCTAAGAAAGGTAATTCATTATTATACTCGATTTCTATTGCAAATTTAATTGAAGGTTCTTTTTCGTTAATCTGATTCAAAAAATTACTTAAACATTCTTTACTATATTATTATTTTATTAAACGAGGATAGATGCGTTTCTAATTATTCAATAGATTTTTGTACTAGTTGGTTGCCCATCCTTAGAGACGAAGTAAGTAAAAATAAGATAAATATAATTTAATGTCTCGCGTGACTATGGAAATACATAAACAAAGAACTGTCATGGTTGACGGCCAAAAAAGTTTTGAGAACGGAAGTAGATTCTCTTTCGAAACGTTAACTTCCTATAGCTTTGTTTTTGAGTTTTAGTTTATAACATTGTTCTAGTTTATATATTTTTAGGTGTGTGACTTTTTGAAACAGTCAAGTACTCAAGAACCAACCTCTGTCTGATCTGTTTGTCGCAGAGGTTTTTTCATTAAAATTTTTAAATATTTTTCAGTGGCAAAATACCCAATAAAAAGTAAGAAAATCTGAATATGCCACAAATAAACAATTACAGACAATAAGTAGATACTTGTATAAAACTAGTGGAATTCGTTCAAGTAGCAAACAAAATAATAATTACAAACTGTGTCTAAGAATAATTCATTGACGCAGAATTACATACAAAAAACAAATAGTCAAATAAGCAATTGAAAATAGATAAATATACTTTACACAGTTTTACACATATTACGTACACTGTTGGTTAAATAAAAAAAAAAAGTTATGCTTCAATGTATTTATGGAAAAATGTTCAACAAGATTATAATTTGATATAGCATTGTAGGAGAAAGAGCACAGAAAAATGAAAGTAATATATTGTGGTATGGTCAAAATATTAATAGATCTTATATTAATATTATGGATACTTCTTCGACTTACAAGTTTTTGTTTAAAATACTCCGGCACTGAAGTAGTAAGAACTCTATGAACAAACATCAGCAGGTGATATTTGTAGGTATTTTCAAGATTAAGCCATCCAAGTTGCAAACGTTTCTGTCTTTAATCCAAAAATATAGCGAATGCAGGTATTTTGAATTTTTTGTAACCTATTTATTGTGCCCTTGTCGAGACATGAAAAATACACAATAATACCACAATAATTATGAGTAGATAAGACTAAAGATTCACGCAGTTTTTTCCTTAGTTTATAATTAATTATATGTATATTGGCATAAAGAAGTTTCAACACAACGTATGTTTTTTAAACCAATTTGTTAACATGTGTTATAAACCTGAGTTTTGATTCAAAGATGATACCTAAATTTTTTGAGTTTTCTGCTGCTGGGAGTCTACTATTATCTAATAAAATATTTGTATTTTTCACATAGCATTTGGTGATACATAGTATGACTAAAAATCGTTACTGTCGATTTGTTTGGATTAATTTTTAATTTATGTTTTGTAGCAAAATAATAAATCTCTTGCAAGTCAATATTTATTAAGTTTGTAGCTGCGCGGTAATTGCTAGGATCGAATGAGAAATAAAGTTGTGTATCATCGGCATATGCTTGCACAGAACAGTGCTGTATGTTTACAAACATATCTGCTACGTAGAAGAGATAAAGAAGAGGTCCCAATACAGAACCTTGAGGCACACCGGATGATATTAACTGTCTACGAGAATAATTATTTTTAGTAAATACTCTCTGACTACGATCAGTCAGATAAGATTTGATAAAATTTACAGTTATGTCGGAAAAGCCAACATAGTACAACTTTGCACATAGAAGTTGATGATTTATTTTATCGAAAGCTTTTGTGAAATCGAGCAGAACTAAAACTGTAGCTTGTTTGTTATCTAGTGCTCTAAATATACAGGGTGCGCCAAAGTTCTGATTTTGGTCGATTACGGCTGTATTTGAAATGGTGGAAATATATTGTCTATAGATTATTTTCTTGATTTTCAATTCTGAATAACCAGAAAATATGTACAATTATACAGGGTACTCCGTTTTCGTTGTCCGAGCAACAACTTCGTTATTTTAAATGGAACACCCTATATTTTTTTCCTTTATCGAGTTACCCATCTAATTATATTCATAATTCTATTAAGGTGGTAGGTACTTAAAATGAACCGTTTACGATATAAAAAAGATTTTTTGACAATCAGTGAGGTTTGCGGATAAGTTTTTGAGTACCTCTGATTTCATAGACAAGAGAGTTTTCAAAATTCTGCTTATACTGTTATGTTGAGCATATTAAGGGCTAGTAGGGCAGAAACATTATTAATATTAATCTTATACAGAGTGCTGAAAAAATTGAGTTTAATGTTTCGCTAATAAAAAAGGCCGTAATTCAATTTTTTCAAATGGGACGTACTATTTTCAGTTCTGTCATCTAATGAAGTGTTAAATTATCTTTCCATTGATATATCATAGTAGGTATTTATCTTTAGGGGTTGCATAGATATTAAGGTTAATTGTCTGGATCAGTCATTTTTCTTGCTGGAACTTCATGAGGTTTGTACTGCACTTCACCAGTTTCGATAAATCTGTCTATAAGATTACTAAAGCAGGTTCTAAAGGGTGTCTCCTTTCAGGATATCTGGTTTTATAGACTCGGGATGCTAAGAGGCTGTTCCTTGAGCACTCCCCCAGAATAAAAATCATGTCAACCATTTCTTCCCGCGAATAATTCATATTTAATATAATTATATGCAAATGCAACTTCCTGGAACTGTAAAAGCTACTAGTATTTTATTAATTATTTTTATATTTTATTATCAATATAATTATATGCAAATGCAACTTCCTGGAACTGTAAAAGCTACTAGTATTTTATTAGCTAATAAAATACTAGTAGCTTTTACAGTTCCAGGAAGTTGCATTTGCATATAATTATATTGATAATTATCCCTTTACGGGGAATTTCCTATAATCTAATTTTAATTTTTAATATCCTGTTCTGGTAATCCTTTGATAGTTATAACACGAGTATTTGCTTACATATTTCAGTTGATTGTGAACTTTAGAAAAAGCCGCACCGAAGAGACATAGATGTCAAAACACGTGTCTGTGGATGTTCTAAAGTTTTGTGTTACTGCTATATCGGTAAGTGCTTTTGTTTTGATTGTCTTTAATAAAATACTAGTAGCTTTTACAGTTCCAGGAAGTTGCATTTGCATATAATTATATTAAATATGAATTATTCGCGGGAAGAAATGGTTGACATGATTTTTATTCTGGGGGAGTGCTCAAGGAACAGCCTCTTAGCATCCCGAGTCTATAAAACCAGATATCCTGAAAGGAGACACCCTTTAGAACCTGCATTTAGTAATCTTAGAGACAGATTTATCGAAACTGGTGAAGTGCAGTACAAACCTCATGAAGTTCCAGCAAGAAAAATGACTGATCCAGACAATTAACCTTAATATCTATGCAACTCCTAAAGATAAATACCTACTATGATATATCAATGGAAAGATAATTTAACACTTCATTAGATGACAGAACTGAAAATAGTACGTCCCATTTGAAAAAATTGAATTACGGCCTTTTTTATTAGCGAAACATTAAACTCAATTTTTTCAGCACTCTGTATAAGATTAATATTAATAATGTTTCTGCCCTACTAGCCCTTAATATGCTCAACATAACAGTATAAGCAGAATTTTGAAAACTCTCTTGTCTATGAAATCAGAGGTACTCAAAAACTTATCCGCAAACCTCACTTTTTGTCAAAAAATCTTTTTTATATCGTAAACGGTTCATTTTAAGTACCTACCACCTTAATAGAATTATGAATATAATTAGATGGGTAACTCGATAAAGGAAAAAAATATAGGGTGTTCCATTTAAAATAACGAAGTTGTTGCTCGGACAACGAAAACGGAGTACCCTGTATAATTGTACATATTTTCTGGTTATTCAGAATTGAAAATCAAGAAAATAATCTATAGACAATATATTTCCACCATTTCAAATACAGCCGTAATCGACCAAAATCAGAACTTTGGCGCACCCTGTATATTGTCGGTCACATTTACTAAGGCAGATGTTGCACTGTGATCCTTTCGGAAACCTGACTGAAATAAAGGAATAATTTTGTGTTCTTTGACATAATCACTTAATTGCTGGTGTACAGTTTTCTCAAGAATTTTTGATAGAACAGTTAAAATGCTTACAGGACGCAAGTCAGATATATTTTGAGGATTATTGTCCTTTCGCAAAGTGCTAACTAGTGCCTCTTTCCATTGTTCAGGAAAGTACCCTTTTTCAAGGCAACGATTCATAATGTGAGTGAGATAGTCACCAATTACTGGAAAACTGTTTTTCCATTTGAAAAAATATACAAGGCAGATTATTAGATTTTATACGTAGGATTTTTGTCGGTAATAATATTTTTTGCTTAAAAATGGTATTATATATCTTCAGTTCGGGAATGGCGTGGGATGCCGTATTACGGTGTTTAAGCTGAATAGGAATATAGTGAATGTTGAACAAGAAAATTCAAGACAAATATCGATTTTCAATGATGAGCTTTTGCTGGCGGAAAATATTCTTGATAATATGACCGATGTTTTATTCCAGACCTATTTGTACATATGTGTTCTATTTATCTGTGTACATGTGGTATTTTTGTGAGTGCTCGTTCTACATCTTAATATTTTAATAATTATCATTTGAAGTGGCCAGAAGGGTCGCAATTTGTTTCAAATAACTTTTCCGGCTATATGGAGCACAGATTATTTCTTTATAAAGAGTATAAGAACAGGTATATTAAGAAATAAAAATTGTAATTCTATATAACCTATTTTTTATGAATAACGAAGTCTCGAACAAAAAATGCCAGAAAGTATTTTCCCTTTTTTCATTAGCTGTACAAGTTTCCCAGGAGGAGACGTTTCTTGGAGCAGAAAATTGAGATGTGACTCTCATCATCCCTAGTAATGACTATTTAAAGAAATGTTTAGGTTGAATATTTCTTCTCCCATTTTTAGCTTCTTACCGCGATTTAAACACATGAAACTTAATTGTGTATGACAATAATCATTATATTGTTTTTCAAACCTATGCTCTAAATTTTCTTTAGTGTCTTTATTAATTAAATAATGATTAATAATAAAGATACATATTTCCTTTTATGTAAAACTCTTATAGAAATAAAGGAGCAGTTAAAGAATTATCAGCAAAATCCAGCAAATAAACAGGAGTTATAAAATTGTTAATAAAGCCCTACTCATGAAAAGTTTCCATAAATTCAGGTTGTGGTTAAGCCATCTTTAAAAATAGCGGTCTAATTTTTTTTGCCGTTCTTAGTTAGTCAATTTCATGTAAATATACAGTAAATATACAATTATATATTCAGGGATCGTGAAAAATCATATTCTTTGTATATTTAGTTGATCATTTTCGGGCAAGGCCTATAAATTAAGACTTAAAAAACAAAATAACTCAGAAGCAACCCCAAGCGGACCAAGGGCTCTCGAACAACTCAGGTCCCACTTGATTTGGATTTGGCAGTTGAGAAACAACCACAGTCCCAAAGTTAGTCAATAATAGATTGTTTTATCCACTTAATTTATCAGGGAGGATCCTTGGTAAGTAATCAGTAATAAATCAAAGTCCGAGCCGGGCGAAACAGAAAATTGTTATGCTTTGATATCCTTAGTATTCATAGCCGTGCTGACACCTGCCTGATTTCACTTTGTACGCCGCGGCGCATCGCCGCGGGCTGTCTATCTGTTTAGCCAACCGACAGCAGAGTTGCAACGATCTAATATATTATTCAAATTTATTGAGCACTTACTTTATCCTTGAATCTCTAAAAAACGGAGAAGTGTAAAAAAATGTGTAATCATTATTTTTCTATTGTAAATCGCTTACTGAAATTTTAATAATTTAGTTTAAAACATTAAGAAGATTATTTAATTCATACCTAAAAATGTGTCCATTTTTGACGGCTTTCTCTTTGCAATAAATTTAAAAAAAAATTGCTTATTATCTTTATGTAAAATTTTATATTGTTATGAAGGAATATCCATTTTATGTCTTGTAATTTTTTCAACTTTTTTTGCCCAAACTCTTCGTTGTTATTTACAAAAATATCCCACCATGCATGTTCAGTTGTCTTTGGAGATACGGCGAAAATTCTTCAGACACTAGCTTCTATTCAAATAAACATTTATTCAAAAAAATGAAGAATATCATCGGTTAAATAATTACAGCGTTTGAAATAAGTAAATAAGGAAATAAGTAATGCCCTCCGAAGAATGGGTGCAACGTGCAGAAGGCATGCTTACAACTGCTACCCAGGGCGGGAGTTAAAAAGTTTCATACACATTTTTATTTGGCAGTATATAAAATAGTAAATATGACAGATTGTTATTGTTCTTTTTTGCTCTTAAGGTAAGAAATTCAAAAAATGTTATCAAATATCTAAATAATAAATTGAAATGTTATAAAATTGACCAGATTCTTATAGTTTTTCCTTATTAGGATAATATATCAAGTTTTGTGAAAAAGTATTCTGCAAGAATGCTGCATAACGACAACAACATATACTTTTATTTATTTTGTATTTAGTGTATAGTATATATGATCTCAATCGAGACAGCATAAAAACGAAAACTCGGAGTAAAGTCAACATCTATGGAACATAGGCGGCGCGGCCCGGTAGAAATGTAAAAATGCTTTAAATACTAAACAATTATTTTGTAATTGTTAAAGAAAGGGATTTCTATAATACCTTTATTCAACAGAAGTGGTTAATGATATGTTTTCATTAATTATCACATTTGATAAGTCACATAAATGATATATTATGGCTACGTCTATTGTCTAATGACCTACCTCTCGTTCTATCTTCTAGCGGCAAAGTAAACTTAGGCGAGAGTTGCATAGATGATATATAATCCTTCCGAAGGGGCAGCGACTGTATTGTTTATTAAATGTTTGACCATGATACTATGAACTTTGCAGTATCATGATGTTAGGCAGGTAGAAAATTTCTACTATTCTATAAAGGAAAGACTCGGCAAAATTTTAAACGGGGAACTCATTTGCTGGCATCGGTAATTGGTCTCAGTCGACGTTAAATAAACAATTTTCAAAAAAACTTTGTCTATGAACTTTAAATAAACAATATTTCATTCGTCACTATCCGAGTTCTCAGAACTTGAATCGGTATTAACATTAATAATAATTGTATTAATAGGTGGTAATATAGAATATTAATTTTCCTTTTTTATCACATGAGATACACACTTCCTCCATATATCGCCTTTGCCTAGTTCGTTTACTAATATCTTTATATTCTTTAAGACAGACTCACTTAATTGTGGGGATTGATTATATTGACGTAGTCTTGCTTTTACATCTGCCCACACCATTTTAATGGGGTTGAATATGGAGGTAGACGCAAAATAGTGTGATCGTGTGCCTCAAACATTTTTTCAACGGCATATTCCTTTTTAAAATTTTGCTTTCCAATCAGTTCTTATTAAGTCTTTTTTGTGTTTTTTTCTGGTATTTCCAAGCCTTTACCTTTCATAAATTCAATGATATCGCTCTTTCTTGTGTTGGTGTTCGGAATTTTTATGTGTTGCCGCGAATGGTATGACGCATTGTCCATAACAATTACAGAATTTGGTGGAATATTTGGTAACAGCTGTTCCTTTGCCCACTTCTCAAATAATTCGGCTGTCATATCCTCGTGGTAGTCGGCAGAGGATTGCTTGATATTTTTAGCAGACAACAGCGCATTTGGAATAAAACCGTTTTTACTTCAAGCATGTAGAATTGTAGAATTATAAATCTTTTTCCCCACATGGAGCACTTAAATTACACTTTTTGGTGTTATCTACTCAACTGTATTAAACTACATCATGGGTGTCAAACCATGTTTCGTCAAGATAAACTATGTCTCTATTTGCATGTCGGTATTCTTTTATTTTTCGCAGGTACTCGTGTCTATGATCAACGATGCATGCTGATTCCATAACTACTATTCGTTTGTCCAGTTTTTTGTACCTAAAATCGCAATCGAGCAAAATGTCTCGCAAAGCATCTAATGATTTATAGTTATAATCGGGATGGTCGCGTAACTTATCCCTAATCATTTCTAATGTGGGCACCTTCTGTTCATTGTAAAAGTCATACACAAATTGACGAATGATATCTTTGGACGCGTTATCAAGTTTTTAAAGTTTTTGTGCAAATCTTTTCCGTTTAATAGATTGATCAACTACATCCCCGGCTATAATAACCCTATAAATTGTAGTATGGCTAAATTTGGTTAATTCGCAAACCCTTTGAGTTTGAACGTGTGAAGTCTTTATTTTCAAATTCCGCTTGAATAGGCTCTGTATCAAAATCGTCCGTTTTGTTGTCACTACATCGAAAGGCCTCTAAATGCCATTTTAAACAATTAATAGCAAAAAATCACTCAAACACAGTAATAAAATTTGTTCAAATATTCACTAGAATTAAGTAATTTATAACGCTGTCTGGCTGTACTGCACTGCCTCGTACAGATCATACGATATAAATAGGTCATACTTATTTTTTGTTGTGTATATTATGGCATGCAAAAACTCTGAACAAGGTAGGTGTTGACAAATCAAATTCGCTAAGTATCTAATCCCACCTATTTTTCTATGTGACAGGCGGATTAATCCACGTGGACTGTAGACGAGGAGTGGTGAATATAAATCTGTAAGATTCTGTGCTCTCTCATTCAATGTGAACCGATATATTGACAATACCCCGTAAGAGCCTCTAATTCCGTGCTGTTCCAATTGATTTCGTAAATACTATACTACTTCACTGTTTTTTTATTCGAGATATTGAGAAATGAGCAGTACGATGAAATTGTGTATCAATATAAACTAGCATACAGAGTGTCCCATAATAACGTGCAAAAAATGTAACTACCAATTCCTTATCGAAAATGAAGATGGGTTCTCCAAATAAAATGTTTCGAAATAATTCTTTCCTGTCCAGCTACACCCCTTTAAATGGGTATGCAAAAAACGGTTTTTAATTTCTACCTGAAAATGACATAATCAGAAAAAGACGAAAGGATCCCGCACAAAGTACACTGTGTAGGTGGATTGTTTGCGAGTTTTGTACAAATATTAGTATGTTGTACTTTTGACCTTTCTGAGCAAAAATCTCCATGAGCACAACTCAATTCTGTGCTTAGTTTCTATGCTACAGAACTTGTAAAGCTGTATTTAGTTTTTTTTCCTCAAAAACGGTCAATTTAATGAAGTTTTTTCATGAGGTAAAACATTTTCTAAATATATCATAATGTTTAGTTGTATTTCTTAATTAAAAAAATATAGTAGACAGAAAGATATTTACAGGATAAGAAGGATAGTTAATATCATCCCTTTGTATACGCGCTAGGTGGATGAAATAATTTCGTTAGAGGTATTTTCATTTTATTTAGTAATACACTAAATAAATAATTTTACCATAATGAGACGCTGCAAGAAAAAAAACAATAAAATACAGGATAAAAAGTATATAAGAAAATGTATAACCTAAGTATTTTGTACAGCGACTATGAATTCGTCCAGTGTATATATTGTATTGATAATAAGAATTTTTTTAAGATTGTTTCTAAATTGTTTAGTCGAAGTTGGATTTTTTATATCCTCAGGAAGCATATTGTAATAGTGAATTAGTAACCGAGATGTACCACATTTCGTCTTTTTATGATTACGTTATTTTCAGATAGAAATTAAAAACCGTTCTTTGCACACCCCTTTAAACGGGGTATAGGTGGACAGCGAGGTTTATTTTGAAAAATGTTATATGAACAACCTACCATTATTTTCGATAAAAAATTGGTGGTGAAATCTTTTGCACGTTATTATGGGACACCCTGTATATTCTACACAATATTTTTCATTAGTGAAACTAATTATTATATCATCGAAGCTATGCATGCGTGCAAAGTTTCAACTCTATCATCAGAGTCCATTTTCTCTATAACAAATAAAAGGAAGTATAATACAATTTTTACTGTATTTTGAATGGTTTTCGAACTACAGCGCAGTAAGTGAAATAATGTACAATTTTTTAATTTTTTGTATTCTATTTGAGCTGATTTTTGCGTCTAGTGGGGTATATTACCGAATATACTTACTTCCAGAGGAAAAGTTAGCCTGGAAAACTTGCGATGGAGCATTCGAAATGTAATGGTTTAAACCAATTACAGTCAAGTGAAGAAACTTACTTCACGAGCGTTACGTAAATAGTGGAGCTGCCACTGTGCACTGCAACAAACCAGAGAATTCCAAAACATTTCACTGTCTCGATACAGCTCTAACCTATGCTAAAACTTTCATCAACCGCTTCAAACTTTTCCAAGGTTTCTACGTCATTATTTATAACACCAACTGTAGGAACTTGCATATTTTATGGGGATTCAAGTCTTAGCAGTGTTATCAAAAAATACACACACTCAAGTTTTAAAGGAGAATAACTTCAGTAAATATTATTATTTATGTATTTTTCCTACATTTCCGGCTAGTTTTCAGTTGCGCTGTATCTTGCTTCTATGAATTATGAAGTAGCCATTCTTCATGACAAATGAAGGCAGGCACCTACATAACAAAAAATACAGAATCTATAATAAGGTAGTAAACTTTAATAATGAACCATGCAAAATATAAAGATGTGTAGGTGTGTTTCTCATTAACGGCCTTTTAATAGTAAAAATGAGGATGTCCTCAATTCGATTCATCGCTATGCCATTCGTATTACCATATTACTGCTACTATACTACTTGTGTGTATTCATTAGAAGCCTACACTGGAGTTCAACTACCACTTCAGAGGTGGCGCTAGAAATGGGCCCTAAAAGAATAATCAAGATTTCCTAGAGAAGTTCAGATCATTCGAGATTTTTATAATGGACTTGAATGTTCGAGAGACCATTAGTGAGGTAAATAGATGACCAAATCAACGGCGACAGGTAAGTTAAGTTCAGATTAGTTCGGAGTGATCCCAAGTGAACTAGAAGTAAAGGACGGTGTTTCCTGCGGTAAACTATTCGGGGATTTCCTTAGGGTGTCGTATGATTTTATTGATGCCATTATTAAGCTTTAATGAAGAGCAGAAAGGTGTTTTAGCCAGAAATTTTGTACCCTATCTGCGATGGGCCTTCCAATTCTGCGTTGGGTGAATTATTGCTACAACTTCATCCACTCTTAGGTCTGACCATGCTTCGGATTCACTTGTGCTCTTGTTCGATCCATGAAGCATCCTCATTAAGAGTCCGCGCCTATTACTGAGATGGTGGTGTCTCTACTTCATTTGGCGATAGAATTTCTTGGCGTCTTCTTCAAGGAACTTGTTGTGTTGGTAGTGGTTGCTTCTTTTGGTGCATCTTCTCAACTTCTGTGCTTTAGTTTACAATTTCATCTTCAGGTTTTGCATCATCAAGTTCTCTTCATCTTGTAGTACACTTTCGGCCTTTTTGAAAATCTTTTGCATGAGTACTCCCTTATTGTATTCCTCCAGAATTGATAATTATATCCTTCTTCAATCATCTTCTTCCAGTGGGGTTTCCCGTGAGATTCTTGTGGATTCGATAATTCTTCAGTTTTTCCTGCAATCACTGCTGCAGTGACATACACCGTCAATGGATATCTGTAATTGATAGGCTCAAATGATTGCGGACCATTCTGGAAAGAACTGTATTGGCATTGCTGTTTTGAGCTGTAGTGCTCCTGTTAGGTTTTATTTTCTTAAGCCTTTTGTGGTATTTAATGTCTTAATCCTTAATTATCTTTCAAGTCCGGATTTGTGGTTCTAAAGCTTCACTTGCTGATGCATTTTGACTCCTTGGTTCCAGATTGGCTGTTTCCTCGATGGTGGCGGCATGCAACACTTCGTGTTTTGTCACTTCATCTGCTGTGACATCGTACACTTCTTTATTTCCTGGTACTGGGGGCTCATCTTCCTGAAGTTCTTGCTGTATCCTCGTAGCTATTTGGTACCTTTATAGACGTCTATAGGTTTTATTGTGTACTGCAGTAATTGTAACTTTGTAACAACGTTGGTAGGCAGGTTATTGGCAGGTAGTTCTTAGGATTCTTCTTTACCTTTATAGAGAAGGAAAGTTTTTCCTGCAGTTAATCAGTCGGGACTTCGCGGGATGTCATATGATTTTATTGATAATCGTTTTTAGGCTGTTACGAACAGCACTAAGGTGCTTTAAGTAGAAGTTTTGTACCCTGTCTGGACCAGGAGCCTTCCAACATTGAGTCTGCTGAATTATTACTGCAAATCTGTTCGCTATTGTGATTATTTTGCAAATATTGGAGATCTTATGCAATATGTCTTCGTGTTTGTTCTGATGTAATTCATTTACATTATCTGTCCTAAATTTATACATAAAACTTCATTTTCTCTTTATACTAAAGATGTTATAAAACACAGTTTACCTAGGGTATGATATGGTTTACGTCCCTTGTGAATGAATCAATTAAGGATAAGAATTCTTAATTTAGCTAGAAGGCCATTTAAGTTGACAGATTCTTAATCAGCATTTGAACTTGTTTAATTTTTCTAATCTGAATAGTTGTTAGGCTTACTTTTTGTCCTGAAGGATCATTTTAAGTCGCTAAGCAATCAAAAAGAATTTTTTGTGACCCAGTATACGCCCACCGCTGCTAAAAATAACCCAACATTAAACAGAATAGAATTGTCTCGAATGAAATAACTTTTGCCAGGAGAAGTTTCAATTATTTCCCTTATCTTAAATATAAATTCCTGAAAATACTCCAACAAACAGTCCCCTCCGTTTTATCACATCGTAGATAGGAACAAGGACTCGTAAATTAAAAGCTTAGGCACAATGGAATAATTTTTGGCTTGTTCAAGCACACATTCATTTAGGCCTCGTATAACGGTTGTTGCGCCGCATCGTCTGTAATGCTTGTACGTGTGTGTGATGGCATTTAATGGTAATGTATAACCTTGCCACACCACTATAATTCCTGCTATAATTTACATAATGTCTCTATTATTTTGCTGGTGTTTCTTTACACTAGAAATTAACACTGGAAGCTCAACGTTCAATTAGAGCCTTGGGAGGTATTTTCACATTTTCACATTCCATCAGCTCTTAAGAGCTCAATTCACCTGCTAGATATTTTGAAATATCAAAATGATGTTTGCAAGCTGACTTTCCCTCTCTAATTATGTAGTAAGTTCCCATTGTTTATTGCGTTTATCTCAAATAGCTTTGAGGGTCTGGATACTATCCATTTGTTTGTTTACTTCTGATAATGATTGATGGTAATAAATAGGAAAGTTTAACTAATCATACAACTCAAACATTATAAACAATACATTGCCGGCTTTAATAATTACAATATTGTATTCCATTTAATGTACATACGTAGTGATCTTATTTCAAAATTAGTTTAGAACAGCCTCTGGAGACGTAGTTCCCATTACAACCAAAACTATTAAACATACAGCTCGACACGTGTTGCTAACCACGTTAAGGTCGTCAGTAGATGATTAAAAAGATAAATTATAATCTCTTAAAGCCCTAGAATATGTTAAAAGCAATGAAGTTGGGCATTCAATAATATATACAGACTCTTTAAGCGCTCGTGTAAGTATTAAAAGCAGAACACTTTATTACATCCACAAAAATGCATACATCCTCCATATAAATCTTCTTCTGTGTGAATTACATAAAAATAATTTTTTTGTTTATTTTGGTTGAGTTAATGAATATGTTGACAACCTTGCTAAAGAAAGTGCCTTATCTAACTTAAATACCAATCTTATAATATGCTATCGGACGCTATAAATTCATTCAGACAAAGCATTCAATAATTGGTCAATATCTTATGAAAACTATCAATTAGATAACCCTACGAGCCAGTACTCACAAGTCGTTAGTAATATTCCCAAATCACCATGGTTTAAGGGCATTAACGCCCTTAGAAAATTTATTACCGCTATTTGCAGAATAAGGTTCGGTCACGCTTGGTGTTCTAGATTCAGGTATCTGTAGTACGCGTGGTACTACGGGCGATCTGAACCATATTTTTTTTATTTGTCGGAATCGCCAAATGGCTATCGATGCAATGTTAAATAACTTAGTCGACATCAGGGTTCCCTACCAACTAATGCTGCTCATCTATATTCCCTTTCCGTAGTCTACCTGTAATGTTATATCAAGAAATGTACTGACAGACCCCTGGACGAGAAGAGAGTGTCCTTGTGAACTATCATCCTGTGTATATTATATGGTTGGACTGTTGTGTCAGGCGCGGATCCCAGGTTTTCTTATCTAAACTTTGCTCCAAGGGGGGGGCGACACTCCCTTCGCCCCGCCTCCCTAAATGGCTAATGGAGAAATCCAATGCAAAAAAAGGTGGACCGCTCAAGGAGAATAAATAATGAAATAAATTATTTGGCATATAGTTAATACAATTATTGGCAAGAAAAACACCTATTACACTTTTAATGAGAAATATACAGAAATAATTCAACTTTGGTGGAAATTTGCAAAGGTATCTACTATCTATCTCTAAGTTTTTCAAGTTTTTCTTGTGAGGATAGTGATAACTACATTCCGATTATCTATCTCCTATGTTGTTTCTTAATTATTAATTTTGTAGAGTTACCACCCTATATAAATAAATGCACTTGCCTTGCAGACTCCTTCGATATTATAGGACATTATCAAAATCGAGAATGTGCTTACCCTCCTCCTTCTAGATGGTTATATCCTTTCTCTGTACATCACAAACAGAATATTTTACAATTGAACTTTTCTGAATTTTAGATTGAACTTCTCTATGTATCGAGTAACCAAACACATTATTTCTCAAAACACGTAAACGCTATATTTACAATGATAATGAAACAAATGAAACAAGAAACACAAACATTTAACAATGAAATAAATTAACAAACAATAATTACGCAATACAAAAAAATGAAGTGGTCCGTCCTGTAGATGTTGACATATGAGACGCTAAACCAGAAGTACCAATTTTACCTCCTCCAAATAAGACTTCTCAAGAGTGGGTGGTACACCCTAAAACCTCTACCAATTAAAGTATTTCCTACGTTAAACTGTGCTCAAATTTGAAGTTTATACGCATCGTATGATGCCGTAAATAATCGCCATTTTTTTTTATATCCTAATATTTATACCTAATATTTATATCAGTAAAGTAGATGAAAAACCCTTTGCCAACTACTTTGTGGGGAGGAACCTACCTTAGTGCCCTATCTAGTATTACTGCTAAAATTATTACATGTATTTTCTGGAATACTGTATGAAGCAATTACATTAGTCGTGAAAATCTACCTTGGCCCTACAATGCAGTTAAATATGATGTGGTAAACCGTTTTCCGCTCCTTGCCGCATAGTCTGCAGTCTAGGTTGCCGTGGAATTTGACGATTGTATTCAGGTACTTCTTTACAGGAAAGTGTCCGGTCAGAAGTCCTGTTATTAGTTTCAACTTCGTTGTGAGCAGTTCTTCAGGTTCTTTTGCGCATGGATCTTTAATGAGTGGTTTTCCATGTCGATTTCCTGGAACGTTGCTCCAGCGATTCTTGTTTTTACTCTTGATCCAATGAACATAAAGTTGGCAGCCAGAGTTAGCACCCCAGATTCACACTAGGTCTGAAACGGCAACGTAACGAGCAGCCGCGCCACCGCTGGCGGGGATTATCTTGTTTTAAGGAGTAGAAGAGGCCTGTCGGGGGTGAAAAGCGGCAGCTCGTTGCCGGATCGAATTTTAGGATGTAAAAAAATTATCCGGCTCTGAAATGCACATGCAAAGAGCTGCCGCGACTCGGGTTATGGCAATCATCATGATTCAGTGTAAACTGACCGCCTTCCAATTTTCAGCGCGGCAGCTCAATGCCAAGTCGAGTTCTCCGGGGGAAAGAGTTTTCCGACCATGGAAGGGGAGGGGGTATGTATCCGTTGACCCATTTTCAACGCGGCAGCTCAACGCCAAGTAGAGTTTTCCGGGGGAAAAGGGTTTTCTGACCATAGAAGGGGAGGGCCACGAGCTGCCGCGATTCTCTCTCTGTAGATGCTTTTCTTTTAAAAATATGTATCTCTTGACCCATTTTCAACTCAGCAGCTCAACTCCAAGTCGAGTTTTCCGGGGGAAAGAATTTTCCGACCGTGGAAGGGAAGGGCCAAGAGCTGCCGTGATTTTCTCTCTGTGGATGCTTTTCTTTTAACAATAGGTACCTTTTGACCTATTTTCAGCGCGGCAGGTCAACGCCAAGTCGAGTTTTCCGCGGGAAATAGAGTTTTTCGACCGTGGAAGGGAAGGGCCAAGAACTGCCGCGAATTTCTCTCTGTGAATGCTTTTCTTTTACTAATGGGAACACTATGACCCATTTTCAGCACGGCAGCTCAATGCCAAGTCGAGTCTTTCGCGGAAAATAGAGTTTTCCGACCCTTGGAGGGAAGAGCCAAGAGCCGCCGCGATTTTCTCTCTGTGGGTACTTTTCTTTTAACAATAGGTACCCTTTGACTCACTTTCAGCGAGGCAGCTCAACGCAAAGTCGAGTTTTCCGCGGGAAAAACATATTTCCGGCCGTGGAAGGGAAGGGCCATGAGTTGTTGCGATTTTCTCTCTGTGGATGCTTTTCCTTTAATAACAGGTACCCTTTGACCCACTTTCGCGGCAACCCTTGACCCTTCCCTTCCACGGTCGGAAAACTCTTTTTCCCCCCCGGAGAACTCGATTTGGCGTTGAGCTACCACGCTGAAAGTGAGTCAAAAGGTACCTATTGTTAAAGGAAAAGAGAGAGGAGAAGAGAGAGGAGAACAGAGAGAAAATCGCGGCAGCTCGTGGCCCTTCCCATCCACGGTCGGAAAACTCTTTTCCCCCGGAAAACTCGATTTGGCATTGAGCTGCCTCGCTGAAAATTGGAGGGCAGTTAGGTTACACTGAATCATGATGATTGCCACAACCCGAATCGCGGCAGCTCTTTGCATGTGCATTTCAGAGCCGGAAAATTTGTTTACATCGGAAAATTCGATCCGGCAACGAGCTGCCGCTTTCCACCCCCGACAGGCCTCTTCTACTACTTGAAACAAGATAATCCCCGCCAGCGGTGGCGCGGCCGCTCGTTACGTTGCCGTTTCAGACCTAGTGTGAATCTGGGGTGCTAATGAACACGTACGTGAGTTTCGTTTTAGTCAGATTCGCGCACAAGAACATTGCACAATTAATTTTGGTATGAATTTATTTTACTTGGCTCGACGAAAAAGTAACACCCTTTATCGATTTTACATGAATGATTAAAAGTCAAATTTTCTGGAGTCAAAATAACGATATATTACTATTCACGTTCTAACAATACATTTGTTTATCACTAAATAGGTTTGATGTAATTAATTATGTTGAATATTAACACTTTAAAGTAGAAATTTGCCGTTTGTTGTTGTTGTTGTTTTGTCGCGTGGCTGGATCCCGAACTGACTGACTTACTGGCTCGACTCGACTGACTGCTGCGTTGAGCGCGTCTCGGTTTATATAAAATCAAAGCTTCTGGAAGTGTTCGAAAATCGAAGACTCCAGGCGTTCTAGTCGTTCTAGACGTTCCAGATTCTTCGGCGTTCCCGAAAATTCCATCGGGCGGGGAGAGTGGCTTGTGTATATTCTCCAACAGCGAAGGCTTGCTTTTCGAATTATTCTAATAATGTAAAAAGTGTTTTTTCTAGCTCGCGGGATTTACAGAGCGACAGAGGGACGTTAATACTTAATTTTGATAATATAAATTACGCGATATAATTTATTAAAGAGAGGTGTACTTTGACACTAACTCTGTATGCCAACTTTATGTTCATCTTGACCCAGTCTTTAATCGCACTTCTGGCTGAGCTTTTAGAAATGCCCAGCGCAGGTTCTAGAATATGTTAGCTGCCCCTTGTTTTTCATTGCCATCAATTCTGGAGTGTCCTGGAACCCAGAGTACTTTGACTCTGTTCTGCTCGCCCAGAATTTTCAGCTCTTTGTGGCAGTCCCATACAAGTCGAGATGACACTTTGCTAGATGCTAGTGCTCTAAGTGCCGCCTGACTGTCTGATGCAATGGAGATCTGCTGGTTAACATATTGTCGGTTTGCATTCTCGCGTACACACTCAAGTATAGCCAGAATTTCTGACTGGAATACAGTGGCGTGTTGCCCAAGATAAAGACAGGGCCGTACTCGACTACCCCTAATTCGACTTTTGTTACAATTTTCTCGTTCAAATTTGACATTTTAAACCTATTAAAGTGTCATAAAATGGGTAGATTTTTCATTTCAGGGAAAGCATTTCTGTATGTCGGTCTGTCCGTCGATCTATCTGTATCTTTTTGTATGCATGATTACTCTGGAACGGTGTAAGATATTGACTTGCTTGGTAAATCTATGTATTATGACTCGATCTGGAAATGGATTATATTTTAAATTGATTCCGTTGAAAATTGGGGGGTAAATAGGGGGTAAACAAATAAAGCACACTACTAGAGGCTTAGTTCTCAATTCTATTTTACATCTGCCACCCTACTGCCACCCCACTCTATTATTAAAGAGTTTAAGAAAGTTATAACGAGATCGGGAACTTGGAATTCGGTGTCTATACTAGAAGTTAAGATCTCAATTTTTTTTACAATATTTGCAAGAAAAAGAAGACATTTAAACAATTCTATGGCAAATTATAATATCGATAGTGAAACCTGTTTAAATAAGAACAAATAACGAAATTGCACACATTTATACACTGACCTCAATATCGATAATTGAAATAAGGTCCAGTTTGCCGGACCTATGCTTGAAATTTTATTGCGAAAATACCTGAAATAGGTGATGGGCTCATTTTTGTGTTTTATGAAGAAACTGGCTTAAAAAATAATCTGACATATGATTGAAAACATGAATAATCTTTTTCCATTAGATCATTAAAATATATCGAACTAGATGAGAACCGACTAATTTTTCTCTTTTTTCGTTCGCAATTGAAATTGCTACGTATGGAAGTTATTAAGCAATTTAATTAATATGTATGGCGGCGTGTGACGCCGTTCATCAGAGCTGCATTTCCCGGTGTTCGCGCTAAATTAAAGCATGTTCGGGTTTACCGAAAGTGAAATATGTGGCGAGATGTATTTATGGGACGGTCGAATTCCAGTGTAATTGTATGTACTTATCGGAGTCAGGTCACAGTATTGCATGAATGCATAAATTCTGATATGTGTATGTCGCGGCGAATGCAGCATTTCTATGCGCCATCCTGTACCGGATTAACGATTATTGATCGCACGTGGGTGTCAAAAATGGTAGTTGCAGATGTCGTTGGCACTTTCCACTACTCTCATTATCATCACAATTATATTTGTACGTTTATGGATTAAAAAATAATTGTGTTGCCATTGAATCCACTGAGTGTGCTACCATGATCACAAATTCCAATTCCTTCTATTGTAGCATTTCAAATTGCTACATCATAAATATATCTTTATTTATGTAAATTCGACTCGAATTAGTTCATTTCTTGGAGTATAGAGGTATGCAACCACACGTACTTTAACTGGTGTAGCGTGTCGCATATTTGCAAAGATATTAACATTTAGAAATCAAACATGTGTTCTTGAAAATAATTTAGGTTGGTGGCGTTTAATCGTATTCTCTTAGACTTTAAGTATTACATGTCTGTGAAATTCAGTCTTCTGATTGTTAAATCCCCTGGTGGTACATTATCATTGGCTAGAGAAAATTTTCTCTAGGGGCTCAATTTGGCAACACTGAGAACTCTGTAAGATTTCCGGTCTGGGCTTCTCGTTTCGACAGCTACACGAGGCTAGGGTTGGGCGGCAGTCCTGATTTTTGTGAAGGAGAATTTGGGGTTTAACATCATTAAGACAGTTGTGGATTTGTTTTGATGTACCCAGCAATATTCACCGCCTTGCCGTAAGCGTTTTGGAAGGAATTCATTGGGTTGTCAAAATTTTGACGCCACGTGTTTCGTGAGGTTATGTAATACTCAGGCAAGCTTTTTATTTTGAGTTTTGTCTTGCAAAAGTTCGTATTTGTTGTAATTATTACAGAGTGTTTGAATAGGCCTATTTTTGTGTCAGGCATATGTATGTGACTGGCCATTTGGAAATTAATTATGCTTGGGTCAGGCTATTAGTACAGTGATTTATATAAGAGCCTAGCTGTTTGGTGCTCTAATTATGGTTATAGGGGGTCTAGTGTTTGGAGGGGTAGTAGCAGAAGGAAATCTGTTGCTCAGAAGTTTAGTTATGTATGGGTCTTGCTGACATTTAGAGAAGTTTTGTCTTGGGAAGTTGGCCGCAGCAGTCACCAAGAGATTTAATGTAGGGATTTTGGTGCAGCACGGAGTCGTCATCGTAGTAAACCTCGAAAGCATTTAGGAAGCGGTGACAGGTCACGCTGCAGCAGTCAAGGAGAATGTCAAGGCTCTAGACAGGTTTTTAGTTTCATTTTGGTTATATATTTGTAAAAAAATTATTATAGATTTATTCAGTTATTTTTTGTTCATATATTAAAATCAATTATACCACAATTTTACCACTATAAGTTAAATACTAATTTCATGTCTAGAACAATAAAGTATTTAAAATTTTTACTCTGAAAGCAACGTATGGTACCATGTGATGCTGATTTACCTTTTACTATGTCACATGTGAAATATTTTTAATAGAATATGTACTTATTTTATGTCATTAACTAACATCCAAGTTTGCACAGCGAGCGTAGAAGTTATTGGCTCACAAATTCTTGTGTACCTGTCAGATAAGTTCAGGAGAATATCAGTCAGAGAGTAAAGTTCGATTTTCAGTGAAGTTTTATTAAATCCAATATACAGAATTTCTTTTTTGCTTATGGATCATGTTCAACTAGTGGGTAGGTTTTCGTTTACTTTTTATTGCTGTTCATCTCACTTGTGTTGTAATAAATGTTTAATGTCTACATGTGCTCGTTATTCGCACTAATGCACCTGATATTTGCCTAGATTTTGAGAGTTTATACTAAAGTGTAAATTTTGACATTATCGATAGATTTTAAGAATTTCATCGCTCGTTAGCTAGAAATTTAATCATGTTCCTTGGTTGGCAAGATTATATAATCACATTTGATTATTAGCCCAATGGCACTCCCTATGAGTGTCCACACTCCTTACCCACGCCCCTATGCTCTCCACCGAAAATACGAGCTGCGGATCACACTAGGAAGCTTTTTTTATACTTCGGTATTAAAAAGGTTACACTATTTCATGTCAGTACTTGATGACGAAATTACCGTACATCGCTAGTGCTTATAATTTCATCGGGAAAATTAAAGTAATAATTTTTAGTCGTAGTATAACTTTCATATTGCTGTTTTATCTGAGCTGCAACATTCAAAATACGAGGATTGCGATTGCCCTCTTTTGATTTATATGCTTCAGTTTCATCCATACCTACAAATAGACGTCTACCGGTGTGAGGTGTGGAGACCTTGCCTAATAGGACCACCATGACCAATTCGTCATCCTGGAAAAATTCAATTTAAATGCTGCGTGACTCGATGAAGGAATGTGAAGAAGCTCCATCGTGCTGATAATGCGTAGCATTTCTTTTGTTTAAACATCATCTAATAATGCTTATAAATCAATTTACAAGAATAATAGTTCATTTTCTGATAATATTCGATTCTTAAAAAAGTGTCATTAAAGAAATCATGAACGATAACATACCAATCTGCCCCAAAAGCGCGCAGTGTGTTTGTCAGGAATATATTTTGTTACATTATTTTCTGTTTTCTTATTCTAGCATCTTTATTTGTACCCCAAATCGTGTTTAATAATTTTTTTTTTGCGGAATAACAACGTTGATAATAGGTGGCGCCCTAGAAACGAATATTATTCAGTATATTTTTCTTTGGGACTAACTTATTTGCCATCTTATCTCGCTTAACTAATGATAAGATAAAAATTCATTATTTTACTGCATAGAAAGTCATAGAATTGAAATACCTTGCATTTTTACGCATTACACGGGCAACATGCTCCAGTCCCACAGCAGCTCTGAAATCAATCCTAGACCTACTTTTGCTACAACTGTATGTGAGAAAGGAGGCAGTACTTAGTGCCCAAAGGCTACAGGAGGTACTTAAATTCAAGCCAGGTGATTTAGTTGGTCTGGTCAATTAAGAATATTGGAGCTATTCCAATTGGAGTCCATGGCCAATCCCACTGACTCAATACCAACCAAAAGAGACTTTTGTTGAATGCAAATATTTTTTATATTCTATTTATATTATATTTTATATTTATTTTATATTCTATTATGTAATATTGACTTATCCTATATCATGTATTTGTGATCGACAGGATTAATAAATTTTTATTATTATTATTATTATTATTTCATTAATATTTTTACGCATAGCTTTTCTTTTAGTTCTCATAGATAATTATTTTTTCTGCTGTTTACAAAATCCTGTAAAGAATATGTTTCAATACAAATAATAACTCACTTTTAAATGTTCACTGTTATGTCATATTATTATGCACATTTTATTTCTAGAGCGTCATATGGAATTATGTTTTGGGGATGTTCACATAATCTGGATGAATGTTTAAACTTCAAAAGAAAGCAGTTCGTTATATAGCGGGTGTCTCTAAATGTTCATCTTGTCTGAATATTTTTAAATATTTAAATGTATTAACTTTAGCACGTATTTATATTACTTCCCTCGCATACCGAAGGGAAGTATTGTATTCGAGAAAAAATCACCCTCCGAATTTTTTTCGATTCTGACGTTTCAGATCACGGAGATTGCGAAAATATAGGTTTTTCAATTCCGTCAGTCTGTCTGTCGGTCTGTCTGTCTGTCTGTCTGTATGTCTGTATGTCTGTCTGTCTGTCTGTATGTCTGTCTGTCTGTCTGTCTGTCCGTCCGTCTGTCTGTCTGTCTGTCTGTCTGTCTGTTGGTGCATTAACTAAAAAAATACTTGACGGAGAGCAGTCAAATTTGGTAGGTAGTTCACGCTACTGTCAGCGAAGAAATGGTAGAAATTTCACTGGAAAATATACAGGGTGGACCGTCTAACGGGAATAAATAATGAAAAAAATTTTTTTTTGCTCAAATTTAAAATTTCCACGTTTCATGACACGCTTAACCTATTTCAGAAAAAAAAAATTTGAAAATTTTTTCACTAACATTTTTGAAAAATTTTTTACCAAGATGAAAAATTTTTTTTTTTGCTCAAATTTAAAATTTCTATGTTTCATGGCTTTCTAAGCCTAATTAAAAAAAATTAATTTTTTTTACCATTTTTGAAAAAAAATCGGTAAAGGTATTTACACAGAACTTCCCTCGTTATTTGTGCATGGCAGTCACTCTAAAAAATTAATAATTACGAAATGACATTGAGAATAATAATAGGGATAGTTTAAATCTGAACAAAGAAAAAAAAAATCTTGGTAAAATTTTTTTAAAATAGTAAACAAAATTTCCAATTTTTCTTTTAAATAGATTTAGAACGCTATGAAACGTGGAAATTTTAAATTTGAAGAAATAAAAAAAAATCCATCTGTTTTAGTGGTAAAAAAAATTTCAAAAATGTTGCTAAAAAAAAATTTCAAAAAATTTTCAAATTTTATTTTTCTGAATCAGGCTTAGAATGCCATGAAACGTGGAAATTTTAAATTTGAAGAAAAAAAAATATCATTTTAGTAGAAAAAATTTTTTCAAAAATGGTAAAAAAAATTTAATTTTTTTTTAAATAGTTTTAGAATGCCATGAAACGTAGAAATTTTAAATTTGAGCAAAAAAAAATTTCCATCTTGGTAAAAAATTTTTCAAAAATGGTGAAAAAAAATTTCAATTTTTTTTTTTTCAGAAATAGGTTTAGCGTGTCATGAAACGTGGAAATTTTAAATTTGAACAAAAAATTTTTTTTTTATCTTGGTAAAAATTTTTTCAAAAATGTTGGTGAAAAAAATTTTCAAAATTTTTTTTTCCAGAAATAGGATTAGCGCGTCATGAAACGTGGAAATTTTAAATTTGAGCGAAAAAAAATTTTTTTCACTATTTATTCCGTTTAGACGGTCCACCCTGTATATTTTCCAGTGAAATTTCTACCATTTCTGCGCTGACAGTAGCGTCAACTAGCTGCCAAATTTGACTGCTCTCCGTCAAGCAGTTTTTTAGTAAATGCACCAACAGACAGACAGACAGACAGACAGACAGACCGACAGACAGACAGGCAGACAGACTGACGGAATTGAAAAACCTATATTTTCGTAATCTCCGTGATCTGAAACGTCAGAATCCGTAAAAATCTCGGAGGGTGATTTTTTCTCGAATACAATACTTCCCTTCGGTATGCGAGGGAAGTAAAAAAATTCTACTAAAATGAAAAAAAATTTTTTTCTTTCTTCAAATTTAAAATTTCCACGTTTCATGGCATTCTAAGCCTGATTCAAAAAAAAAATGTTGAAAACTTTTTGAAATTTTTTTTTTACCAACATTTTTGAATTTTTTTTTACCACTAAAATAGATGAATTTTTTTTAATTTCTTTAAATTTAAAATTTCTACGTTTCATAGCGTTCTAAATCTATTTAAAAGAAAAATTAAGAAATTTTGTTTACTATTTTTAAAAAATTTTACCACTAAGATAGAATTTTTTTTCTTTGTTCAGATTTAAACTATCCACGTTTCCATGGCATTCTAAAACTATTCAAACAAATTTAAAAATGTTTTTGAAAAATAAAAAAAAAAAATTGAAAACATTTTTAATCTATTCATCACTACTATAGAATAGGCGAAAAATTTGGTTTGCTCAAATTTAAATTTTCCACGTTTCATGACATTCCAAACCAATTTCGGAAAAAAAAATTTTACATTTTGTTACCAGTTTGAAAAAAAAATTAACACTAGAATAATGGAAACTTTTTTTGCTCAAATTTAAAAGTTTCACGTTTCATGACGTTCTAAACCTATTTAAAAAAAATACGTAATTTTTAAATCTTAAACTTTTTTTACCACTAGTATAGAATAGACGGAAACTTTCCTTTTTGCTCAAATTTAAAATTTCTACGTTTGACATTTTAAACCTATTTCAGAAGAAAAAATTTTGACATTTTTTTAAACATTTTTGAAAAATTAAAATAAAAATGAAATTTTTTAACCACCACTATACTTCCACTCCATTACGCGAATGTTGGATTGATGTGACGGATGGCAATAATACCTGGCATATGCACCTATTACACTTTTATTGAAAAATGTACAGGGTGGTCATCTCAAGAAATAATTCAGTCCTAGTGGACATTTGTAAAGGTATTTGCGCAAGCCTGCCATATGTGGCACCTGCTATTTAGTATTAAGCTTTTGCTGTTGGATGAGTAATCTGTATATTTTTTTGACCAAAACTTATCAAGTTTTCTTTGTAATAATAGCAATAACTATATTCCGATTATTATTCTCAATGTCATTTCGTAATTATTAATTTTTTAGAGTGACCGCCATGCACAAATAACGAGGGAAGTTCTGTGTAAAGACCTTTACCGATTTTTTTTTAAATGTTTTGATGTTGACAAAAGTTTTAGTATGTTTCAACTAACAATTTTAACTATACATATAATACACGTAAAAGATATAACTTAACAACACCATTACACAATTTATCAAAATTCCAAAGTCCATTAAAGACATGCATAAAGCAAAATCGTTTAAAAGAGAGATAGTTATTTAGCTAATATTAGATTTTGTAGTATTGAAGAATATTTAAGTGCGTAGAGTACAGATAAATCTTATTTGTGTTTATCGTTCTTGTATTTATTTTGTACCGTTCTGTGTTTTGTTGTCGTTTTGAAACTTCATTTGCAGTAATAAGCATTGATTTTGTTGAGGACTAGTCCTATGCCTTTATATGGTCTTTTGGACAATAAACTGGTATTAGTAAAATACGATTATGTTTTGATAGTTATTTTTAATCCAGTATATTATGTTACTTAAGAGTAGGAGACTATTTTCCATCGCGTTTTCTCAAATATTATCAAGTGGAGCGCTCCTTTAAATTACAACGAGAAGCGCATATAAACTGAAAATTCGTACTTCGCAAGCCGATCCTATTTCATTTTCATGAACGGGCGGTATTCAGATTGTCACAAGTCGGAGTTTTATTAACCATTCCAAAAATTTACAGTGTTCATTGGGTTTCCCGGGTAACTTTTTTAATATACTAATACACTCTTGTGCAGCGGAAAGCTACTACTTGATGCCGAATAAAATATGTCGCTTCTTTTATGTTTTAATTTTACAGCCTGTTTGTTTAACGGGCTCTGGGATAGGAGGATGAGCCACGTTCGGTTTAGTGAGCGAATAAAATTACATTTAAAATGTAAAAGTTCGGGGTAAAAATAATAAACATATAAAAGTATAGTGCACGTAAAACGAGAGACATTTTGTGACGCTTTGATGTCTGTGTCGCTAGAATAATTTGTTATTTATGTATCTGGTTACTAAAATTTAGATTTGAAACAACCAACGTTGGACAGTGGCGCTCTCTTGTACTCAGACAGCCTGACATCAAAGGAGGGTGTACATTTTCCATAAAAAGATGGCCCAATTATGAGTGAATGCTAGTAGCAACTTAGTTTTTCTATGTTGTGTACTTTATCTTCTAATACAACAATAACAATAATAATGTGATAAAGAGTTGCTACTCCCTCCGCTACCCTGCATAGATTTTAAATACATTCATATATTTTAATTTGTCCGTATGTTATCAGAAGACCAATTCTGTTTTAAGTAAAAAAAAACATATCTTATCTTTATCACTGTAATCTCGACGAACAAGATGATTTTTTAAATATAATTGCGATGTTTTTAATCTCAAATATCACCCGATAATGCCAGGTTTATTGGCGAAACGCTCGTCACTTATGTTACGCAATATTTGTTTTCATAAAATCTTTTCAAATGTTGCAACTATCGCTGTGTCAATTTTCTTATCAAACTGTTTGATAATTGGATCGGTATTCATCAGCACATCAACCATTGCCTGTGACATTGCCATCTACTGCAGCTCGGACTCGAACTCAGGAGAGATAACTTCGGCCAGCCGTATTGTGCTCCTTAACTGAGGTCTAGCCCAGGCCTACGGTCTCAGCAATACATTAAAAATGCCTCTAAATATTCGTACCCTATGGACAAAGTTCGAACTCAGGACTCCGTGGTCTTATGGATAATCATCGCCACACGTCCCAGAGACACGTCAATTTTTTTGTATTAAAAGGCGCCCGAAGTGCCTTCTGCAATGGTGACCGAGTGTTTCTACTCTTAGGGAGTTCGTTGTAACTTGTCGAAAAATTAAAGATGGGAAAAAGATAAATTTACTCACCGCAAATTGCTATTATCTGCCCTCCATAATCTCTCGTCGATCTATGATTCACTTTTGCTTATCTAGTCGTCGTCTTAAAAATTAACGCAATATTGGCAATCTCTTAAAGAAAATTTAACCCTTCTGAACCCTGTGTGGAATCAGCTTTATGAATATTTAGACGTAAAGGTACCGTATGCGATTTTTAAATAAATTTCATGGCCTTTTGCGACACAGAATATCATGCAGGTCGTAGAACTTAAAGTAAGTATTCATTCTACAGGATACCGTTCACATTTTTTGTAAATAAATTTCAGTTTAGATATTTTTAATTGTATAATTCCAACTTACTTGCTCAAACACTTATTAACATAAAACGCATTAAAAAATAAGAATCTAATATCTAACCTACAGGCTAAATGCAAGTCTAAAGCTTTAACCACTACACCATTACTCACTATTTAAACGTTTTGATTTTCATAATACATCGGTGGAACTCCTTTCCGAATATAAAAAAATCGGTAAAGGTCTTTACACAGAACTTCCCTCGTTATTTGTCCATGGCGGTCACTCTAAAAAATTAATAATTAGGAAATGACATTGAGAATAATAATCGGAATATAGTTATTGCTATTATTAGAAAGAAAACTTGATAAGTTTTGGTCAACAAAATATACAGATTGCTCATCCAACAGCAAAAGCTCAATACTAAATAACAGGTGCCACATATGGCAGGCTTGCGCAAATACCTTTACAAATGTCCACCATGACTGAATTATTTCTTGGGATGACCACCCTGTACATTTTTCAATAAAAGTATAATAGGTGTATATGTCAGATATTATTGCCATCCGTCACATCAATCCAACATTCGCGTAATGGAGTGGAAGTATAGTGGTGTTTAAAAAATTTCATTTCTATTTTAATTTTTCAAAAATGTTAAAAATAAAATTTAAAATTTTTTCTTCTGAAATAGGTTTAAAATGTCAAATGTAGAAATTTTTAATTTGAGCAAAAAGGAAAGTTTCCGTCTATTCTATAATAGTGGTAAAAGAAGTTTAAGATTTAAAAATTACATATTTTTTTTAAATAGGTTTAGAATGTCATGAAACGTGAAACTTTTAAATTTGAGTAAAAAAAGTTTCCGTCTATTCTAGTGTTAATTTTTTTTCCAAACTGAATGAATGTCATGAAACGTGGAAATTTTAAATTTGAGCAAACCAAATTTTTCGTCTATTCTATAGTAGTGATAAATAGATTAAAAATGTTTTCAAATTTTTTTAAAAATGTTTCAAAAACATTTTTAAATTAGTTTGAATAGTTTTAGAATGCCATGGAAACGAAAAATTCTATCTTAGTGGTAAATTTAAAAAAAAATAGTAAACAAAATTTCTAATTTTTCTTTTAAATTGATTTAGAACGATATGAAACGTGGAAATTTTAATTTTGAAGAAATAAAAAAAAATCTATTTTAGTGGTAAAAAAAATTTCAAAAATGTTGTTAAAAAAAAATTTCAAAATATTTTTAAATTTTTTTTTTTCTGAATCAGGCTTAGAATGCCATGAAACGTGGAAATTTTAAATTTGAAGAAAAAAAATTATCATTTTAGTAGAAAAAATTTTTTCAAAAATGTTGGTAAAAAAAATTTTTTTTTTTTTTTATAGTTTTAGAATGCCATGAAACGTAGAAATTTTAAATTTGAGCAAAAAAAAATTTTCATCTTGGTAAAAAATTTTTCAAAAATGGTGAAAAAAATTTTCAAAAAATTTTTTTTTCCAGAAATAGGTTTAGCGTGTCATGAAACGTGGAAATTTTAAATTTGAACAAAAAATTTTTTTTTATCTTGGTAAGTAAGTAAAATTTTTTTCAAAAATGTTGGTGAAAAAAATTTTCAAAAATTTTTTTTCCCGAAATAGGATTAGCGCGTCATGAAACGTGGAAATTTTAAATTTGAGCGAAAAAAAATTTTTTTCACTATTTATTCCGTTTAGACGGTCCACCCTGTATATTTTCCAGTGAAATTTCTACCATTTCTGCGCTGACAGTAGCGTCAACTACCTGCCAAATTTGACTGCTCTCCGTCAAGTAGTTTTTTAGTAAATGCACCAACAGACGAATACAATACTTCCCTTCGGTATGCGAGGGAAGTAAAAAATCGATATCTCAAAAATTTATCCTTAGAGCGAATTTTGTCCATTCTGCCACACTGTGCAACGTACCTCCTCAATCGCTTTGGCAAAAAATATATTATGGAAGGCCCTAAAAGGCGATACAGAGATAATTTCGTAGTTGTGCTCCCAAAATATCTTCATTTAAAAAAATCATGATGATTTTTTTTTCAAATTCTGATTAACATTAATAATTTTATAAAAATTGTTTCAGATATTCAAGAATTCTACGAATTGACGTTACTCGATGAAAATAAGTCAGTGCAAGAGAAAACCGCCGAAACAATTCGTATAGCCAACAAATGGGAAGCAAATGATGGACCCATAACCCCTTCCTACACCAACAATGATGTAAGTTTTTGTTTTCCATAAGGTTACACTATATAAGAAAATAGCTTTAGCCGATAAAATGGTCGGTACTAGTAGGAAGAAACTGTCGGTTTAGGATAATGGTAAATTTATTCTTCTATTAAAATTTGGTTTACCGGGCGTAAACTTTCTCAGAGAAAGTAGAAAGGGTCATCCTCAATTGTCAGTAATAAAAACTATGTAAAAATTGATGTATAAAACATTATAACAGTTCACAATATAAAAAGGCAAAAAGTCGGTGTTAACAATTCAACAGCACATTAAAAAGAATCACTTAATAGACCTAATCGAGCCCTACAATTGCCATTTTTGCATATCAAAATCGGTTCGGAAGTTATTAATTTCTTTGAAAAATTATACTCGGCCCTGGAAAAAAGACTTGCGGTCAACGGATTCGAGTCGCCAGCAATTTTTGGCCGTGCACCTTTGATCCCACCAAGTCTCATCGAAATCAATCAATATTCTGGACAGTTATCGTGCTTCCTAGCCCTATTTCGAGAAAACCAGTTTTTTGCAACAAAATTCAATTTTCATTTGTTTTTCGACATAGTCTCTGGTATACTAATTTGTAGAGCGTTGTCAGCGGCACCATTTCTTTTTTGAAATATCTCGATCCGATTACCCCTTACCGAGTTATTAAATTTTTCCCGAAAAACTCGAAACGTCTATATCGGGTATTTCCGGTTTCCGAACGGAGCCGAGCTTCCGGCGTTAAGGTTTTCTAAAGACCTCCTATTAACCACTCAAGTTTCATCGAAATCCGAAAACGGATTAGGGGGGCTGGGCGTGACAGACAGACAGACCGACTGACCGACGGACGGAATTTTCTAAATTCGCTCTCGAGTCCATAGATATGACTTTCACTTCGATCCGACGTTTTTTTCGGGTTTCGATGGTTCACCGGAAAAATGACAAACCTATTCTACATTTTTCTGCAAAATGTAGTAACAGGACATCTGTATCCCACACTGTGCAATCTTCATTCGACCGTATTTAACTGAAACATTCCTAAATAGATAGATAGATCGGAAGTAAGGGGGATATTGCGTGGCTACCTACATCGCCTGATTTAATCCTCTTAGATATTTTCTGTGGCGTTATTTAAAATATAAGGTATATTTTGATAGACTAAATTGACGACTTAAAAGACAGAATGCGAAAGGAAATTTGTCTGATTTCACTAGATTCTTGCAAAATGAAAATATTAAAAAATTCATTCAATTTATTCCTATTATTGTGAACTCCCTGTATAATGGTCCACTAATGGTACATACATTGAAATTGCTAATTGACAGTAGTAGAGCGTTCATCATCCTGAATCAATGACCGAAAATGTTTTTTGAAAAGAGAATAAGATAGCTATAAGTTTTAAAACAGATTTTCACAAACGCGTCCCCCTTTTAATGTTATTTGAGCCGACCGACGCGCTGGTATCAAAACTTCTGCATCTACTACTACTGACAGGAGGAAAGACGCCGTTTTTCATTTAAAGTCTTACACCACGGCTTTAATACATATCCGGTTGCAAGATGTCCTCGTGATAAATCCACGATGTAAATTAAAGTAAAATGAGATAAATTCCGCGCAGTATACAACTCGCCGAGATTCACCGGATGGGCTACAAAACATTGTGAATGTTTCTGTAAATCTCGACTACAAATAAACTGGGATTTCAGCACGCGATGAAGAGACTGCAAACTAATAGAAATTGATGCGACAGAAAGAATGTAAGAGGGAGCGAAATTAAAGATTAGTTCGGCAGAGAACCCTAACTAAACGACGTCTCTATCAAATATTGGGTAGGGTATTATGCCAATACGTTGTCAATGCTAATACTTCTAGTAAAATATGTTCAAGCTAAACTGAAGTAAAAACAAAATTAAACATATTTGGACCATCAAAAGAGGTTATTACGCTTCCAATTTTACTCAGTTTTGACCTTAGAATTTAGACCTTGTCAACTTGGAGTTGGTGCAAAAATGTATACCAGGAAAAGTACCTTCATTCAGTTCCCTTTTCAGATTCTTCATAACGCATTTTTTCAACTTATTATATCTGCACCCCTTTCAACCACTAATTTACGCTATTTTCAACCTAAGTGTAATTTCTAGGCTTTTAGCATGCTGAAATATGAAACTTCAAAAACCCCTACAAATATAATTTTTGAATTAAAATGACGTATTTTCTCAAATGTTCATTTTTCACCCCTTTCAACCCCTATTTTACTCGGTTTACATCCGAAGAATACATTTTTGGTTTTTGGCAATTTATAATCTGAAATCAGCAAGGTCAAAATTCGCCGGGATTGTACATTAGGAGTAGGCGACTTTACCCTATTCTAAGGGTGTTTTTTCCCTCTAACTCAACATTTTGAGAGTGTTTGAGCTTTTCTGAGTCGGATTCAAATTTAGTGTCGAAAAATACATTGGACTGCTCGAGTTAAGTTCCAGGATCCGAACTTTCTTTGTGGATGGGTTATTTTATTGAATATTTCATCTTTTTTACTTCTTCTGACCGTTTTGAAACCGCCGTATTGGAGAAGAATTTCTGCAGCAAAAACTGAATTCAAAATATTCAAATACTTAACTATGCCATGTTTACTAAATTTTTATAAAAAATTGCCGACTTTTAACGCCTGTTTTGAAAAAAGCACTTCTGTGCGCTTGGCGCTTCTTTCAACTATCTCATCTCTCGACAACAATGAAACTCTTTCCACCTCGGTAAGTAATATACTATTAAATAGGACAAGGATCACATGCAAACCTCTTTCTAGATTTCTCTGATTAAATTGTCTATTCTCATGTACGTTTGTAAACTTTTAACACAAATAAAACTGATTCTTATTGTTATCTATGAACGAACATACTGCAATACACAATTTCGTAACTGTGTGGACTATTTCTGTTTAGCTACTATACAGGGTGATTCACGTAGGCCATTCATTAGAAGTTTATCAACTTACAGTTGGATTAGAAACTTGAAATTTGGTATGCAGCCATAATCGATCATGCCTGTTCTATCTAAAACATTTTCAGTCCTTCGACTATACAGGGTGTGCCAAAAATTGGTACCAACTTTCTTATTTTAAACGGAAACCTATATTTTTCTTTACATGGTTCGATTGGTCTTCTAATTCTGAGTTTAGAGAACCTAAGTTATGTTAACTTATCTATTACAATTTTTGACATATGTCCAATTTTTTTTTTAAAAATTGCCGCTGTAGTAGTTTACGAACAAATTTGTATCTCGCAAACCTTTCAAAATTATGAAACCAAATTTGTGGAGCAGTTAGCTGGAAGTCCAGGCTAACTTTCGATGTCCCATCGGTGGTTCCATTTTGTACCATATGGGCACCGTCGATTTTCAAACGTCGTAATAAAAAATTGTCAAAAAGTCAATTTTTTCAAATGGCACCTACTATTTTTTTTTCACAGCGTTCGAAAGAAAATTGAATTTAGGGTGAGTTACTTAAGCATTCCCTATACCTAACTTCACCCCATATCGAGTTATTCAATAAAAATCAAGAAATACCTTATCTTGCTGAGAGATTCCTTACTTCATCAAGTATGCCATGGAAACAAAAGACAGTTGTAATAATTTTTAAAGAAAAATATGGATTCTTATTTAATTGCACACAACACCAACAAATTATTATTAACAAACAAGAACAATGTTGACGAAATTTTGTCAGTGAAAACGGTGCACACATTGAGCATTTGTATTGAAATAATTATTTTGTTAATCTGTTTATTTGTTGTTATTTTGTTGTTATTATTTATTATTGCAATACGATTTTCGAATAAAAATTAAAATGAAATGATTGTTTCCAAAGCCTACTACACTTGAGGAAAAAAAAACAATATTTTTTTCAAAAAACGACTGTAGAAAGTAGAATGATAGAATATTTGAACAAAAATATGGTGGTCACATTTACGTCAGAATTTCGTCAACATTGTTCTTGTTCGTTAATAATAATTTGTTGGTGTTGTGTGTAATTAAATAAGAATCCATATTTTTCTTTAAAAATTATTACAACTGTCTTTTGTGTCCATGGCATACTTGATGAAGTAAGGAATCTCTCGGCAAGATAAGGTATTTCTTGATTTTTATTGAATAACTCGATATGGGGTGAGGTTAGGTATAGGGAATGCTTAAGTAACTCACCCTAAAATTCAATTTTCTTTCGAATGGTGTGAAAAAAAATAGTAGGTGCCATTTGAAAAAATTGACTTTTTGACAATTTTTGATTGCGACATTTGAAAATCGACTGTGCCCATATGGTACAAAATGGGACCACCGATCGGACATCAAAAGTTAGCCTGAACTTCCAGCTAACTGCTTCACAAATTTGGTTTCATAATGTTGAAAGGTTTGCGAGATACAAATTTGTTCGTAAACTACTACAGCGGCAATTTTTTTCAAAAAATTGGACATGTGTCAAAAATTGTAATAGATAAGTTAACATAACTTAGGTTCTCTAAACTCAGAATTAGAAGACCGATCGAACCATGTAAAGAAAAATATAGGTTTCCATTTAAAATAGGAAAGTTGGTACCAATTTTTGGCACACCCTGTATAGTTGGAGGACTGAAAATATTTTAGATAGAACAGGCATGATCGATTATGGCTGCATATCAAATTTCAAGTTTCTAATCCAACTGTAAGTTAAGAAACTTCTAATGAATGGCCTACGTGAATCACCCTGTATAGTCGCGTCATTTTGGCATTTCACTACTAAAATTGAAAGTACAGTGTAAATTGACTTCATTTTTGTTGCAAAGGGTTTAGAAAGACATTTAGAAAAAACAGTACCTTTTACTTTTTGGCGGAAATGTTTGCTTTAATTTTTTGTTCAATAATTAGCCAATTTTAATGGGCAATTCAATTTAATTAATTGAAAAATTTGTTATCATACCATAAAATTAGACGAAAATGGTTAATCAAGGGTTTTTGGGATCGCTGTTCAGTTTCTATTGTTCAAGTTAACCTAATGCTCAAACTGGGTCCAACAATGCCCATCCTTCTTAACCAGACCTAAGCTACAAGCATCAAATAAGAGGCCAAATGCGTTACTCGGAGGTTCTTGTAAGAAAAGCGTTCATGATTTATGAATTGTGACTGCTTAACTTCGCCATTTATTTTTCATTGTTTATTTTATAAAATCAATAATAGATTGTATTTTTTTTAAGATGAAAAATAATAAAGACGTGTTATTATTATTATTATTATTATTATTCTTATTAATAACGATTTTGTGGTTTAAGACGACATTCTGCTCTAAAATGGGTCTAAAATGCCCAATTTTATTTCATATTGGTAATTTAGGCCTGTATAAGGGGCATATGGGCATTATAAGGCCTAATTTGGACAAAAGGCCAATTTGAACCACAGAATCGTGATCAGGGACCCCAAAAACCCTCGAGTAACCATTTTCATCTAATTTTATTTCATATTAGTAGATTGGGCCTTCATAAAGAAAATCTATGGGCATTATTGGGCCCAATTTGAACAAAAGGACAATTTGAACCACAGCGTGATCAGCGACCCCCAAAAACTCCCCAGTAACCATTTTGGCCTATTTTTATGGCATATTGTGTATGATAACAATTTAGTTAAATTGCCCCCAATAATATTGGCCAATTATAAGACAAAAAATGAAACCAAACATTTCCGCTAAAAAGCAAAAGGTACTGTTTTTTCTAAATGTCTTTCTGAAGTCTGCATCAAAAATAAAGCCAATTGATCCTGTACTTTCAAATTTAGAGATTTTCAGGCTTTTCATGCTAATATGACTCGACTAGTAGCTGACATATTAACCTTAAGTGACAAACTTACTACTTTTGACGGTACATTTAACTTTTATATTGTTTATTACTACAAGCACGTATTGCACAATATCAATCGAACCCTACGTGTCTCAAATATTCAACGAGTTTGAATACGCCAAGCGAGAAACGTGTTTTTAAAAACGATATAAACTTCGCTCGAGTGACCTGTTTACCTTAAAAAGCTGCTCGGTCAAGTGACATTTGTGGTGTGGTAGGACCGGACCACGCTCGATTATTTTAATACGTTTATGATAATGAATGCATTTTAGGTGATTTACTATAACAACCGTTACAACTTTCGCCTTCAGGTTATAAGTTGCGTGGGTGTATGAATGAAAGGGTCCATTAAAATGATAATGCTCTACTTCATAAAGATATCTGTATTGTCAACACAAATTATCAACAGATCTCTTGAGGGTTGCATTTAGGGTGGAGCGCTACTATAGGAGGGAATTTTGAAGATTGTAATAGTAAAAATATGTGCTATAGTAGACTGTAAATATTACTCCAAAACCGTTTTGCAAACAAACCACATCATCTGCCCTCTACCAGCCCTCAAAAGGGACGAAATGTTTAACCTTCCGTCAGGCGCGGCCCTAAAATCAACAAAATCAGGCGCGGTGTATCAAAATGATCAAGTCAGCTTGTTTTCAAAAGTAATTTGTAAATAACTACAAAAAATTTTAATTTAACATATATTTATTATTTCGGAAGTACATTTTATATAAAATATTGGAATATAGTAAATATAACTGAACTTTTTTCGATTTATATAAAATAAAGAGTAAGTACATCATATTTTTAATTATAATATCGAAAGAACAATATTTTAAATTATACTAAAGAAATACAAAAAAATTAACATTATTACACCATCACCTCATCGTCTTGCTGTGGCAATTCTGTCAATAAATGACTGCAATCGTTGCAAAAGCTTTCTAAGTGCATGAGACAAATGGGTTTTTTACATCTTTTGCAATTATATCTTGTTAAACGTCTTTGTCCTATGCAAATATTACATCTTTTGCGTTTTCCGGCATTTTCCTTTTCTTCTGTATGTTGTTCTTCGTCTGCTGGTGCAATTCTTTTCAGACTTTGTTGCAGGGCGGTATGAATCCCTGATGTCTGTGAACTTCGTCGAGCCATATGAGGTGCAACTAATGCATGTGACAATGATTTCAAAAATACTTTTCTTCGAATAACATTTTGATCATTGCCAAAATATAATACTTGAGCATTGATTCCGCTAATATTGAGCATTGCAAAAAATATGACCATAGGCCACCGACGAACATTTCTAGCCACATTGAATGATGCACACAATTTATCTGTGGTGTCAACTCCACCTTTAGTACTATTGTAAAAAGTAATGGTGGATGGCTTCTTTTTATCACCAGTATCAGGATCTATTGAGTCATCTTCATGTAAGCTTGAAGCCAAGATTACACACTTTCCTTTTCTAGGAACGTAAGACAACAAAGTGCATCCTTTTTTGAAGCCAAATAAGCTACTATTAACAGCTCTCTTTTTATTTGGTAGGAACTCGAGAGGAATTTCTACTTTATTTTTCCTTAATGTACCAACATAAGACAGGTTTTTACTTCGTAACTCATCTATCAATGGAATACTGGTAAAACAGTTATCTGCAGTTACATTTCGTCCGGAATGATATATTGGTTGGCAAAGACGCAGAACGACATCCGACGGTGAATTGCTCACTCGATATGGGCCTTCAGGTTGTAATCCTGCGTATATTTCTAAATTATATAGATAGTAAACCTGAGAGTCAACCAGTGCATAGATTTTAATCCCATATTTATTGGGTTTACTGGGGATGTATTGTACAAAACCGCATCTTCCTCGGAATCCTTCTAATTTCTCATCAATCGTTACATGATGTCCTAGACTATAGGACTTTTGCGAATTTTGCACCATCATTGTAAAAACTTCACGAATTGCTACAAGTTTATCTGTTTTTCTTTTTTCACTCCTAGTAGTTCGATCGTCAAATCGCATACAACGCATAATGAATTTAAATCTTTTGATGTTCATAACAAGGCGAAATTTTTCAATGCCGTCCCCGTCTGATCCCCATAGGTCTTCCAAACTCTGTCTGTTACTTCTGTGAACACCGGCTAAATATAAGAGACCTATAAAGGCCCTCAGCTCAATAATATCTATAGGTTTGGCATCTCTTTCGCGTTTGAATAATAATTTAATACTTTCAATATATTGGTTAGTGTGTTGTACAATGATATTCAATATTTTATCATCCATGATGCAACTCCAACATTTCAAAGGAGTTTTTGCCGTTCTTGCAGCACCTATCACACCCGGTATCTTTCGAATGAGATTATGTTGTTTTGAACGACCTCTTTGTGAAGGAGGATTTTTATTCCATTTAGTTTTCTCTACAATCTTTTTTCCTTTAGCTTTTTCTCTTCTAAAATAAAAATTTTCAGCTGTTTCACCTATGTCAGATCCATTTTCATCGTCGTCACTAGCCTCCTGCTCCGTATCTGAATCATCTTCACGAGTTTCGAAATCATATTCACCATCTGTATCCTCTTCATCATCAAAATCATCCTGCAAATCAGGTTCATCTTCAAACATCACCCTTTGTAGCTCTTCAATATCTTTAGGATCTGTTAGATTATAATGTTTTTTACTACATCCCGCCATGATCAGCGTATTTTTTACCTAAAACATACATAATTATGTTTACATAAAACAATCGGGCGCAGTGTATCAATTTGACATTTATCGATATACACGAATTAAAAATATATATGTAAATAAAAAATGCTAATAGTATAAATACAAATGAATGTAGTACTCACCAAAGTAATTAATAGATAACAAATTCCAAAATTTATTTTGTCAGGTATGGGCGCGGTGTATCAATATGAACAATATTCAAATATCTTTCTCGTAGTAAACGTTATTGTGCACTAACCTGTCTCGTTAGGTAGATGGATGAGAGTTAGGAAAATACTGGTGACGAATTTTCCCGACTATTTACGAGTCGAAAGTACCAGCACAAAATATTTAAGATGTATCAATCAGATCTGCCGCGCCCGACGGAAGGTTAATTGTTATTATGGATGCGTAATAGTGAAAAGGAATTTTTATTATACAGGATGTAATCAGTTTCATGTCATTAAAAAAAACTGGTAATGGGGACCGACTAGACAAACAAAAAACCTTTATGACTTTTCCCTCCAGGGGCACTTTGAAAAAACTGACCTAGGTCAACCGTAGAAAATAATTGAGAACCACTGCTTTTCTTGGTCAATGAACTTGTAGTTCCCAATTATACAACTTTTAAATTGTCATAAAAAAGTGCAAAGGCCTTGGATCATCGACCGCCTTTGATGGACCGCCTCAACCGAACTGAGGCAATTATAAAGAGGTAAATAATTCGATACCTTTTCCTGCACAACTGCAACCAAATAATGGCCGTAGAAGTTTAAACAGAGCATTTCTTTACATGTGTGTCTTTTAATTTGGAACAAAATATTGGATTAATGTTTATAATTTAGAATATTTAATTGTGATTTATTAACGTTTGTAACATAAATGAGTGTCCTACAGACTTTAAAACAACTTTGTAATTTGCCCGACGCAGTGTAGTTGTTTCTGAGTTATACAGGGTGGCGCAATAGTACGTCAGACCTCGATATCTCGAGATCTACGATAGCTAGAAATTTTTAAAAAAATTGCAAGTAAACTAGATAAAAAAGTCTATATAACTGGAAATTATTTTCGAACATACAGGGCGAACCAAGACGAAATTAACAGGGTCAAGTGCCTTTTTTTTAATGGAATGTATGTCAATACATTTTTTGAAGCTTCTTTCTAGGCTCTATTCATTCCTACATAATGAATTTTTTGTTGAAATAATGCAATCTGCAGATGGATATTAAAAAAATCACCACAGTCACAATTATGGGTTTTAAGAAAATCTTATGTGAATACCAATTACGAGACATCTAATTAATGTTTTTCAATTATTTTCATTTTCTAAAACTGTACAGGGTGGCCAAAAGTGATTTTTCAATTAAGAACTTTTTAAATTGAATTTTCTCAATTTTTTCAAATGCAACACTCAGCATGTTTTTCAACGACGTGATGTAGAAATGAAAACCGAACGTTTTATGTAAGTACTTCCCTATGACTAATTGCAACCATTTTCGTTTTATAAATAAATAAGTGTCAAATTCAAGAATAAACTTTAAAAAAGAGGTTCCCTCATATAATTCATTAGAAAAATTTATAATAGGTGTTCGACGTGTTGCCCATTTTGATTGACACAATTTTAAAAACTACTTTTCTATTATTACAATTTTTTTCAAAAAAACTTTTTCCCCATCTTATAGAGGACGACTTCCCCCTCTTCCCTGACACTTTCACATCCGAGATCTAGGTGGTAGGGGGAGGAGTGGCTGTCAAACATACGGAAAATCGGTTTTTCTCAGTTTGCGCGCGATCGGGGAGACAGACAAAAAATGTTTCAGATAAACAAGAAAGGTCTCCCCGAGGCGCGTAAACTGGTTTTTGGTTTTTTAAAATCGGTCAAGTAGGGCCGGAAATATGGCCATTTGAAGGGATTGAGTTTCAGGGTAGGAAAAGGTATCGGACAGGAGGTATGAAGGGTGTTTAAGAGATAAGGGATGAGGTTAGGGTGGTAATTTTCTCTGTTGTGGGTGGTTATAGGAAGAGGCCGAGGCTGCGTGGGGAGTTCTCTAGGGCAATTAGGGAAGGAGAGGGAGAGGGGAACGCGCAAAAAGGGAAAATGACCATATCTCCGGTTCTAAAAGGGCGATTTAAAAAAATCAAAATGGGATTTCTTCCTTTTTTGAGCAGTTCTAATGTTGGGTAGGTAGGAAATAATTTTCGCCGAGCACGTAAAAATGGGGGACAAAAGAAAAAATGTATTTTTTTTTTCAAAGCGATTTTTTTTATGAAGGGGGGGAGTGGGGGGATAAAATGCTCCTCAAAATATGGCAATTTTTATCCCATTTAAAATGAAAAAAGAATTTTTCAAATTGCTTCATTAGGACAGGCAGGGCGACAACTTAAGCCCTGCAGAAGGGCAAGGGAAAGACCTACGCCCTCCTGCCAGGACTCGTCTTAAAGAGAATAAAATTTATCTTTAAAAAAAAAAAAAAAATTCTATCGGACAGTAATTTGCGCTACGCGCGCGAGTTATATTTATAAATTTATTTCTTTACAATCAGCAGCTGCAGCGGCGGGACGGTAAACGTGGCCTCTACCCTCTCTACTCTCTCGCCGCACTCACTCTCACAAAGAGAAATTCTTTGGAGAAATTCTTTGGACACAAAGAGAAATTCTTTGTGTGCGCGTGATCCGTTGCGCGGGGCGTTTTCAATTATTTAAACTCCTTCAAGTCTGAACTGTTTTTAATGATTTTTTTTATTTCCCGTGAATTTACGCAGTAAATCATCTCGCCGACGCCTCTCGTGCATGAGGAAGTTTCTTTTATCCCATGTCGGCAACTGGATAGAGGCTGTGTAGAGTGGAATATCCGCGGAATAAGACGAGGAGACATCTCGTCTTAGGCCGCGGATGAGATAATAACAGAAAGAGAGAGAAATGAATAGCAGGTAATGGAAGAAAAACCGAGAACAAGAGGAAACAAATTGAACGGTGTGCATTGAATTCTTGTATGCGGCGCGCATCGATAGCCTAAGGCCTAAGACGAGGAGACAATGCTCATGAGAGACTGTCGCGGCAGCGAGCTGCATCACCGCAGGTGAGAAGTTCCTGCGGACCTCTCTAATAGAGTGAGAGGAAAGTAGAGAAGAAGAGCAACACGCGATGGGGGTGGGGATAGGGAAATCGAAGGTCAGAAAGGTAAGCCTGACATTTTTCCTTAATAAAAAAAGCGTTTTGAGGAAAAATACATTTTTTTCTTTTGCCCCCATTTTTACATTTTCGGCGAAAATTATTTCCTATCTATCCAACATTATTGATGATCAAAAAAGCAAGAAATCCCATTTCCATTTTTTAAAATCGCCCTATTAGAAGGAGATATTGCCGTTTTTCCTTTTTGCACGTTCCCCCCTCCCTCTCCTTCGCTAATTGCCCTAGAGAACTCCCCGCGCGACCTCGAACTCTTCCTATAACCACCCACAACGAGAAAAATATTACAATCCTAACCCCAGCCCTTATCTCTTAAACACCCTTCATACCTCCTGTCCGATCCCTTTTCCTACCCTAAAACTCAAACCTTTCAAACGGCTATATCCTCGGCCCTAATTGGCCGATTTAAAAAAACCAAAAACCAGCTTACGCGCGTCGAGGAGACCTTTCTTTTTTATCCGAAATATTTTTTTGTTCGAGGGCAAACTGACAAAAATCGATTTTCCGTATGTTTAACAGCCCCTCCCCCCCCCCCACATCTAGATCTCGGATGTGATAGTGTCAGGGAAGTATGGGAAGTCGTCCTCTATAAGATAGGAAAAATATTTAAAAAGAGAAAACGCTTGTTTTTCAAATGCCAGATCTACTCCACTATAAATACAAATAGAGGAAAAAACGATAATTTCTTGTATTTTCATTAATATTACAAGAAATTTTGAGAGTACCTTTTTTACAGCCCTTGCAATGCTCTGAAAAAATGTTCAAGTAAGCAGGGTGATTAAAAAATTATAGCCAGTCAGATATGAATTATTATGAAAAAAAATTGAGAAACAAAAGGTATTTGGGTGTTATCAAGTTTACAAAGAGCACATATAGAGATACAGCTCCCACCAAAATTTTATCTTCAATATAACGGAAATTATTAGAAAAATATGTTTTTTTGTGACTTCCTTTAATAGGATATACTTCCTCAGGGATGCATTTTTGGACTAAGGCAAGTTGGGTTATATGGGCTCAACATAAACCCAGGAATCGCGGGTTTCTGTCCGGGAATTTAATTCTGGAACTCCTTGTACAGCAGTACTGCTCTAATTTTTTGGCATTTTTAAAGCAGTCGTTTTTAAAAACATACTTTAGATAAAGAAAAATTTTACGATTTTCCCGAAGAAAATCCATTTTTTTGTAAATAACTCCAAAACAATTGCATTAAAGGAAAATATGACAATACAGAAAAATTGTTAAGCTTAAGAAGCGATGTATTATTTTGTATTTTTAAAATATTTGTAGAATGGTTTCGGAAATACGACAGTACAAATGCGGATTTTGAACTTTTAGTGGCAAAGAAATATTTATTTAAATCTCATATTTCTTGAAAACTTTTTAAAGATTCAAGCTCTTAAAACTAGAACATGTTGGTAATACTATATAATAATAAAAACTGGAAGAGATTTTTAAATAAATTACAAAGCACTCATTATTTTGCATTTAACATCTTTATTCTTCAGGCTGTACGGATAGAAAAAAAACCCATCAAAGAGTACCTCTAGCCCTTTAATTTCCATTATATGGCTTTTTAACATCATACTGATTGTTTCTGACATATTTGAGATTTAAACATTATATCTCGACTGATAAACATTCGAGCACCATATTTAAACTATCATATTTTTAGAACTATTCATCGAACAGAAATAAACAAAATAAATTATTTGTAATTTCATAACCTTATTTTTTGTACCATACTACTTTTTCCATAAATGTAATACTTTTGAGGTATTTACGAGAAACACTCCCAATGTACCAATTTTTTGATTGATTGATTGATTGATTTTCCAGCGTATGGTGGGCATTGCTTCCAATTCCGGGCATCCATGGAGGTTCGTTCCAACACGCAGCTTGGTCCTCCGTCGAACACGCCCAACGGATAGCCAAACCGCGTGTCGGGACCAAATCTCGGATGTTTTATATACCGCCGGACCAGCTACATACGCCGGGTTGGACATTGGACATGCTTGTTGTCAGCACCGAGAGCCGCATGACGCATGGGGTGGGAATATAGAATGGGAAGTGTAGGTGTTTGAGAGATGCTTCTTTTATGTTTCCATGCTTCTATTAAGTTTTCATTTGTCATCATCGGCTGGGGAGTGGTGCAGTTGTTTGTGACATGCTTCTTTTCAGTTTCCATGCTTCTTTTAAGTTTCCATCTATCGTCATCTCCTTATTTTTCTTCTAAGTTTTCTGCTTCTTGTGTCTCTGAATCTGGCAGCTTTTATTTTTGTGCTTTTTCCCTTTTTCCCCTTTTTTAAATTTATTAACCGCTCCGCAAGTAAATATCCATTTACGGTGGAGTTGCTGAATATTTAACTCGTTATAAATTTTCATGAAAGATTGTACACTAACTTTTTCTCTTACATTATGATTTTATATCATTTTTGGAGGTTATTATTTTACTATTTTGCCCACCCCTCTAGAGGGGGTAGGAACCAGCCCCAAATAAAAAGCGTCGATTTATAAAGGATACACTTTTTTGTACTCAGTATTAGAAACTCAATGTAAAAAAAAATCATGAAAATCCTTTCAGTTTTTTTTTCTGAGATTTTTTACTTTTTATGCCTAATTGCACTCGGCTACTTACAAAAACTGACGGACAGATAAACTGTCGGAGGGACACTTTGAAAGTTGTTCAGAATTCAATCACCAACATGAACTGGAATGTGAAATTTTTTTCTCCACGATCGATATTAGAAATGTGCCGACCAAATGCACTCTTCGTTTTGTTTTTGCGAAGAGCGCGCCAATATTCTTGACTAAAGATGACGGTCTCGGATGATTAGGGGTCGAGTTTGATCTCTTTGTCCCAATTATCGCTATAGACCTGGGCCGGCCTCGCAAGGGTTGCGAAGAGTGTAATAATGTTGAAATCCATGATATCAAGTTTAAATAATGTACTGAGTAACTAGTTTTACACTAAAGTTTGTTAAAAGTTTAATAGAAATAGCTTTGGCCATTCCAAAGTAATGGCTGTATCATATTCATAAAGAACCATACGAGTCGAATTAATAACCCCTTCCATTTAATAAGTTTTTATAGTTGATCATATAGGCGATTTTTTAAATAAGAATTGACTACTAATTCTATTACCAGAAGAAATCTTAGTTAGCTTAACAGCCCAATTTTTTTCGAAGTTTCAGGAACTTTAGGTGGTATTTTAAGGAATATATATACAACATACTTAAGATTGCGTAAAAAACTATATTACAAATAAATAAAAACATACAACAAACAATTTATAAGAAATTATAGTATATCTCATAGTCAGCTCAATATTCTTGAAACAAATATTGAATTAAAATAACACACTTTAAAAGTAAAAGTCATGTCTGGATATTAAACTGCTACAGAATGGAATACAATATTTTGTTTCAAGAATACAAAACACCGGTTACCATCTAGTGGTAGATCGAGGTAGAGTACGCCAGTGGGGAAGCAACTTTAGCTACTGGCGCGGCATAACCGAGTGGGGCGGCGAATTTGGCAACGGGAGCTGCATAGGCGAGAGGAGAGGCTATATGTTGTAATGGAGCGGCATATCCAATTGGTGCAGCTACCTTAGCTACAGCTGGGGCAGCTACTACAGCTTTGGCCACAAGAGGTTCCCTTCGGACTACAGCGTTGAATCCGTTTACGGGATCGGCAGTGTAGTCAACGGTACGGCGAAGACCGTCTGGGTCGGTCAAAGAGTAGGAACCTAAAAAATAAGTAATATGTATGTTGATGTAATAATGATCGCCTTTGATTAATATCTAGATCATTAAGAATTAAGGATGATTGTTTATAATACTACTTTTACAGATACTTATTGTCTATGATCCCTAAGTCTATACTATGTTATTTAATTGTGTTTAACCCACAAAGCGGGTATTATAGGTTTCTTGGGATCTGATCAGTTTAGAATTTAGAAAATTGGGCTAAGGAGGTTTTCGGATATGGAGGATCTAACGAAAATATTTTCGTGTATGTGCACCTAACGTTTTTATTTTAAATGGAACACCCTATATTTTATTTCATATTTGGATTCTTCATAAAATTTTAGCTTGAGTTTATGTACTATAATATCTCTGTAACCCACCAGTTTTTGAGATACTTAATTAATATTTTTGGAGATTTTTGATGGTTCCTACCCTTCCGAAAGAAAAATCGATGTGGCCGATTTAGACACTTTTTAAACTCGTACAAGTGTCCTATGATCTAACTAAACATTGTCTTTTGTTTTCACAATATCATACAGAGTACTTTAATTTCACAGTCGAACATCGTTTTAATTCAAACGTCCAAAAGCCATTTTTTTTCAAATGAAACCCGGCCCTGTATATTTTCACGGAATTTAATAGTGTTGAGTTCGATTGATATTAGATTTCCCTATACCCATAAATTTTGTGAACAGTAGTTGTTACTTTTGTCCATAATTTGCCCCTAAATTTTTATAATTCTATGTATTATCAAATGAATGTTTGTGGTCCACATAATACATGGGAAGTGTATGGCAATTTAGTAACATCTTTCAAATTTAGGTGGTTTGGCTACGGATTATTTTGGATATGGCCAGCAATGTCCCCTGATTTGATCCCTTTAGATTTTCACCTTTGGAGTAATATCAAAAATATTGTATGTTCCACCCCGGCTACTACCAAAGAAGTTCTGAAGAACATAGTACGAGCTACATTTCAGCAAATGAATTAACCGAGTCACTGTAAGTGCCTTAAGTTTCAGGATATTGGTATGTCAGCAGCAAAATGGAGAACATTTTGAACAGTTGTTGCGTTAAATATTTATATTCAGTATGTTCACTAATTTTGTAAATTTTGTTCCAAAGTATTTGATTTAAATGATCTCTTGTTTTTAATGTTATCATCTTGATAATAAACCAATAATTATAAATTATCTACATGATTATTCTCGTTTGTGATAAAAAAGAAACAAGTTACGTAATTTGTGTTGGCTACTAACAAACAGTGCTGACTTTGCATGTACATTTTACAAAAATTCGCCCTTAATAAAAAACAAAGAGATATAGGTATAGGGAATGCTAATATCAATTGATGTAGAATTACTCTATAAATTATGTGAAAATATACAGGGGTTCCATTTGAAAAAATTGACTTTTGAACCTTTGAACTAAAACAATATTCGAATGTGGAAATAAAATACTCTGTGTGATATTGTGAAAATATAAGAGAGTTTTTAGTAAGATCTTAGGGAACTTGTATGAGTTTAAAAAGAAAGTCTCCAAATCGACCACATGATAGAATATATCGAAGGGTAGGAACCGTCAAAAATCTCCAAAAATATTGATTATCTGGTAGGTTTATAGCACATTATGGTACATAACCCAAGCCAAAATTTTATAAATATAGGGTGTTCCATTTAAAATAACTATGTTATGTGTTACATCCACGAAAATCTTTTCGTTACATCCGCCATATCCAAAAACCCCCTCAGCCAAATTTTCAAATGTCTAAACTGAACTTATTCTAAAAAACGTTTAATACCCGCTCTCCGTGAATCACCCTGTATGTATATAGTCTCTGTTGATTTAGTAAATTGTTTTTTTGCTAATATTTTTAACTAGAAGGCTAGCGTTAGTGAGAAAGAGACGGGCAGCTATGACAATATCCGTATGCCACGAGACAATTATGCTTTTTTAACAAAAACTCACCTTGCACAACGTCACCGTTGCGGTTCTCCACTTGGCTCTTGCTGTCACCTGTCAAACCATCTTGGACATCGTATCCGTAGGAGTATTGAGGATTGGGATCGTAATCGGCATCTACTACGGCTTTGGCTACGGGAGCAGCGTAAGCAAGGGGGGCGGCTACTTTGGCTACGGGGGCGGCGTAAGAGATGGGTGCCTGGTAGGAAATTGGGGCTTGGTGGATGAGGGGACCTGCGGCGTAAGAGGTGGCAATTGGAGCTGCAGCAATAGGGGCACCGATGAGTCCGGCCCTGGCTACGGCCATCAAAGCAGCTAAAATGACAATCTAAAAAAAATGTTAAAAAATTAGTTTTGATGAAGTACTGGGAAATAAAATATTTGTACAATTATCCTCAACTATAATTGCAGGTAAAGTAAACAGTGTTTCAGCCGATTCTGACGTACAAATTTATACTGTTTAAGATACAGCCCTTCAAATGGGTAAAAACACTATTTAGAACTATTTTCTAAAATGGTTGTGTATTCAAATGGATGTTGCAAATACTTTTTAAAGTTATTTCTTGTACAACAAATAAGTTGCAGAGACATTTTCAAAATAATTATTCGATAATGTGTACACTTCCAGTTTAAAATAACCCCAATTAATTTTATATAGCTTGCTGCTGATGAAGTGAGGACAACTATATGTAACATGAGAACAAGAAAGTGTCTTAGTGTTGATGAAATAAATACCTATAGGACTCATAAACTTCTATAAATACACACAATACTGTCACAACTCTTTTTGATATCTCAACAGAATTTGGACAGTTTACAAATTTTCTAAAATTATGAAGAATGGTTCCCTTGCACTAAAAAGGGACAATCCCAATTATTAAATAATTGTAGACCAGTAATAATTCTTATGCATGATTCCAAAATAGCTGAAAAATTAGCATCCACGAGATTGTATGACTATCATCCAAAGAATTGTTTAACTTACATTTATGGTTGCTTAGATATGGGTAATAAAGTTGCAGGATTATATTTATCTGAAACTTTTAGCTGTATATAAATTGACACTAAATGTCATATCTAGATAATAGAAAAGTATTTATTTCTATAGGCTCAGAATTTTCTTACAGTTATCAGACGGATAATTTCATAGGGCAAAGTGAATTATTGCTCCATTGCTTTTTTAAATATTCAAAGGTCTTCCTTTACTTTTGACTGATATTTTTTTGTACGCTGATGGCAGTTCGGTAATAACAAAGGTTAAAAATTACAGAAACTAAGATCAAAGCCAGTTGAAACAAATAATCAATTTGAAAATTTGACAATTTTTGTCTGTTGTTCTAGTCCATATCTAAATCATTTCCTGTTTCAAACCGTATAGCAATTAGTAATGTGAAAAATATCTAGAAATTATTCCAGACTCGATACTTGGTTTCTCTAGTCATATCGACAGTGTGTTTAAAACTAAATACATATTGCAACAATAATGGGTTGATTCAAATAAACCTTGGATTTGAGGTAATCTTTTAAGAAATAATCTAGATGGGTTAGATCAGGAGATCTAGCTGGCCTCTCTATTAGTCTGTATTTACCGATAAAAAAATGTTTTTAACATGAATAGACTAACTGACTAACCTGATATTAATTCTACAAGACTATACCAGGCGCCTTCATAAAGACTAAGTTTTTTTATTCAACATGTTCTTATTCGTCAAAAAAAGTTACAAAAATATTTAAAATGGAATTTAAAACAAGATACGCAGTGAAGTAATTAATAAAGAGTAATAATTTCTACAGAAATGTAAAATATATTTGCTAAGTGAAAATATGAAATATGTCTATCGTTGAACTTTTATTGGCTTTACGGATTAGTAAAGCCAATAAAAGTTCAACGATAGATATAAGTACAAATAATAAATGCACAATAGCAATAACAAATGTTCAATGAAAACGATAGGAGAGATAAGTTATAGACGCTTGGTAAAGGAATAAATGTGCAGTTAGATACAAATCTTAGGTGAACAGTAAAAAAACGATAAGCGTCCAGTAAAGCGAAATAAATTCTATTCAAACTATAACTGTTCATTAAAAATGATATATGTTCGATACAAAATTAATAAATTGATAGATTAGTAAATGTTCAATAAAGCTATGGCACTACTTACATTCTCACCCAATGGCACTACAGATAACCTAAGTTGTGTAGAATATATAGAATTGCAAAAATGAACAACAAATTTTAGAAGAAGGAGGCAGTATGCAAAGAATTATTTATATAATAGAATAACATAAATTATTCTTCGTTATACCAACACATGCAATTACGTCATCGTAACTAAAAGTGAGTCTCGGTTGTTATTGTTTTCACTGCACAAATTGAAATGAAATACTCCATGTTTGATGCTTTTTACTACGCACTCATTTGATACCGTACAAAATTTAATCAAATACCGTGCATGAGTACAGGCATTGATTAACTTTTCTAATTAATCAATTTTACAGGTCATTTTTACTTCTTACCGCGCAACATGTATTATTTTATTGATGATTTGTATTTGCTAGTTATGGTTCGCTTGTAATTTTTCACTCTACAAAGTAGAATTAATTACAGAACTATCTATTACTACCCATCTAATGTATTTTTCCCAAATTGCAACAATAACATTTTCAGTTCCCCCGTTACATCGAACCCCTTCTGTATGTTAACATTTTATTCCCATTTTAGCGAAAATTAGATAAAGACGGTAATGGCGAAGTAACGTGAGTTAAATTAAATTTTCTTTAAAAGATTTTACATACCTTGAACGCCATTGTTGTTGATGACTGTATCGTATCAAGTGTGCCGTTGGGGGATCTCCTCGTGCTTTTTATACCCATTTGTAGCAATTCTCGTTTTACCACTTCTTGTAAATTCGGCAAAAGGCACCCGCTCGTGCGATGTGGTGCGGGAGAGATTCGTAATGGGACCACGCCTCAGGAAAGGTCGCGAGATGTGTTTCATGCTGTTGTAGTAGCCTCGGATGTCTTTAAACGAGAGTATTCGATCGAAAAATAGATTGGGAAATCGTACCAGTATGTAAATGTTTCAATAGTGTGAATATTTTTCTACAGATCCAAAACATATTTTTCTTGTACACAATTACTTCCACATCTACGTAGTGAAAAATGTTTCTTGTTGAAATAGGTTTAGAATGACTTGAAACGTCGAGATTTTAAATTTTAACGAAAAAACATTTTCTGTCTGTCTGTCGATCGGTTGTCTGTCGGTCTGCCTGTCTGTCGGTCTGTAACTTTTTTTTTTGGTGCGCATGTATTTTCTGGAACGGTTTAGGATATTTACTTGAAATTTTATGTACGTATGTACTATAACGAGATCTGGAACTGGGTTATATTTTGAATTTATCCGGTGAAGATTTTGGGGGGTAAATAGGGGTAAATGTGGGTAAACATGGGAAGACAAGTAAAGCAAGCTGGTAATTTAACAAACTTGGAATTCGGTGCATATGCTGGAAACCATGGCCACAATTTTTTTTATAACGTTTTCCAACTTCCCCACCACTCCACCCCCACTTCATTATTAAAGGGGTTGATAAAATAAAATTGAGATATTCACTTGAAATTTGGTACACGTATGTATTATAACGGCACCTGGAACTAGATTATTTTTAAGATGATTCTGAAAGGCCGGGGGTTAAATAGGAGTGAATAGGGGAAAATAAGCAACGCGTGCCTGTAAGAATACAGAAACTTGGGATTTGGTGTATTTATCTCAGATTTCTTTATAATATTTTTCACCCCCACCCCACTAGTTTCACTTAACTATTAAAAGGAATGGTAAAGTAAATTGAGATATTCACGATACACGTTGGTACGCGTGTGTATTGTAATGACAATAATTTTAATGATTGAGATTACTTCGTTGAAGGGGCGGGGGGTGGGTGTAAATTGGGGCAAAGTCCACAAACTTTATTTTTGGCGTATATGCTAGAAACCAGCGCCTCAAATTTGTTTATGGTCTGCTTCAAATATTATTAAAATTCTACGACCATTTATATCCACATACCAGAGTGCAAATACAGTCAAGATGTTTTTCTTTAAAGAGGCTTGGATGGAAAATCTGGATGTGGAAGTGGTGATTCCTTAGGCAGCGGTTCTTTATAATTAACTGGGGTGTCAGGCTATTCGGCGTTCATTGAAAACAAAAATGTTATAATTTTCAGATATTCTAAAGGAAAGGGCCCCAGACAAAATGCATGGAAATTCTCCGCATTTCTGTCAAGACATTGTTTACAGTTTGGAAATTAAAAGATGTAGTGGTACGATCCATGAAACCACATATTTTTAGCTCTAGTTCTAAGTTCTAAGCACGAAAATAAATGTGATTTTTCAGTACTGTTATATGGCGTTTAATATAATCTCTGCGCCATATACCTATACCTCGACTTGTCGAAAAATCATTTGCAATCAAAACTAAATCATTTCTATATTCTAATATCTATATCCTATTACTTTCTTAACACCTTTTATAGAATTCAAATGTGACTTTGGGATTTTTTAGAAAATGGCTCCTGGAGTTTGAAGCGAGACACCCTGTATATATGCCGATTGAATTCCTAAAAATCTCAATAAAATAGTAAATTTAATTGATTTGCTTGCAACACATTTTTGTCGTTTGTACAAATCTTCTCTTCTTCTTGTTTAGAACGTCGGACCAGACATTTTGTGATCCATATATTATAGGTACTAGACGGGGTCCGTTTACTGTATATGTCTGACGACATCTATCGCGGTTGCTGGTCAGGAGCAGAATCTCACCATAGCATCTTTCCATTATAGTCTAGCATCTCAAATAACACTCCTTAAGTATCGACCCACGACTCGAAGATATAGTTTTGAAGAAATAGGTATGTACGTTATCTGAAATGATTTGGGCATCTAAATAAATATCACAGAAATTGTTACTGCTGTACTCAAAACTGCATTGTAAATTTCAGTATCGAGGTATTTTTCAAACTATTATACAGGGTGTTTCTTAATGACGTGCTAATATTTCAAGATGTGATTCCTTAGGTCATTTTATGAAGAAAAGTTCATATGAACATATGTTTGCAACAGCTTAAATATTTTGCTGTTGAAATTTTTTTCTTTAGCCGTTATTTTTTAATATCTCAGAAAGTCCTCTAGATACTATTTTCAATTTTGGTAAGTCTTAATAGGGTATAAAATCACATATTTTAGTTACAAAAGTTTTTTTATCGCCCCACCAGTGGCGTCCCTGCAAGCATGTCTTCTGATATTTTTTACCAAAAAAAGTGGTACGACACTGACAGTTTTCCATGTAGATATTCTTCTTGATCAGTCTGGTAAATTCTACATGAAAACGGTCCCTTGTGTTTCTCTCGTCAGACACACAGTTCTTGATTAAGACAGTTCAATTCAAATTGAAACTAATTATTATTAACACTGATAATGATAAATTTTGTTTTATAAAAATTGTTGGAAATGGAAACCTTCACTTAATAAGCATGCTTCTGCCCGTCTTCTCATGGAATTTCGCCCTTGTTCAAATATTCCCGGCGTATTCCGTATTGTATCACACGAGGCAACTATTCAGTGTCTTAAAGTTTAAAGTTTAAAGAGTTCTATACGCCAGGGTCTTAAGATGACTCCACAAATAGAAATCTAGACTATTGAGATCGGGGGATCTTGTTGGCCATCGCCAAGGTCCTCCGCAACCATGTACGTCGCCATTTTCTCAAAACCACCATTTATTGCAGGAGAACTAGATTTATGTGTTCAAAAATTATTATTAGTCAATACTGCTAAATAAAGCAATTTGAATTTAATTATTTCAATCAAGAACTGTGCTATCCTTCTGACGAAAAAAATGCAAGAAACCGATTTCGTGTAGAGTTGACCAGGTTAATTAGGGAAAATATCCAAATAGAAATATGCCAGTGGCGTACCACTTTTATGGTAAAAAATATCAGGGGATTTGTTCGCATGGAGGCCGCTGGTGGAGCGCTAAAATAACTTCTCTAACTAAAACATGTAATTTTATATCCTATTCACACATACCAAAATTGAAAATAATATCTAAAGTACTTTCTGACACATTAAAAAATAACCATTAAGAGAAAATTTCAAAACCCTGAAATATCAGCATGTCATTAAGGAATACCCTGTACATGGACGCATAAATGTAAAAGTAAATTTTGTTAAAGTTGTTAAAGAATGTCTGATCAGTAACTACAATTACATAGCGTAATTTGATAATAATACATTTTTATAAGACATGATAGATAAAGGTTTTCTAGCAACATGTAGCGAACATTCGTAAAATATCACTGTGCACGTGCCAGGTGTATTTTCTCGTAAAAACGAATTTGTTTTGCAATAAATCGACTGGATTTTAGCCCACGCCCGAGCTGTGTTATATTGTGGCATACACTGCAGACACCAGTTCTTCTTGTTCTCAGGCAATAATTACTCGTTTTAAACCTGAAAACGTGGTCAAGTTCAACGCTGATTACTAAAATGCCAACAACGCGTACTTGTTTATAAATGAATCGGTTTATTATGAATATTGGGCAAGTGAATTTTCGGTTTTACGTAATATCTGGAGCATTTGCAAATCATCAAAGTTTGATTAATAACAGAAAATCACTACTAAGCGTCGCGTCTTTTCGCAACACATCGCGTCGGCGTCGTACAATTCATACAAATTCATAGAACAACCGCTGCCTAAGGAATCACTACTTCCACATCCAGATTTTCCATCCAAGTCATTTGAAAGGAAACATCTTGACTATATTTGCACTCTAGTATGTGGAAATTATTGCACATAAACTTTTAGTAATATTTGCGTTTTCAAGTGAAAATCTCAATTTTATTTAATTAGGCCTTTTAATAATAGAGTTGAGGTGCTGCGGGGGTTGAGAGATATTGTAAAAAAAATCTGGGACCTTGGCTTCTACTGCATACATCAAATCTAAGGTTCTGTACTCTTACTAGTTATTTTTACTTATTTTCTCCTATTTACCCCTATTTGACCCAACCCCTCAACAGAATCATCTCAAAATATAACCTAGCTCCAGATGTCGTTGTAATACATACGTGTACTGACTTTCAAGTGAATATCTAACTTTTATTTTATTAAACCCTTAAATAATGGAGAGGAGCTCCCAACAAACAAATTTGCTTCATAATTGTCATTTCTACAACAATTTTGATTTATTGCTACTTTATTACATTTATAAAATTGCATTAAAACAATTCCAAGTTACTGTACTCTTACAAGCTTGCTACCTATTTTCCCTTATTTAACCGTCAACCCTTCACGGGAACTAGCACAGAATATAATCTAGTACCAGATCTTATCATGGTACACATGTGTACCAAATGTCAATTGAATATCTTAAGCAGTTGCTGAGAAAACGTGCGCACAGAAAAACAGACAAAAAAATTTTTTCGAACAAATTTTAAATTTCGACATTTTATGACATTCTAAACCTATTTTAACAAAAATAAACTTTCAATTTTTTTTTATGATTACTATACTTCCACTTCACTATGTGGATTTAAAAGTAAAAAGGGTGCAGGTTCATGTGTTTTATTAAAATAACACAAAACCAAAGAAAAGGTCAAATGCATAGAGCGTCAGCAAGGGCAAGAAATAATAAATTCTAGCCTACTTGCATTGGATGGTTTTTCTATATCTCAAGCAGAAACAGGAAAACCTGTCAGAAATTTAGATAATCTATTAGGACAAATGATTTTCATTTACCATCTATATTATAAACTAAAACTATAAAGAATCGAGCCTTTACAAGAGAAAGATATGAGAGTTTATAAGACAAACAACATTTATTTTTCGATAATGTATTAATTTTCGAAGATACACGATTTAAACGATTTTAAAAATATGGTGGTTTTCTGTCATTCTCGATTAAAGTAATATCAGGAATTACTCAGGGATCTCATCCTGGTCCTTTTTTATTTAATCTCTGCGAACGATCTAACTTGAGCGATGGTAAATTTTTGCAAATTAATTTGATTAGTTTATCCCATTGGGCTAATGAAAATATCCTGCATTGAAGGTAGGCGGTAATAATAGTTTGATTTTATTAAAATTATGTTTTTTAGAAGAAATTGTCGAAAACAAGGTATATCGACAATTTCTCCTATATCTCTAAACCGATTCAAACAATATTTCTATGAACTTTTAGAAAAGCTGTTTTCCGAAATCCTGTGAAAAAATTATTTCAGTCAGTTTAAGGATATCCGACAAATAGACGAAATAAGAGTTTGTCTTTTTTAGCACATCTAATCGTTATTTCCGGCCACTTTAAGTGCGAATAATTGTTATAAGCTTACATTGACAAGAATAAACTCACCCTGCCGTTCTTACAAGATTAGTAATAGTGTTGCACGAGACTAACTCTGTAAAAGATTTGGGAATTAATCTTGATAATAAACTGTCCTATGGATCCATATAAATATAAAGTAATATCAACGTCATTGAAAGTACTGGGATTCATTCAAAGAATTGAAACTATTGTTCATCCTAAATACTGTAATATTTTGACTTCTGTTTTTCTTCTTTCCTTTAACTTTTTTTATCACCTTGCTCACATATTACCCTAGAATAAGTTTATATACCTTCTGTATGCACAATTCTGTTAATATTTTGGTACGTTTTTGTATTTTAATTCATTTGTAATTGTAGTTTTTTTCTTTTTATCCTGTAATTGGGCCTCTTGCCCGTTGGATATCGTGATAAATAAATAAATAAATAAATAAATATAGGATAATATTCTTGCTTGACTTACATTAGATCATAAAAGATTGAACGGTTATCACCCTTCAGCACAAATCTGTGCTTTCTGCATAAAATATTCAATGATTGTATTCAGAGTCTTGACCTTACTAACCTGATAGAGTTTAATGTGAATGAAATACTGACTAGAATTTAATAAAGTGCTAATACAAATAAAAAAAAATAATATAGAATTTTTGTGGTCTTTTTTATCATTGCTTTCACAAACTGCATTATGCCCTTTTAGGTTTCGCGATAATCGAATGCCCTTTTATTGATTTATTTCTAAATACATGTTTTTGACACATCAATTTTTTATTTTATGAACCAAGCCTTGAAGCAAGATAAGAAAATATTAAATTCAAATGAAACTATTTTCTAAATTATGGCTCTTTTATTTACAGAAAAGTATAAAATAAATATATTACAATAAATTAATGAATGAGGGAGCTGGAATAAGCTAAAGGAGCGCCGTATTCAGGTCTTGGTAGACCATAGGCAAGAGGGGTGGCTATCCTAGCTACAGATGCAGGATAAGCGATGGGAGACGCGATTTTGGCAATGGGGGCTTGGTAGACCGCAGGGGTAGCAAGTTTAGTTACAACTGGAGCGGCAACTAGTGGTTCCTTGTGGACAACAGCGTTGAAACCGTTAATGGGATCAGCAGTGTACTCCACGGTACGTCTGGTACCGTCTGGTTCGACAAGGGAGTAGGAACCTTGGACGACATCTCCGTTGCGGGTTTCGTACTGGTTCTTGTTGTCGCCGGTCAAGGCGTCTTGAACATCGTATCCGTAGGAGTACTGGGGATTAGGATCGTATTCCTCAGAAACCACGGTTTTCGCAATTGGTGCTGAGTAGGGCAGGGAGCTTCCTAATGGTCCTGCGTACGTCGTTGCTAGGGGTGCTCCAAGGAGGCCTGCGTTGGCAGCGGCTACTAGGACTGCCAATATTACAAACTGAAATGAGCAAACAAAGAAATACTTCAATTAATCAGTAATAAAATAACAAGAGCAAACAAAGCTATTAATTAGAAAAAATGAATAATGTAAATAAATTTTCCACATATTAGAGCATGGATGTTGGGCAAGTATCTCTGTATTACTATGTACTAGAAAAACTTCTAGAATCTGACATTTTATTATTATTATTATGTTACTTCTAGCACAATGAAAGAATACTTATTTCATCGATTGTTTGAAAGTAAACGATTGAATAATTCAATCAGTTTTATGAATACTAATACTAGGTAATAATGTATAATAACAATAATTGTAAATAAGTTTCCATATTAACGAAATATTAATGTAACACATATTTACAAATTTTGGAGCATGAAATATGCAAATGTAAATGAGCAAAGAATGTACTTGAAAAGGGCCTTTGGTAAAATTCTACAAACACAGATATACTACAAAGTTTACTGATGAGAGTTTCACTCATCAAGCTGACATTGGGAAATGATTAACATTAAAAATATTTAAAAGTGAATTATCTATTATTTGTTTGCTTATAGTAATGAAACATTTTTAGGACTTTGCAAACAGCGGAAATAAAAACTGTCTATGAGAACTAAAAGAAAAACTATATGTAAAAATATGCAAAGATTTCATTAATGTTTTTACATATAGTTTTTCTTTTAGTTCGCATGGATAGTTTTTCTTTCCGCTATTTGAAAATTCATATAAAGAATATCTTTCTTTAAAAATATAACAATTATGCGTAAAATACTAAGTTATTTCCAAGAACTATGAGAGATCATCCTATAGAATATTCAACAATTATACAAAAACTTGAATGAACCATCAAAGAGTACACGTTTACATCTAGTTTTATTTTTAGTTTTAATATCAAGATATTCAAATTATAGACATGATTTCCTATTCCCTTTGCAACACGAAGTTTTCAAGTAACTCCATTTCGGTTGAGAGATAACTTTTCGTGAGGAACCCAGTGCCTGTATTTAATAATTAAACTCTTACCTTAAAAGCCATTGTAGATGATTTCAGTTACAGTGTGAAGACTATTAAGTTTATCTGGCTTTTATACAAGAAAAAAGTATATCCTACTCTTGTATATCTGGTATAGATTGTCTCAAGCTAGGGCTCCCTTGCTTTATGCCGGCCCAGGGGCGTTGCCGAAAGTAGTTTTTCAGAAACCGAGAGAAGGTGTACTTGCACGTACATTTAGCAGTATTTTGATAACATTTATAGATGCAGAATGAACAAGAATGTTTTGAGTAAATAACGAACGTCTTTATTTTCCTGCTGGTTACTTCAGTGAACCATATATAGATTAAATTAATAATATCGCTAAATAAATAAATACATGAATTCGGTTAGGCACCTATGGAGAAATATCCAATAAGTAGAAACGTAAATTATTTTGTACAGAGCAATAATAATTAGAGTATAGAGATCTGTACTACTAAAAATACACCCAATGATGAACTGCGGTTTCACCCACGAAGTTGGCATCATCGCTTAGAAACCTAGAATGAACCTTTATAATAAAATACACACTATTTAGCTATTAAGCTGGAACTCTCATAGTATATCGGATATGACTTCTAGATTTCTGAGGGATTAATAAAATGGTAGACTATGCACCATCATCTGGAAAATGTCTGTATCGCCGCAAATACAGCTTTCCTTACCCTAAATATTAAAAATGTTCATTTGATTCTTACAAATAATAAAGATTTTATGAGCCTGTGTTTTAGGGGTTCCTTTAACGGTGCTCCAACCGTTTTCGTGGTATTTGAGTTTGGTTACTTCCACATCCACATAGTGGATTGGAAGTATAGTAGGTTATCGTAAAAAGAAATTCATTTTTTTTTGTTGAAATCGGTTTAGAATGTCATGAGACGTCGAGGTTTCAAATTTGAGCGAACAAAAAAATCTGTCTGGCGGCCGGTCGGTCTGTCAGTAACTTTTTGTTCGCTCGTTTTTGCCCAATTTTTTACACTCAATTATTTTGTCCATGACTGAATACAACTATGTCAAATAAGTGACATTTCAAACATCAGTTTTTTTTTATAATATAATTTTTAGTTTCCCATTTTAGTGCGCGTGCCATGACGGTTCCGATTTATTCTAAATGACCCGTGTAATGCTACAAAAATCGAAATTCCGTTAAAAACACTAAATTACATGATTTATGAGCAAATAAAATTCACCAAAATTGTTTTTGGGGCAGAACCCAATTTTTTCAGATGAAACCATATCGGTACCGTGGTATCATTTCTTAGTACTATTAATAAGGAATATATTCATATGTCGTATTAAAATGTGCGATAAATACAAACAAAATTACAGCTAAAAAAAATAAAAAAATACGATTTGGTTCCAATTACCTTGTTACACATAAGGTGGTTTTGAAATGGAAAAAATTAACACAACACATTACAACAGTTGTTCAAAATTCTGTCCATTAACGTCAATGCACTTCTGAACTCGCATAGCTGTTTCTCGAAGAACTTTCGTCAATTGCTGGGCCGTTATGCTATTAATTGCTCGTCTTACTCGTAGCTCCAGGACTTCAAGACACCTAGAACTAGGTTATATTTTGAGATGATCCCGTTGAAGGGTTGGGTCTAAAATCGGGTTGAGTAGGGGATAATAAGTAAAGCAAGCTGGTAAGAGTAGGGAAACTTGGGATTTGGTGTGTATTTCAATTCCTCCCACCACCCCCACTACACTACATTATTAAAAGGGTTGATAAAATAAAGTTTAGATATTCACTTGAAAGACTGACCGCAGAATTCTCCTGCTATTGTATAGTAGATAGCGGGCCAAACGAAAGAGCAAAATAAATCCTATGGGGCTCAAATTAAACTTTGAGAAATTTTAAGGCTAGCATATTCTTTACTTTTTTGAGGAAATGCAAAAATCACCCCTATTTAAGGGTAGAAAATATTTAAAAAAGGCAGTATGTAATGAATATTTTAAAAAATAAACCAACTGTTATTACTCAGATTTTATATTGTATGAATTTTTATACGGATTATGTGTTATTCTGTAGCATAAGAGTTTAGGAAATTGTTCTATAACCCTTCAACACCTTGTAATAATTAAAATGCAACCCCAGAAAATGAAAATTAATAAGTCCTACCCACATGATACAATCGGCATGGGATTTTCATTAGAATTATTAAGACCAGTGGAACCCATATCTACAGGGAAACTGTTGTTCTATTTTTTTAAATAAATATTCATTATATACTGCCTTTTTTAAATATTTTTTACCCTTAAATAGGGGTGATTTTTGCATTTCTTCAAAAAAGTAAAAAATATACTCACCTTAAAATTTTTCAAAGTTTAATTTGAGCCCTATAGGATTTATCTGGCTCGTTCCCTTGGCCAGCCATCTACTATGCAAAAACAGGCGAACTTTTAGGGATTTTTTGGGGCCACTCTTTGGCACACGTATGTATTCTAACATCTGGAACAAGATTATATTTTGAGATGATTTCGTTAAAGGGGTGGAGGATAAGAATAGGTAAATAGGGGGGAAGAAGTTAAGCAAGCTGGTAAGAGTACAGAAATAAAAACAAAATGACGGCCATGAGATGCACGGGTTTAAAAAAAATCATAGCCAAACGGTAGCCACGATTTCGGAAAATATGTCTGCAAACAATTGGAATTAATTTTTTATTGCCTTGGCTATCATGGACCATTAAAATAGCTAGGTTTCTTAGAAAGAACGTGGTTTTTTCACCATTTTTTCAAATTAAAAGCTTAATAATAATTGCACAATAATATACTATTACCCCTGCATGATACGAAGTCTATGTGTTTCTAGAATACCTATTCAAAATGGCACCTCGGAATAAGAGGTGAAATGCCCCTTGAAACGGATTTTGGAATAAAAAAAAAAAAGGTCAAAATGGTCCGTATATCATAAGAGGACCCACTTCAGTTTTTATTTTCTGTACAAAAATGGAATAAATTTAGAATTATAAAAAAATTCATGCATATAGTAATCCCAAATAACGGTAGCCTCAATTTTTTGGGGCTCTATTGGGCCCCACTAAGGGCCTTAAAAATGTTTTTTAATTTTTTAAAGTCGAATATTTTTGTTATGATAAAGAGGTGCGGAAAATTTTATTTCATCACATTGTTTGCAACCAAATAAAGCAATTTTTAAGGTAGTTTAAAAATTTCCTAATCCCGCGCGTCAGGCCCAAAATTCAATTTTTTCATTTTTTTAACGAAAATGCACATTAATTAGATAGAAGGAGTAGCTTTGAAAACTTGGGTAATGAATCAACCTCCGGGGGCAAAGGACACTCGTCTGGAAACAAAAGGCACCCCCTTGGGGTAAAGAGATACCCCCTGTGGCCCAAAGACCACCTTCTTTCGTAAAATGTTATCCTGTTGGGGTTAAAAGTCACCTGGCATGGTTGAATAGTCGCCCAGAAAGCAAGAAGGTAAGCAGAGGTCAAAGGGCATCCCCTGGCGTCAAAGGTCACCCAAGGAAGCCCCCCTTGAGGTAAGAAGTCCTCCAGAATTGGTAAATAGTAACCCCCGGGCCCAATATTCATATAGCATGTGTAGCAAGCAGGTTAACTTTACAATACTGTAAGAATACAATTATTCCTGTTCAAATATAGCAGATATTTGAACAGGAATAATTGTATTTTTATTTTTTTAAATATTAGTTTCACATTTATGAGGAGGCAATAACTAATAATCAACTGAAATGAAGTTCTCAATGTAAAAGATTTGTGAGAACAGCTATTTTAATTTTTAAGTATTTTTTATAGTAGAATTTAATTTTGGCAAAAATTGTTCCTTACTTTTAATTTCGTGTATATCATAATGAATACTGACCTCGGGGGGTGGAGGGGTGGTGGGCGTAGATTATTTGCCCAGTGCCTGCCTTCTTGCTCTTTAAGAGACTATTCACTCATGCTGGATGACTTTTGATCCCAAGAGGGAAACTTTTTACTAAAGAAGGTGGTCTTTGGGCCCCAGGGGGTCAACCTAACGGGGTGACTATTGACCTCAGGGGTTGATTCATTACCCAAGCTTTAAAAGCTATTCCTCCTATCTAATTAACGTGAATGTTCGTTAAAAAAAAAATTAGAAAATTGAAATTTGGGCCTGACGCACGAAGTTTACAAATTTTGAAACTACTTTAAAAATTGCTTCATTTGCTCGCAAATAATGCGTTGAAATAAAATTTTTGGCATCACTTTATTATAACATTATAACAATAAAAAATGTATAAATGTTTTTAAGGGCGTTAGTGTGGCCCAATAGAGCTCCCAGAAATTGAGGCTATATGTCTTTGGGATTACTACACGCTTGAATTTTTTCAGAATTTAAAATTGATTCCCTTTAAAAAAAACTGAAGTGGGCCTTCTCTTCGGCAGGGGGCAATTTTAATATACGGACCCTGTTGATCTTATTTTTTGGACTCAAGAAACGATCCTACCAGGTTTATTCCAAAATTCCTGTCAAGGGGCATTTCACCTATCTTATTCCGAGGTACCATCTGAGCTCAATCGGTCAAATATCGTTCGAGGAAGTCTGGCTACCGTTTTGAAAAAGTGTTTTCGAAAAAGACGCGTTTACAATCTTAGAACTACATTGTTCAAACGCAGGCATTTTAAAAAAATAGAAAATGCACTGTATACGTAATGGACGAGCCCTCAACAGACACATTCGGTTACGCCACTGCACGGACTACGCCCACTGTTAGTTGCTACAGCTCGTTTTTAAAGTTTAAATAAACCACACTTAACTCGTTTTGGCGTACTTACGCATAATTGGATGGCTGTTTGCTTTTTGAATTTCGAGCATTATGCAATTTTCGCAATTGTTATTCAGTGAACTACATTTTTGTAGAATTAGATAATGCAATTTAGGTGCAACGATGTCCTCGTTACATTTTTAATATAGGCTAGTAGGAAAGAAAATAGACCAATGTAATATCTTGTCGTTTCTACCTTGTTGTAAATCGGATGCGAATATTTTTATCAGACATTTAAGAACTGACAAATAAAAATAATACGGAAATGTTAGTGTTTCAAATTCGTTTTAATTTGAACGATAATTTGCTAAAAACCATCATTACTTTTCGATGCTACATACGTTGTCAATTACCCCCCTCTCGTCGGGCCTGGCTAATTGGCATTAATCCATTTTTAATTTATTCCAACCCTACTCAAAAGGATTTAAAATATTTTCTTTTCAGTGTTGAATTTGGTGGTGTGTTCTTAAGATATGCTCTTTAGTGGCATCAGAAGTTGGTGGCAAATGCGCTAGAGAAAATTTTGTGCCCTTTGATAATCTCTGAAAAACTTGTAAGCGAAACTACTTAAACTGTTGGTCTCCATGCCATACGGAGAAATTACAATGTATTCAGATTTGAAATTGATATCTTCAGGACTTGCATTATTATTTCTCATATTAAGTTTTTTTATGTCTAAGATCGTATGAATACCAAAATTTCAAACAAATTCCTTTATCGTTACTGATACTGATACTGATAAACGGAAAATAATTTTTGCGTGTAAAAAGTAAAAATATTTTAAAAAATACATGTTTTTTGTTGAAATAGGTTTAGAAGGGTTTAAGATATACCTATATGAAAGCAGCAGTAAGAGATAGCAGTAGATTTAGCCGAACATACCCAAATGGGAATATACCTCACTTTAATATATTAAACAATGAAAGATTTTAAATACGCTTTAATTTTATGGCTATGTTTAGATATTGCAGATTTCTAAATTTAAGAAATGAGGAAATAACCCTCAAGAACAAAGTGATCCCTATTTACTTCGAAATAATTGAATTTTTCATCATATTGAGGGTTGATTTTACCCTCAAGAGGAAGGGCTGGAGGAGCCGAGCGACCCCCTAAACAATCTACCCTCAAGATTTATTTACATAACTCTCCAAAATAGTCTATCTTCAATTTTTCTCATATATTATCTGACGTACATTAAATCATTTAAATGGCGATTCTTGCCCTTATTAATTGAGGGAGAATTGTACCTTTAAAAAATTAACGCAAGGGATCATATATTCTGAGGTGCTAGAGAATTCCGATAATTTTCCCGCTGTAATAACTATATAATATCTAAACGTAGTCATAATTAAAATGAATTTAAAATTTTTCAATTTCTAATATATTGAAATCTACTGCGTTTACTGCTTCTTTCACATAGATTTAAGATATTTACTTGAAATTTAGTGCACGTATGTATTATAACGAGATCTGGAATTATATTTGGAATTTATTTCGTTGAACGGTTGAATATCTATTTGTACAATAAAAAATATTGACTATGTCAGTTACAAAATGTTAATCAAACAGATATTTGACTGCAGCTTCTACTTGTCATTTTTGTATCGACTAAAGCTAGACTTCTAATTAAAAAATTGACAACCTAGCTGTATGTTTGTGTCCGGATGAATTTGTTGGACACTTCGAGGTATGCTAGAAAGTTGAAAGGTAACATGCAGATAGAAACCCTTAAAACGCCAAGAAAACTATAAGTATTGAAAGACTTAAAATAGCGACTCTAATTGGTAGGTGAAATACCGGGGAGGCTTTTTTTTGACAAATCTTTTTTGCTGTATATATAAAATTGTATAAAAACGAAAAAAGTGTTCACTATATCAACAGTTCTATGTAAATAGTAAGTATCTATATATATTGAATATAACAAACATTCGTAGAGCTGTGTATTTATCATACAAAGCAAAGAAGATTTTTCAAAAAAAAAGCCTTGAAAAAGGAAACAGATTAGATTTCCGAAACGTCGGCGAAATATTTAATTTCAAGTTTATTACTTATTTGTGTTGTTTATTTAAAAAAAGCAACCTCTAACTGATCCTTTTACGTAAAAGTCACAGGCGTAGAGGTTATTTACCAGTAACATACTGGTTAATTGTGATATTTTGTAGATTCCCCAAGCACCGCTTGTTGGCTTATTTGGATGATTTTTAACCCCAGTGCGTGCCTTCTCTTTCGGAGACTATTCACTTGGAAATTTCTAAACTACCTCAAAATTTACGTTACTTAGTCACAAATAATATATTGAAATAAAATTTTCGCACCCCTTTATCATAACAAAAATATTCGACTTTAAAAAATTTAAATAACATTTTTAAGGGCCCTAGTGAGGTCCAATTGAGCCCCCAAAGGGCTACAAGTCTTTGGGATTACTATATGCGTGATTTTTTTCAGAATTTAGAATTGTTTCTTTTTGTAAAAAAAAATAAAATGCGCCCTCTCTTGGGCAGGGAGGGCAGTTCTAATATACGGACCCTGTTAACTTTATTTTTAGGCCCGAGAACGATCATGTTAGGTTTATTCCAAAATCCGTGACAAGGGGCATTTCACCTATTTTATCCCGCGGTACCCTTTGAGTAACTGAGTTCATTTAATTCTTAATGAAACCTGTAGCGGAGCGTGGACATTTTGCTACTCTTAAATAACTCGAATAATATTCCAAAGTTTTCAATTCCTATTCTGTAAGACAATAACGGAATTAAAACTAATTTCTTTATCGCCGAGTATTTTCGTCGTGATTTATATTATTCTCAAGATGTGCGGTATTTTGTCATTTGATGCTTTAAGACAATTGCCATTTAAATAATAATGATAGTATAAAATGGCTAGTTATGCGCAGAAACCCCACTTGATACGCTCGCATTCCACTTAATCCACCTAATAAACTTGACATTAGGCGCGGCTGGTCTGCTGCGAAACCCACACTGGAGCTGAAACACTAGCTGCGCGGAAGATTTTTAAGAGTCCGTTTAGCTGACACCCTAATACAAATAGGCAGCAAAAATATCTTATCATCACGGCGTATCCGACGAAGGCATTACAATGACAAAGTAAGTAACTGCTGCTGTTCTCCCTTACACGGTGCTAGATACTTTATTACCTGAAAAACTTGTGTTTTTGTATTTTCACTCCCCATTTGTTATATAAATTGTGTCCTGTCTCGTGGTATACTCTTGGCTTCACTTGCAGTTGTTCAAATAACGCTGCTAATAATTTCCTTATCTGCACACAATTTGTAACGAGATTGTCTACAATATTGGACATGGTTTCTCCGACTACATGTGCGTTTATCTAGAACATATCAAAAATTGATAGTTAATTAATACGACGTGAATACTATTAAGTTGTTTGGTACGTACGTACGTATATAAGATGTGGAACTAGATTATACAGAGTGTAATTAGTTTCATGTCATTAAAAAAACTGGTAATAGGGATCGACTAGACAAACAAAAAATCTATATGACTTTTTTTCTCTAGGGGCACTTTGAACTGAACTGACCTAGGTTTAAAATTTGAATGTTAAGGTAGGAAACATTTGAGAATCACTGTTTTTCAGGGTCAATGGATGTTATAGTTCCGAATATTAGAAATAATAAAAAACTGTAATACCCGACTTGTGTTCCCACCGGAAGAGGTGCGGCACTTTGATGGGATTACTTGTACCGAACTTTTTATCCCACTAATTATGAAAATGTAAATAATTCCTTCTCTTTCGGCACAACGCAAGCATAGCATGGCCGCAGGGGTTTAAATAGGATTTATTTACATGTGTTTTTTAATTTGGAACAGGGTTATTGTAGCTTTTATTGTCTTTTATAAGAATTTGTAAAATTTAAAAGTGGTTTATTAATATTTGTAACATTGTGTTAAAAGCTTAAAAAATTAGTAGTTATTTTATGGAACTGGAAAACGAACAGTTAGACGTCCGAGATACGATAGCAGAAAATAGTTCAGTATTTTAAATCTGAATTTTTTAACGAATTGAGCGCATAGTTTTTCCCAATCAGGTACCGAAAAATTAAAATCGAGTCTTTGGTCTTTATGAAAATCACTGTAAACAATAATAAACAGCTCAAAACAAAACAGCGAATACTAATAATAATAATAATAATAATACCTTTAATGCCCAATAGGTAACACCCAATAACTGAACAATTCCTTTGAATTTTTCACAAAAATTGTTCGAAATGACCTCCATCTCCACGTATACACATTTCGGCACGTCGAACTAAGGACAAACGCACTTCGTTCAACACATTTGGTAAATTAGGATCATTCATTATGGTTTCTATGCACATTAAAATACGTCGTTGCAATTGTTCTAAAGTGTCAATTGGATCACGGTAAACCAGAGATAAATCTCTGGTTTATGCCCCCAAAAATAATAGTCCATCGGATCTAAGTCGGACGATATAGCAGACCATGCCACGTCTAATCCATCGTCGAGGAAACTTTCTGTTCAAAAAATTTCGAACAGCCAGACTAAAATGGACTGGCGCGCCATCGTGCAAATACCACATTTTTCTGCGCGTAGCCAAGGGTACATCTTCCAGCAAATTTGGCAATGTTTGTTGCAAAAAATTTAAGGATACCTACATCACCATTTAATCTATATAGGTGCAATCATTTCATTACCTCAAATTCCTGCCCACTAATTAACGCAGAACCGTCGTCGAAAATGCGCCCTTCTTATCACACGTGGATTTTCGTCTGCCCAATACTGCATATTTTTAAACTTAAATATCCATTTCTGGTAAAACACGACCCATCGGAGAAACACAGAACGTTTAAAAAATCCTCGTTTGCCGCGTGTTTTCTTAAAATTCACCTGCAAAATTGCATTGGCTCTGCAAAAATTATGAGGTTCTAGTACTTGGACACAAAATGGGATACCCCCCACACGGTTCGCAATATCGTGGGTATTTAAAGTTGGATTCTCTTCAAGTTCCAAAATTTGAACCTCCGCGTCAATTACCCTTTCTTCGCGTTGTGGACCTCGTTCTCCTCTATGTCCATCGAGACGACCTGTTTCTCGAAGACGCTGGTCAATACTAACATATGTGCGAGCACAAGGATGACGTCGATTAGGGAACTTTAAACGATAAAACTCTTCCGCACCAGCTGCATTTCCATCACTTTCTCCATACACCAAGTGCATATCCGCGAGCTCTGGATGAGTGTAATCTCCCATAATGTCCAAAATCTGCGTTTTAAAACACCATACTAAACTGTGAATTAACGTTATCAATAAAGAAAACAAAAAGAAAAACTTGGTCCAAAATCCAAAAAGCACGAACAAGAAGTAGTGCCTTACGTAACCATGTACTAACGACTTGAACGATAAGTCAATAAAATAAATCCTAACATAAGTGGCACAAAATTCAAAAAGAACAAAAGCAACAGACAAAACCAAGGAATGGGTAGGTCGCGTCGTGTGTACGTAAATAAGATAATTTGGCCGCGAAGAAGCAAAAAACATGGCGGTGTCCTCTGTCGATCGTTTTTAACTGCTTTGTCGACATGGTTTTCGATGACCCCCGTCGCGGCCTAATTATCTCTTAGGCTCACCATACTTATTTGCACGAATGTCAGAGTATCATGTGCGACGAGACGCGAGGCAATAAAGCCTACCCCAATATGCCAGCAGTTCTCAAACTGTGTTATTAAGTATTTTGGAAATTTTTGTTTATTTTTATATCTCCAAAACTATGAGCTTTAGACCCCATGTTATATAAGGTTTTTTGTGTGTCTTGTCGTTTCCTACCACCAGTTTTTTTAATGACACGAAACTAATTATACCCTGTATTTTGAATTAATTTTTTTGAAGGATTGACGGTGAAATAGGTGTCAATAAGTGAAAGCAAGCTAATAAGAGACAATATTTCACCTAAAATCTCTCTTTGGGGCACTTAATATAATAACATAAATAACCTGTGTTTGTCAATTACCAATAAACTGTCGTTCATTTCCTTCCACTGCGTCTAGGTGCACAGCAAATTTCTAAACAAATTGCGGCTATGTGTCTAGTTAAAGTTCCCATAAAGTAAAACGCCTGTTATCTTACGTTGAAGTTAATGAAGAGACATAAAGATGCAGAAGTAATGTTCCTTGTTGTTTCCACATGGTGTGCTTCATTGCACGTTATGTCTTCAAGTACACATTTAGTCGATACATTAAAGTCACATTATAAAATACAACCTATTCCATGTATTATCATTGACCACGCTCCAACTGCAGATGGTACATATTTTTATGGACTTTTTTCCGATTGCGGCTCGATTTTATACAAATACTACAGGGGGTAGTTCATAAGTACACCCGCCCATGAAACGAACTTTAATAGCGACAAAGTTGACACAAAGATTTAAAAAATTGTCTTTGAAGCTTTGCGAGTTTTAGTGTTCAAGATATTTACAAAAAATAACCCTATCGGTTGCAAGATAAGAGCTCTAGATAATTTTGAAGGAAAGTACTTTTTCTGTACCACTATTCATAGTTCAAGATAAACGTCTTTTCCCCCATAATCGTACATTGTCGTTTTTAAAGACGTAGAAATTATTCTGATGAGAATTTAGTCTTGAAATGGTTTTTTTTTTAGGAAACAATTTATTAATAATAAGAATGCCCTTTTAATAATGATTCTCTTTATTGCCTTCTACTTTTAGTACTTTTAGAAAGTCATACTTTTCAATTTCAGTAAACATTTGATGATATGATTCTTCAAGTATTTGCCGAAATGATATTTTGCATAGATTAGATAATAGATTTGTATCTCAAATGTTTGCCATTTCTATACATAGACTACACTCATTATTTTCGAAAATACAATTGAATTATTTATATCAACTAATTTTTCTAATTCTTATTTTTTATAATAATAACAATGATAATGAATTCTTGTTTATCTAGAACTGTTGCACCACTGATAACGAACATCTTCATTTGTCCAATAGAAACTAAACATGGGTTCGTCCTTGCAGAAAAAAGAACACACCACACATAGCACACAACAACCATTATCCGCCGACCTTGCTAGTGTGGGCACTGGGGATCGAACCTAGAACACGCTAGATAGTTTGTCCAAGCGCCTTGCCACTAACATGATGTGCTGCCGTGCCGGAAACTGCAAAACTTATTTTGAGAACTTATTTCCAACCCATAAATACGCTAAATAAAAAAATTGTCCTCACTCGACAATGCACTACTAGTCTATAGTTTGACTTCATCTGATTCCTTCTAGTTAGATAGTTAGATTTGTGCATTATCTAATAAATAGCCAGGTTGAACTATTGATTAATTTCTTAAGCCTTGCTTGCATTAAGTCTACAAGGTTAATAACATGTTTTCCTTATATTTTCGAAGAAAATTGAATTATGATGTAAAAGTTGAGATATTTGTGCACTTTTATATAGTTTGGATAATTATTATAATTACTGTGTTATCAAGAATTTGGTCGTAAATCACAACCAGTAATAAAGACAATACTATTAATGGAATTTTAACTGTAATTATCTACTTAATATATATTATAATTTATAATATATGTATACTTTTATTGATCATGGCCAGGTTTAAATTCTTTGGAGATATTCTAATTGGAACAAGCTGATGAAATTTATTTAAAAATATACCATGTTTCCCACACACCAATAAGTATCCAGCTCTTTACAAAGTGTCAAAAGAACTTTATATATAATAATCAGCAATAAATATCACAATTTAATATATGGTTATCTAGAGATCTCAAAATTTTAAATCATTTGTGGGTTGTTGGCCTAATATATATATTTTGTCTCGAAGTTTTCTGTGAATGGTAACATCCATAAATAGCATATATTATGACCTATCCTGCTATAGGCTCATTGCTTCCTTCCCTGTTCAAGCCAAAGTATTTGAAAACATTATTGCCTTGATAATAATTAATTATCTGGAATCACATAATGTTCTTAAAAATAAACAATTTGGGTTCAGGAAAGGTAAAAATACCCCACAAGCTGTTTGGAAGCTTGTTAATTCCATTAGCAAGGGCTCAGAAAATTTTAACTAAATATTAGTAGTTTTCCTACACCTATACAAAGCATTCTATTGCGTTTCCAACGAAATTGTATTAAATGAATTAAAATTTTATTGTTTTAAGGGTGTAGTTCATGAATTGATGTCATCGTACTTATCAGACAGATATCAATGTGTGTTTCAATGATAAACTTAGCAACATGCTAGTAGTGGAACACGGCGTGCTGCGGGGTAGTGTATTAGTACCGCTGCTATTTTTATACTAATATTAATTGTTTTATAATACATTAATGACTTACGTAATGCTCATTCAGTATTAATAGCCCCTTTTGCAGATGACACTACTTTCGCGGAACATTTGAGAGATACTGGTACTAATGTTGTTGATTTGCAAATCAACATTTTAACCAAGGCTTCTGACTGGTTTAATGCTACCAAATTAGGTTTAAATACCAACAAGATGCATACATTACTCATTTATATTAATGACCTAACAACTAAATTATCTAGATCTAGACGCAGCTCTTACTGCATATCGTGCTTTGTTCCATAGTAGTATATGGTTTGATAAACTGGGGCACATCCCACCAAGTACATAGCATTTTTATTATTCAAAAAAGAGCAATTAGAGCTCCGGCTGGTTTGGGTCAACTTGTAAGTAGCAAACCTTGGTTCGTAACATTTAATATATTAATTTTGCCTTCCGAAATTATTTGCTGTAGTTTGCTTCACATAAAGGAGAATTTGAGCATATATATGCAAAAAATGGCTAAAATCATAAGTATAATACTCGAAACTGTAATGATATACAAACACCTTATCAGTGATTAGAGTCAACAAAAATAAATAATTTTCGTATTGCTCTATTTAATTCTTTGCCTCAAGAATTCAAATCTTTACCAAACAGACAATTTAAAGCTTTAAGAAAGGATCTGTTGGCCAGAGCTTAGTTGCAATGTGTCAGATTTTAAATATTTGTAAATTTAGATTAATGTTTGTTCTTTGTTAGTTTACTGGAATTGTCCAGTACTATGTTACATAAACTATATTAGGATTATGTCATTTACATATATGTTTTAAGGGAATTTTAAGAATAAAATAAGTGAAAAAAGTGTTTTAAATTAGACGGTTTTATTGTAAAGAAACATACAAATTAGGTAGGTACCAGTCATCACACCACTCTCCTCATCAATCTAGAGCATTGATCTGACTAAAATAAAACCGTGGGGCGAGTCGAATTTCTGTTATCTACACTCAACCGCTCATAACAATATAGGTATGCTTTGGATGCATCTTCTCAATAGACAACTTATGCAAAATGTGTGTAAAAGTAAATCCGTCACTATCATCGTGCGACATCGCAGAACGGTAATTTATATATTCACCAGGTTACGCTACGCCCCACGATTTTATTTCAGTCTGGTCAATGCTCTAGACTGATGAGGAGAGTGGTGTGATGACTGGCACCTGGTACCTACCTAACTGTTTTTTAACTTTTAGTACACTATCTGCATCATTATTATATTTCTTTACAATAAAACCGTTTAACTTGAAAAAAAAATTGTTATTTTATTTTCAAATTTTTTGTTTTGCCAGTAGGGCATTTGATACTATAAATTACGATATACTTAATAATATTTTACACTACATAGGGCTCTCTGAGGAAGCAATACAATTATTTAATGCCTACTTAAAAAATCGGGAACAACGTGTAAAATTAAATAATAATATTTCAAATTACCTAACCCTAAGATCTGGTGTTCCCCAAGGGTCAATCCTCGGTCCATTGCTATTTACTATATATGCAAGCAATTTTATTAATCACTTAAATTACTGCAAAGTACATTTATATGCAGATGACACTCAACTCTACTATTCTTTCAGGCCCTCTGATGCTGATATCGCCTGTTCATTTGTTAATGAAGATCTTCAAAATTTTGTCAAAATTGCAAATGATCATTGTCTTGTCATTAATCCCATTAAATCTAATATTATAATTTTTGGTCCAAAGAACCAGCGAAGTAATATTAAAGAACATACAAATATTAAAATTGGTAATGATTCCTTGGTAAAAGTAGACAAGGCAAAAAGTTTAGGAGTTATATTAGACTGTGATTTAAGATTTGAGGCCCATGTAAATAAAATGCTACAAAAAGGTTACTCCATATTAAAATTAATATATGGTAATCGCCATTACCTCCCACATAAAACCAAAGTTCTCCTCTGTGAAACTTTGGTTTTATCTATATTAAATTATGCAGACTGTTTATATGGCCCTTGTATAAATACACTGTATGCAAGGAAAATTCAGAAATTACAAAATTCTTGTCTTAGACTCATCTATGGAATTTACCGAAATCAGAGAATTTCTCATAAACTCAAGGAGGTAAAATGGCTTAACATGTACAACAGAAGATTACATCACACAGCTTGTCTTTTTCATGGAATTATATTAAACAAAACTCCTATATATCTTTATCAAAAAATTAAATTTCGAACTGATGTGCACACATTAAATATTAGATTTAAGGGTCTTCTAACTCCACCCCAACACCGTAGTGAACTGTTTAAGAGATCATTCAGTTACCAAATTTGTAAAATATATAATGGTTTGAATAATCAGCTAAAAAGGAACAGCATTACTAGGTTCAAAAAGATATATAAATCATATTTGCTCGAACGTCAATGTACAGGATTATTGTAGCCCTTTGTATAGAATAATATTGTAATAATGAAAAAGAAAACATTTTTCTTTAAATCTCATTCTTGCAGCCTTGCCTTTTTTTTGTATTCATGTTGAAATTATTATAGATTATTATTTTCGATTCTGTTCGAAGTGTGCAGATTTCGCCTCTCTTGTGTACCTTCAAGATACAGGAGGGACCGAGTCTGTACGCTTCAAACAGAATATATGGTTAAGTGGAAGAAAAGCGTTCATGATTTCTTATGAATTGTGACTGCTTAACTTCGCCATTTATTTTTCATTGTTTATTTTATAAAATCAATAATAGATTGTATTTTTTTTTTAAGATGAAAAATAATAAAGACGTGTTATTATTATTATTATTATTATTTTAGTTGCCTCTAAAGTGTACTGTGTTCTACTTGTCAAGCCCTTTCATTTGATACCCATATTGAGGGGATTGAAAAAAAAAATCCGCCATTTTGTGGTGGCAGATTTGATACCCATATTGAGGGGGTTAAAGAAAAATATGTAATCCGCCATTTTGTGGCTGCGGCCATCTTGGATTTACAATGATAATGAATATAAATTATCGTATTTTCATCAGAACTAAAGGTGTGTACTAAATTTTAGATCAATTGGTCAACAGGAATATACATATTTTTTAAATTCCCTCTACCGCGCACTGATTCGAAGTTTCGTCTGCCAGTGTAATTGGGGTAATTCAAGTACATATAATAACTACCTATGCGGACAGATATTGGTACCCATTCGTTTAAGAAAAAATGCCCACCCCACACCCTCCATATTCTCCCACCATGTTAAAAAAATTTCAGATAGAAAAAAGTTTCGTAGTTATATGCCCTCTTCGACACTGACTGGCGGGTGGTAACTTTTTGTCGTCGAATTTGCACGTCATTTCCTAGACTATAAGGCAACAGTTTTTAATTCCTTGACCATATTTGACCAAGATAATTTTTGATATCACGATGTATTCAGAACTGTTCAAACATTTATTGCGAATAATCTCAATATTTTCTATTTACAACACGATCAATATGTTCAGAGATTTTTACAAGAAACCGAAAAAAATAATATGCAATCTAGAATGATGGCCACTCGGTATGTCACCATATACCAATCCATCTATTAGGAAAAACATTGTTTTTGTAAAGTCGATTTTTAGACACACTTCTCTATCTATTCGTGTTCAAAAAATTGTTTTTCATCACTAAACGGGAATCAATAGAGTGATCAGCTAGATGTCCTGATCTAATCTCTCCAGATTATTTCATCAAAGTTTGGTTATAGTTTATTTAAAGATTGTTAAATTATATTTATCAAATTTAAATAAAATGACATTAACACGCTACTACACTGTATTTTATATTTAAAATCCAAGCCCTAAGTGGTAGGAATAATATAGCTCTTTTCCAACAAAGAATACAACATCAAAACATAATGTTTTTACTGTAAAGTTGTGTAATCTCACAGACATTTAACTTAAAAATGTAATGTATTCAAGAAGCTGTAAATATTTTGAATGTAAGTAAAAGAAGCATAATATTTTAAATTTCTGTGCCAAAAAGTGAGGTAGTATATTTTTTCTGTCTCTCGCAGATAAAATAAAATGTGTAATCCACTTGATAGGTGTAGATTTTGATATATTGCGTCAGATTGTTATATTTTTTCATGTGTTTAAATTTTTTTCAATGACATTTTTAATATATTCAAGCTTCCTCAAACTTGCAACTTCAAATTCCGTCTATAATGGGCGGGTCGCCATATAAAAGACCTGCAAATTTCTTCAATCAGCACAAACATCAATTTGCATTCTTTTAGTAGACATGGCATTTAAGGTAAGCAACACAAAATTGTAATTAACTCTAGTAGAAAATAATTTTAAAAATAGAATAGCATCTCCTATAAATGACATATAAAATTAGAAATAATCATTATGCTCTTCACCGATATATTCGACTCTTTTTTTTCTTGAATTTTCCCTAGGATACTTCTTGTAAATTTGTGGGAATAGGCTAGTTGCTACTTTTTTGCCTCATTGGTTGGCGATACTCAGTGCAGTACAGTATTTTTCTATATAATCTTATCAAAGGCTGAAGCTGCCTTCACGTACCTTTTCGTTACTAAAATATTTAACAATTTTTATTTACTATTATGTCTACCTTTATTTTTTAAGACATGAAAAAATCCATTAAGAGGAGTTCTAATCCAGTTTTATGCCTCCGTACAAAATTTCAGGAATATAAGTTTACATTATTGATATTTTCCCTTTTGTAGTATATTAGTATTTCATATTTAATGATGCTATGGAAATAGTATAAGATTTTTAAATGCGAATTATTATTTCTTTGCTTATAATTGTATTGAAACATATTCTTTATAGGATTTTGCGAAGAGCAGAAAAAATAACTAAGTAAATTTGTAATTTGTAAAGTTTGGTGTAAAATTGCATTCTAACTAACACATCTTAGTGAAATTTTTTCACAAATTGAAATTCTTGATGTACTGTAATTTTATACCAAATAGGGCTGAATGTTCAAATGCTATTCCAAAATTCGAAAATATTTTATCCATTATACTTCTTGTGATACTGGAATACTCAGTATATATAGTACTAAGGGAAATAACATTTAAAAAATCCTTGTTTTAAGAAAACACTGCTCTTATTTGTATCAAAACTATATTATTTTGAGACATCTAAAAGCAATATGCCACTGCATCGAAATTTAAAGCAAATGTGGTCAACAAGCAGATTATATCTGGGAAAAACACTGATACATATTAACAATGACTATAATTGTTTAGTATATCTTGTAAACACTTGGAGGAAGATTTTTTCAACATATCCTAAATATATTCAGTAACCAATTATTCAATTATTTTTTTTAAACAACACGCATGTATGTGTACTTTTGCAGTTGGTAGTACTTGCCGCTTTCGTGGCTGCGGCTAGCGCCAGTGGAATCAGCACACCCCTGGTCGCTCCCGTTGCTCTATCCGCACCTATAGCCAAAGCCGTAGTTGCAGAACCATACGACCCAAATCCTCAGTACTCCTACGGATATGAAGTCCAGGACCCCTTGACAGGAGATAGCCACGGCCAAGTTGAAACTCGCAGCGGAGATGTAGTCCAAGGATCCTACGCCCTCTTGGATTCCGACGGTACAAGACGTGTCGTGGATTACACTGCAGATCCAGTGAATGGATTCAATGCTGTAGTCTCGAAACAACCTCTTGCTGTCCCAGCCATCGCTAAAGTTGCTGCCCCAGTTGCTGTACCTGCCCCTGTTCTGCGTGCCGCACCCCTTGCACCTGCTCCAGTTTATCGTGCCGCTCCTGCTCCAATTTACCGTGCCGCTCCTGCTCCAGTTGCCATATCTGCTCCAATTTACCGTGCCGCTCCTGCTCCCTTGACTGTACCTGCTCCAGTTCTCCGTAGCGCTCCCCTCGCGCCGGCTCCAGTGGCTCTAAGTGCTCCATTACTTCGCGCTGCTCCACTCGCTCCTGCTCCTTTTGTTCCAGCACCTCTAGCTAGGACCTCCATTGTCCAGGCGGCTCCAATTCCTTCTACCGTCATTTCCAGCGGCCCATTGCTCCGTGCTGCCCCTCTCCAAGCTTCGACTACCATCGTGTCTGGTTCCCCAGTACCTCTCCTTCGTGCTTCCCCTCTTCTCAGGTCTGCCCCTTTGGCTAATGTTTGGTAGAATTAGCAAAATTTAAATGTATGTATTGCGTTGTATGTATATACATGTGATAATTGCAAAAGTAAATAAAGATAATTTATTACATTGTATGTCGAAGTTGTTTCCCTTTCGTAAGTCTTGTGACAATTGTTTAATCTATTCTAAATCCCTAACTAGAAGGTCCCGTTGTTTATTCATATATGTTTGTTTTTACACATTAGAAATAATTTCAAAGCATTTGCAATATCTAATTATCATTGAGTCGTAAGCTCAGCGGTTATCATCTCTTACTGGTACTAGTGTTGTACCTTACTTTTACACTGCTGCACTACCGATAAAAAGAATGTGAAGAATAAGGAGAGACACTGAGACAGTCGTTTAATAACATTGACAGTATCTGACAGATTTTCTTTTCTAAAATTTGTGTAAAATTAAATTGTATTTTATTTTGTTAAAAGCAATCAAAATATGCAAAATTAAAACAAAGGAACAGAATAAATGAAACGAACAATACAAAAGAAACGAAATAATTGAACAAAGAAAACCTAACCATTACGACAAAGCAACATAAGGAAAAAAAATAGTTTCCAAAGTATTGCTGGCCATTATCACCTCCACGTTACAATTAGGAATTTTTATTGTTACGAGTTTTCGCCCTTTTAGGAAACACCCTGTATGAATCCGTGGGTTCTAAATAATTTTAACAAGGGGTAAACCACTAACACTTTGTTTAATAATTTACTGATTACACAAACTATCTTTTACAATGTTTATATTTACACTTCGAATTTATAACCTCACTTTCGCTATTAACTTCACTTTTGTAAAACTTCTCTTCTTCCGCCTGTAATCGCGCCTGAAATTGCCTCCAGACTCATCCAGAACACAATCGAGAATCTTCTCTGACCACACTCTAGAAAACTCTGTCTCTTTCTACAAATTTCCAGTCACTATTAGGCATAGGCGTATCATAGGGGGGTGTAATGCATAAAATTATTAAACTTTTATAAAACAAAATTGCTGTAATCTTCAGTCCCAAAATACGAATTTAGGAAATAACCTTTACGCTTGTGACTTTTACGTCAAAGGGTTAGTTATAGGTTGTATTTAACAAATGACACCTGAAACAGAGAAATATTAGCTCCAAGGAAAATCACTAGCTTGCAAAAAGTGTGAGTATCCTGAGCAGTTTTGTAAATAACAATTACCCCATAGACGTCAAGAACCAGAAAAATGGTCTGCTAAAATTCTTAACGGTGTTAAACCTTTATTTATAATAATTAAACTACACAAGTCATTTTAAAAAACTTCTGCCTAAGGAATCACACTTCCACATCCAGATTTTCCATCCAAGTCACTTTAAAGGAAACATCTTGACTATATTTGCACTCTAATATGTGGAAATTGTTGGTCATTTTAAAAAAAAATCCGAGGCCTTGGCTTCTAGTAAATGCACTAAATCCCAAGTTTCTCTACTTCCACAAGTTTACTTTAATTTATTTTCGCCTATTTACCCCTATTTAACCCCTAACCCTTCAACAGAATCATCTCCAAATAATAATCTAATTCCAGATGTCGTTACAACACATACGTTTTTTAGACAATTAGTCAAGCTTTCCTTTTTATGATGACCAATATTTTTATGTCTTCAACGGTTAACGAATTATCAGTAAAATAAGGCTTTTTTCAGCGAAGGTGTGGTTTTTGGGGGGTTGCGCGGCATCCCCAGAACTGATTTTTGTGGTTTTGTGATTTTGTGATTTATAATCCCTCCAATAACAGTTACTGAAGGGAAATCTCAAATAAAATTTTTTGTTATGGAAATCCTTATAATTATTGGACTAAATGTTTCCAATTTAGCAAGCATCCACACAGAGCATTTAAATATCTGCAACAGATGTATTCCTTTGATGTTTACCGCCTAAAACGGAAACACGGTTCTCGACATTTGTTGACAATTTTTGTTGACAACTTAATGTAATAACAGAAACTTTTGTCACCAACACGGGTTGACAATTTTCCTTTGGTGGAGACTTACCTTTACATTTTCTGTATACACATTTTTTTGTAACTCAAGTAAATATAAATACCATTTAACCTACGGCTATGCAATCGGCATAAATTAAATCAGGCAGAGGGCCTGGAATGGTGAGCCAGGTAAACAAACGACTCCTTTCGTTTGAGGTAAGCACATATCTGGTGAACTATATTTTTATACGAATATCGTTTGCAATATTCAAGCAGGGCCTCGGCTCTTATTCCATCACCTCGGGCTTTGAAATGACTTACCTTGGTAGCAATGCTTTAGACTGAATTTCCAAATTAATATTAGAAATACCATACCTTTGGTTGCTGATAATTTTTAAACGCATCTACATTGTTCAAAAATATATTTTCTTCATTTTATACATAAAAACTACTATCTTATGACATTAAATTCTAATATCTGATTTTTTCTTCCTTCAATAACCCAATGACTGGCTGGCCATGATTGTACTTAAAATGTAAGTATTCAGTTAATTTGATAAAATTTCATAATTTACATAAATTCACTTATCGCGATAAAAGATCGTTTAGGTGAAACTGATCTACTTTACTTATTGACAAACAAAAATCGTAACATTTCAACGTTGCCAAACCCATTTAAATATAAAGCAGGTTCTGAAGTTACATAGGTATAAAAGAGAATTATTTCATGCAGTCCATATCAGTTGAATCGTGTTAATTCTAGCAAAATGGCTGTAAAATTTTTAGTCCTTGCTGCCTTCGTAACCGCCGCCAGCGCCGGTTTAATCAACGCTCCTTTGGCGTACTCGACTCCAATAGCCGCCCCCGTTGCCTACGCTGCTCCCATAGCTAAAGCCGTCGTAGCCGAAGAATACGACCCCAACCCACAGTACTCCTACAGCTACCAAGTACAAGATGCCTTGACAGGTGACAGCAAGAGTCAGAGCGAAACACGCAATGGAGATGTCGTCCAGGGCAGCTACTCTCTTGTTGAACCAGACGGTACCCTGCGTGTTGTCGAATACACCGCCGATCCTGTTAATGGTTTCAACGCCTTGGTCTCTAAGCAGCCCCTTGTCGCGAAAGCTGTGGCTGCCGCGCCTGTTGAATATTCTGCTCCATTTGCCAAATTGGCCTACGCTGCACCTCTGTCCAAAGCATACTATTAATACTGTATGAAATATTGTAGAATAAATTTATTTATTTAAATTTCGTTGTAGTCGCTATTTATTTATTTCAACCAACGGCCTAAGCCAAAGAGATAAATGTAAAAAATCGAATATCTACAGTGTTTGCTACTTATGATAGATGTACAAGACACCTTAATGTTTGGGTTATTTTACTTCCACATCCACGTAGTGGATTGGAAGTATAGAAATCGTAAAGAACAATTTCAAAATTGTTTTTCTTGAAATTGGTTTAGAATGTCATGGAACGTCGAGATTTTAAATTTGAGCGAAAAAGTCTGTTTGTAACTTTTTTTGTCCGCACGTTTTCTCTGGAACGGTTTAAGATATTGACTTGAAATTTTGTACACATATTTATTATAAGGAGATCTGGAACTGGATTGTTTTTTTAACATATCCGGTGAAGGGTTGGGGAGTAAATAGGGGTAAATAGGGGAAAATAAGTAAAGCAAGCTGTTAAGAGTACAGAAACATGAAATTTGATGTATGTACTAGAAGCCAAGGCCTCAACATTTTTTATAATATTTTCCATCCCCCCCACCACACCCCACTCCATTATTAAAGGGGTTGACAAAATAAAATTGACATATTCACTTGAAATTTGGTATACGCGTATATTAGAATGACATCTAAAACCAGAGTTTATTTTGGGATTATTCCATTGAAGGGTTGGTGTCACATACAGGGGAAATGGGGAAAATAAGTAAAGCGAGCTGGTAAGAGTACAGAACTTGGAATTCTGTGTATGTACTAAAAGCCAAGACCTGACAATTTTTTATAATATTTTTCAACCCCCCACCACCTTACTCCATTATTAAAAAATTAAATTGAGATATTGACTTGAAATTTGGTACACGTATACATATTATAACGACATCTGGAACCAGATCATATTTTGAAATGATTCCGTTGAAGGGTTGAGGATTAAATAGGGGTAAATATGGGAAAATAAATAAAGCAAGCTGGTAAGAGTACAGAACTTTAGTATTTAGCGTATATATTAGAAGCAAAGGCCTCAGGTTTTTTTCATAATATTTTTCAACTCCCCCACCACCATAGTTCTGAAATGCGAAAACTTTACGTAAAAGAAATCGATAACGACAAGAATTTGACCTAACCTAATTTATCTTTGAAGTTAGAAGTTTACTTTTAATTTTTTTATTACAAATTTTGTACATACTTGATGTTACAATAACTGTTCGAAATTTTGTCCGCCGACCTGTATGCACTTTTAATAACGTCGTATCTAATTTTGCCAGACGTAAATTATTGGCAACAACTGTGATGGGCTTACGCAATTCTTGAACGGTTTCCACCTCTGTGCGGTAAAATTTATTTTGTAAGTGCCCTCAAGAAAATATCAAGCGGATTTAAATCAGGGGACCGCGGAGGCCATGCTACCGGTCCACCTCGTCCTATCCACTGTACTCCTTAGATTTCATTAAGATAATCTCGAACCACTAGACGAAAATGAGGGGGTGCACCACCATGCAAAAACCACGTTCGTAGCCGCACAGCTAAAGGTACATTTTCAAGAAGTTGAAGTAGATCGTTGCGAAGAAATTCCAGATATTGCAAACCGTCCATCCAATTTGGTAATATTATCGGCCCAATTAAGCGATTATCGACAATCCCTGCAAAACATTCAAGGAAAAGCGTTGCTGGAAATGATCTCGTTTTATCGCATTTGGATTCTCAACTGCCCAGACGTGTATATTGTGGATATTATGTATCCCATTCCCCGTGAATATAGCTTCGTCCGTGGTTAATATATCAGCGGTAAATCGGGGATTTTGAGCATTTTGCTGCAGCAACCATTCACAAAATGTAACCCGTAACGGATAATCTGCTACAAATGGTGCTTGAACACGCTGAACATGTTAAGGGTACAATTGGAAATCGTGCAATATGCGCCACGCTGTTGATTAAGATACCCCAGGTACCTGTTAAGCGAGCTGTCTTGTACTTATACGCGGATTTTCGGCTACAATTTCCAAAATTGTAACATATTTTGATACCTAAATATTAAAACATGTTATTCCGATGCGAACGGCAGCCGATTTTTGGTGGAGAGCATAGGGCCATGGGTTAGGATTGTGTGTGGACACTCAAAAGGGCGCCGCCGGCTGTATGTTACGTAATATGATTTAAATAATTTTGCCAGCACGGAACAAAATTAATTTACTAGCAACCATGCGATGGAATTCTCAAAATGTTTCTGTGATATCAAAACTCTCACTTTACTCTATAAAATCTCAAAATTTAAGCAAATATCAGGAGTACCAGTGCAAATAATAAGAACATGTAGACATTAGACATTTATTACAACACACGTGAGATATACAACAATAAAAAAACAAATAGTTTCCCAATTGTCCCCTGAACTTAATCTATATATGCAAAAGAAATGCAAATTATGTAATTGACCCCTTCTAAAATTATTTCTGTGATTTGACCTTCTCTTTATAGAAATGCAACTACGGCTTAAAGGATACCAACATGAGTTTTAGATTTGCAACAGCGAGTTAAAGATTTACAATGGATTAAAATTACCGCTCATTGCTAAAGTATTGTGTAACTAAGTAGTTTCGATGAGCCAATATTCACAATGCTCACTGGTGCACTAGAATGTTAAATAATGATCTAAAATAATTATGTTCTACTAAAGATACTTCATATGTGACACAGTAGAAGGTAAATTGTATCACGTGGTACCAAGCGCTACTTACAGTAAAAAATCTTAAGATATTTCATCATGCCAGGCATGTAGTTGCCATATCGTTATGCAATTTACTCTAATATTTCAACAAAAAAAATCACTGAATGAAACTATAATAATTTCCATAAAATTATGTAACTAAAAAGTAACAATAAAACCTGATTGGAGCCTTGGCGTTTCCTCTGACGACTACAGCGTGACCTATCACCACTTCCTAAGATGTTCTCTACGTTGCTCACGACTACGACTCCGCGTCGCTCCCAAAACTCGGCCCAAATCTCTTGGAGACTGCTGTGGACAACTTTCCAACCAAAACTTCTCAAAATGTCAGCAGAACCCACATAAACCAAACATCTGAGTAATAGACTTCCTCCTATTACTCCTCTAAATGCTGGGCCCCCTTACATAACCAAAATGGCAGCACCATTCATTCTGAACATAAACCTCTCCAAACATAACTCACTTTCAAAGGGCCAGTCCCTTCAAACACTCTGTAATATTTACAATAAATAAGAACTAAATAAAACACCAACTAAGTAAAATAAAAGCTTACCTCCTATAGAGAGTATTGCTTAAACTCACGAGACACGTGGCGATCAGATTACGACAAGCAACAGAATTCCTTCCTGGAATTTACAAAATGCTTCTGACAGGACGGTAAAAAAACACTGGGTACATCAAATCAAATCCCTTTTCAGTGTTAACGATGTAAAACCCAAATTCTTCACTACAAAACCGGGACCGCCGCCTTCAGCTCTCTCGTCGCTGTCGAAAAATGAATCTCCCCGACGGAAGTGTCCTCCCGCTCTCAGTGTTGCCAACTTGAGCATCTAGAGAACTCTTTATCTAGCCAATAAAAATGCGCCAACGAAGGGCTTTGCATTTAAAAGACTGAATTACAGCATTGTGTAATATCCCAACAACAAGAATATGTGAGTAACCCCTCTAACTCGAAATCATACTCAAGGAAAGCATGTTTACTACACATAATTCTACACATAACTCTAGATCGTGGGTTGCATACTCAAACAAATGAATTAATCAGGGTCAATTTACTGTATTCAAACTGAAATTATTAATGTAGCTTTTTCAAATGCTACAAAATTTCTTCCTAGGCCACTAAAATACGTTGTGGGCGACCAGTTCCCCAGCCCTGTCCACGATTGGGTTGTAAATTTCCAGTATCACCGCCACGTTGAACGACTGCCGTAAAAGTTTCTGGGTTGGGACATGTCTGCCAGGAAAATATTCCGCATACAATTCAGACGCTGCTAATGCATTCTGCATTGCCTCACCGGTAGTTAAAATCATGTCCATATACTCCGCGTTACTACATACGTTACACATTTTGAAAGAAACTCACTTACAGCACTTAAATCACACATTTGGAAATATGATTAAACCGAGGTATTGTTTAAATTTTATATTTGACATTTATATACTTATTACTTTTTTTGATAATTATAAATAAAAACGCCGCACTAATGTATGAATAGAGAATGATTTGTATCTGTGAATAATATAATCATTTTTTTTTTTTAAATGAGCTCATTTTTATTACAACTTAGACCTGACCGCCTCTCCCTGGCTACGGCCCTGTCTCTCGATGTCGTTTGTTTTAACAGTAAAATGTATGTGAATATTTTACCTCCCCTGGTGTCACAATTAGCGTACGTCTACGACATAAATACAGGCCTTGCATAGCAAGGTTAGTCGAACACACCTAATTAGAACTGTATCAAATATTAATGTCCTAATAAATAATTCATCAAAAGTTCCATTTTGTAACGAGAAAATGCAATCATCTTTCGGCTGTTTTGAAAACATTTCAGAAATATGCAATTGGGTACTGCATAATTTCAAAGTTTCTATTTCAAAAGGTTTGCAACACAAAAAACATTAATATTATTTAAACACGAGGGCTATTTTTTAATACATATTCTGCAATTGCGATATGCACAGCATTACAATTTGGTTATTCAACCTAATTTTGAATGCAACTTATAACCAAATGAGAAGTTTGTTATTTTTTACTCTTTTTTGATCATTAGTGTGTAAGCTAACAAATACACTAGAAACTAGAGAGCTATGGCCAAAACGAAGAGTATATTGCATTTGATCGGCATGTTTCTAAAACCGGTAATGTCGCTCGTAGAGAAAAAAATTTCATATCACTGTGTTGGTGATCGAATTCTGAAAAACTTGTCCGTCCGTCTGTTTGTCCGCCTGTCCGAAACATTTCTTGTAAACACGATAACTAAAGAATGAAAACTCCGATAGTATTAAAATTTGGACAGTAAATTAGGGTTAGCTAGAGGAAGAACCCGATTGTTTTTAACAAAATTGATCAATAATAATAATAATAATAATAGTTTATTGTCCAAAATACCATACAAGAGTATAGGACTAGTCATCAACGAAAGCAATGGCTATTATAGCAAATGCTGTTGATGTTTTAAAACGATAACAAAACACAAAGTGGTACAACATAAATACTAGAACGATAAATACAAATTAAAATTAGAATTATCTAAACTCTACGCACTTAAATATTCTTCAACACTATAAAAACCCATATTAGATAAATAACTCATCATCTCTCTTTTAATCGAATTTACATTATGCACGCTCTTAATGGAATTTGGGATTTTATTATACAATGTAATCCCCATATTATTAGGGTTTTCCTCAAATTTTGATAAAGGGTGAAATGGTGTGGTTAAGTTGCATCTTTCACGTGTATTATATGGGTGATTAAAATCATTAGTTGGAAACATACTAAAATTTTTCTTAACATGAAGAACTGTTTCTAAAATATAAATACATGCTAAAGTTAATATATTTAAATCTCTAAGAATATTGCGACAACATGAATATTTAGAGACATCCGCTATATAACGAACTGCTTTCTTTTGAAGTTTAAATATTCTTTCAAAGTGATGTGAACATCCCCAATACATAATTCCATATGATGCTCTAGAAACAAAATGTGCATAATAATATGACATAACATTGAACCTACCAGAGATTTGTGTTAATCGATATAATGAATAACAAACAGAAGCAAGTTTTTTTGTCACTGCATCTATATGAGGCTCCCAACTAAGAGCATTATCTATGTACACGCCAAGAAATTTTTTTGATGATACTTGTTACATCGATTTTCCTTGAATTCTTATTAGATGTCTTTCATTATACGTGGAAGTTCTAGGTGAAAAAATAATAAACGCAGTTTTAGTGATATTTAAAAATAGTATATCTGCTTTAAAAAAATTTGCAAACTGCCATATTAGTACGTGTACTTTCTGTAGTATTCTTGCAGCATAAATACGAATTGTCATCTGCAAACATAATAAGAAAATCCTCAAAGAAATCAGGTAAGTCATTCACATAAAATAGGAAAAGCAGTGGACCAAGGACTGATCCTTGTGGAACTCCAATGTTTAATTTTAATTTGTCTGATTTGACCCTATTTACTTCAACTAATTGCATTCTACTCGATAAATAAAACACCCAATCATTTATTTTTCGTCTTAATCCGTATTTTGTAAGCTTTTCAATAAGTAATGTTTGATTTATTAAATCAATGGCTTTACTTAAATCCATAAATATACCAACACATGTATCCTTTTTATCCAAGTGATTGTATAATTTGTTCAAAAATGACCATTATAGCAATTTCGATAGAACGACTTTTTCTAAAACCATGTTGTTACTCCGAGAGGATTTTGTATTTTGTTGAAAATTTGACAATTCTGTTAAAGACAACTCTTTCTAATATGTTAAAAATGGACGACAAAAGTGCGACTGGTCTATAGTTTTCAGGTAAAATGTTGTCACCTTTTTTATATAAAGGAAAAACTTTTGCAGTTTTTAAGATCGATGGAAAGTGACCTTGAGCTAAAGACATATTTATTAAACATGTAAGAGGAGCTGCTATAAAATTGACATATTTTTTAATTAAATTTGGACTTAAATTATCTACAGCGGACGAATAACTGTTTAATGCACTGAACTGAACTTGTGGTAGGTACCTTGTGAAACATCTTGAAAATAATTGTTAATAAATTAAACACTGCTTTTAGATGATTCAATCAATATATTATAAATACTCTACATATGTTTCGGCTTATTAGGCCTTTATCAAGAGTATTACATAGTGAATACTAAAATTTCCGACGTGCTTATTCAATTTATACCTAAAAGTATTTATGTCTTAATCTATTTATGACTTAAGCTATTTAAGATTTAATTTAACATCTTTAATTATTTTAATGTTTGGAGTGGACCTAAGCTGATTATATAAATCAAAGGATATTTCTTAACAATTGACTGACTGTTTTTGAGTTCACTGTAATATTGAAAATCTCTGATTCTGTAACTGGTTCTAAAAATAAAATTGGATATTCCTGTATAAGTATGAAATTGTTCTTTTCCAGATTTTCATTTAATTCATTATTTAGTTTAATTGACAAATCAACGAAATAAATATTTGAATGTTGTGCAATGGTGTAAGGATCACTAATCAGATTATTATCAATTTTAATATGTTCAATGGCATTTTTTGTTTCATTAGTAGTTAAAGAATTATTTATTATTGACCAAACTGTTTTGGACTCATTGGTAGCCTGCTAGTAAATTATATCATTATAAAGTTTTTTAGCTAAAACTATAACTTTTTTGTAAATTTTCTTGTATTTTTTATAAAAACTAATATCAGCTGGATCATTTGTTTGGGACTTAATTCGTTGCAAAGTTTTAGTTTTTGTGACGTACAATTTTACCTCTTGTTACCCATCCCTTGTTTACTATCGTTTTATAAATATTTATTTTTGTTAGCAGAATGCATACATTGTTGTAGTATAATGAGTATAATAATTAGCTTGTTCGTTTATTTAACTACCAAGACTGAATAATTTCAAACACATCTCGTAGCAAGAGAAAACTCTTTATAAACTTAGTTTAATATACACGAATATTTGTGATAAAGGATAAAGATTGGGAAAAGCTCGAGTTTGCAACATCAACCGCGTACTAAGTACATGAGAGGAAGAAAACATATTAAAAATGCATTATGAGTTCGTAAATGGCTGTGATGAGTTAGATTCTGCTTTAAAGTATTCCGCTTGAGGTTAAAAGAGATTTAAATACAATATCACAACTTTATTTATGATTCTGTTCAATTAACACGAATATAAATTAGGTAACTTCCAGCTAACAGGACAGCAAAAAGGAAAAAAAATAATTACTATCGTATTTAAAGGTATAACTTTTAAACTTGACTTATCAGAAATTACTGATATTTGACATTTCTGAAAACTGTTTTTGCAGCTACATAATACATGTTTATGTTGTACTATTAATATTGTAAAATATTCTATACTGTACGGGGTGATTCACTAAGATGCGGCCGAAGTTGTGTAATAACTGGGGTTTTATTCCCCTAATTACATGATTTAATCAGACATTACCATTGGCAGAGTACGGAGTGTCCCAATTACTTTTGCAGACTCCGTCGATATTATAGTATATCCATCGAAATCAAAACTGTGCTTACCCTTTTCCTTCTAGGTGTTTATATCCTTTTGGTGTCCCTCAACCAGGTTACTTCACAAACAAACTTTATTGCATATGGAATGAACTTAATTTCATGACAAGCAAATAAAACACGTGATTTCTCAAAACACTTAAACCACTATATTTACATAAGAAAATGAAAGCAAATGAAATTGACAATCACAAACACTTAAACACGATTAAATAAATTAACAAACAGTAATTACACAATATTAAGAAATGAAATGGTCCGCGGCAAGTTCAAATCGCGACCGAATATTCCTAGGTCAATTACAACACATTAATTTTCTACTTATTAAAACCGGCAAAATACTAAACAAATGTACTTAAACTTTAAAATTGAAAAAGGTTTGCAAAACGATAATTTACCATACGCTGTAGGTAGATGATGACCGATCGGACGTTAAGCCAAAAGTAGCGATATCCTCTACATCGAAATAATACGTTTCAAAAGTGGGCCGTAAACTTTACACCCTCCGACCAATTAGGATCTTCTTTACTTTAAACCGTACTCATTTGAAATTACCTAACGGACCATGGTATTTATCATATGGCCTATCTGAACATTTTTATTACCACTAAAACAGATGAAAAAAACCCCGTTTGTTCCTGACTTTGCTTTTGTATGGGGGAAAAAAATCTGCCTTAAGTGGTCTATCTATCTTATGGTCTATTACATATGTTCCTGGAAGCCTCTATCAAATGCTTTAGTCTTGAAAATCTAACTCGAACCCCCCGGTGAGCTCGTATTTAACAAGTGTCCATAACTGCAAGTAAGAAAGGCGAATTGGACATAATTTGGATGGTTATTTATTGTTTACAAGTGGCTAACGTCGACTACCTAATAAAGAGTAAAGTTAACAAAGCACGTTTCCTGGGCTCTAAGTAAATCAGTTTGCAAGATAAAACAGATGTTTCTATGGCCAGTATCTTACGTTATTGTCCTAAATACGGTGATTCTAAGCGACAAGGTCGGACTTGGCTTCCCTTAATTTGACTTTTTTTACAGTTGAAAGGCATAAAGAATGTGAAAAACTGGATTTACTACAATCGCTGTTCTTTGAAAATAGACAATGTTAAAAATGTTGGTAGCTGATTTTTTTATATATCTTACGTTACTTTTAGACACACTTTATAAAATCTGTCCAAAATTTAATTATGTTTCTTTGTTCCAGGTAAGTACTACTCTAAGTTCATGTCAAAGGGATTTCGTAAGTACTGTATCAGCATTGTTCCTACTAGTTACATAATTTGGAAGTAATAAATAAGTTAATATAATTACTACTTTTACGTAAACATTTTTTACAAAAGCATATTGTTTTAAAAAACGTATAACAGAAAATTACAGCATTGCATAGTGGGTCAGGAATATGTGAAAATAGTCAAAAACTGACTTTTCTTTAGATGGTAATTTGGCTCTAGTGCATTGCCATTCTAAAGAAGGGTAGTGTTCTTTCTATCTAGTTTCGAGAATCCTACTAGTTTCTCCTACACATTTACGTACTTAATGACTATTGGAGCATTATTGTAGCCCACACATTTAATGCCTTTAAATCATAAAATCAGTAGCGAAATCTTTCTGTAACACTCCATGAACGTTTGTAAATTTTAGCAAATAAGACGTACAATTTAACTCATAGCAAATGATCATCCTTTAAAAGAAATTGCCGACATAGGTACGCAATTTTAGCATTAAGCATTATGTAATTTTTTTTTTACATAATTCTGGAAGAGAATGACTACAAAAATCTGTGAATTTCGGAAAAACGTCCCCTAAAAATGGCCTGCAATTATTCTATTCTTTTTCCCCTACCTATAATATACGCTACTCTGAAGTCATTTCATATAAAATCTTATTTTTATGTACTTTTTCTAATTCTTGGTTAGAGGTATTTTGACAATTTCTCCTACATCTCTAAACCAATTGAAACTGTTTCTTTACGGGCTTTAAAAAAAATCTTTCCTGAGACATATTTGAAATCAAGGTAGCAATTTTTTTATAACATTTGCCACAAAGTTTGACAAATAGCGAACAGTTATTTTTGTAACAAGTACCTAAAATCGTGTTTTTTGGGACGGATCGTAGATGTTTCCGTTTATGTTTTATGTATGTATTATCATTTCCAATGTGCCGATGTTTGCAAGGATTGCGAAATCTGAGATTTTTTTTTTACAGTATGGATGCTTCCAAATTAGGGTCAGAATAAGCAAATACAGATGAAATATCAAATAAGATAACCTAGCCACAAAAAAGTCCTGATCCTTATTTTCGTTTTTACACCCCCTACAACCCTTATTTTACTCGATTTTCACTTTAAGGATGAATTTTTTGCTTTAAGCATGTTGAAATTTGAAATTAGCAACCTCAAAGATCCCTAAAAATAAACTTTTAGAGAATGAAAATCACGCATTTTCTCACAATTTCATTTTTACACCCCTTTCAACCCTTGTTTTACTTGATTTTCACCCTAAGACTCAATGTTTGGCCTTTGGAATTTTAAAATTTGAAATCAGCAAGAACTGTTGTACATTAGGAGTAGCCCATTCTACCGTATTCTAGCTCAAATTATGAGGATGTTTGAGTTTTTTTGAGGTCGGGCTCGAATTCAGCGTCAAAAAATACTTGGGTCAAGTTGCAGGATCAGGACTATTTTTGTGGCTGGGTTATCTTATTGAATTTTTTATATTTTTTCCACTTCTTCTGACCCTAATTCTGAAGCCGCCATATTGAAAAAAAAAGTCTGCAGCAGCACACTGAATTTAGCATATGCAAATACTTAACTCTACCAGTTTCGTAAATTCAATCAAAATGCTTTCATTTAGAAAGACTTGGATGGGAAATCTGGATGTGGAAGTAGTGATTCCTCAGGCAGCGGTTTTTATAATTAACGATTTTGATTTACTACGATTCCAGTAATTCAACCTGGTTGCGTTCCTCTTTCAAATACTTTGTGTTTTATTTCTTTTCACTTTCCTTGTATTTTTTCGAAAAGAAATAATTAACACACAAAATAGCTCTCGACTTACAGTCTTTAATTATCTGCGTTTCTCCATTCTCTAAATAATCACGTAGCCTTATTTTAACAAATCTTGTATAAATATGATCCATTAAAATCCTTACATGCATTTGCACTCACAAAAATAATTAGAATAATCTCAGTTTCCACCACTAACTAAACTAAATAAACAAAGATTAAAGAGTGACTGCAAAATTCGCCTGTTTTTGCATGGTAGATGGAGGGCCAAGGTGTAACGCTCACGTTTTGAAACACACTATAATTTAATTTGTTGATCTCAGTTATGTGCGCCAAAGCGATAAAGCGCGCCACTATTCTGTTCGTTATTTAAATTTAAATTATAAGATACTGGTCTGAGCATTATACACGATTAAATTTTATTTGCTAGTCATGACAAATGCCTAACCAATAGCGTAGTAGCTTGTATGACCAACAGTAAACGGAGATATTCATACGCCAAGTGAAGAGACGCTGAAAAAGATGTAATTACGTTATCGTAAAAATTATTTGTGTACAACGCCCTGGCCAGACCGCGTTTAGTTTAGTTTCATTATTTACTGTATACGGCTTCTTATTATGTGTACAATTTTAACTTTGTCTTTTGTTATATGTCATGATTTGTTTACATGACTATTCTGACGAAAGTTTTCGTAAAGTTTACTCACACCCTGATGTCAATTGTTTTACTATTTGTGTATTTTTCAGTAAACCATTAAAGTAAGTTAAATTCAAAGATTTGTTTTATTTCCCTTAAGAAAGTTGAACATTTCAAAGGTAAAGAGTAAAATAAATCCTACAGGGCTCAAATTAAACTTTGAGAAATTTAAAGGTGAGGATATTTTTTACTTTTTTGAAAAAAATTGAAAATCCCCCCTATTTGAGGGTAGAAAATATTTAAAAAGGGCAGCATATGAATATTTTAAAATACAAAACAACGTTAAAAAATGCATACAATATAAAATATGAGTAACAGTTGTTTTATTTTTTTAAACATTGTCTACCCTTAGACATTTTTGCATTTTTTTCAAAGAAGTAAAAAATATGCTCACCTTAGAATTTCTCAAAGTTTAATTTGAGCCTTATAGGATTTATTTTGCTCATTCCCTTGGCTCGCTATCTACTATGCATATACAACCGAATTTTAGGCCTCTTTTGCGATCACTCTTTCTTTAAGCGTTCCAACTTGTTTCATTTTAAAATATATAAAATTGTTGCATAAATCCGTTTGAAACTTGAGTGTACTTTTGCAGAAGCCGTCTACCAATTTTAATATTATATGTCTATAATCACGACTGAAGAGAATTTGTTTTAATTTATCTCTCTTCCTGAAAGCTTTTAAGCTTGTAAGTAAATAACACATTTGTTTTTCTTATTTAAAACAGTTCCAAAGGGACGTTACATTACTCCGCCTAGAAGAGGACATAGTGGGAATTGAGAAAAATCAAATATTTGCAGACATAATGTGCATTCCTCGGCAGTAGTTTGTGTGAAACGATATACTCTAGTTTATTTGACAGGAAACCAAATAAATAAATATTAAATACAAGCATGCACCCTTCTGGTGTACGAAGTGAAGTAACTGAAGACGAAAACATGCCTGCAGCATTTAATAATAATAATAATAATACTCTTTATTTAAGTAGACATTCATTACCTGTATATAAAAAAAACGTCACAATAATATAGTATAAAAGTAATGGTTTTCAATAATTAGATGAGAACCTAGTCAAAACGTAGGTATGGGGAGCTGTCAACAACAAATATTGATAATCTAGTCAACATAAAATCCCTGTAAACGTAATAATCATAAAATAATATTCATTAATATTTTGTAAACGGTATAAGGAGGTCTTTGAAACCATACATGATGTTAATATCGAAATTTCGGTAAATGATGTTGATTGTGGTAATTATAATAATATTTATTTTCCTCATACATAGATTTGTACAGGATAAGCTACATTGCTTACTAATTTACTAATGCTATTTTTGTCGATTTTCATAAAATTCGAATAGCGTATAAAAACATTTATATACCAAATATTTTATCATACCTACTTATTTTAATACAGCTCAAATGCATGACTTCTTTTTTTTTAAATGTTTTAACCTAGGTAAGCTGGCAACTCGTTACACCCTTTATATTTGCAAAAAAACATATAATTACAATTTTTAAATTATTTTCTATCTAGTTGTGGGACATCTTTTGTGAACATAAAGTTTGATTTATTATTAATTATAGCTTGAGAATTGACTTGAAATTAGGTATGCTTATATGGTTCACATAACAATACAATTGACATTTGACATGGCAGACAGTCTATTGTCATTTAATATCCTGTTCTACTAAAAATAAACAGCTGCCTAAGGAATCACTACTTCCACATCCAGATTTTTCATCCAAGTCACTTTAAAGGAAACATCATGACTATATTTGCACTCTAGCATGTGGAAATTATTCGTCATTGAAAAATATTAGACCTTGATTTCTGGGATATACACCAAATTCCAAGCATAATAGTATGCTTATACTATTATTAAATTACTTATGCTATAATAATGAAGTACTAAAAATGCCTCACAATTTTATTTCAACGGTCACAGCACATATATACAATTTTACAAGACAATAAATAAAAAAGGTCGCTTAACAGTTCGTTTAATGGATAACTGAGACCCCTGGAGCCAAAGGAGATTGAGCGATGGGAGAGTAAGCGATAGGTGCGTGGATTTTCGTAACCGCTGGAGCAACTACTGCTTTAGCTACAAGAGGCTCCTTGCGGACAACAGCGTTGAATCCGTTAACGGGATCGGCGGTATAATCCACGGTACGTCTGGTACCATCGGGGTCGTTGAGAGAGTAGCTTCCCTGTACCTGTAATATTGATAAATACAAAATATTATTTAATAATAACGATTTTATATTTCGTATGTCAACAAGAAGTTGACTAATAGACAGAGACTACCATATAAAACGATAATGATACATAGGCTATATTTTCCGAGCATGACTTGATATACATAGGACAAACAAATAATTTATCAGTGAAAGCTGTTTATATTTATGTTCATCGAGGCAGACATTTGAGTTTGTAACTCTACTATTGCTGGTCTGTAAATAGTCCATTAAATATGCAAAACCCTACATTAGTAAAATATGTACTTTAAAACTAATTTCGTCGAAATTAAAGAATTTAAATTGTAGAAGTTTTCTAATGGCTCTTAAAGCAGTTTTATTAAATATTCAGATGCATTTCTTAGTCAAATTCTAATAAAATCAAGAAAAGTTATAAGAATTGCAATACCATGAAGTGCTTACTTATGTTGTTATAATTTGTATCCTTTAAAATCAATTTGGTGAACCTAGTATGTATGCAATACATATTAAACGTCTACATTTTTCCGTAGCTTATAAGAAACTAAACGATCAATTAGATATGGAAGAGCTCCCCAGATACGAGTTTGCCTCGCATGGTAATAGTCTAAGAGCTACTGGCCTCGACAACATACCCATTTTCACAATGCTGGAAATATACCTAAATGTTAGTTTAGATCGCCTCAAAAAGGAATGGCCGGTATGGCTAAAGGACGTCGATGGGGCGAGCATTCTTGCTTATTTTTAAATTGGTTCAAAAATTTAATTGAACTTTATCTCTACAAAGCAGAACCTTTCAGACCTCGAGTAGGATAGCGGCAAACGAAATATTTCGTATGCATAAGATCCCAAGTTCAAATCCTACGTGCGTTTTTTACTCTTTCGGTCCCAATCTCCTGCTCTAATATTATCTATATTTCATATCTATAAATAATAATAATAGTAAACGTCTTTATTAATTCTAATTAAGGTAGTTATATGGCAATTTACGTTATTTAAGAGAGTCACGAAACTTTCAACAAATTTAATTCACATATCAATAAAACTCCATTTACCGTACCGTTTCCGAGATTCATTCGCTCAAAGTTCGTAGTTTTTATCGACATTTAACATTGCGTTTATGGACGCCATGCGAAATAACACCATTTTCCCTCTTACGACTGATCCTTATTTAAGAATGATCTCAAAAACGTAATAAAGTTATCGAATGGGGACATGAGTAGTAAAGGTGGCAACGTCGCACTATTTCTAATACTTGGCGCGGATATTTGAAAATACTTTGCATTTATTTTAAATGCAGTATCATATAAGAAAGTAGAAGATTTACAAATTTTCATTTTCCGATTTTATCTATTGTATGTATAATAATGTATTTTTGCCAAATCTTTCCCTACTGTCTCTCTCGCGAGGTGCGGCATCTGTTAGCGAATCGATAACTTGAGAGTTTATCGATTTGCTAACAGATGTTCCACCTCTCCCGATATAACTACCTTAATAATTGAAAAAAATATTCAGCAGATTTATTTAGTGATAGGGTACACTAAGAAGTTGCTCTTCCACTTACCAAGAAAAGAGAACAAAAAAGAAAAAGTTATCTCTATGTAAAGTACCTAATAAAATATACAATAATATACATACTAAACTGAAATACTAAATGCAATAAATAAAATTAAATGAATAATGAATAATGAAAGGGCATTTATATCAATTTAATTAATCATAATTGATTAGTTCAATTTAATACTATCAAGGAAGGACCACTTTAAAAATTCTGTTCGATGGAGTTAATATACTTTAAAATCTTATATTAATGTTGTGGATATCAGTACTAAATTTTGTTTTTATATGACTTTGATCTTTGCTTAATTAAACAGCTTCGTTGGGATCTTTCACTGTTAAACTAATTGCTTCTACATCCAGGTATAGTGGAGTGGAAGGTATAGTAATCGTAAAAAAAAATTAAAAATTTTCTTGTTGAAATAGGTTTAGAATATCATGAAACGACGAGATTTTAAATTTGGGGTTTTTTTTTGTATGCACGTCTTTATGGAGACTTGGATGGAAATCTTAATGTGGAAGCAGTGATTCCTTAGACAGCGGTTTTTTTTGGAATTAAATAAAAGTGAAAAAAGCCTTTATGAATCGGCGATAGAAATAGCCAAATTAATGCTTTGTTATACTGAGTGTTACTTTTTCGCGACACAAAATTTATTGTAATAAATATATTTAAATTGTATAATTTATTTTTATTTCCTATATCCCTTTCATAAAACCGTACAGATTATTATTATTATTATTATTATTGCAGAATTTTTTGCAACCAATGCATTTGAGTACATTATCCAAACAATCTTGTTTGAATTTGCGACAAAATTGAGGCTGAAACACAAATTTCTACCATATGAATAAAGGATATTAATAATTTTGAACATACAAAATTACCGCGTTATTATTGTTGGTAAACATTCATGTAAAATGGAGTATAATAAAGTGAGACTACCGATAAAATAGATTGCCGAGGGCTCATAAAACTTAAACAAGCGCTGGAAAATTTATGGAAGGTCATTAAAAAATGTCATCAGTTCAAACACAACGTTTGATTGATTATTTATTTTAATATAAAACCGCTGAATATAGACGCACGAAGGAGAGAGAAGGGGAACAACACATCGCCGTTCTTGAAAGAGGGTTGGAGGCCAAAATGTGGGGCTCCATTTTCATCAATTAATTGGAAATATGTAAATATAAGATTGATAGGCCATGAGCTAACATATTTTGTGTGTTTTGATATCCGTATGAAGGAGAGTATATACAGTACTACGCAGTTTTTGAAAAAAACACCTACAAACGATACCCTATTACTGAAAAGAAAAACAAACAATAGAGGAAAAGAAATTAGCTCTTGTATTTCTTGTTCAGTCAAATGTCTTTCAATGATTATATTGTATTAATTGAGGTTTAATTAGTAATATTTATCCTTCAGAAATACTACTGACTATTGACAAAACTGCTAAAAGTTCATCGCGTCATCTTCAAATTCAAATTGTAGTTTCGCCAAATAAACCAATTTTAGATGTTAAAATTACGTTGAAAAGATAATTTAAAGCTCTATCGAAAGCACGTGAAAAATGTACAGGGTTTCATTTTAACAAATTAGCTTTCGGGTCGTTTATTTTTTGTGAAATATTTATTTAAAAAAGCATAATAAATTAATTAAATTATCAAAAGAAGCACTTGTTTTTGGTGAAAAATATGTAAATAATTTGGATTAAATACTGTTGGAATATACTTTGGCATTATAAACTTAAACAGGATTTTAATGCTCTGAATATTTTTATAAAATTACATTTTCAAGATAATTTATGATTAGATTTTGATTTTGAAAATACCATTGTAAGGATAATCCAAACATTCATTACACAAAGTTAAAAAATATACAGGGATATATCAATCATTATGATCTGTTAAAACACTTTACTTTGTTTTTTATCACTGAATTTATTGTAACCAAAACGTTTTGGTTAAAATAAATTCGGTGATAAAAACAAAGTAAAAGGTGTGCTAACAAATCACAAAAAATGTATTTTTATACCAAATATCCCTAATTTCACATTTTATCTTGACTAACAATACGTGAAAGTGTACCTGGTCCTGTAGGCCCTCGCTATAATTATTTTGTTATCATTTTGATTTGTTCGATTCCCGAATTTATTTTATATTGTATAATAACACATATAGCGGCTAAACAATAACTACATAAAAGAATTCACATTCATATAACATAAAAACATAGAACTAACATTTCATAGCACTCTCAAAATATACTTTGGAACCGAACAACGATTCATGAAATGCTACATTTAAAACAATAAAACAACACAGTAAGTAACCATTTGGACTGAAAAGTTACACATAGCATATTTCACTATATTGAATTAATTATAACAGTCTAATCGTGTTATATAACTGAAATATTTTTACATGTTTCCACCATGTTCACAAAATAAAATATTGAAATGGCAATATTTCAGACCACCATTTTTTAGCAAAAACTTCGAATTCAATAAACATAAATTAAACTTGACATGAAAGCAAGCAGTACATTATTATTTGTAAAAACTAAAAAGTATTTTATGTACATTTTCCGCTGTGATATAATCTACAGGCAACTCACGGGATTTTAGACTCTAAAATCAATATTGTGTAATTTAAATGGTCGACCAACAAAATACCTATACCAAGATAGGCATTTGTGGCAGACATTTTTGACGGTATCTCCATCAAACGTACATTTTCACCAATAAACATAGAAAGTTAGAATAATCGTTAAAAGAAAATTTGTTGTAATTATTTATACTATTCGATTTGTTTAAAGCTTTTAATATTTTGGATAAGAACATTCACTCAACAAAGCTATCAGAGTTCGACATAAGTGGAAACCTAGCACTATAGGAAAATAAGGGTAAAAATAATACTATAAACTCCGATGTTACATTTACTTGAGCGTTCCACAAGGTTCTGTTTTGGATCCTCTATTATTCATGTTATACAATAAATACCTACCCAATTTAATTGAAGAAAATGTGACTGTTATGTGCGCTGAATGTGAATATATAAGTGCTCAATAGTTGTACAATCTGCTGATGAAATGAACACAAGAGCTAAAACCGTGCTATGTCAGCGCCATATGCTTGTATTAAGTGAAACATTTTATATTTCTATCTTCTTCAATATTTTAACTAGTTAAATGTCAGAACATGTATTCTTCTTTACATTGTCAGTTGTTATTATGTAAGCTGAATTTTATACTTTGTTTTTAACCTATATCCTTACATATCCTTTTCTTCTCATTTATGTGTAATAATGACGTGCCACCGTACAATTTTTGTATCTTATGAGAAGTGGCAAATAAATTTATCCAATCAATCAATCATTTAAATGTGCTCTAATTAATATTTGAGTTTCACTCTTAGGGTACCACCAAAAAGTTGGTCGAAGCTCACTCTAACAAAGAAACATTCCAATGTGAGTGTCGCTTCTGGTATAGGTCTTCTGTAGCTGACCATTAAGCACCCGTTTTATTTTTCGGAGATTAATATGCGAAAGAACTACTTACCACGTCCCCACTTCGGTTCTCGATTTGGTTTTTGTTGTCGCCTGTCAAAGCATCCTGTACCTCATAGGAGAAAGTGTACTGTGGATTGGAATCATATTCCTCTGCAACGACGGTTTTTCCTAAATGGGCTACTGGGGAAATGTTCTGTACAAGTGGACCACTGATTGGAGCTAATCTTGCAGGCGCGATCTGGGCACCAATAGGGGCAGCGATGTGGGCAGGTGCGAAAGGAGAGATTTGGTAAGGCGAAATTGGTGCGGGGATAGGACCAGGGGCGTATCTAGCGATTTGGTAGGGCGAAATTTGTGCAGGAATAGGACCAGGGGCATATCTAGCGATTTGGAAAGGTGCGATTGGTGCGGGGATAGGACCAGGGGCATATCTAGCGAATGGGCCGGCTGATATCGGGCCTTCTAGGGGACGGTCTATCCTGCAATTTAAAATAATCTATGTAAAGAATTGGTTATAATTTTGTTTAACTATTACTTCTTCCCAAGAATGAAAATTTTATAATCAGTTATAAACAAAACCACATATATTCGACGTATTACCCAATAGATGGCGACTCTGTCTTGCCAGAAATCAGTTAATATAAATGTTGAATCAAGCATAAGTCTAATTTTTCGAGCAAGTTTATGCCTAGTAATTTAAAGATAATATGAAATAACTCCAAAAGGAAAATCTAATAACACTGAACTGCATTTTGTAGTAAGTTCCTTGTGAAAATAACTATTTTTCTTTTATGATAACGCTGCTTATAGTATACCGGGTGGCCACGAGTCAATGTACGCCCCCAATATTTTGGTTGTTTTTGTATTTAAAAAAATTGGTTTTTGGTACACATAAATTAGACGATAATAAGCTACTTTTAGACTAACAGGAATGAAAATATCACTTCCGGTTGAACCGGAAGTGACATCAACTTTTTTTTCTTGAATGGAATGACTATATTTTTTTGATGGTTTCTCATTAAGCATAAATTTCTAAGTGCAACAAATGATTAATGGCGAAAAAATTATAGTTTATGAATCATTAATTCTGATTAATAAAAGAAATATCACAGTTCCATTAAAAAAAAATCCATAGGACCCCTACGGAAATGAAAATCATCATTTTCATTCCGTTTTTTTTTTTTTTTTAACTAAAAATACTGATACCTATCAGTAATTCAAACAACTGTTTTCTGCTTTACAGACAACTCTACAACCTTACTAATAATTTCCATAGCCTACTTAGTAATTTTCTTACATCGCATTTATCTGACTCGGCCATTTTGAAAAAATTAAAAAATTGTTCGTACCTCACTTATTTTTTGGAATTTTTTACATCTGAAAAAACTGTTGCAATTAGAGATTTATGCTTAATGAGAAACCATAAAAAAATATAGTCAGTCCATTTAAGAAAGAAAAGTTTATGTCACTTCCGGTTCAACCGGTAAAAGAAAGGATATACTAATAACTTCCTTTTATATGAATTTCAAACATGGTAGGAACAAAAAGACGAAAAATTACAATGATTTTAATATAATATTTTCTAAGCAGATTTTGTAAGTGACAGTGATAATCTATATTGTACGTAAGATTTCCATATTCAGTATATACTTTAGTATGTCTCTCCATTTATTTCAGTATCGTGGATTATGAAAAAACTTGTCTCTGTTTCACCGAATTTTTTGCTGTCTCATTTTTACCTTACCTGACCCTAAACAAGAAAACCTAATTGCTTAAAACCTAAACCTAATTGCTTACCACCTAATGGACTTAAATCTGGCGATCGCGGTGGCCATTCAGTTTGTCCTCTTCGACCTTTCTACTCTGTGGAAATATTTCATTCAACTCCATAATGACGCGGAGCTCCATCTTGTTGATACCAAATGTCATCTGAGACTCATTCAGGACCTTTATTATGAATATTTTCTTTTTTTATTTAAGTTCGGTGCGAATTCTGAGTGTCATTCCAAAATTATGAACGACGCCAAAACGGTCGGGTTTAAAACGACTAATGTTCGAAAACTATTGGACGGAGCTCAACGGGGAGGACAGCGTTTGACAAAGGAAAGTTGAAACCGATAAGCAAACCAGCCGAAAATTCCCCCGCCCCCATACGACCTAAGTGTGAAGAAGACTTAGTCGGTTTTCACGGAAACCTCACCTTAGTAGCCCCGAGTATTACCCACCCATTTTTTTTCTAATAACAAATTTAATTTTCATTAATTAATAAATATTTATTACTATGTATTTATTTTATTATATTACTTAATATTTAAAAAACACAAGCCATACACCCACCAAACCCTATATCATTCTAATTGATGAAAAAGTATTTATCCGAAAATGTGAGAAGTGAGAATATACAAAGTCATGCGTTTAATAAACTTCTGTAGACTTCATATCTCGAAAAATATGGTAGCTGTTACTGAATGGAATAAAAATACTACAAAAACTTCTGTTAGGGGTATTTTTTAATCAAACTTGCGGTTTAGCCAAAAAGCAAGTTTTCCACACATTTGCCCCACTATATACTTATATCTCGGTATTAGGATGTATTTCTTTGCACTTTTTAAAAGTTATATCTAGTTTTTAACTTTATTACTTCCTATCCTGTAACATATAATCCCATAGTCTAAAAGCCAGTGTGCAAAATCGACTTATCTTGAATACCTGCTAACAATTGTAGTATACTAAGGAAAATATTATACTAATCAGCGCAGGCCGGGTCAAGAGTCCCCAGAGTGAATTGATTTTGTGCCCGGGACCATGGAATAATAAATATTTTTGAACCGAATGAATAGCCGCTAATTGCGGCATACAATAATCTGTGCAGTTCTGAGTTGTTAAAAAAAGTTACAATTTCTTGCTGGTACAGGAAAAAGCGCGGTAGATCTAAAAATCGGTCATTCTCCAGCCGACAGAATACCACTTCTACTTTGCGGCAAAACATTTGTTATAAGTATTTGAGACCTTGTACAAAAAGTTACAATTTTCCCATGGCTCAAAAACTTACAAGACCATTTTAGACTCAGAATTAAGCAAAAATTGAAAATTGCACAAAGCATCTATAAAATGGAGAGTTCTCAACGGAAAACGCTAAAAATTGGCAATGGCCTTCGGAATATCATAAGAAACGACATATATAAAAGTTACACCTATCTGCCCCCCCTACAGGGGGGCCATAAATACGGGTCCTACAATGCCTTTTTTTCAACACATTAAATAGTTTCTCCGCCGATTTTTTTATTTCTGGCCTGCTAAATGCAATTCCAAAGCAAATGTAGCTTGCTTATTGAAACTTGTCAATTTTATATCATACTTGGCCACAATTCTGGTTTTCATAAGTGGGATAATAATATTGGCAAGTTTTCTTTTTTTCATATGTTTTTTAAGTCGCTGTAACATTAAAAAAATAATAATATATGAGTAAAATTAAAGAATCGTGCTTGAGAATTGAAGACGTCCATAATCTAGGATATTTGAAATCATATTTTTTTTGTGTAATCTTGGTCAATTACGAGAAAATCTTACCTGAAATCTGACGATGATGTTTTAAAAACTTTTGTTGGAACAATAATTTACAAGCACGATTTTTTAATTTTACTCATATTTTATTATTTTTTAATGATACAGCGTCTTAAAAAACATATGAAAAGGACAAGACTTGCAAATATTATTATCCCTCCTATGAAAATCCGGATTATGGCCAATTATGGTATGAAACTGTCAATTTGCAATAAGCAGGCTATTTTTAGTCTAAAGAACACAGGAATTGCATTCAGCAGGTCAGAAAGGCAAAAATCGTTGTGTTGGAAAAAAAATTGGATCCGTATTTATGGGGCCCCTGGGGGGAAGTGGGGGGCAGAAAGGTGTAACTTTTATGTATGTCAATTTTTAGCGTTTTCTGTCGACAACTTTCCATTTTATAGGTGCTTTGTGAAATTTTCAATGTTTGCTTCAATCTAAGTCTAAAATGGCCGTGTAACTTTTCTTTTGGACCATGGAAAAAATCTAACTTTTTGTACATGGTCTCAAATACTTATGACAAATGTTTTGCCGCATAGTAGAAGTGGTATTCAAGCGGTTGGATCATGATCAACTTCTAAATTTGCCGCGCTTTCTCCTGTACGAGCAAAAATTGTAACTTTTTTTATTAATTCAGAATTGTAAATACTATCGTATGCCGCAGTTGTTAGCAGGTATTCATTCGGTTCAAAAATATTTATTATTCCATGGCCCCGGGCCCAATATCAAACCACTCTGGAGACTTGCGACCCGGCCTACGGTGATTAGTATACTATTTTCCTCAGTGTACCACAATTGTTAGCAGATATACAATATAAGTCGATTTTACACACTGGCTCTTAGACTACCGGTAGATAGTTGTAAATTCACAAATAAACACGCTAACCACTATACTCACTATACTGCACTTTTTATATAATATTAGTTTTAGACTTTTTTGTTTAATTGGAAAAACATAAAAAATGGATTTTTTTTAAATTTCAGTAAATAATAACTTTTTTATTTGTTGATGGATCTTGTTCAATAACAGTAGGATTCTTCATCTAGCTAAACACTAGCTTTGGTGTCCAAATTTCAATACGGACTTTTCGTTCTTAAGTTATGGAGCTTACAAGAAACATGACGAACGGACGGACAGACACACGGACGAACAATTTGAAAGTTGTTCAGAATTCTATCACCAACACAATGATATGAATTATTTTTCTCTACGAGCGATATTACCAGTTTTAGATATGTGTCGATCAAATGCAATATACTCTTCGTTTAGATTTACAAAGAATATAATAAATAAATAAAACTTGGATAATATATTAAAAACAATACGTACCTGAACACGGAAGCTGGAGGTGCACCTACTTGTCCATGATAAACAGTAGGACCAGGGACTATCCCTTGCTGGTATGCCTGGAGGCCGATTGCACGGATTCCCGAAAAGCCAAGAGGTTGCTCCAGAAGTCCACCTTGTGCGGCGGCAACACAGGCAGCAAACAATACGAAGTTAAACGCCATTATTGTTTGTTATACTGTGTTTATACACTGGATGCTCTTCGTATCGGACAATGCAGTTTATATAGTAAGTTTTAGCGTCAGCGAGCTTGTTTCTGTGTAAGGAGGGCGTTGATGCAACGAAACATGTTTTCGTTAGGTCCCACGAAAGTGCCGTTTTTAGTAGTAGTCCAGGCAGATGAAGGGAAAACAGACAGAATTTTTAGATAAATTAGTAGCCGCAAAGTTTTTGCAGAATAGCTTTGTGAGAGCTAATGGGAGAGGCTTTCCATTTCGTGAGTCAAAAAAATGTCATTTGATCATCGTATTTTATCAACAATTAGAGCGGAAAATCAGTTTTCTTAAGTACTGGAAAAACTATCGGTCGTAGAGGACAGTCGAGAGTAGGTGATTTGGGTAATTAAAGTCCCTACATTATGAGACGACGTTGCAAATTAAAATCGCCCCAGCGGTAAAAAGTTATTGCAAAGAAACCTGCAATATAATTGAATATTTCACTACAAAACAAAAAAAATAAATTAACTGCTATTTATCGATCGCCAGCCACATGTCCTTATACATTCAATTCAATTTTAATAAACCATTTAAATGAAAACAAAGAACACTATGATATAAATGTAATAATTGAAGACTTGAATATAAATATTATGTCAAATAACGATTATGCACAAGAGTATCTCAATATTCTAAATGCAAACGGGTTCAGTTGAAGTCATTTTGGCCACTTTTTTGGCATTTATTTATTAACCAAATGACAACAAATAAGTTTTCTTAGTAATTTTAAAAACATTTTTGAAACATTTTTATCGGAAAAGAAACAGAATTGCGAGAATTTCAATTAACTTTTAGCATTTTGACCAATTGTTAATTAATAGATGCCTATTTTTGCTAATATTTGAACTGTATCATTTTATGAAATGCCCAAAAACATTTCTAACTTATAGAAACTAATTTTCTAGCAGTTACATTTCTTTGTTGGAAATTAGACTTTTTTTAAAATTATATATCATGATGACCTCTCGTTTTGTTGCAGCGTACTCAATTGTTTCCGGCTTACTTAAGTTGTATTTAACGTATGTATTTAGAGGAATTTGATATTCTGCTAACTTCTCTTTACAAAATTATTTTTCTTGACTAATGTCAAATATTTGTTCTGTTCAGAGACAACTCTGTTTCTGTGTGTGCGTATTTATTGCTATTCATCTTTTTACAATATGCTAAAAGTTAAATATCTCGAGTTCAAATGGATGAAAATTCACTTTATTTTTTAATTAAAGTTCTCGTAATTCTCTTTGTTTTCTGATAAATAACTTTCAAAAATGGCCGAGATAATTAATTTGGTGTCATTTGGTTTATAAATAAATGCCAAAAAGTGGCCAAAATTACTTTAAAATAATTATTTCTTAATGTCATCGGAGAGCTGGTGTCCAGAACTACATTTTGAAAAAAAAGATCCATTTTAGACCCAATGGCACAAAGTGGCGGGCAATTCAAATTTCAGATAACAAATTCATTTGTGTGCACAAGGTTCAATATTTGGGCACCAACATTTCAGGATGTTTTTTTTTTCAATAAAAGGTATATATTTTAAAAGTTTGAAGTCGATCGGAACTCTGACATCCCTGGGCGTTAAAATGAAAGAAAAAACTCTTTTTAGGCAGTTAATTCCATTTTGTACGTTATGTATGTACCCAAATGACCCAAAACCAACGGAGATTTGTTGAAATTTTATAGAGCACTAGCAGTGACGTCACAGTTATGCCAGCTGTCACGTGATTGGTTGACAAACTCCGAAATTTGACATAAGACTAGGTGTCAGTTTTTGCTTGATAAAAATTAAAGTGGAGGATTTCTGAATATCAGCTCTGTGTAGTGATGTTTGTTAATGTTTTTTTAAAAGCCTAGTGTGATAAAGAATTTTATATTTACTTTACTAGTGTTGTTTTTACAAGTGTAAAATTTGATGTCAAATACGTTGACATCTTTGTGAACCCATAATATAGTGAAAATAAAGACTATATTGGATTTTTGAACATTTTTGTACATATGTTATATCATGACATATTTCAATAAAAGTTTAATTAATACAGGCTCAGTTACAGCTAAGCATAGGTTAAAAGTTGTCACAACATTCATTGATTCATGTCAATATATCAATCATATATTAATGGTTTTATAAACCTGTTGTGAAATTTACGTTTTTAGACAATTCAAACCATTTCCCATCAACTTTTTATTGATTATATCTTACTTTCATTTGGCTCAACAGTTTCTAATAAGCTTAATTGTTTAACACATTAATAACAATAATCAGAGGTTTGCATTGTGAAATGCGGGAGTAATAGTAAATCTAATATAAATATAGGACTGCGAGACCATTTCAGTTTCCATTTTTAATTAAAATCATAAACAAATATGCAACGTAATATGCTCGAAATACTTTATAGGTGTAAGTATACTTACCTAGTTTCGTATTTGTTTTGATTCTTACAATTATAATCACAGATGTTTAAAATATTGATAATGCTTACAAATAAAATATCAATGAAGGTAAGCGAGCTAAATCGCGACAAAACTTAGAAAATAACACACTTTTAACGGGAGTAAAATAAGGTTCTTCAAAATGATGCTTATAAACATAACAACCATAATAGGATGTTTAAGATAGTACACATTATAGATAATAATAGAGGTAAGTATGAATAATAATAGTCTTATAGTTTAGATAGCATTTTATTTCCGAGAACGGTCACAATAGTTCATTAATTTAACACTATGTTGGAAGCAGTATGAATCTTCCACTTTTAAATCCTATAAGTTAACTCCATTAATATATTTCAACTTAGAAATATTACGAGGGGACTCCTAAAATGTAGAATATAAATAAAATTATAGTAAATTCACTAAAATTCACTTACCATATGGAAAAGAAATAACTTTTGACATGTGAACAAGATGACATGCCTATTTGAATATATAAATAAAGCATTAGATAAAAGTCAGTTCAGCAAATCACGAAATGTATAATAGATAAAGAACACTAACAATAAATTTTACACAAGAAAAACGTTTAAAAAAGCACAAAAAACTCTTTAAAAACTCAAATTATTTTACATGATCACAAATGCAAAACTAGGTTATTGTCAACCAAACAGCTGTGGCGGCCATGTTGTGACGTCAGCTGCTACTGCTCTATTGCGAAGGTTTTTGGTTTGTAGTTTGTCCCGATCGGACCTCTAGAACCGGAGATATTCACCTTTTTGCCTAAGAAAACGCTTTTCAACAAACAAAATTGTTCATAAAAGAAACGCAATACGTTTTGGAACTTCAAAACTCAGATATATACTCCTGGTACCCCAGAAGGTATGAAAACATAATATTGCTGCTACAGAACTATACAAATCAATGTCCGTCGTTTACTCCACTATACCTATATAGAGGCGCCCAAGCCGTTAAATAACTTTTGGAACGCACTGTACTTAAGCCAGGAGTAAGTTGCGAAGTTTGAAATAGCTCGCCTACTATTATATAAGCAATTACTCTCATCCATTAATTAAACTGTCATTTAGTCTTGCATTGCCTTTAGCAGGAAAAAGCCGGAGCAGAGACCAGAGAGTACATAGTATCCTGTTACGTGAAACATAACGTTTGAAGTTGCCGGAGTGGGTACTTTACTATTACTCGTACATATTACAAGGGATTACTTGGGTCGAACACGGAATTCGCTTTAGCCGGGTCATTTTGGATTCCACTGGAATCACAAGACAAACGGTTTCATTTATAATGCATATGAGAAAACTGGAGAGATTTTTAAAAGCGGACGTGTGTACTGTGTATGGATGCTGATTATTTTTTGTTATTTGTTCTTTTTATATCAGCCATTAGTTGCATACGAAATCAAGTTTGCTTTGGTATGTTTTGCTTTTGTCTTACGTCTCTTGATTCTTTTTTTTAACTACTCTCAAAAATTACTTTTATTCTCGTTAAAAATATATAGTAACAGTGTTAGTGAAACGTTCTGGTTTATGATCCCTATATTTACGTATCGGGATTTCTGTTAATAGTTATTAGTAATCTATCTATCTACATAGTGTCCACGGATGTTGTCACTATAACTTTATAACTTTATAACTTTATAACTTTATAACTTTATAACTTTATAACTTTATAACTTTATAACTTTATAACTTTATAACTTTATAACTTTATAACTTTATAACTTTATAACTTTATAACTTTATAACTTTATAACTTTATAACTTTATAACTTTATAACTTTATAACTTTATAACTTTATAACTTTATAACTTTATAACTTTATAACTTTATAACTTTATAACTTTATAACTTTATAACTTTATAACTTTATAACTTTATAACTTTATAACTTTATAACTTTATAACTTTATAACTTTATAACTTTATAACTTTATAACTTTATAACTGTATAACTTTATAACTTTATAACTTTATAACTTTATAACTTTATAACTTTATAACTTTATAACTTTATAACTTTATAACTTTATAACTTTATAACTGTATAACTTTATAACTGTATAACTTTATAACTGTATAACTTTATAACTTTATAACTTTATAACTTTATAACTTTATAACTTTATAACTTTATAACTTTATAACTTTATAACTTTATAACTTTATAACTGTATAACTTTATAACTTTATAACTTTATAACTTTATAACTTTATAACTTTATAACTCTTTAACTTTATAACTATAACTTTGACTTTATCACTTTATAACTTTATAACTAACTTTATAGCTCTATAATTTTGTATGTAAGAAAATCTAGCATCTCGACTTTCACCCACATCCAGTTGTTGTATTGACTTCAAATTTTATGTGTATATGGTTCACAATTTGATATTTTTTATAATAAACCTAAGATGGCGTTTCTACGACGGTGAAAAGTTTATGGTCGTTTGATATCCAATTCAAGTAGAAATTGGCGGCTGGGGATTTTTGAAATCGCAGATTATAAATTTGTGACCGCAACTCAAAAATACAAAATGGTAGCGTCAATATCGCGGATAAGTTTTATCATTTATCGTCTGATTAGACTGAATATCGGTTTCTGGAGATTTTTTTCATTCATTCGTGCGTAAGGAATTGTATCTAACAATCATACCAATCTAATTCAGACAAATCTAAAAAGAAATAAATAAATGATTTGAAAATGGAACGGTTATAAAAATGAACTGAAACTTTAAGAAATGCGTAAAAGAGTAATATGCGAGAGTTTCAGATTTTTATCTTAAAAATTATAGAAATGGTAGAGCTTTTACCGATTTCATCGGAAATCTCTTCATGTTCCGACTTCATATAATGTACTATTCCTACATACAATCATTTATATTTAAAAATATGATAGTCCAATAGTCAATTGTTTCATTTAAGCTTTATTGAGCTCAATTTTATTAATTACTTCAAAAGTTACAACAAATTTAGTGTAGCGCGTCCGAGACCGCGCACGTTTCGCTAGCCATACTTATGTATCGCCACGTTCCATTCTCCTGCGTAAAACAAAGAAATCTGCCTATATTTTTGATCGTCCAAAAAAACATCATATGCATTTTTGATGTGAAATTTCCCCCTCTATCGTCTAGTGCTACACAGGCACCTTACAGCTGTAACGTTTGTTTATCGTATTCTACACCAACAAAAATACTTATTCTAAAAACTTTAGCCATACAACATTTAGTGACCGGTTTTTATCAATTTTTATCTCTGACAACTGGGCTATACTATACCTACATTAAATAATAATATACCGAAAATATTCAAAATCTGTACTTCCTTTTAAGCACAGCCCTTTCTGCATATTTCACGAAAAATTACTGTTGCAAGCACGTGCTTGCAAAATAATGTTACAGAAGGCACGTTGATCGTTGCTAAAATTCTTTCTACATAAAATAATTCAATCGTAAATAAATTATACTGTCAGTAATTAAGCCGTTCTCAAATACCTGCACCAATTAAGCAACTGAGTCAGCTCTCCTGAGAGAAGAAATTACTTTTACTTTCGATGGGGCGCGCCCAAGCGTTCACATTGACATTGACCCACAACGAGTTTGTTGTGATATAATAAAAATAAAAGGTCGCTGGTATTTTGACTTTGCATTCTTGTTCAAAAATAACTTGCCACGGTACGGTGGCAATCAGTGGATTGCGATTCTGTGAAGTGCATGAAACTGCATGACCCGCAAGTTGCTTTAAATGTCAGTAGTAAAATTGTTAAAGACAAATGGTCATAGTAGGTACAGATCTTGTTGATAACTGAAAAGGAACTCTTTTACTTGAAAAAATCCGATGTAACCATCTGGATAACGCGATGACCTGTCACGATTCTTTTACCCCGTATTCCCTGTATACCGGGTGGCCACGAGTTAATGTAAGTCCCCAATATTTTGGTTGTTTTTGTATTTAAAAATTTGGGTTTTGGTTTTTTGGTACACATAAATTAGACAATAATAAGCTACTTTTAGACTAACAGGAATGAAAATATCACTTCCGGTTGAACCGGAAGTGACATCAACTTTTTTTTCTTAAATGGAATAACTATATTTTTTTTATGGTTTCTCATTAAGCATAAATTTCTAAGTGCATCAGTTTTTTCAGATGTAAAGAATTCCAAAAAATAAGTGAGATACGAACATTTTTTTAATTTTTTCAAAATGGCCTCGTCAGATGAATGCGATGTAAGAAAATTACTAAGTAGGTTATGGAAATTATTAGTAAGGTTGTAGACTTGTCTGTAAAGAAGAAAACAGTTGTTTGAATTACTGATAGGTACCAGTATTATTATTTTTTTTTCAAAAAAACGGAATTTCATTTTCATTTTCATAGGGGTCCTATGGAATTTATTTAAATGGAACTGTGCTATCTCTTTTATTAATCAGAAATAATGATTCATAAACTATAACTTTTTCGCCATTAATCATTTCTTAACGATATCCTTCGTAATAAGTAAGTATTTTTAAGAAGTAAGCGCCAACAAATCATTTTAATAAGGTACCTATCTACATTTAAATCCAAAATTGCAGATAGCCATGAAAATGACTGACATTCGCAACAATTGAATTAGTCTTGACTTACTCACTAATTTTCTGAAGCAAGTGTATTAAAGTTGTTATAAACAGGAAAATTAATATAAAATGGCTGAAAATTATTCAAGAGATGAAAAAGTTGACATGATCATTATTTATGGAGAGACTCGACGTAATGCAACTAGAGCACAAAGTGTGTATGGGCGGAGATATCCAGAAAGAAGACAACCTCCGAGAAACGCTTTCGAGCGGTTGGAGCAACAATTTAGAACTGAACCTAATGTAGAAATTGAAGAAAGATTTATTGTGGATGAAAAAACAGAAATTAATGTATTAGCTTTAGTACATGTTGACCCAACAGTTTCGATTAGACAAATTGAACATGAATTACCAGTTTCCAAAGAATCAGCTAGAAAAATTTTAAAGCTATCGTTCTTATAAATATCAATTGCATCAATTTTTGTATGAGAATGATTATCAACGAAGAATAAATTTTGTAATTGGTTACAGTTACGCCAATTAAGAAATGAGAATTTTATCAAAAACATTTTGTTCACTGATGAATCGAGATTTGCAAACCTTGGGTTATTTATTCGAAACAACACTCGATATTGGGCAATTGATAATCCTCACATTATGAGCGGTTTCAGGAGCGATTTGGCTTCAATGTTTGGTTAGGCGTACTGGGCGACTATATCATAGGTCCAATAATTTTTAACGAAACTCTAACTGGACCAAGATATCTAGAATTTCTCCAAAATATAATAGTTCTACAAATTAATCAAATTCCCAATACCAATATTGACGAGGTTTACTTCCAACAAGACAGGGCTGGACCACACAATACTATTGTCGTTAGGGATTACTTAAATCAATTATTTCCAGATCGTTGGATTGGGTCCAGTCAGATGGCCTGCAAGGTCGCCTGACTTAACCCCACTCGATTTTTTTATTTGGGCGCATTTGAAAAATAGAGTCTACATGACTGCTCCAACCACAAGGCAAGATCTGGAAGAAAGAGTTCGACACGAAATTGCACAAATAACACCTAACAATTACAGAATGTTAGACGTGCAACGATAAGTCGCGCTACTCTGTGTATTAATCATAACGGTGAATAGTTTGAGCAATTTTTATAATGCTTTATTATAATTCAGGTTTTAAATAGTTTTGTTATTCTTGGTAATTTATTCAATTTTAATAGGTATAACGTTACAAACGTTATACCTATTAAAATTATTTCTTGTTTAATTTATGTTTACTTTTTAAAAATACTTCTATTATTACGAAGGATATCATTAAGAAATGATTAATCGCAAAAAAAAATTATAGTTTATGAATCATTATTTCTGATTAATAAAAGAAATAGCACAGTTCCATTAAAAAAAATTCCGTAGGACCCGTACGGAAATGAAAATGAAATTCCGTTTTTTTTTAATCTAAAAATACTGGTACCTATCAGTAATTCAAACAACTATTTTCTGCTTTACAGACAAGTCTACAACCTTACTAATAATTTTCATAGCCCACTTAGTAATTTTCTTACATCGCATTCATCTGACGCGGCCATTTTGAAAAAATTAAAAAAATGTTCGTATCTCACTTATTTTTTGGAATTTTTTACATCTGAAAAAACTGTTGCACTTAGAAATTTATGATTGATGAGAAACCATAAAAAAAATATAGTCATTCCATTTAAGAAAAAAAAGTTGATATCACTTCCGGTTCAACCGGAAGTGATATCAACAAATTTTTAAATACAAAAACGACCAAAATATTGGGGGTATATATTGACTCGTGACCACCCGGTATACTAGAAACCAACGCCACAAATTTTTCTATGACAATTTTCCCAAATATTATTAAAATTCTACGACGGATAATTTCCACATACTAGAGTGCAAATGTAGTTGTAGATGTTTCCTTTAAAGCGACTAGGATGAAAAATCTTGATGTGGCAGTGGTGATTTCTTAGGCCGCGGTTTTTTTACAAATCATCGGCGGAAAGCAAATATAGATTTCAAGCTACGTACAAATAATTTTAATATACAGGAAATTGCTCTTTTTATATTAAAATTATTGAAGAATTTTTTACTAGAACCAATCGTAGAATCAACCCAATGTATACGTACAAATTCTTGCTTTCTGCGTTCGTTTAGTCCGAGAAGCCATAAAATTTGATTTATCCAAAATTAATAAATATGTATTTGAAAAGTCTATACTCATTTTAGCCAACAGCATATTTATTTGCATAAATAACATTAATTATACCGCGCGCTCTATGCGTCCTCCACTATATTACACTACATTCAAATTCAGTTTATCATACAAGATAAAATAGAATTGCAATGCATATTATGCGAAATATATAGCAAATTTTAGCATAAAAATTAATGCTTGTATGCGCCATTTTTATTAACAAATAAATGTTCATTACTATATTCTCTATACGTTACCGATATGAAACTGTATAATCAGAAATTTGCTGCAAAGGTATTTTCACTAAACTACTTCAAAATGGTACTCCACAACACAGCCCCACAAAAAAAAAGTTTTTCATCCGGATGATTGACCATGGCATTCCTATGTCTTTTTCGACACTGAATCCGAATCCGAGGTAAAAGAAATGCATATACTCCCTAAATTTTCGTGCAGACCCAAAAACATCCCTTCAGTAAGGTGAAATTATCACTATAAGTGTCACTAAGAAAAGAAGTATGAATGGGGACTTTTCTTCTCTCGTACTCTTTTTTTTAACGCCAAGGGCTTCAGCGATGGGTAACAATTCTCCCAAAGGGGTTGATATACTCTCTGCATCCTTTCTATACCCTTCTGGATATAAAACAGCGAAATGAAAGCTTCTAGCCTACAAGCTCTTGAGAATGCACAGAAAATATGGTGGAGGGTGAATGCTGCTCCGGAACCAAGCCTCCAGGTATAAACTACCCCCTGTTGGATGAGGAATACAGGGGTGGAGGGAGATCTGGGAGAGCAAGTGTTCCTTGAGAATCTCCTTCAGTTGCCTTGACCGCACCCTGCAAAGTGCGAAAACTACTCCTCAATCCCCCAAAAGGGTTCGGAAAACTTGTAGGACCAGAAAGATGCACTTTGGGGTTTTTAGTTCTGAGAAGGTAGACACACTGGAATCCATCTCTGTAACTTTTTTTTCACTACAGCATTTAATGCTTATATCCCTCATTTTCCGGATCCGACCGACGTTAAGCAACATCGCGTGTCGGGTCCGGCGCATGAATTGGTGACCCAAGTTCTCGTAGGACACCTCAGTCCATATATCAAGGGACTCGAAGTCTAGGAAGGACCCTGTCTGAATAAGGAGCCCTAAGATGTGGTACCATGCATTTCATATCTTTTCATCTTCATCTTCAATCATACTTGTTCCTCTAAAATTCCTTTCTACTATATATATTCAGTAGAAAAGAATTTTAGAGAAAGAGGCATGATTAAAGATAAAATGGGGTTTATGAATGAAAAAGAGATAAAATATAAAAAACGTGATGTGAGAGTTTTTCTTAATGGTGGAAACGTAGTCTATAAATTAAATTAGTTACAAGAAAATTTGATTTAATATTTGCTAGTTATGGCTTAAACTTCGACACATTTCAGGCTCAAAATGTCTGCCATTGAACTTTCTCGAACCAGGATGTATGCCAATCGTATTTTCATATTCACTAAGTGATAAGTAATTGATAAAAAAATATTGGCTTGACATAAATATTTGCATCAATTTTAAAAGAAATTTCAAGTCATTTAGTAAAGTTTCCACCATTAAATAGTTTATTATATCACTATTGTTGTCTGCTATTGTCTAAGCAACACAAAGTAATAATAAATCGAGCTCCCATCACAAAAATTGTGCCCCATCGAATACCACAAACTTAAAAAGTGAAAATGGTTGCAAAACAAGTAAAAATCGTGTTACGCCTACCAGACTTTGTTGTTATTTTTTATGATTTTTTTAATTTAGCTGAAAATAAAAATCTTCTTTTCAAAACACTCCTTGAAATTTACGCAATTTGTGGTAAATAATTAACCATTTAAAAAAATAAATAAATAAAACTTCTGACACACCTTTTGTTATAAATTATTTTTTTATGAAAGTGGACTTTATAACACCTCCTTGATTTTTATTTTAGAATGAAGTTTAAGATCTCTCCTATCTATTACAACCTATATGGATGAAAATTTTTGCTAATTAATTTGTCATACTTAATTTCGAATGCGCAGCATCAATGCGTCAGGATCAATTACTGACATCTTATAACACCTCCTTAAAAAAAAACAAATGAAGCTTAAGATCTCCTCTATGCATAAAAATTTATCTATCGTTGAAAACATTATTTTCAGCATGACAAACTTAATTTTTAAGCACCGTGACATTTTTTTTTCTAAGCTTTTACAATGGCCGCATTGAAACACCACCTTCATTTTTTCTGTAATTAAGTTTGAAATCCCTTTTAAGCATAAAAATTGGTCTGTCAGTGAAAAAATATTTTTCACTACGACAGACTTCATTTTTTAAGTGCCGCGCCCACATTTTTTAATTAAAATATGTTGCTAATTAAATAAAATTCTAGATTCCTTTTATATATTCTAACACGTTTTTTTATCGAAGTATTGTTTTTTACTACCTATATCAAACTTAAATTTTAAGCGCCGCGACTTTTTTTTTAAATAAGCTTGTACAATTGCCGCGTCGGAACAACACCTGAATTATTTTCTGAAATTAAATTTGAGATCTCATTTATGCATAAAAATTGGTCTATCAACGAAAAAATTTGTTTCACTCAATTTTTTAAGCTCCGTGCATATGTCACACTTATTTTCTATGCGTCGTTTTTCATTAAAAAAAAAAAAGAGGTATGACCGTTGGTAACTGCTCTTCTTTAAATCTGTGAAATTTCTGTACTACTACCTTAGGCGTACGCTAGTATTGTATTGAAAATCAACGAATAATACTAAACGTAAACTGAACTATAGACTAGTGGAGGGAAGTTCTATAACGACCCTTACATTCCGACATACACGTGGATAATGCGCATTCAAAATTGAGTCTGGCCAAGTAAATAACATTTTTTCGCTGACAGACCAATTTTTATGCATAAAAGAGATCTCAAATTAAAAGTAAAAAAAAGTTTTATAAAATTTTCTTTTATTAAAATCATCATAATGAAACAGAGTATTATACGAATTAATTAATTCACAAAAATTTCTGGCCAGAGAAGTTGTAACAGTTAGGAGAGATCTTAAACTTTATTTTAAAATAAAAATCAAGGAGTGTTGTGAAGTGCACTTTCATAAAAAGATAGTTTAATTATAAAAGGTCAGACAGAAGTTAATTAACAAAAATTGTCAACCAGACAAATTTTTTCAAAAATGGTTCATAATTTGCCAAAATTGGGTAAATTTCAAGCAGGTGTGTTGAAGGAGAAGGCTCCTTTTTTTTAGGTAAATTCAGAAATTCATAAAAAATAACAATTAACACATTTTTACTAGTCTGGCGGGCCTAACATGATTTTTTCAGATTTTGCAACCATTTTCACCTTTTAAAGGTGTTCGGATGGGGTACCTTTTTTGTCTATAAGTTGGTACAAATATGTGGTAACTGCACGCATACTCCTGTACTATTTAATATTCGAAATACGAAAGTTGTTGCTAAATGTCCAGAATAATGTTTTTCACCACCAGTACCAAGTGTTAAAACTAATATATAAACATAATGAAACATTCAAAATATTAGGAAGAAATTCATATACGCGTCATTTTCCTGTTCCACAAGAACCTTATCTGTGCTAATTGACCAATTATTGTTATTCAGGTGGTGTCTGGACCAAGCTTACGTTACATAGAAATTTCTTCCTGCGCTACTAAGAATGAAAGTACATTAATGTAACTATCCATCATACGAAATTCCTGACAGGGTCAATGTTAGCATTTTCGTAACAATCTAACTAGAGCAAAATTATTCGGTATATATAAGCAAGAAATATGAGGAACATGTATCATTCATAAAATTGCTTGAATACTTAATAGACATGGCTTTCAAGGTATGTTGAAACAGGTGTTGCAGTGACATTGTTGTGGATTACGTTAACAGTTTAGTTCCGTGAATTTACAAGTGATTTAAATTAGAGTTTAACCGTTGTTAAATCGTGTCGGCGGTAATATAATGACGTATCCGCTTTGAAAATTATTTGTCTTTTCGGCGAGCGAGTGTTAGGTGATTAAGATTACCGATTTTGATGCTTATATGGGTAAATAATTTGAGCAAATACCTGTATTCTAGTTCCGACATTTCACTTACTTCTATATGTCCACTTCTTCAAGGATCCTAATTTGAAGATTTGTAATTAAGAACTAGGACACCTCTCTTAATTAGTTCAATGTATAAGAACAGTTAAATTAGGGTGCTAGTTCTAATTTTTAATCGTTAGACCTCAAATTGCCGGGCACTACTAAATGTAGTAATGATAAGCTGAGTAACTCCTCTGACTGCGATAGGCGTTGTTGTTGTTGCTCCCGCTATCCCTAGGAATGTTAGTCTTTAAAGTTTTTATAGTTTGACTTTGTAACACCAGATCAAGAAGGCGTAGATTACTATTGGTGTCATATTCCTTTCATGTAGCCAATGTACCATTCTTGAACATCCTAGAACATATACAACAACAATCATAAAACGTCTGCCTAGATGTAGTGAGTAAGGAGAAGAAGTACCATCCTTAATTGTAGCCTGGGGTCTACTGAGGTCTTGCCCTCTCTGCTTCTACAGTTACTTTTATTAATCATATTATCTAGACGTGGTATTAAGTTCAGTTTGGGCCCGAATTTAGCACCAAACATTTGACTTCAGCTTATCTGTATTCCGCTTTTCCGAAACTGTAATTTCCACAAACCATGTAGTCTTATTTTCTTTGTAAAAGTTGTTATAGTGGTCTTTTTCAGATTCGCAGGTAGATATTCCTGTATTCAACATTTGCTTACATCATTCACCGCCCACAAATTTTTGTATAATGTTCTTGTTTCGTATTCCAACTGTGTCAGATTCGTCACCAGATTTCAGAACATATTATCGATTGTTTGGCCCTACGTCGCTTCACCGCTCTACTCAATGACGTTATTAAAAATTTTCTCTATATCTACAAAGGTTCCTATAGTAGTTTGTTAGCTGTTTACCTTTATATTCGATGAGTAAGTTCATAATGCGCTGACACATAGGATCTATTTACTTGTTAGGCGTATTCGGCTAGATGCTCATTAGAGCAAATCCGTACTGATATGCGAATGTGTCTTATACAATTTTTAAAAAATGTGTCTAAGTACGATAAAATAGCATAAACATCTAAGGCTTTCAATCTGGTGTGCCATTCTAGACTTAGAAATTGCACCGATATGGTGTAAGAGGTCATCAATTTAAATGGTTTGAAAGTTACTTACTTAAGTAATAGGACACATTATGTATATGTCAATATGCTAAATCAATAGGAGTGCCCGAGGGATCAGTTCTGGGGCCCCTATAATACATAATTTTTATAAGCTGACCCCATATTATTATTAATTTAATTTCTTATATCCGATCATAGAATAAGGCCTGTGGTGATGGTTAACTGAAAATGAATTTATTTTGAATGGCAATAAATTCTTTTTCAAGATTTAGCATTCTGCTAGCTGTATCATCTTATCTATACATAGTCGAAAGGGCCAGTTTTTGTCTAATATGTCTTGAAGTTTTTGTTATTAACAATACTACCTTTTCGAGAACAATGAGCAGTATCTTTAAAACAAAATTGTTTAATAATGAACACAACTGTTATTATTGAAGATGATGAGGGATAATGATTAAATATTATTTCTATATATACATACATAATGCAATGTAAACGCGTATAATATTGTAATAAATGGTAATCATCTTAAATATTGTTTTATTCGTTAATTGATTTTTATGCATTTGGCTAAAGAACGGCCGCACATAAATATTAATATTTACATGTTATACCCATTGGACATTTATAAAAATGTTATATGGATAATGGATACTTATGGGGAATCAAAGGTGTACTGCCCATGCATACCCTCCTCCGGGCTTTGAGAATAGTACGTCAAGGTGTTTTAAAATTGCACAAATAACTAATTAAAACACACTACTATGTTATTTAGTTATTTGTGCAAAATGATTAACTACCACAGAGTAACGGCTCCTTCAATCAATTGTTTTAAAATTATTAGGAGAAAACTGCCTAGCACTTTAAGAGGCTAGGTCGATTAAAGGTATCCCTAGAAAATAATGTTTTTAAGTAAATTTTCCTCCACAGTAGAATGTAAAACATTTTCTTACGATAAATAAGTATGTCATATCTATATGATTTTAGTTCCTGGCGTTCGCCGCGATTGCTGCTACAGCGCATGCTGGACTCCTTCCAGCTGCCTTTCCCACACACACCATAGCCAAGGTAGCTTCATTTCCATCTACCTCTTCCATTGCTACATATTCAGTTCCAAGTGCTAAAGTCTTGGTAGCTGACGAATACGACCCTCACCCACAATACAAATTTGCCTACGAAGTCCAGGATGGTTTAACCGGAGACAGCAAGAGCCAGCAAGAGGTTCGTGATGGCGATGTGGTCCAGGGCAGCTATTCCCTAATCGACGCTGATGGTTTCAAACGCACAGTAGAATACACTTCTGATCCCCATAATGGATTTAATGCTGTAGTACACAGAGAACCGCTTGCCCGAAAGGCTGTTGCATATGCTAAAATTGCTCCACCTGTCGCATATGCTGTCCCAACACCTCAGTACTATCACCGCTAGGATGTTGAGTTCTGTAATTATGTACATAGTTATTTATTCATAAATTATTTTATTATTCTAGTCTGTCTTGTAACTAGAAGGAGTCCTTATAAATTTTTGGGATAGAACCTACACCTGTAATTGAGCCTGTGAGTTTAATTGATAACACATAAAGCCATTGACAATGCTCTCAGCGATTTGTTGATATTATAAGTGCACTTGATCAATCTCAGGTTGCACTGACCTCGTTTATATACTTTACAAAAGCTTTCGACTGCGTGGATTACTCCATATCTTAACCAAATTATATAAATATGGACCTAGGAGTATCTCTCATGAGTGGTTCAAATCATATTTAGCTAATGGTAACCAACAAGCTAAAGTCAAGAATGACGTATCTAGCTTATCTAATGTCAACTTTGGAGTTCCTCAAGGATCCGTACTAGGGCCTGTATTGTTTATTATATACATTAATGATATGCTGACGTACGTTGACAGTTGCATGCGATGATGCAAATATTTTAATCAGATCTAGCAACTAAACTGATGCTGAAAATTGTTCTTCTTTAATATACAAATAATTACTTTATGGATGTAACAAAATAAATTGTGTATAAATAAGTGGAAGATAACATGTATTGCATTTAAAACATCACCATCTAATATTAAACCTGGTAATTCTGTCATGTTAGATGATATAACTAATATTATCCATTTTAACAACTACAGTCTGTTACGCTTAAATATAGACTGTGGTCTAAAATAGTCTTAGCATATTTGTCCAATATAAATTTGGACAAAACGTGTCCATATCTTAACATATATTAAATTTTGTATATCATACTAGGTAAACAGGAAAAAATAAAAGCAGCTAGTAAAATTCAATAATACTTCAGAAAAACAAAACATTGATTTGGGTGTTCCCTTAGGTTCTGTGCTAGGACCTCCACATTTTCCTGCTGTACGTCATCACTTTACCAATAATATATTTGATAGGTAAAGCTGCGGTGTTTGCCGACGATGTGGCAATAAAAATTTCAGCGCAGACTCCTGAGGAAATATCGCTTTATATAATACATATGTGTGAGCCTAGTAGTAGATGCAATACAAATTTTTACAAAACTAGAACACTATCATCAAGTTTTGAAATTATAAATAATATTGATTATTGAAAAGTACAAAAGTCTTCGGAATCTACCTAGACAAATATCTTGGAGAGGAGTTACACACTGATCATATACATCCAAGTTAAATTTTACTTTCTTTGCTATGGTTCACATAAGATATTTTCTAAATACTGAATATATGTTTATTGCCTAATTTATTTCATATTACGAATAATATTAGAATGTAGGCTGGTAAGTCCATAAAGAAAGTGTTCATAGGACAGAGGAAAACTATTAATATCTATATTGTTAAAATGCGCTATATGCCATTAAACATAAATACATTTTTGAGCATGTGGAGGACTGGTTTAATACCAAACAATGATATGAAGTACAGGTTCATTTTTCCTCTAGATTTTTAGCCTTGGAAATTAGTTCTTTAGCCAGTGAAGTATAAATTCTAAGACACAAAACTTTTAAGACTTCATCTGGTTTCGGTTTCATATGTGTAAAATGGGAACAAACTTACAGAGAATTGCAACTTGACATGTCGTATGTATCAACAAATGCCAAATAAAGATTATTGTTATTATTATCAACTTGAAATGCAAGTTAATACATGAAGAGCAATGAATAATTGAATAAGTTTATATCTAGAGCAATTATTATCTTTCTTCACGCTTGCTCGCACTTTGCAGTTCGGTTTTAAATTGATTCATAGAAAATAAATCAATGCCATTGTTTGCGACAATAATTTTGTTACAATTAATGAATTCAGTCAGCCTTTTATTGAAAACCGTAGAAGCGACTGTATGACAATTTCATATACCTAAACCATACTAATTCAATATCAATAAATCCTCGGTGTGGGTTTATTGAATTTCTGATAGATGCATTTAGACAGGCAAAAGCAATTTGGACCGCAAATAGCAGATAGGAGCCATGTTATATAAGTTTGCTAATTGAAACAGTTTTGATCCATGGATTCAAGGCCACCAACCCTCGTAAAGAGGATTAAGATATTTTAGCGGACTTGTAGATACATATTATTCGACTCGGACGTATCCCACATGACTCTGTGTTATTAAATTTCCTACCTGATGTCACATCTCTCATTATTCCTGAAGGAGGTGGGGATATAATTGAAACCTTTGATTTGATACTGGCACAGAGGTAGTTTTTACAGACAGAAAAATTATAAATACAGTATTCAGCGGGATTTCGCTCACAAGGGTCACATCATCTGGAGATGGTTAAGACGCAACTGTATCAGTAAGTACCTAGGTATGTATATTTTAGGTTCTTTAATATCGAATCAAATAGTCGCTGTAACCTTAAATACCTCAAAACGGTCCACTTTTCATTGTAACTTTTTTTAAATATTTGTTGTATTTCGGAATTTTAACCACTCGATTACATCTAAAAATAAGAAAGATGGAGCTATTTTTATCAAGTGGCGCCAACATAGTGAATACTACTAGTCTCACTAGAAATAAGAAGTTTTACTGAGAAATGATTTAATACAATAAAATTTAGTTTTTGTGTTATAGAACAAATTAAAGCCTTTACAATAATTACTGATATAATTTTTATTATTTGTTTTGGCACAAATTAAGATTATTGCAGCGTAAATTAATCTGGCTATACTCGTATTTCGATACGAAGAGGCAACTCAAAGGGAGGTTAGTACCTGGGTGGGGACACTAACTCTCTGGAATGCAACGAAAATTATTTGTTTTTAAAGTCTTCATCAATTTGTAATTCTAAACCGCATTGAGTGACATTTAATGGCTCATAATTAATTTCTCTATAATGATACAAATACAAATGTTTTTTGAGTCTTGTTGTAATTGCACGTTGCGTTTGTCCAACACACTTCAAATTACAATCCTTAGAATTAATTTTGTAAATCTCGAACTTTTGATTTGATTAATTTTTAATTTTATACTTTGGGTCGTATAAAAAAGATGATGCAATTTATTTCCCGATATATGAGCAACCATCATATCTAAGTTTCTAAAAAAATGCCTAAACAACTAATAAATCGTGGTTGGTAGGGAATTGATACAAATTTTGACTTCCGTTAAAGTTGAATGACCGAGGAGTTTTGAGGACCCTACCTTTACTAATTGATTTATCGATTAAAATCTCTCATTACTCTTAGCGATATCCCTAAATATAGCTTTCTCCTTTTGCAACTCTGTTCATTCGGAAAGAAACTTAATAAACAAAATATTAAGCAATTGAGATCCGCTATTTTATGCTGAGGCCAGTTTTATGGGCCATTTGGTGTATTGCCTTAGAGTGATTTTCCGTATTTATCAAATTCCAACTTATTTTCACTATTCCTAATTATTAATATATCTAAAAATAAGCCGCTTTCTAAGGAATCACTACTACCACATGCAGATTCTCCATCCAAGTCTCTTTAAAGGAAAACATCTTGACTATATTTGAACTCTAGTATATGGAAATAGTTGGAAAATTTTTAAATATTTTTCAGTGGCAAAATACCCAACAAAAAGTAATAAAATCTGAATATGCCACAAATAAACAATTATCAATATTCTAAACCTGATTCAACAAGAAAAAGTTTTGAAATTTTATTTACGATTACTATACTTCCACCCCACTACGTGGTCAGAGGTCATAGGAAGAACTATAAATAAAAACGGGATGATTGTAATACAGAACAATAATTTATTAATAAATAACTATATACAAGACTTTATTGGTGCATTTTAATGATGATAGTACTGGGCAGCGGGAGCTGCGTATGCAACTTTTGCTACAGGAGCTGCATAGGCAAATGGTGTAGCTATTTTGGCCACAGGAGCAGTGTAGGCTACAGGAGCTGCAACTTTGGCCACTACGGTCTTCTGGGCGAGCGGCTCTCTATGAACAACTGCGTTGAATCCGTGCACAGGATCAGCAGTGTAGTCAACAGTACGCTTGAAACCATCGGAATCGATAAGGGAGTAACTGCCTTGTACGACATCTCCATCGCGGGCTTCGTGCTGGCTTTTACTGTCACCTGTCAAGCCATCTTGAATTTCGTAGGCGAAGTTGTACTGTGGGTGATGGTCGTAGTCGTCAGCTACTACGGTTTTTGCGACGGGAAGGGCGTATTTTGCAACCGGAGCGGCATAAGCTAATGGAGCTGCTACTTTAGCAAAAGCTGGAGCAGCATAAGACAATGGAGCTGCTGGAAGCACACCGGCGTGGGCGATAGCCACAAAGGTTGCAAAAGCGATCAACTGCGAACAAAAATGAATATTTTAATTTATACTCTATACTAATCTAGATTTAAATAATGTACTGATAGTAGTTCCATTCAACTAATTTGTTTAGAGATTTTAAACATGTTAACCATGAGCAATTGTTATTTATTGTGATTTATCTAATTTACCATTTGACTTCATTTTGTAAACTAATTGTGTAGATGAGGAATCAGGATTTTTTATAATCTTTTTCTATTTAAAATAAGTGCACTTATAAAACCGTCAAAATAACCAAACCTGGAACTTCCTGGCTAACAAATAATTTGACATTTTCTATGGACTTACAGGGCAAAGATCTTCAAATACCTAAAAATATACCGATTGAGAACATTACAAGAATTTCAAAAATTGTGTTGCTACAGCAGGAAAAGTAGAAACAAAAGCTTATTTAGAATTTCGTATAGACAACAGTTACAATTCGCTATGAAGAGGTTTATCAGATTTTAAACTATAAAAACAGCAATACCAAAGCATTTATGTAATGCTGACTTTATTAATTAGAATTTAATGCATAAATGAATATTAAAGAGGCTCCTGATTTGGAATTGTTTCATGACTACTCAAATAACCTAAAATCGAATATATAGATGAACTGGAAATATGTCTTTATTTAACATGGATGGGATTGAAAAAAAATTGCTAAACACAAAGGACGAAACATTTTTATATCTCGCACTAAGGCGCTTGGGATTTATTTAGATAATAGATAATATTGCCTATATGTAGTCATTATATTACTATAACATATATTATTATAATACGCTTTCGAAAAAATCTTACCGATAAAATTCTAAATACTGGTGGTACATACGATAATATTTAGTAACACATGTTTTAATGTATGTACGTGTATCCAAATAAATGTAAACTACTTACTGTCTTCTAACAGTATACATCTACTTTGAATAGAAAATAATAGTTAAAAAAATCCCATTTGGGCCATACGCAACTTACTAACCATCCGAACCATTTCTGTAATGTCTTTTATCTCAAACAAAAGAATTATTATCATCTCAACATTGCTAAAAGACAATGTGTTATTGCCCGTGTGTTTGATATGATCTGTTTTTATACCAGGTGACACAGGAGACATGTAACACCCCGTAGCATGTTTATTTAAAAAGATATTATTTTGAAATTTGGTACACTTATATAATGCGTGATTGTCCTTTTTTATGTACAAGAAATTTTTGTCCACCACTTCCGGTTTTACCGGAAGTGACATCTACTTTGTTATTTTAAATGGCACCCTGTATATTTTTTTTACCTATCTGATTCGTCCCTAGATTCTCTTTTCAACCATATATCGGAACATAGAATTTGTTTTTAAAATGACAGTTAATATCAATTTTAGTTTGTTAAGTCTAGGTGGCCCTGATATGAACCTTGGCAGATATTGATGCGTAGTGTGCCGTGATATCGAAAGACCTCTGGCATGCAACTTTGTGCTTCATATTTTTTTGGGAATAGCCAGTGGCTGAACAGACTAATAAGATCTAACTTATTTAAAAAAAAATGTCTTTAAACAACCCACGATGTCTTAAAACCAAGATAGCAACCCCATTTTTTTACTTCACCTAGTTAAAAAATACTTATTTATCTTTTATTTTTGTCCAATACAATTCCTCGAATGTTATTGCATAGTAATGAATATTGTACTGCAACAAAAATATTTACTAAGCAGGCGGTGGAAATAAAAGAAGGTAAAACGACGCGTCATTTTGATTTGACAATTAAGAATTGTTTACTTGGCAGCAATTTAAGTATTTTTCATTAAATTATACCTAAGTTATCACGTTTTTAACTCTATTTTGCCATGTATTCACGAAATGAAAAAGTAGATATGCTACTAATATCTATGGCGAATGTAAAAAAAATAGCAGGCAGGTTGCTAACTTATATGAAGAAAGATTTCCCGAAAGAATTCATCCACCAAACAACTGTTTTGTAAGAGTTAAACGGCAATTCAGAAGTGAACCAGTAGTACCGGAAAATAATTTCATTATCGATAAAGTGTCGGAAATCAATGTACTGGCAGTTGTCGAGGTAGATCCCACGATTTCGATATGACAGATTGAGGACCAAACCGGTGTAAATCGGGAATCAGCTCGATGCATTTTGAAAAAACATAAATTTAAATCATATAAGTACACCAGCATACACCAGCATTTATTCGAAAATGATTTTCAAAGAAGATTGAACTATTGCAATTGGTTTCTGAATAGACACAATTTGGATTATAATTTTCATGAACAAATTTTATTTTCCGACGAGTTCAGGTTCACTAATTTGGGATTATTTAATCGTAACAACACCCGTTATTGGGCACAAGAAAATCCCAGAAATATGAGAGAAATTGCATATCAGGAGCGATTTAGTTTTAATGTATGGTTAGGAGTAATTGGCAGAAGAATTATTGGGCCAATAATTTTTGATGCTCCATTAAATGGAGAAAGACATTTGGGATTCTTGCAAAACCAGATACAAGATTTTTTGGAAGAACTGCCACCTAATGTTAACCCAATACCCGTTCGATGGCCTGCAAGGTCACCAGACCTTACGCCACCTCAAGGAAAATGTTTATAAGACTCCACCAACAAACAGAGAAGACATGGAAACGAGAGTCAGAAGAGCAATCGATGGGGATTACTGAATTACAGTTAGACAACGTGCTTAGGGCTACCGTCACAAAAACACGATTGTCCAGAGATAATAACGGACAACATTTTGAACATCTGTAGTAAAAAAATGTTTTTTGTATGTAGTACTTCAGTAAATATTTTATTTTAATTTCATGCATTCGTTGTAAAAATGTATTACATAGTGTTATGGTTTTTCATCAATTTTGTTCAAACGCGTTTTACTGATGTTTCTTATTTATTAAAAAAATCATTTTACCTACTTTTATTTTGTTTCCACCGCCTGCTTAGTAAATATTTTTGTTGCAGTACAATATTCATTACTATGCAATAACATTCGATACTAATTTTAATGAAGAAAGCAAAATATGATAGGCACAGCAATTGTATTGGACAAAAATAAAAGATAAATAAGTATTCCGGTGAAACCGGAAGTGGTGAACAAAAATTTTTTGTACTTAAAAAAGGACAATCACGCATTATGTAAGTGTACCAAATTTCAAAATAATATCTTTTTAAATAAACATGCTACGGGGTGTTACATGTCTCCTGTGTCGCCCGGTATATTATGGAGGAAATAAGTTAAAATAATCTCTGATATAAATGCAATCCAGTATTAAAATTCTGGTACAGATATTAAATATAAATAGCGGTTCACAACTGTTGTAGTGTGCCTCTTGAAAATATATTAACTGAGAGAGGTTTTAAATAATTAAGAGCTAGCGATTATGACGTTACCAAAACGAGGGAAACTTCACACCGGCACACCATTCTATTTACACCATACACTTAATCATAAACACATTTGTTTTATAGAGGTGCTACCCTCAAACCCTTTTAATCAAATTAAAAACGTTCACAGTGTCACTAGTACACATACCTTTAGGGTCATTTCTAGAGACTGTCTAAACCGTTTGGCTATAACAACTGAATGATGAATGATATAATCATCTCTTTGCTTCATTTATATATCATATATTGCTCCAGTTTTTAACTTGATTGTCTGAAATCATGACCTTGTTAAAAATGGCATAGACGATGTAATCGTCTATAACACTTTCATTTTTTTACGTTCTGGGTGTTACCCACCTTACATATGAAGGGTATTGTTCGAGATAAATGTGGGCGAAGCGTGTAATGTATCAAAGAATCCGTATGTAACACTTGTCTAGAGCAAGTCAGATGCTATCTGATTCCTTTACTTAGTAGAGGCTTAGTGCCAAATAACTATTAACCCGTAGTTCCAGGGGTCTCTGCGGATTTTAAAAATAACTGTAGAAAATGTAGACATCAATATTTGTTTTAATGTTGACGAAACTTGTGCCATTATATTTATTAAAATTTTCATCAGGGTGGTCACTAAAATCGAAATTTTAAAATGTTGTTGAGCCACCCTTATTACTTAAGTTTTTTGGGGTGAAAAACCAGCTCGTGTACAATTGAAACGAATTTTATGAAAAGTCCGAAAATAATACTATTTTTCAAAATGTACGTACAGTTTGTCAATAAGGGGTGTTTTGGCCATAGGGGTTGAGGAATACTTATTGTTACCATCGTGTTCAGCACCCTTGAAAGCGGGGGAGGGGGCTCGGTAAGTATTTCAGCCCATTCTCTATACTTCGACGAAAGACGGCCTTTTTACATAGTTTGACTAATGGTCAATTATGAAACCTTGATCTCCTGCTATATAATTATTGTTCTGTTCTTTTCCAAAGATAACGTGTCTGTAAACAGTTTTACCCTGATTCTTGCTGAGAGGACGTCAAACAAAAATTTACCGAGTTGAATATCTTGACTGCTCCTAATTGTTTCATTCTCGCAGCTCTTATGCTTGTTAAAAAAATGTTAATGACTGCTTCACATGGTGCTATCATAATCATGATACTAGACAGAGGATTTTACTAGGGTATAAAAAAGTCGTAATGCAATAAATTACTATGGCCCAAATTCTTTAACAAATTGCCACTCAATATCAGGGTGTTGCCGGAAAATAAAATCCATTATAATATTAAGGTGGTCATTCCCTAGAAAGAGACATCCGATAGGGAAATATGTATTATTTTGGCCATAACTATTCTTTCTTAGTGCGTATATTTAAAGAAACTACAAGCGTACCTAAGTAGAACCATAGCAATACTATTACTATGAATTTTCATTCAATAATTTCAGCGGGTTGGAAAATATCTAGATTTAAATATAAAAATTATGTTAATCTTTCTATTTCGTAGTTTTAAATCGAACTATTTTGCAAATCACTGAAATGATTAAGTGAAAATTCATAGTAATTGTCTTGCTATGGTTTTACTTAGGTGCTCTTATAGTTTTTTTTAAATATACGTACTAAGAAAAAAAAGTTATGGCCAAAAATAATAAATATTTCCCCATCGGATGTCTCTTTCTAGGGAATGGCCACCTTAGCAAATTCCGCTGAAGGGAGCACACTATTCATTTGATGAGTATTTATGTGACGTTATCATGTGGTAAATTATTTTCCATGTTTGCTTACCACTATATATTATTTCGGTTCTTTTGTTATTTACAATATCTGTAATTTTGACTTGTGTAAAACCTAGTTCCTAACATGAATAAGTTATTATTATTATTATTATTATTTTAAACTGTCCAAATTGTTATTAAATACTGTTACTGCTCCAACAACTGTATTGGAAGTCCTTCTGGACTTACTACCACTACACATATTTATCCAAATATCCACTAAGGAGAAGCTCGTTGAGTGATGTATAGGCTAAAACGAGGCTCTGCACCAATAAAGCAGCAGCACTGAAGAGAGCACCAGAAGTTATACTTATAAGCTGAAGGTGGATCTCATTCTAGGAATACCCACTGACATTACAGTCCCAAAGTATAACCTTAAAAAAAAATCGAAATTAAAATACCAGACAGGGAAGACTGCACAAACGGTTCTCCAATGCCGACACAAACAATCTGGTATATAGACAGTTCTAAGATAGAACAAGGACGAGGGATTTACGGGATAAGGTCAAATGAAAATCTCAATAAGTCTAGAAAAATACTCCACAATATTCCAGGCTGAAGTGGCCGCAATACAATGGTGCGCTAAGGAAATTATAAGGCAAGGAACTGTCAATCAGTCGAGTGCCATTTTTACTTCCCTCGCATACCGAAGGGAAGTATTGTATTCGAGAAAAAATCACCCTCCGAGATTTTTTCAGATTCTGACGTTTCAGATCACGAAGATTACGAAAATATAGGTTTTTCAATTCCGTCAGTCTGTCTGTCTGTCTGTCTGTTGGTGCATTTACTAAAAAACTACTTGACGGAGAGCAGTCGAATTTGGTAGGTTTCACTGGAAAATATACAGGGTGGACCGTCTAAACGGAATAAATAGTGAAAACAAATTTTTTTCGCTCAAATTTAAAATTTCCACGTTTCATGACGCGCTAATCCTATTTCGGGAAAAAAAAATTGGAAAATTTTTTTCACCAACACGAAAAATATTTTACTACTAAAATAATTGAAATATTTTTTTTTCTTCACATTTAAAATTTCCACGGTTCATGGCATTCTAAGCCTAATTCAAAAAAAAATATTTTTGAAAATTTTTTTTACCAACATTTTTGAAAATTTTTTTACCACTAAAATAGATGAAAAAATTTTTTTTTCGTCAAAATTAAAATTTCCACGTTTCATAGCGTTCTAAATTTATTTAAAAGAAAAATTAGAATTTTTTTTACTTAGGTACTATTTTTTAAAAATTATACCACGAAGATAGATTTTTTTTTCTTTGTTCAGATTTAAACTATCCACGTTTCCATGGCATTCTAAAAGTATTCAAACAAATTTAAAAATGTTTTTGAAAAAAATAAAAAAAAAATAAAAATTTTTAATCTATTTATCACTACTATAGAACTGACGAAAAATTTTTTTTTGCTCAAATTTAAAATTTCCACATTTCATGACATTCCAAACCAATATCGGAAAAAACATTTTTGCAACATTTTATAAATTTGGAAAAAAATTTAACACTAGAATAGATGGAAACATTTTTTTTTGCCCAAATTTAAAATTTTCACGCTTCATAGCCTTCTAAACATATTAAAAAAAACATATAATTTTTAAATTTTAAACTTTTTTTACCACTACTATAGAATAGAAGGAAACTTTCGTTTTGCTCAAATTTGAAATTTCTACGTTTGACATTTTAAAGTTCTGTGTAAATACATTTACCGATTTTTTTCGATAGTCTGGCTGCACTAAATGCAACCGGTTCCATGCAAGTCGAATCGTGACTTGTATGGGACTGCATAAATACTCTTATAGACCTAGAAAGTCATAATCAAGTTACCGTGGCGTTGATACCAGGACACAAGCGAAATGACAAGGCTAATGAACTGGCCAGAGAAGACGCGTGTAAGGTCCTTATAAGACTCGAAACCTTTTGCAGTGTGGCCAAGCCATGCATACGAGCATCCATTGACAAATGGGTGCAAACTAGATCTCTGGAATGGTGGGAAAGTTTCCCACTACAGAGACAGGCCAAAGAGTTCATTAAAGAACGATCGGCCAATTTTACGGAGGACCTATTATGCCAAAACAGGAAGGCCATTAGAATATGTATGAGTCTTCTAGTCACTGCCGACTTAATAAACATCTGAGTCTAATGAGTCAGGCGCAGGACGCATTATGCAGATTCTGCCAAGAGACAGAGGAAACCTCAGTCTATGTATAGTGCTATTGTGAAGGCCTTGCTAGAGTGAGATGCCAACTACTTGGCTAGGAAGAGCCAAGAGCTGATAGGTATACTAAGAATACAAAGGACAAAGCTGGATAAGGAACTCTAAGGAAGACAAACACGAGCAACACAATAGATCCATGGAGGTCACGGTGGTCAAGGCCAATCAGCCAGCTCCTCCTTCTTAAATCTAAATCTGGTTGTTACGTAGACGTTTTTATGTCATTAAAAAATCCATAATATTCAGAACAGGGCTCCTAGGTGATCAAGGAATTGGGCCGAGAAATGTTTCTTTGTCTGTGCTGTAGGAAATATCCTGCACCAAATCACAACATTTAACAATAAAAACTTTTTACTTCTTTCTTAGCATTTCTAGGAAAATATTTTGCTACGTGAAATATAATGACTTGACACTAACGTAGCCAATACATACTGTTGATGTATACTGGATTAGATTTCAGTAAGACTGTTAAGAATTGTTAGCAAAACTGTTAATGATTGGAAAAGAATAGAAAAAATAAATGCGATCAAGATTTTGTAATTAACTATAACTTTTATTTCGCAACATTTTTTAAATACCATTTCTTAACATTCTCACCAATGAAGGTACTTCACTCTTGTAGTTTTCAGATTTTTGCAAATATTTAACATCTGACTGTTCATAAAAGCAAGAGTATTTGAATGTATGACTATTCCACGTATACTTACAAATAGACAAGTCTTACCTCTTCCGAAGTCAATTCGTGAATACACTGTATATTACACGTCTGGATAAAGTACATTCTGGCAGCTGCATTATTGGTCGAGGTTGACTACAGTTACGCCTTCTAAATCAGTGGATCTTAATATTTTTAACGCGTTCACATGTCTGTAAATAGAAGGGTAGTAAATTCATGTGTTATAACTGACGAAGGTTTTTCCAGCAATTCAGATCCCTACATTGCAAAAACAATATATTTTAAATTATAATCGAAATATGTAAAGGATTTTCACCTATAAATAATTATGTATTTATTACTGAATGAACTAGAATATCCATTCATCCTGATTTATGAGTTTATAATTGCAGCAAAGTGAATATTATGCCATTAAATCAAAGAAGAAAGAAAATGATTGGCTGTACCGTACCTAGAAGCATCAATATGCTCAAAGCTTCACAATGTATAACAAATTAGTCAATTAACTGTTGCAATCTTGGCTCTAATTGGATTCCATTTCTCATTACCTAGGCCGCCACTATGCCAATGTCTAGTCAACGTAGCTTAACTACGCTGTAGTGAACTTGGTAGAAATGTATACTTTTACTTTCTTCTTTGGACAGTAGTTAATTCTTCCAATTCTAGCCACTTTGAAGGATTTTTTTTAACTAATTTTATATTAACGAGTGCTTCTTCACCAATTAATTGAAATCATAAAATTTCTAAAACAACTTTAATTACTATAAACTGTGAAAAGTATCCTATAGAATATGAAACAACTATATAGTCCATTGCATTTAGACAGGAAACTCCATAAAGTTTTTGAAAAAAATGCGCGAGTGGAGATTTTTGCCCAAAATGGAAGGGAGACATGGGTAGAGTGTAAAACCAAAAACTCGGGATTGTACCTGCTGGCTTCCGGTCGCCTTTCAAAACACTAATGACGTTGTATCTCCGTTCCTGTTCGCCTTTTCGGAAAATTTATGAGAACTAAAGTTATAGAAAATCATTTTATTTTTCATTTTCAATTTAACGGTTTTTTTTTGTAGGATTGATATTGTAAAAGTTACAGCTGTTTGAAAAAAAAATAGTTTTCTTGTCAATTTTTCAACCATTAAATAAAACTTCCAGGTGTAAAACTATAAACAAAACTTATAGAAGACGTAGTTACCTTTAATTTAAATGCTCTACGAAATTTCTGTGAATTATAGTTCTAACTTTATAGAGCCGAAAAGTCAGTCTTACGTATAATTAAGGTATCACATGCACAACCGCTGCGCGCATTCAAGCCCATATTGCCCCTTCATTGCATTTCTTGCCAGTTCATGTTCGACATTTTTGTGATAAAACAACTGCAACTGCAAAGATTGTAACTGTCAATTTTCATTTCGCTCGTGTGAAAATTTTTCAATAATTTGTGTTTCCGCATTATTTTTAACGAAGCTTCGTAAGTAAACATGTTTTTATAATAATCATTATAGTGAAGATAGTTGTACAGTGCCACGAATTTTAATTTTATTTGCCTTAATTTTTATTTTTGTTAAATTATTATTTTACTTATATTTTCATAAACCTTATATGTGTACTTAGTATTATTGATTTCTGCGAGGTAAGATGATTTAAAAAAGTCAGAAACAGTTTTAAGGAATTTATTATCAGACAATTAATTGTCACACATCGTGTATAAATATATTCGTGGTAGCAAATGCAATAAAATCAGTAACAGATATTGCTTGACACTACCGGCGTTAATTTCAAATAGTGAATAGAATTCTTTGGGAAAAATCGTCACATTTACCTCTGTTGAATAAATAAGTTCAGCGATATAAACAACAAAAACAATATTGTGATAACAATAGTCGTGTGTTCTTAAAAGTTGATAATTTAATTCGGTCTATGAAAAATTTGACACAAACTCTGGGAAATGTCCCATCAGTAATAAGAATGCAACTGTCGTATTTTGAATTCTTTTTATTCTAACCAGAATCCTGGTTAAAGGAGTTACAGCGTTCTCGAGGAATGTTGGCTCATGCTTGCAATGACAATGGCATGAGAAGAGACCGCAAGTCTACGTTTAACGCTTGTGATATTGTTGTTAGAGAGATGTAGTGAAAACCAAATAATACTTGAGTTTGGCATTCGGGAATACGCAAACATAGGTTTAACAAAAGGAGCTGTGTTCAAACCGTATCATAGAAAATCAGCATGTCTTGTACGGTGGCCATGTTATATGAGAACACTTAACTGACATCCGACACGTGCCTCTACAAGGAGCAAGTACCGGCTGTACTCCAACGTAGGGACTACAAATGTCACTTGTATCACTGAATATTACTCATTCAACAGAGAATAATAAACATTATACACAAAATTACCCCATAGTATCATTTGTTAACTTTAGTTAATAAAATTATTGAAAACTAAACAATTGTTCATTCTTATTGAAACATATTCTTTATAGGATTTTGCAAACAGCAGAAAAAATAACTGCCTATAATTAAAAGAAAAACTTTGTAAAAATATTAATGAAATCTTTGCATTATTTCGATAACCTGAGTTCTGGTTATGCCAGCAAATTAAAATTTTAAAATGAATTTGTCTAATTTCTTATTTGACAATTCTCACTCTAATTGTACATATTATCAATTGTAAACTTAATATTCAACTTAACAATTATCAACTTAATATCCCAAGTATTATCAAAAATGATATTTTGAAAGCCCTAAAGAAATTCAAGCACAAACTCGCGACGGATTCCAATGGTATACCGACTTTCTTATTAAGAGACTGTGCCTCTATTTTTGCACAACCACTTTCTATCATTTTTAATCTATCACTGCAAACTACTACATTTCCCCAGATATAGACTCGGTCAAAAATCTGTCCCGTTTTTGAAAAAGGTGACAAGACTAACATTGAAAATTACAAACCTGTAGTTATCCTGTGTAACTTTGGTAACCCCTTTGAAATTGGCCTATATGATATAATCTCTTTTCATGCTAAATCTCCACTCTCCTATAGTCAACATGACTTTTTGGCAGGTAGATCTACAACTACCAACTTTGTAAGAGTTACAGATTTCATCGCAAATACACTGTATCATGGTGGTCAAACAGGTATAATTTATACAGACCTGTCTAAAGCATTTGACAGACTGGATCATGGGCTCCTACTGCAATAGCTATCAGTTTTTGGAATAACTCTAGACTTTCTAAGTTTCTTTGAGTCATATCTTGGTAACAGAATATTCAATGTGAAGTATCATGGATTTTCATCTAGTGTTAGCGACTTCAGAAGTTCCACAGGGCTCTGTTTTGGGTCTACTGCCATTTATAATTTTCATTAATGACATTTTCCAAGATATGCAAAGTAATGTCCTATACTCCGATGATCTTAAACTGTTTGCATCTATTAACTCCAAAGAAGATTGCAATCGATTACCTCACAAAAATAAACTCATGGTGTCAAAATAAATATATTAAATATATCAAGATGTAATGCGATGACCTTTACGAGAAGAAATAGCTCTATAAATTTTTCCTACTAAATAGGTAATGATACGGTAACCAGATGCACTCAATTCAAGGATCTTGGAGTCATCTTTGCGTCAAAATTAACTTTTACTGCCCACATAGATCACATAATTGCTAATGCCTACAGAAATCTAGGCTTCATTATGCGAAATTCAAGGCACTTTAAAAATATTTCTTCTCTTTCTCTCCTATTATGCTTTTGTACTGCCAAAACTGGAATACGGTGGTATTGTCGGGAATCCACAATACAATATTCACATTCTTAATTTGAAACGGGTTCAGAGAAGGCGCGTTAATTATCTCTCCCTTAAAGCTGACGGAATTTTCCCTCTCAGAGGCACAATCTGGCTTATTAGCCAAATCATAATCACTTAGCGACACGTAAAGTCTATTTTTCTGTTTTGTTCCTACACAAACTATTAACAAGTCAGATTGACTGCCCGGATATTCTTAGTTCGATACATTTCAATGTTCCATCTTTTCAGACTCGCTCATACGCCCTATTCTACTTGGCTACGCCAAAAACAAATATATTAAAATCTTCTCCTATTCATAATATGTGCTCTAACTATTTAAGCTATGGGTCGAAGCTTGATATTTTTAATTGTAGCACTAATAATATAAAGCAATGTATTCTAAATCGCCCTTAAAATAATCTTCAGTTCCTACTATATCATTGTATTTTCCATTTTTAATTTAATAAGAATTATTCGCTGTAGAATATTTAGTTTTAAGTTTTTACTCTGTACTGTATACTTATTTGTATATTTCCTGTCCTGTAATTGGATGCACATCTGTCTGGGCAGCTGTATTCATAAAATAAAATAAATTGTATTCCTTACATCCATCTTCCTTGCCTCCACAAAGTTCCTAGTTTTATTTTCCTTTCTGGGTCCATATTTTGCCACACTAGTATCTGAAGCGTCGTGCTTCTCATGGATTTCCTTACTAATCCGTTGTACTGTCCGATTCTTTCGTACAGGCCGAGCCGAAATTTCGCTTTCCACAGTGAAATTTACGATGTTGATAAAGCGTTAATCTTCCTCTTTCCATAGACACCTAAGACGACCTTTAACTCTACATATTAACAAGCGGTTGATTTATTTATGTCTAAAACGCATTTTTACGCTTGGAACTTGTCTCGTAGCCCCATCAAACGCGACTTTCTGTTATTTATATTATAGTAAAATCTCACGTTTTTGATAAGTACATAAGTTGATGAGGTAAACGACAACATTCGTGATTTAGACTATAATTGAGATATTGCAAGATTTATTTATTATTTATAAGAAAAATACAAATTTGCCACCTTGTATCTTTTTCCACAGCAACAATTTACTAAAGCATGTTTGATTATATCCTCATCTTTTAGTCCAAATAATGTACCCCCTATGGCCTCTTAATAATGATCCACCCTGTACATGAATGCTATCAATAAATTTTGAAAGCCCGTATATTTCAAATACCTAGATAGTCTTTTTGTATCCCCTGCGCAATCAGTGTTTTCGAACTTTAATCAGTGGTGCAAAAGCCTCAATTATAATGGATGTCTGCTTGTTAATTCTTTTGATGATTTATGCAGTACCAGCCAATGCAACAGCAAGCTTTTACCGGTTCAATATCTAGTTAATATTCCTCGACAGTCGAGAATATTTACAATTGTCTGCGTTTCCACAAGAAGCACTTTTCGCATTAGAAATCAGAGACCATGTAACGTGAGCCGAGTTTAGGCATCCTGTCTGTATTGGCATTGACTTAGATTTCAGATCCAATTCCGCACGTTTCACGCTTTGATTGATTATACAGCAATTACTTAATAATGAAAAACCCAATTAACACATGATATCTCCTTGTGCAATATCGAACCAGTGAAATTGTCAGTAGCTATTAAACGGTATTAATATTCTGCAGTAGTGTCGTTGTAAGCGGAATTGATTAATAGGTGGCAAAGAAATTAAGAATAATTAAGTATGTGTGTCAGAGTATGTTTTTGTTATTATGTTGTGTCTTGTTCATAACTTATTAGAAAACGTTCTGCAATTAGTTAAGGAGATAATAAATAATAAAAAAATAAATAAAAAAAATCGGTAAAGGTATTTACACAGAACTTCCCTCGTTATTTGTGCATGGCAGTCACTCTAAAAAATTAATAATTACGAAATGACATAATAATCGGAATAGAGTTATTGCTATTATTACAAAGAAAACTTGATAAGTTTTGGTCAAAAAAATATACAGATTTCTCATCCAACAGCAAAAGTTCAATACTAAATAGCAGGTGCCACATTTGGCAGGCTTGCGCAAATACCTTTTCAAATGTCCACCATGACTGAATTATTTCTTGGGATGACCACCCTGTACATTTTTCAATAAAAGTATAATAGGTGCATATGCCAGATATTATTGCCATCTGTCACATTTTCAATCCAACATTCACGTAATGGAGTGGAAGTATAGTGGTGGTTAAAAAATTTCAATTTTTAAAAATTTTTCAAAAGATGTTGGTAAAATAATTTTCAAAATTTTTTCTTCTGAAATAGGTTTAAAATGTCAAACGTAGAAATTTTAAATTTGAGCAAAAAAAAAATTTTTTCATCTTGGTAAAAAAATTTTCAAAAATGTTGGTGAAAAAAATTTTCAAAATTTTTTTTTTTTCAGAAATAGGTTTAGCATGTCATGAAACGTGGAAATTTTAAATTTGAACAATTTTTTTTTTTTTATATCTTGGTAAAATATTTTTCAAATTTTTTTTTTCCCGAAATAGGATTAGCGCGTCATGAAACGTGGAAATTTTAAATTTGAGCGAAAAAAAATTTTGTTCACTATTTATTCCGTTTAGACGGTCCACCCTGTATATTTTCCAGTGAAGTTTCTACCATTTCTGCGCTGACAGTAGCGTCAACTACCTGCCAAATTTCACTGCTCTCCGTCAAGTAGTTTTTTAGTAAATGCACCAACAGACAGACAGACAGACGGAATTGAAAAACCTATATTTTCGTAATCTACGTGTTCTGAAACGTCAGAATCCGTAAAAATCTCGGAGGGTGATTTTTTCTTGAATGCAATACTTCCCTTCGGTATGCGAGGGAAGTAAAAACTAAAATCGGTAAAGGTATTTACACAGAACTTCCCTCGTTATTTGTGCATGGCGGTCACTAAAAAATTATTAAATATGAAATGACATTGAAGAAGAAGAATAATAATGGAAATATAGTTATTGTAATTATTACAAAGAAGTCCTGAAAACTTTTGGTCAAAAAAATAGTGCTCATCCAACAGCAAAAGTTCAATACTAAATAACAGGTCTACCATGAATAATTTCTTGGGATGACCACCCTGTATATTTTCCAATAAGTATAATAGCATATGTCAAATATTATTGTCATTAGACACATTTTCAGTTCTACTTGCACTCAGTGAAGTGGAAGTATAGTGGTGGTTAAAAATTTCAATTTTTTTTTGAAATTTTTCTAAACTGTTGGTTAAAAATTTTCAGTCTTTCAAAAAAAATTTTTTTTGAAATACGTTTAGAATGCGTTTAGAATGCCACGAAACGTGAAAATTTTAAAAAATGTTTCTTCCTATATTTTAGTGGTAAAAATTTTTTCAAAAATGATTGAAAAAAATTTTCAAAAAATTTTTTTCAATCATTTTTTAAAAAAATTTTCAGAAAAATTTCTAAATTTGTTTTATACGTTTAGAATGCCATGGAAACGTGGAAATTTTAAATTTTCAAAAAAAAAATCCACCTATTTTAGTGGTAAATTTTTTTTCAAAAATGTTGGTAAAAAAATTTTCAAAAAAAATTGTTTTTTTGAAATACGTTTAGAATGCCACGAAACGTGAAAATTTTAAATTTGAAGAAAAAAAAATTTTTCTTCCCATATTTTAGTGGTAAAAATTTTTTCAAAAATGATTGAAAAAAATTTTCAAAAAATTTTTTTTTCTGAAATAGGTTTAGCGCGTCATGAAACGTGGAAATTTTAAATTTGAGCAAAAAAAAATTTGTTTACTATTTATTCCGTTTAGATGGTCCACCCGGTATATTTTGCAGTGAAAATTCTACCAGTTCTTCGCTGACAGTAGGGTTAACTACCTACCAAATTTGACTGCTCTCCGTCAAGTAGTTTTTTAGTTAATGCACCAACAGACAGACAGACAGACAGACTGACGGAATTGAAAAACCTATATTTTCGGAATCTACGTGTTCTGAAACGTCAGAATCCGAAAAAATCTCGGAGGGTGATTTTTTTCTCGAATACAATACTTCCCTTCGGTATGCGAGGGAAGTAAAAACAAAAACTCCATGCGACAATTAAACTGAAATATGACATTTCATGTTGTAAAGTGACAACTTTCTTACCAATTTTAGGTTTGGAAAGTAGGCATATGCCAACCTATGGTTTTTATTGGTTTTCTTTTAGTTGTAGGAAATATAAATTATAATATATACAGAGTATGTTTATTTATTAACACAGATCTCGACATAAACGAAGCAATTATTGCTACAAATAGGTATTAGCTGAACAAATAAACCGAATAAATAATTATTTATATACAGTGTGTAATTAGTTTCATGTCATTAAAAATACTGGTGGTAGGGAACGACAAGACAAACAAAAAAACCGTATATAACAGGGAGCCTAAAGCTCATAGTTTTGGAGGAAAAATTTTTTTTTTTAAATTCCAAAATACTTAAAAACATAGTTTGAGAACTGCAGGCATGTTGGGGTAGGCTTTATTGCCTCGCGTCTTGTCGCACATGATACTCTGATATTCGTGCAAATAAGTATGATGAGGCTAAGAGATAATTAGCCGCGACGAAAAGTATGCCGACAAATCAGTTAAAAGCGACCGACAGAGAACACCGCCACGTTTTTTGCTTCTTCGCGGCCAAATGATCTTATTATGCGTGCTTCACTCTCCTTTGTAATATTATCAAGTAATAATTTCAGTTTGTGTCCTTACTTGGTAAACAACGTATACACGACGCGACTTACCCATTCCTTGGTTTTGTCTGTGCTTTTGTTCTTTTTGAATTTTGTGCCACTTATGTTAAGATTAATTTTATTGACTTATCATTCAAGTCGTTAGTACTCGGTTACGTAAGACACTACTTCTCGTTCGTGCTTTTTGTATTACTTTTTGGATTTTGGACAAAGTTTGTCTTTTTGTTTTCTTTATTGATAATATTAATTCATAGTTTAGTGTGGTGTTTTAAAACGCAGATTTTGGACACTATGGGAGATTACACTTATCCAGAGCTCGCGGATATGCACTTGGTGTATGGAGATAGTGGTGGAAATGCAGCTGGTGGAGAAGAGCTTTATCGTTTAGGGTTCCCTAATCGACGTCATCCTTGTTTTCGTACATTTGTTAGTATTGACCAGCTTCTTCGTGAAACAGGTCATCTCGATGGACATGGAGGAGAACGAAGAAAGGGTAATTGATGCAAAGGTTCAAATTTTGGAACTTGCAGAACAGGATCCAACTTTAGGCACCCGCGATATCGCGAACCGTGTGGGAGTATCTCATTTTGTGGTATGGAGGACATTGAGAGATATGAACTTACATCCCTATCACTATCAACGTGTCCAAGCTCTAGAACCTCAACATTTTGCAGAGCGAATGCAATTTTGTAGGTGGATTTTAAGAAAGCACGCGGCAAATGAGGATTTTTAAACGTTCTGTGTATCTCCAATGAGCCGCGTCTTACCGGAAATGCAGTGTTTAATTTTAAAATTATGCACTATTGGGCAGACGAAAATCCACGTGTAATAAGAAGGGCGCATTTTCAACGACGGTTCAGCGTTAATTTGTTTGCAGGAATTTGCGGTAATGAAATAATTGGACGTATACAATTACCCGTTAGATTATATGGTGATGTATACTTACATTTTTTGCAACAAACATTGCCAAATTTGCTGAAAGATGTACTATTGGCTACGCGCAGAAGAATGTGGTATTTGCAAGATGGCGCGCGAGTCCATTTTAGTGTGACTGTTCAAAATTGTTTGAACAGAAAGTTTCGACAACGATGGATTGGACGTGGCGGAGCAGTACCATGGCCTGCTCGATCGCTCGACTTAAATCCGATGGACTTTTATTTTCGGGGGCATTTTAAATCTCTGGTTTACCGTGATCCAACTGACACTTTAGAATAATTGTAGCAACGTATTTTAATGTGCATAGAAACCATAAAAAATGATCCTAATTTACCAAATGTGTTGAACGGAGTGCGTATGTCCGTAGTTCGACGTGCCGAATTGTGTATACGTGGAGATGGAGATCGTTTCGAACAATCTTTGTGAAAAATTCAAAAGAATTGTTCAGTTATTGGGTGTTACCTATTGGGCCTTAAAGGTATGATTATTATTAGTATTCGCTGTCTTGTTTTGATCTCTTTATTATTGTTTACATTGATTTTCATAGAGACCAAAGACTCGATTTTTAGTTTTCGATACCTGATTAGGGAAAATTATGCGCTCAATTCGTTAAAAAAAAAATCGGAATTTTTCCTAAGTTAAAATACACAACTATTTTCTGTTATCGTCTCTCGGACTAGACGTCCGTTTTCCAATTTCATAAAATAATTACTAATTTTTTAAGCTTTTAACACAATGTTACAAATGTTAATAAACCACTTTTAACTTTTATAAATCCTTATAAAAGACAATAAAAGCTACAATAACTTTGTTCCTTTGGCTCTCAGAAAAAAAAACACCGTAAGAATGCCCCACAAAATGAAAGTGTAGCTAAGAATCTGCAAAAATCCAGAGGTACGTAGAATAGCGAGGGAAATCGAATGGCGCAAACTAGAATTCTATAGCTTTTTTGGTTTCCGATATCGAGCCTCGAGAAGTGCGAAAAAAACAAATTTTTTCCTTCCGGTGATTTTGAGCTGCTCTATCTCGAAAACGAAGGACCGCAGGGATGTCTGGTTTGCGCCATTCGATTTCTATCGCCATCCTATGTACCTCTGAATTTTTTCAAATTTTTAGCTACATTTTCATTTTTTTGGGCATTCTTACGGTGTTTTTTGAGGTTAGGAAGAATGCAAGAGCCATTCAGGCAAAACGGACATTGGATTCATGTCCAGCAGGTCAGAATTCATGAGAATACTTAAGTCTGCCTTCTCCCACTCGACTTTTTTTTATGTGCCTGTGTAGTCAATAACCAATCACCAAACAATTATTGCACTATTGCACAACTTGACGTATTTATTACACCGAATTGGCCGAGTCGATGTCAAGTATCGTCCTCTTCTTGTTCTGATGCAACATGGGCATGGCTTATAGAGTAAACAATGTATTGGGTCGACGTTTTTTTTTCAACAATTAAAAATCCATGACTAAAACACATTGAATTGTTTTAAATAGAAAAAAACGTGTTTTTTGATTAAAATTAAAAAAAAACACAATTTTTGCCAACCCTGCTTTCGTTTGGTTTCCGTACCATAGAAAAATGTTTGTAACATACATTCTTTGCCTATTTGATCACGGAGCCTTCATATCAATGCTGTTCAAAATGAAAATTGTTAATAGTCCATTCTGAAACTACAACGGAAATATTGGCGGCATTAATCACTGGCTATTTTATTTGCAGTTTTAAGCTGGTGTGACCTTAAAAAAGAAATGTTGGAGAATCGTATTTCGCTACCTTGTGGATAGTACCTCGCTGCTATACATAGTATCGAAAACTTTAAATATATATTTTGGGAGTTTATTAGATCGTGTTGTGTTTATATTACCCTCTTACCAGTGTCCCCCGTGTGTGTTACGTGTGAAATAAAGGCGTCATGAAGGGCACCTTGACGTGAAGTGTGAGTTCTTGTCCAATAATCCTTGAGCCTTTTCACACTAGTTCTTTCGTGTTAGGTTATAGGTCGATTAGTTTTTAGAATTATAGGTTTCAACTTATTTGTGATATGTTTAATGTATTTAACAAGAAACATCGTGGCTGAATGGACACATCCAAAGCCAATAAAGGATTTTTTTTTAAATATAATAACTACAAAGAGTATCTTATAGAATGCGCAACAATTACATAAAAAGTACACTAAATTTGCGAAGAGTATTATGGTTAGCTTGTAAGTTATTAAATTCCGTACTCCTCTATAAAACTAATTTAATTTCAACATATTTTATTCACAATTTCTAGATATAAGATTCATTGTTCCGACAAGTAAGTGTGCTTCCAACAACAAATCACTTCCCAACTTTGATAAGAACAGCAACCGAAGCATATTTTCTTTACCGTTACAGCTTTCGACTTTGATATTCAGACAAAGTATACTTCCAACTTTGAAGGAACTAGGACAATAGTTTTGAATATTGTCATGTTAAAGCCGACTGCAAAGTTCAGGAAAATTAATTTTAATTAGTTAAGCAAGTGCTTTGTCAAAGCTTATGTAAGTAACGTTTAGAAGGTGTTCTATCTCATACATAGTATCGTTTAACGTCATGCCAATGCGGTTAATACTAAATATGCACCTAATATCATTTAGCGATATATCAGTTTCTCATTATTTCTAGTTATAAAATATAACATGCCATTAAAAATCTAGCATTTTATAGAAAATTTACCAGATTTCACTATAATTTCGATTTTTCCAAAGTCGCCGGTGGTACAATCACAACCGTTTCTAACCTTTTGACTTATATAGCCCACTTTATATAGATTTTATCGTTACTACATATTATGTATGCAAAATTTCAAGGCCATAGATCAAGTGGAAGTGATTTAAAAGTAAATTGCAAGAGTTGAACTAAACTGGGTCACTCATTGACAAACATTTGAAGTGGAAAAAAGCATATAAGAGAAAATAAAAGTTCACATCACCAACTTTCTGAGTTAGTTATTGATTTTGTAAATACTTGCCAATATTTACAGCAATAAAAATAAATATTAATGAAATTTTAAATTTAGATATTTATTCGGTGAGCAATATGAAATATTTAGGCATATAAACAGATAGTCGGGAGGTACAAATAAACCACATAATAAAACAGCAAGGTGAATGTTACACAAGTTTAAATATCTCTCTCTGATATACTCAACAAATAAGAACACCCTATATATTATTGCATTTTTGAATTCTGCATAATTTTCAGAATCCAACGATGCCAAATAAGTGACATTTCCAACATCAATTTTTTTTATAATATCATTTTCAGTTTTCTATTTAAGTGTGCCATGACAGTTCCGACTTATTCTAAATGACCGGTGTATGCTACAAAAATCGAAATCCCGTTAAAAACGCTAAATTACGTGATTTATGAGCAAATAAAATTCACCAAAATTGTTTTTGGGGCAAAACTCAATTTTTTCAAATGGAACCATATTGGTACCGTGGTACCATTCATTAGTACTATTAATAAGGAATGCATTCATGTCGTACTAAAATGTGCGACAAATACGAACAAAACTACAGCTAAAAGAAAATAAGAAAATACAATTTTGTTCTAATTAAATCTTAAGAAGTAACTAAGGTGGCTTTGAAAACAATGAAACATTTAACTTGTCAAACATTTGTTTGTTTAACGGTGTTTTTATTGTATCTTTAAAAATTGTTTAACATGTTTGTTAATTGTGTTCAAAATGCTGCAAATTTATACAAGAGATGAAAAAGTGGACATGTTAATTGTTTATGGGGAAAGTAAAATAAAATGCAATTGCAACTATGGACCTTTATGGCCGACGATATCCTGTACCGTCCTAAAGTTCCAGGACGCTACAGAAAATATATAATTTAATTATGGGGTTCTTAAAACCACTATAATAGCAGATACTTTAAATTTGTTGACTTTTTGTTCACAGAAACCTAGAGCTGCCGAAGTCCTCATCCCCACTCAAAGATCTATCTTTAAAATATACACCGAGCGCCATCTGTACTTTACAAGCAAACTCAACCGATTCTTAACGAGTAGACTTGAATTAACTTTAAAATATACACCGAGCGCCATCTGTTATTCTACCAGCAAACCACCGGCTCTTACTAGTTAGAAATCTAGATAGTTTTGGTAAAAATTAAACAATAAACTTTAATTAATAAATTTGAAGCAATAGAAAATTAGTAACAAATAAGAATTACTAATGGGAAGTAAAATAGTGCAATAATTAAGTAGATTTGATAATAAAAACAGAATTTTAAGTAAATACTTTTTATCATTTTGCGGTTGGCAACGATTGAGAGCTATTTAAAGGAGACAATAAATTAGGCATTTCCGATTCTTGAAGCCAAGAACAAGACGTGTCTGTGCTGTCTTGCCGCAGATTTAAAGCCTCAAATTCCTGGAGATAGGTAATTAAATAAACCAATATCTACTAAATTATAATCACTGACATTTATTGATTAATGTATATGTATTTAATTTGTAAAATTGCCAGCATTCAACCCGATGTTAAGGGATATTTAATAGGTTAATTTTTGAAGCGCTTGGATAAAGATGCACGCGTGCCATAAAAAACAGCGTCAGTAGCTAAAATCTATGTTGGATAAGGAATTACATTTAATTCTGTTGCTTATTGTTAAGGGGAATTAATTGTGAATTTAAAGTTTTAAACGCGATTTAAATATAGGTTTGGGCAATAGTAGAACGCGGTTTTTTTAAATTTTGTAAGGTTATAAAAATATCTTGGAATTTGGTAGGGCATTTTTAGAAGAAACGTTAAGGTATTAAAGCATTACGTGGGGTATTAACGCACCCAGAGTGCCTTTTCAAACAAGTAAATGCAAGGTAGAGTAACACGATGGACTCTTTTAGGTGTGAGGTAATAAGTACCAGCTTGATGAGCTAGTAAGTACCAGCCTGAGGTATTAAGTAGCAGCCTGATGAAGTATTAGGTGCCAGTTTGAAGAGGTGGTAATGACCAGCCAAAGATAAGCCTTAGGTGTCAATTAAAGTGACCAGCTTGATGGTGATGGTCCTGTGAGGATAACCTTATTTAGCCCAGGAGGAAATTGTTTGCCCACATCCACACATGTCACTGGATATGGAACTTGTATAGCGACAACATATTAATCAGTCTAGTCTCAACGTTTATCAGTAAACGTAACAAACAGAGGAAGGGGAAGAAGAGATTTGAGTGGGACGAGGCGCTCTGGCAGCTTGTGTAACAGGATCTGTGGTGAGAGTGTCAATCTCCTTTGAACATCTACACGCTCAACTTCTTGTGGAATTTTTATTTAACATATAATTTTTAGCCTTCAGCAAATGTAAATTTTTATCTTTAACTTTTCATCGGCCGTCAGCCTTATAACATTCTTACTCCTACATATAATTTATGTAAGGAAGGTAGCTACCCTCTAAATTCAATTTTTTGTTAATAAAATATCTAAATTTATATCAAATATTTACCATTTCCAGTTTTGTCTTTAAAATTTTAATATACAACTTATTTTTCTTACTTTGTGTTTTTCATAATAAACTTTCTAAAAACTCATGATACCTATGTAGACATTAAGGCCACTGAATAGCCACAGTATTACATTTTTGAAAACCAGTAAGGCATAGGTATCGAGCAATTGGCTATTGGCGCCTAACAATTCTAAATTTTAATTAATTTTCGAACCATGACCCAGCCTCCACAAAATAAATGAGAACCGGGTAGTTTCATCGTTCCTATTCCACTCAGGGGCAGGAATTGATGTTACAATCCTGATAAACATTGTCCAGCGAAAAGTTATTTTAAACGTGTTGAAAACCAATTCCGAAAAGAGCTCAACAATGATCCCGAAGAAAACTTCATTATTGACGAAGGAATGGAAATTAATGTTTTAGCTCGAATAGAAGTTGATAAGACTGTTTCTTTAAGGCAAGTTGGGTTTTGAATTGAACATCAGTCACCAAACAGTAAGCCGAATTTTGCACAAATACTACTATAAATCTTTTAAATACCAATTGCACCAGCATTTGTACGAATTAGGATGGAATATTGCAATTTGATTTTGCATAATAACGTGCAGCCAAACATTAATTTTTTGGGACTGATTTTAGTTTCGGACGAGTCAAGGTGTACAAATTTGGGATTATTTAACCGACAAAATACAAAATATTGGTCACAAGAAAATCAAAATTTATTACTGGAGGGTAACTTTCAAGTGCGGTTCGGTTTCAATGTTTGGCTTGGAATAATCAGTAGTAGTATCATTGGTCCAATAATATTTGAAGGACTTCTGACTGGTGCCAGATACTTGAAATTCCTGGAAAATGAGATTGAGGACATTTTAGATGAGTTACCTTTGGATTTAGGACAGAGAATGTATTTCCAACAAGAGGACGCTGGTCCCCATGATTCAAGGATAGTAATTGATTGCCTTCAACGGAGATTCGGAGAAACCGTAATTTCGATGAATGGTCCTGTGAGTTGGCCTCCAAAGTCACCTGATTTAATGCCCCTTGATTTCTTTGTTTGGGGTCATTTAAAAAATATTGTCCATGCAACCGCCGTTACAACCCGTGAAGACCTGGAGCTACGGGTAAGACAAGCAATTAATAGCATAACGGCCCAGCAATTGGCGAACGTTCTTTGAGGAACAGCTATGCGAGTTCAGAAGTGCATCGACGTGTAACAAGGTAATTAGAATAAAACCGTATTTTCATATTTTCTTTAAGCTGTAATTTTGTTTGTATTTATCGCACATTTTAATATGACATATGAATAAATTCCTTATTAATAGTACTAATAAATGGTACCACGGTACGGTACCGATATGGTTCCATTTAAAAAAAAATAAGTTTTGCCCCAAAAACAATTTTGATCAATCTTATTTGCTCATGGATCATGTAATTTAGTGTTTTTAACGGGATTTCGATTTTTATAGCATTACACGGGTCACTTAGAATAAATCGAAACCGCCATGGCACACTTAAATTGAAAGCTAAAAATTATGTTATAAAAAAATTTGAAATGTCACTTATTTGGCATCGTTTTGTTCATAAAATTATGCAGAATTCAAAAATACAATAATATATAGGGTGTTCTATTAAAAAATCGAAAGTTAGTGTCACTTCCGGCGAAACCTGAGGTGAAAAAAATCAATTGTATGTCAAAAAGTGCCGCTTATTATCTATGTAGTATATACATAATATACACAATACCACAACGTACTTAACAAATGCAAGTATTTATAAGTAATAAATAATAATATCCACTCGCAGGGTTACCTTTTGAGGGTTTTGCTCCATTTATTTACTGTCTATTGTCAATATCAACACGCTGTAAATATGTGCTTGTTCGAAATATTGACACTTTGTGAAGTACTATAAAAACTGTGCCGCCTCTGGAAAGGGAGGGGATAAAGGTGATGAGTGAGGAACGGATGAATATAGGACAATGTTGAAGTAAGAGCAGGGAAGAACCAATGCTCATTAAAATTACTGATATATAAGTACCTCATAATTACATTGTAAATTCAAGCAATACATGTATTAAAATTTGCTTACACATTTTATTAGTATTACAAATAAGTGAAACTACAGTCCATTCAAACATCAACAGTGCTATTATATTAATAATGTATGTAAATATATTGTATTGCTAGTATCATTCTTTTCGTAAATAAATATTATTATTGTTATTATTATTTTGAAATATATGCGGAGACCTTTACAAGTCCAACTGTGATACTGGGTTATGATAACACTCCTAGGTGAATAATGTGTTGGTTAAGTCCTAATTTAAAACATTGCCGCATTTATATCCCTGTTTTCATTAATTTCGAACATTTTGGTTTATCTGTATATTGCGTTTTATATTTGAATGAATATTTGTCCGATAGTAATTGCTGCAATTCTGCTATTTATTTATCGTCCTCTTTCCTTTGATTTGTCGAATTTCATTTAATTAATTCTAACTATTTAATTCGGGCCATAAACAAATTTATAGCGAAATCATCAAAATTAACAAATGTGTATTAATCGGTGAAAACTATGAAAACGACATATTACCGATTTTAACCGTTTTGTATGTCATATTTGTTTAAATACTACGTTTAAACTAGCCCAAAGTAAATAAAATTATTCAAATGTGAGTTTGAGTTTTCCGCAATTAATTATCTATTTATTTGTTGGAATAAACATCGGAAAGTTCGAATGTCATTAAATTAAAATTACATTGCAATAAAACATGCATTTTTCTTTATTATTTGCTCCACGCGTATTATTAATTAGCATCCTATGAAATACAAATTGCAAATTTGTAATTAATAAATCAATTAAGGAAATTTTGTTTAGTTGCGGTTACTTTTGTCACTTTAAAGCCCTCGGAGTACACACCTATTTTTACTTCCACATGCACATAGTGGAGCGAAAGTATAGGGCAGTATAATAATCGTAAAAAGAATTTCAAACATTTTTCTTGTTGAAATACGTTTAGGATGTTTAAAAGTGAATTCTTTTTTGTTTGCTTAAAATTGTAATGAAACATATTCTTTATAGGATTTTGCAAACAGCAGGAAAAACTATCTATGAGAACAAGAAAAAAACCTATTTGTAAAATTATTGATACACATACAATCCTTGCAATTAAAATCCTAAAATGAATTTGTCTATCTTATTGGACAATTTTCATTCCCACGCTAGTTTTTACAGTCCATCATCTTTTGGAAAATTTTTCGTTCAAATGGATTCCATTTTCATGAAATCTATCATTCTTTTTATTGGAAATGCTTAGCCAAACATTAATATCAAAAGACTTGGTAATACTCTTGGTTTTTTCATGGAACATCGAGTGAGTGACTGTGCCTTTCTGATGAGCTCCAGAATAAGGGCGAAAAAAATTTCAAAGGCTAAGCATTTCCAAGAAATAGAATGATAGATTTCATGAAAATGTAATTCATTTGAATGAAGAATTTTCCAAAAGACGAGGTATGTAAATAAATTCATTTCAGTCCGTTGTTCTTATTTTAACTGAATCTTCATGGCCGTAGGGGGTTATGCGGATACTGATTTACTCTGCATAGCATAGCAATAAGAAAAACAAATTCATTTTAGGATTGCTAGCATAACCAAAATCCTATAAAGAATATCATTCATTACGTTTAGGATGTCATGAAAGGTCGATTTTCTAAATTAAGCGAAACAAAATTTGTATGTTTGTCGGTCTGTCTGTAACTTCTTTTGTGCGCGCGTCTTCTCTGGAACGATTTAAAATGCAGGCTTAAAATTTTATACACGTATCAAGAGACTTGATAGTGACTCGCACCAACTTTACTCTAACATTCTCCACGCTCACATATATAATAGCGAGCACCCGTGTATCTTTACAGGAATAATACCAATGTACTATAACGAGATCTGGAACTGGATTATATTTTTAAGTTATCCAATAAACGGTTGGGGAGTAAATAGGAGAGAATAAGTAAAGCAAGCTGGTAAAAGTACAGAAACTTGTGATTTTCTGTACTTCCTGTAAGCCAAAACCCCAGATTTTTTATAATACTCGCCTACTGCGAGAGTGAAAACTCCTTTATTCCTCGCATCTCCTTTATATCTTTAAAAGGCGTAATGAAACTCATTTTTCATAAAATATACATATAAATTAGTTGTCAAGTTCTGACACAACAATTTTTGCATTATTCAGTTAGGGCAATTTATTAATATAGGCACCTTTAAAATCTATTGCCATATATTCATCATAATCTGTCATATGGTAATCGAGAAATTAGCCTGGCATAAACAAAATATCCATCTAGAACATCCCCCATAAGCATTATAATCAACATTGCACAGAGTCGAGCATGCATATTGTTTAATAATTAAAGATACTAATGTTTCAATATCGATGGGCTATGAATTACCTATTAACTAATGAAATTGTTCATTTGGCAGTTTTTAATGCAAGTATATTACTTCCAGTTGTGTGCAGATAAATTTTTCGGTATCTGGTCAAGCCCAGCCCAGCCTTGACAGTATTAAATGAAATGCTCTAAATATGGTCAACTATGTAGTAGTAGTACTACTATTTGGTGCTATGGTTTACTGAGATGTCCATCTTATGCAAATCATTATCAAATATTTTAAATATGGAATGTACCGAAACTTTGGCTATTTATCGTGCTAAAACTAATGCTGTGCGAAATCAATACATAGATGCATTCGAATAATTGAAACGTTAGACAACAAGCATCCATTAACCAACCGCTTTTCCTTCCCAACCAAGAAGGAAACGCCATCATTCGTATATTAATGAAAATAATTCACAGATCTGGCATCTTTCGCAAGTATCTTAAGCGTATTGAAAATACCAGATGCAACTATCCTGCTCTAGGTCGAAGTCCTATAGGATCGTCCTATTGATATGCCTGCTAAATTACACCAAATTGTTTTCTGTATTTCATTTTTTATAAATGTTATTTTTAATAATCATTCTACGAAAAACTGAATAATTACATATTAAGTACCTTCGATAATATATCTCTATAATATAACCGTTGAGAGAAAGAATTAGAAAGAAAACGGTCTCAGAAGGCAACGATTAAACAGTTATCGGACGAAAATCAACTGTATGCGTGTCCAGTAGCATAAGAACGGGTATAGCAGGGGCTTCGGTAATTATGAACCTTCCCCGCATGTCCGTGGTCGGGTCGGCGAGATTCAACAACGGTCCACAAAAAAATTCCCACAAATCAAACGGTAAATCCTATTATGAATTTGAAAAAACCAACTATATCCTCGATAACAAGCGTACAACGTTTACTTCAGGGGTATTTTTCGAAAAATGAACAAGTTCGACTTATAATGAGTTAAAGGATTTGTGAATTGATACATTTCAGGGCAAGCCTTAATTCATTAAGGCGCTCCATAAGAAAGCATAGCGCAGACAATATTGAATAATAAAAAAAAATAAGTATTAAGATATGTACGTAATATTACGTGAAAACAAAGCAGACGTACTGTAAATTTCAAATATACAACTTTTTTTTTTTACTTTTTCGGAAAATCGCCCCCTGCAACCCCCCGTACTGGGAGATTTTTTCCACGACCAAGTAAAATCTTCTTCTCTGTTGATCTGGCTTCGTTTAAAATAGGTCGTAGCTTTTAGCAACACTGCAAACGGAATGACACAATAGAGGCAGCTTGTTATTCTACTACAAGGCCGGCGCAGCGGCCTAGACAGACCAGTCGCTCTCGATACGTTTTTCGTAAGATGGGTCCTATATCATACGCCCAGTAGTATTGTCAATACTAAAAAACTTTCGTTGTTATCTACAAGCCCTTAATGGCACATTATACAGTTGGTGAAGTCAATAGAAGCTGAAAATATGCATTATTGCTCAATGATTCCAAGAAGCTGTAAGTTTTGAGAATACATCTCGGAACATGTCAGGAACAACATACCAAAAGTTACCAACAATAGTCCTTAAGCGTCATTTGTTGTTAAACAAATTAGTTGCAAGATAGCAGTTTCTGTCAAAAATCTCTTAAAATATTTTTTCTTTTAAAAAACGAATTGAGCCGTTTGAAAGTACGGAAAATTTTATATCAAGAATGTATATGAAGTTTTTGTGTACGATCAAAAATGTAGACTCCAGATTTTTTTTATTAGCGCACGAAAATGCTTGTAACTTTTGAACTAATTATTGAAATTGAGCTCAACAACGCTTAATTTAAAGAAGAAATATGTGACAATTCTATTATCATATTTTCAAATATAAAAGTTAATACATATTAGGAATTATAATAAAAATAAACTGCTTTATTTGCTGAGTAACTTTACATTAGTTTTAGCATTGTCAACGTATATAAAGAACAGACATACATACAACTCACAACAAATACATATAAAATATTTTAGAAGATACACTTAGGGCTAAAATGACAATCACATACACTACTTTTACAAATTTATAATAAGACAATATTAAGTTTTATAAGTTAAAATAATAAATATAAGGTAAATAAAAAGGTAAACTACCGAAAAATTAATGAATGAAGTTAAGACACAGTAAATAATAAATATGTATAATTGAAGACTGTTAATTATGGTGTATCAAATACTTTATCAAAATATTCTTCTATACTGTATGGTACTAGAGTGGTGAGTAGTTCTTTGATCTCTATTTTGAATTTGGAGAATGATAATTCCTTTATTTTGTTAGGCAATTGATTGTACATTTTTATAGCCATATACAAAAAACTTTTATGGGTTTTTTCTAGTCTATATTGGGGGAGAACTAATTCGTTGGATTTTCTAGTCTGATACTTATGGTTGATACATTGTTTCTGAAATTGTTGTTCATTTTTTTATGTAGATTAAACAGTGTATAATGCCGGGAACGTTAAAATTTTTAATTCAGCAAATAGGGGCCTACAAGTAACACGTGATGTATTGTTAGTCATTGCCCTAATTGCCATTTTTTGTAATAGAAATATCCTACTCCATTCAGTCGAATTTCCGAATAAGTACACCATAAGACAATTGTGGTTGAAATAGTCCGATATATGCTATTTTACTTATTTCTATTGGGACATATGAAGCTATTTTACGTAGTAGGAATACTAGGCTTGACAATTTGTTAGCTACCATGTTGATGTGGTCTTTCCAATTTAAACTTTTGTCTAAAATTATACCTAGAAATTTTGTGGATTGATCATCTATAGAATTTCTTAACGTAAAGCGTATATGTATTGTTTTATCTTTGTTAAGAGATAATCTATTGGCAGCGAACCAGTCGTCAGCACGAGTTTGAGCTGAGGCATGAAATTCATTTAACTCTGTTATATCTGTCCCTCTACTATACAGAATGGTGTCGTCAGCATATTGTGTGCTATTTACATTGTTCATATAATTTGAGAAATCATTCACATATATAAGAAATAGGAGTGGACCTAGGATGGAGCCTTGAGGAACTCCTGCACTTACTAACATAGTTGACGACCTCTCACCATTACAATCGACCACTTGCACTCTATTTTGCAGGTAGGTTATTATAAAATCAAGTGATGGACCTCTTATACCGTAGTAAGAGAGTTTTTCTTTTAAGATATTGTGACAGACGCAATCAGATGCCTTCGAGAGATCACAGAAAGTAGCGGATAATATTTCGCCTCTCTCGAAAGCATGTAATATATCTGTGACCAATAGTACATATATGAAATCCGAATATAAATTTCCCTGGAAATCGGTAAAAGCTCTATCATTTCTAGGATTTTTAAGATAAAAACCTGGAACTTGCATATACTACTTTTGTAGTAATGTATAAAAAGATCCTCCAACAGGTGCAAGAAATCTCAAACATTTATTTTTAAACACTTCCAAAATTTCAAAATTTTGAGAAACTGATAAAATTTGGTATGTATAATTAACTGTAGCCACCTATTACTCTGGTTTAAATCGCATTATTAGATTTCTGTAGGTGCTATTTTTAAAGTTTGAACTGTGTACTTTAAGATTCCTCAAGAGGATATACCTTAAAAATTAAATTAATCCTTACAATTTTAGAAAAATAAAAAAAAAAAATTTTGCTGGAGAATTCGTGATATTAGGGATAAAGGAAATGTTAATAACTTTTATAATAAATTTATTCAGATTACCTATCCAGCATATATTTATAGTAGGACCTCAAATTAGAAATCTGATGTAAAAAAGTTTATATGTACCTATATAAATATATAATACTATTCTTTTCACGAAATATTAAAAAAATCAAGTTTGTTCAGTAAATCGACTCGATGTTGATGTTTGTAAAATTATTATCATGGTAATCCAATAGCCACAACAAAGTTAACAGCGTTAAACAAAACAAAAAAAAATATCTGGAGTCCACATTTTTGATCGCAGAAAAAAAATCATATACATTTTTTATGTGAAATTTCTCGTGATTTCGAATTACATATTTGCCAAAAATTGGTACTTTACAACTAATTTGTCTAATAACAAATGACGCCCAAGACCTATAATTCGTGACTTTTGGCACATTGTTCCTAACATGTTCAGAGATGTATTCTCAAAAGTTACAGCTTCTTGGAATTTTTTCGAAGTGAAAACCTCTATTGATTCCACTAAATATAGTAATATTATTGACTACCTGTACCTTTTATCTCTCTGAAATTGTGATTCTGCACATTAACCCGTTTTATTTTTTAATGTTTGACGGAAGAACAACGTAAAAAAATTGGTAGCGCCCAACAAAAATATTTTACAGTTTTTTGCCTTTATAGTACCAATTAATTTACCTTTTTGTTCTGCTTAATTGATGAAATAATTATACCTATTAATTTCGATCAATTTCTCAAAATGTCTCTTACATAGTGATATAAAATTTCATTCCATTTTACGATTCTAAGGTTTTAAGCAAGTTTCAAATATAACAATGGCACTCACAATAGAAACAACGGTAGCGGCCATAAATAAAATAATTTATTAACATAAATAACTATATACAACATACAATAAATTACTCATTCACCTTAACGATGGTAATACTGGGCTGGAGCACTGTAAGTTCCTAATTTAGCCACAGGAGCAGCATAAGCCACGGGTGCAACCTTAGCCACAACTGTCTTGTGCCCAAGTGGTTCTCTGTGTACGACAGCGTTGAATCCGTTGTGAGGATCAGAGGTATACTCCACAGTGCGTTTAAACCCATCGGCATCGATGAGGGAGTAACTACCTTGAACGACGTCTCCATCGCGGACTTCATGTTGGCTTTTGCTGTCCCCGGTTAGACCATCTTGAACTTCGTAGGCATAGTTATACTGCGGATGGGGATCGTATTCTTCTGCTACTACTGTCTTGGCTAGGGGAGCTGCGAATTTGGCCACAGGGGCGGCGTAAGCCAAGGGAGCTACTTTGGCCACAGGAGCGGCATAAGCCAATGGAGCTACTTTAGCCACGGCTGGGACAGCGTAAGATAGGGGAGCTGTTGAGAGGATGCCGGCTTTGGCTACTGCCAAGAATGCGGCGAATGCAAAAAGCTGTAAAACATTAATATTTTAAGTTATTTTGTTCTCTACCTATCTCTTCATCAAATTAATGTTAATCGTTAGAAGAATTTTTTCATATGTATTTTTTAACTTTTTGTTTTTATATATAAATTATCGTTCCAATATTTAAAATATGCCCCCTGAAGGTCCCTATATTTATGTATGTGTATATACGATAAATTAATTTATTTGCCAAATTAAAATTTTTACAAAAATTTACATAATGCACGGAGGGTGTTCACAATTAAGAACTATTCTACAAGTAGGTAATCGAGCTAAAAGAATATGTCGAAATTTGTCTATTAAACATTTATTTTAAATTGGTTCCTAAAACATATTAAATAAAATAATAAATTTCGACACAACCCTGATAACAACAAACGTCCCCAGGACGTTCAATTAGGTCCTCGTTAGGTCTGAACGTCCCGGGTTTATATGGTACGTCCCAAGGACGTCCGTTTGCTATCGTCCCTAAAACGTCCTGAATAAAACGTTTTAAGGACATCCTGCTAGAGTCTAGTCAAGACAAACCTAAACAAATTTGTGAAACAGCCTCTAGGAGTGATGTTTCTTTTGAGCAGATGAGGATATGATTAAAAAAAGAAATTAAAAACTGTAAGAATGAAATTAAAATCCTTAAAAAGTTTTACTAACAAAATTTCTTTTGATAACAAAATATTTTCATATTTCATGGTCCATTTAAATTTTGTCAATTTGATTTTTCTGATTTCAGAAATCTTATATTCGTTTCAACTATTTTTTTCAACTTTTTGACAGTACAGTGTAGTTATTATACTACTATCCTCTATATTAGTGGGCTACTATCATTTAGTACGAAAATATCGCAGTGAGAATAAATGGAAATACCTACTGGAATGAATAACAATTAAAAATATGTTATAAGTTCCTATAAAGTTCTTTTATTTTAAAATTCCGGCCAAACGGGAGTTTCGGTTAGTTTAGTTGCTCAGTTGCTGTCAAACTATGGGAATTCAATTTGACAGCCTTATGGTGATTGCATTGCATCATTTTTATTTTTTCCGCACACTGCCACTAGTCACTTTTAACGGCTACAAAAGAAAGTACCAAAAATAGGTAAGTCTATTTAATTGATTTATTAATATATAAGTATATTTAGATCGATATTTTATTCTAGATAAATTTGGTGCTGCTTATTTGTAGGTTATAGCCTGCCACCACCCCCGCTCTGTTAAAATTCTATGGGAGGTCACCTGTGAACCTGGGTATGTAGTTTTTAGTTGTTTATCATGGAGCGAACTTATTCACGTAAAAGAAGATTGTTGGTGAAACATTATAAATACAATACTTTGCGAGGGAAGTAAAAATTGAAAAGAAGTACCTACTCACTGTGTTAAACGAAGTGTTATATATGGTTCGACATCTCTGATGAACAAGTGGAGGTGATGAAACTTTTAATAGGTAAGGTTTGATACATCGAGTAATAAAAACATTTGCCAGAAAACATCAACAAACTTACTAAAGTACCTATATTTAGGGATTTCAGTAAATTAATATGAGGAAAACACTAACAAAGGTACTTTTTGAGGAAAATTTACAAATCTGTAACTTATATGCCCTATTTGTTATATTTTTTCTGAAATTATGCTGTACACGTACATACGTACGTACAAAAACTTTTATACATCATCAATGTTCAACCTAATAAACCTGCTTCTAACCGTAAATCCTAATGCATCTTAACCCATAGCCATTTTCTTTACTTGAATTCTGTAATAATATTGGCAAAAAATATAACGTTAAACTTATAATAATGTTATTAATCTGGTAGCATTAGTCACAACATATATTTCTGCTTCTCTCGGTCTTTGGTATTATTTGTAGAATCGATCATTCATATAAAGAGGTGTTCTTAAAATTTTTAAATGAACAAGGGAACCTTCCAAGTGCAAGTCAGTTAAACAAAAAAATTTTCACATTTAAACTGTGATTTTTTTTTTAAATAGGACACCAAGAAAATTATAACAATGTTTTTTTTTAATATAAGCTTGCCATCAGGTGGCATATATTAGTCTTAATGTTTTTTGCCAAGATTTCATCTGAAATGTTAATTTTTCTTTTATTTGCACAGGGGCTGCTGAAGTCGCTAACGCTTCAAAGTCTTGGAAGGACACCGAAATGGCTATTACATTGTGATTGAAGAGGGCAAAAGAAAGAACAGAGATGGTGTCAAAAATGAGAGAATATTAGAAAATAATATAAACTAAGATAATTATAAAAAGACGAAGTGTGCAAAACGTTAAGAGAAGGTGAGATATACATTTATCTTACGTTTTATTGCACACTTGGCTTATTTCTTATAATATATATAACTTTTAAATCCCATAAAAATTATGGTTGGACACTTGAATTTGTAGAGTAAGAAGTTAATTTTAAAAAAATACAAATGCCATAACTTATTTTTCAATAGCACAATAGAAATAAAATGTTCTCATAAATTTGTCATTTGGTGTTGATAAATAAAAATACCAAGTATTAAAATCAATCTATTTGAATAATTTTTCTACATGGTAATTATATGTTGTCATTTTTTTATCTTTTTGGCTTTTCTAACCACATTTATTCCATTCGAAATAGAATCCAATCACTGGATTCTATTTCGAAAAGAATGCATGTGGTTAGAACACCCAAAAAGGAACATAAATACCCTCTGCTGTGAATACACCTTAAAAGTGGTGGAGGGGGAGGTATCTATATGTTTTGCATAGTATGTCCCAACAACGTTTTCAGGACGTCCTCTCTAGACCTACATACGTCCTGGGTGGGACGTCCTCGGGACACCCCGTTTTGCTGACACGGAACGTCCCTCAAACGTCCTCGGTACGTCTTACGTCGGTAGAGTACGTCCTCGGGACGTTTTCATGTCCTGTGAGTACGTTCTTGGGACGTTTTCAGGACGTCCATGTGCTATTAGGGAACATCCGCCATGTGTTGTGAAAAAGATGAAGACTAAAATTTGATAGAAGCAGTTACAGTTATTCGAATTTAAATAATACAAAGCATTAATACTGAAAATAGTTAATAATTTTAAATATTCCATAGACAAAAATGACATTGTCGTAAATGTCTCGAATTAAAAAGAGCACTTGAGTCAACAAATAACTTTTACTAAATAATCCAGTATTTTGGGATTGTTGATACGGTATAACGATGGTTTAAATCCTATCTATATAGATGGAAGCAACACACCAAAATAATAATTAATATTAAGTCTAAGAAACTTTTAAACGTAGAACAAGATTTATTAATGATATATTCCTAATTGATTCAGAAGAGTGTAGGATAGACCTCTTTGCGAACGATACTATTAATATATTTATCTGGGTCTGATGTGAAGCATCGAACTACGTTGAATTTTGCCATTCATTCATTTATATACTGACCTCAAAATCAATATTAGAAAATAGCGTTAAATTAACCGGGTCTATCGTTGGCAAAGAACCCTCATATGCTGTTGTACCTTTCAGTAAATTTTCAATATTTTACATTATAGCTGCCCTATTGCATTCGCTATTTTTAATACAGTACAGTATTAGCTGCTAACTGCCAATTTTAGCAATTTCTGTGAAATTATCACCAGCGCATCCGCCATACTCTCTCATAGAAAAACTTTCCGAATATGGGACTAGCGCCTAATCATACTCTGCAGTTTAGTAAAGAATTTAGTTGAAATTGCTTCCTAAGTGATAAGAATCAATAGGCTTCTTCGGCATTTTTTTTAATTCATAGATCGAAAATGCAAGTGCACGAAATCACAATTTTATTCTTTTAGAGTCTTAAAAACAATTACAAACCTCTACCTCGCATAAATGGGGCTTGGCCAGGCGCTACGTCACTATACGCATAGACTCGGCGATCTCAGTTAACTTGGTGCTTTTTAGTTGTATAATTATAGATGTTTACGAAGTATTGTTTGTGTTACATACTTCCTTGTTTGATTCAATTTAATTGGTATGTTCGTAAATTATTGTAAAATATTTGTAATTTATTGTATTCACTTGACATATTCTGTCCAATTTTTGTAATTGGCACACAGAATTAAATAAATCTATCTATCAATATGAGTAAAAGAAGAATGTTAAGTATTAAATATTTCCAGAATGCATAAATACAAGTAGTTAAAATTATTTATTTGTTTACCATCCGGTCAAAAGCTAAGAAGAGCATGGAAATGTGGCTTTTCGAGCGCTCGGTTTTTCGGGATGGGACCGGTGCCGTTCGGTTCGGGAATTAATTGTGATTGTGTTAGGTTGAACTCGGAGAGGGTATTTCTAATGGATTTTCCGCAATTAACGAGCGAAAGTCGGCTATCTCTCTCGCCTCTCATTTTTAGGAACAGGCATTGGAGGGACTGTACGGGAGTACGATTCCCGTTTCATAGAGATACAGAACGAGCTTGCACTAGACGTATTTATTTAGCTACTTTTCTCTCGCTCGCGTCGAGCCGAATTTTCAATTCGGCCCATACAACTTGGTATCAGGATAAAGCTCCAATATTCCTCTTTCCATAGAGACATCGCGAGCCCTTTCACTCCAAGTATTTATTTAGTTATGAATTTTTAAGCACGGACGGTTTTCCATTTTTACGAAAATAACCACGTTTCTTTCGCACAGGCCGAGCCGAAATTCCGGTTTTCACTATGAGATTTATGATGTCGATAAAACGCCGATCTTCCTTTTTCCACAGAGACCAAGAGCGATCCGCCACTCCAAGTATTAACTTAGTTACGACCATAGAAAAAATTGATTTTTCTAAATTCTCTAGGTTACATTTCGACGCGTCTAAAAAAGGCATCTTTCTTTCGCTCTTACCGACCCGAATTTCCGATGTTGCCTCTATAACTTGCCATCAAGATAAAGTTCCAATCTATCTCTTTCCATGCAGATGTCGCGCACTCTTCTACTTGACGTATTTATTTAGTTGCGAATTTTTGAAAAATCGATGTTTTTCAATATTTACGAAAAAAGCCATTTTTCTCCCGCCCGTGCTTACTCGGATTTTCGGTTCCACCATTGCCCATTGGTATAAGGACAAAACGCCAATCTTCCTCTTTCCATAGACACCTAAAACGACCTTCAACTCAACGTATCTACTTATTACTGAACGACTGTTAGTGGTCGCGGTGTCTCATTAGATCTCCGAGTTCAAAGTTGCATACAGTGACGTCACAAACGGGCGCACTGTTTTTGCAACTGTTACTAATTTCAACCCCTTATATCTCTAGAAGGAGTTAGTTAATAATATGAAATATAAAGTACATAATAAGAATATCGAGTACTATATTAAAACGTATAGATACCATATAAAAAGAGTATCAAGAAACAAGCCTATTGAGAACATCCATCTCTTTAAATTTTTTTAGTCAGTTATAGTAGTTACCTGACGTAAGTTTATTTTTAGTTTTACTCTTTCTTATCTGGTTCAGAATTAGATCACTACACAATGATATGAAAATTATATACTCTTCGTTTTCGTATTCGCGAAGAGTATCATACTCTGCTATACTCTAAACTTTCAAAATATTTTTCTATTAAAGATATTAGTGTCATTTTTAATATATTTGTTGACAAAAAGAAATTTTAGAAAAAATAAATTACAGTGTTATTAATGAGGCATATCTATCCTTTTTTCAAATATGTAAATGTTTTACTTTAATTTGTATGGGTGATCATTTGTTTTTATAAAGAATACTACAACATAAATACTCATTTGTCAGACTACTGAAAACTATTACTATTAAAAATATTCAATAACATGGGCAACTAAATTGTTAACAGTGCTGTAACATACCTTGAAAGCCATGCTTATTGCTTAACGATTGTTCAACAACTTTTTCTAATGATACATGTTTCCAAGCTCGCTTGAACTTATATACCCCACAGAGCACTCTTGCTACGATTAATTCATTTCGTAACATGTAACCATGACCCTGCAAATAATTTCTTTCTTTGATAAATTATCTGATAATTCCTTTCATATGGGAGTATATGGATCGGGCAGTCATTGACATACAAATCGATAGAAAGGTACGTGGGGTTGTTGCGAACAATGTTCTTTTTGTTGAGATTGATGGATGCGGGCTGAATCAAACGTTGTGTACCTTAATATGGGACCATCAGGAAAAAATACAGTTGATTTAAAGGCGAGTAAATGTGGAGAAATAAAACAACGCTGAGGAGCTTTTAATCCAGTTAAAATGCCAGTTTTGCTGTGAAATTGGAAACCAAAACGAGCTTACCTTACCGGTACGTTTTTTGGGTCGCTGAATCAAAAAATCGGGGTCCCGAGAGCTGGACTCTGTCCGTTCACCCTTAATTTGCAAAATACACCCCTTTTTAGGGTGTTTTTGTGAAATATTCTGCACTTACTTCATAAATACTAACAAATTCATGTATTTGAGGTCTCAGATTACATTTTTTGGGTTGCTGAATACAAATTTACGGGTCTCGAGTATTGCCACCACCCTTAAATTTGCAAAAACTACCCTTAATTAGGGTATTTTTGCAAGATTCTTAGTAAACTGTATCCTACGTGTAAAAGTTTGTTGAAATACAGTTTACTAAGAATCTAGCAAAAATACCCTAATTAAGGGTAGTTTTAGGAAATTTAAGGGTGCTGGCAAGGTTTTTTGGACTCGGGACCCTGAAATTCGTAATCAGCGACCCAAAAAACGTATCCTACGTGTAAAAGTTTGTTGAAATACAGTTTACTAAGAATCTTGCAAAAATACCCTAATTAAAGGTTAGTTTTTGCAAATTTAAGGGTGCTGGCAATACTCGAGACCCATAAATTTGTATTCAGCAACCCAAAAAACGTAATCTGAGACCTCAAATACATAAATTTGTTAGTAACCCCCTAAAAAGGGGTGTATTTTGCAAATTAAGGGTGAACGGACAGAGTCCAGCCCTCGTGACCCCGATTTTCGGATTCAGCAACCCAAAAAACGTACCGGTAAGGTAAGCTCGTTTTGGTTTCCAATTTCACGCCCCCCCCCCCCCCCCTCGCATTTTAACTGGACTATTTAGTCTTATTTTAGCAAAGAGAATTCTAAGGCGACTGCATGCCAGTGATTTAATCTAGTTTGGCTAACGCCGATGTTTTGATATTTATATGTGTATTTATTGCCTCAAATTAATGTTTGAAAATAAATATATGAAACAACACTGATGTAAAGGATATACAGGGTGTCTCAGCTCTATTTAGACAAGCATTATCTGTAAATCGGTAAACATAGAAAGAAATGTTAGTTGGAAAAGTTATTCTGCTTAAAAAGATGCATTTAATCAAATAATTTTCAAATGTGCAAGGCGCCTTAAGATTGCGGCAGGTTATGAAACTTTACTTTTTCAAAATGGAACACTGTATATTTTTGTTTTTGTATACTTCCTTTATTTCTGAACAGATTTTATTAACCATGTCCCATACCCATCATTAACGGTTTACAATAGTATCAACGGTTTAATCTTGATTTCACAATTTTCCTAAACCAATAAGACTGGCCTTGAATACATACAAAAGTAGAAAGTATTAAATGTAATTATGTGGCAATTTCACTGACAGTTGTTAATTTTAAGACTTTATTTCATTTTCAAATCATAAATATGCCGTCACTGTTTACATCTAATGAATACGTTGATATTTTACTTATTTATGACGGGTGTAGAAGAAAGTCACGAGCCGCCAAAGAAGTACTACGTGGTGGCAGTAAAGTGAAGCACCGCAGCATAATTCGAACATTGTAACACGTTTACTGACTGAGATATTTGAAGGGAACTGAATTGGGACCTGTTAAGTGGCCTACACGATCACCTGATATGTTGCCCCTCGATTTTCTCTTGTGGAGTTGTTTAGAGCAAGTTTTATACACTAAGAAACCAAATAATCTTAATGGTTTAAACAACAGGATAATTCATGCTTCTCGCTAAATAACCCCAGAATTTATAAGGAATTTTTGCACACGAGAAATTTTAAGGAGGAATTAGTCGTGTCAAATAGAATATGGGCAACAATTTGACCATCTTTTATAATAATCGTAATTGTTACTGTTTCTTGTATTGCATTATTCCTTGTGATTACGTTAATAAAAAAATATTATCCCAAAAGTGTAACTGCTAATATGTCAACAATGCTTAATGATAGTTATAGGACATGGTTAATTAAATTTGTTCGGAAATAAAAAGATAATCCAAAATATAAAAATATACTATCTGAAAAAGTAACATTGCTTAACCAGCCGCCTTTTTAAGGTGCCTTGTATATTTGAAAATATAATTTTTCCACCACTTTGGACGTGGATATAATCGAAAATTCATATGATTTGACTAAGTCAAAAGTCGCCTCAAAAGACGTATCACATGCTGCCATTATAAAACATTGATGGAATCAGAACTTTAGCAAATGATGTCTGAATGCAACGGCTATGTAAAAGAATGTACATTTAAAAATTAAAATTGACCTCTGGTATTTTTTTCAAAAATAGTCTTATAATTAGTATTCTCCATACCTACTCTAGACGTATACCATACATAATAGGGAACTAACTAATATTTAGTAGTTAGCTGTTTCAATTTTTTTTTTCGCGAATTATCCAGATTTCTGAACTATAGTACAAAGTACGCAACACGAAGCGGTGTTCAAAGAGAAATACATAAAATAATAATTGTTCGGATCCACTTTGTCCAAATCCGAGATTATTTTGCGCTCATTATATTCGTCGATAATTCAGAGGGAATCATTTTCCCTTTTTTTGCCGAGTAAAATTTAGTTTTATCGAAAGCAATAAATATAACAAGAGTTTTAAAATTGCTGAAACCGCTGATGTGGCTGTATTAAAGGAAATTAAAGCAAAAAGGTAGACTGAACAAACTCTTAAGACTTACGAACATTTAGAAGAATTAAATACGCTTGTGCTTGTAGGAAAACCACGAATAAACTGTTTAATTTTTGTTTATGTAGTATTAATTGGTTCATTCTGTTTTCTTAGTTTATGTAAAATCCTTTACAACATAGAAAGAGCACAACATTTCTTTCTTAAATACCACTACATTTTTAACAAATTTTAAAAATTTTAAAAGAGGAGGATGTTCTAAATTCGACTCGTATGTATGTTTTTCTTTAATATATAATTCTTTAATCATTATCTCGGCTTCTATGGAAATTATAGCGAACTGTAGAGTAGCGGTAGCCAGTCCAAAATTAGTTTTACGAAGCTGAGACTAGTCTAAGGTGAGTAGAAATCGAAAAAAAAAAATTGTTTTCGAAAAGTTGGCTAATGCGTTATTGACAAAATTTTATTAAAGTTGGTAGCTATATGTTTTCGAAATAACTGATACTGAATATGATGTCAAAAGAGATATTTTTTGTGGAAACTAAATGGTGAATAAAATACAGTTTGAAAAAAATTATCACATAGTTTCATTCATTGCGGATTACAGACACACATGCTTTTACCTCGTTTGTCTGCGAAGACATACTGACATACATTCGCTCGTCGCAGGGAGCTTTTTTTGTAAACGTTCCACGGGTAAATATCCATTTGCGGTGGAAATATAAGTACCCTGTCTCGTGGTAGAAAGCTTTTTACAGTAGGTTATGAAAAAGAGACCCGAGAGAATATTTTGCACACCCTGTATATTAGTTTGTTTTTGTAGTAATTACTTACTCTAACTGCTCTCTACTTCATTACCTACATTTAATACCTTTCCAATTTTACTTTTATATTTTTTAAATTTTAATAAAGAAATAAACAAATAAATAAACTAATGCTACAAATTAAACAAAACTTATCTCCTTTCAACCTCAGCTGGCTGTCTATATTGCCCTATAAACACATATGCTGCTCTCATCCATTTGAAAAGGGACGCTGTACCGCACTAATATAGACACTTGTTTATTTTATTTTTGGTACTGTTAACAAACACTTTACAGTGATTTTTCCAATTATTAATTCGGTGTGTACTTTGTTCTTCTATTATTATATTTCATTTTACGCAGAATTTTTTAATCTACCAATGACTTGAATTTTATCGAGTTGAATGAAGTTTTAACTGGTTCTTTTGGCGTTTTCATGAAAAGCCTCACTGAAATCGTGTGTTCTAAGGTGGTTACGAGGGTGGCTGATGCCAAAAATTTTATTGTTGTTGTACACACACTAAATCACAATTCTATTTTGTCAACACGTTTAATAATGGAGTTGTGGTGGTGGGGGTAATAGATGTCATAAATTTCCTATAGTATTTTTGACAGTACCGGTAATAAACTGATTAGTTGCCAGTCTTGCACAGATTTATCACTTTAGGAACTAGACAAACTAGGGAACTCCATTTTCTGATAAGGTTTCTAAATATACATTTATTGGACGAATTATGTGATACAATATGGTAGAAATTCATAACTTAATCATGAACAAACTAACTTTGTCGGACCTTAAGCTGCCAATAGCTTGTAAAACAACTTCAGGACCATCTAATCTACGATTTGATTAACGATACGCCATTGCGGGTAGGTAGTGCTGGTTGAAACAATCTTAAATTAGTGGGAGAGCGAAAATCTGCAACGAACGTATGCCGCTGATAAGTTTCGAAAATTGATATCACGCTACACATTATTAAATGTCATGTTTATTAAATTCTCAAAAAATCTGGTTTAAGAATCATCTGGATCTGGAAAATATGGCATATATTTTACAAAGAATATATTGTTTTCATAAATACAATAGTTTGGGAGATGTCGTTGTGTAAATGGAAAAGTGGACGAAAAATAATAAATTTTCAGTTGTGGTCGAATTTAGAAAATGAGAATTTTTGTTTTTTTCTGTCTTATAAGCCTAGGTAAAAGTTTTTTTGTGTATGTATTTTAAAAATAGAAATTCTACAGATGTTAGAGACTTTATCACCTGGCGTAGTTAGTTAGAAAATTTTGATTTGTGCCTTTATATTCATGACGATTTTATTACAAGTGGATTCGTAATCTACAGGGCATAAGTAACAAAGCACATCTGATACGGTTATACATTTTACTCTAAAAGTGCCAACGGGCTGAAATTAAATTGCGCTCTACTATAAATCTGTTATAGATACAGTGTAAAGTTTTATCCTCGCAGTTATGCATATAAAATAAGTGCTAATAGCAACCAGATCGTATAAAGTGGTAAAAAATTAGCTTACGTTGCTTTGACATGAGAGAAGATTTAAATTTTTTTATTCCTTGACACAATAATTTTGATTCAGTAAGTAGTACAATTGTGATCGCTTTTCTCTTATCGATGTCAAATAAATTATCGTTTGTGAAGTAAAAAAAAAATATTTTCTTTTATATTACTTTTTGTGCGTTCATTAACATAATACTAATTGGTGGAAAGTACTGATTAATTTAATATAAGTCGATTAGGCTCTGGCAAATTACGTAATTAAGGGCGCAAGGACAATGAAGCCCAATTAATAACCTAATTTAAAGTTTGCGGTTTAGAACTCTGATTCGCATTTTATTACGCACAAACTAATTTCGTATAAAATTAGAGAAGTTTTTCCCCAAAAATTATTTTAAAATGATTACGAGAAGACCACATTTCAAGGAAATTAATTTCTGATTTAGGTAGATTAAATCATTATGAGGCAGGCGTTAAAAAATTGAATTATACGAAAGGAAATTGAGTTTATAGCTGTAATTCGCGAATTTCACCACGTTCTACGTTTATGTCAGTTGGATGCTTCTTAGAAACTGTTAATTTTCGTCATATTACGTAAACTGCTAGACAATATGTAGTTTTACGCAACAGAACTAGCATATTTCAGTACTCAGAATATTTGGATTAACATCATAAAACTTCTTCACCTCATAACGGGAATGAGTGTGTGGGTGATAGTAGAAGTAAGATATATGAAAATTCGCCTGAATGAAGATGAGCGAGAGTAGAATTTTTTTATGGAATTGACTATAAATATACTTACCTTTTCTATAATGTGTTTCTTTACTGGGTTTTATATGATAATAATTGACTGAGATACAGCAATTTAAAATTTCCTTCATATTTTTTCATTTCATTCACATTTTGCAAGTTAAACACCAAAAACTCAATTTTTATCGTATAGCACAAAAAGATATCTTGATATTTTTTGACAGTACATATTTTTCAAGCAAGAGACGAAAAGCCATAAATCCGCCGATATTGATCTTTTTTGAATATGTTCCTCCCACCATGAAGCTAGAGACGTCAATTTCTTCAATGGTGAGTATTTTTATAGACAATTTCACACAAAGATACCGCTGCCTAAGGAATCAGTACTTCCACATCCAGATTTTTTACCCAAGTCTCCTTAAATGAAAACGTTTTGACACTATATTGCACTCTAGTAAGTGGAAATAATTGCTCATAAAATTTTAATTATGTAATTTTTGAAATCGTCCTACACGAGTTGGTAATGAGGGTACCTAATTTCCAAAAATATTTTGAGTACATTGACCCTGACCATGACCCTGTTACACCCGGTATGTTTGAGTTATTTTTAAATGGCTGTGTCTCATTTTATACTTTTCTAACACGTACAAACTTAGTCCCATGTTACCTAAGATTGAATAAATCTGCTATTATAACACCTCATTTTTAAGTAGTTGTAAAGTTTATACACAAATAGGTACATACTAAAATAATTTTCTTTGTTTCAGGTAAGTGATCATATACAATTACACCCCTGGTCATCTGCAAGTAGTAAGTAGTAAGCGGCTAATAGGGTATATGGACGAGTAAAATTGGGAAGCAGTCACTTAGTTTCCGAGAAAAAAAAAACTGGCGTAGAACCAAACCAGACTCGGTGCGATTCTTTAATTAGGTCATCGTGTACATGAAACCACTTTTCACGACATTTTCTGGTGGTCAGGAACTTTTTTATTTTGAAAAAACTGTAAAAAAATGATTTTTCCATGAAACATGTTTTTTAACGTCCCCACCGTTATATCTTTAAAAATAATTGTGCTATGGAACTGATTTTTTTTTTAAATTGAAGTAGACACAATAACGCTTCCAACTATGTACAATGTGATTATAAAATATATTGTTTCTAATTGTTAAAATAATAGCAAACTTAAAGTTCTTATTTTCGTGAATGTATTTTTCGGCAATCGAGAAAAATTTTTATTTATGAAAATATGTATATACATGCTGTGAACAAATTGAAGCCAATATATGAAAAAAGTTTTTAGAATCATAATTTTTAATATGCAGGTTATAGTATGTAGTCAGCGATTTTTTTAAAACGGGCTAAAACATATTCTTGCGCGCCCGGCTCTCATTATTCTACTTACCGCCTGCGGACGGGTGTTGTGTACTAATCGGGTTTTTATTAACAGCTCCAAAATAGGTACGAACCTAAGGTATAAACCTACCTTTTGTTGTTTTAAGGTAAGACATATTTAAAAGCAGGTAAATATAAATCATTGTTATAAAGTAAGTACCTACCTAATAAGTAGATTATTACACATTTTTTATTGAATTAAACCAAGACGCAGGAATAAAACAACTTTATTTTTTTGCAACTATTTTTCTATTGACAAATGAGTATTTAGTTACGTAGGCCCTGCGTTAAAAGCATTCTAGTTCGTCTACATTCATCGAAACCTTTAAATAACAGTATTTTAAGTACGACCTTTACACTCATTACAACATTTTAGGCATTCTTTAACACAATCATATTTTCGATTTTCACAATTTTTATCTGAACAATAAATACTTAATGAAAATATTGTACAAACATCGTCACTTAAATTCCGTCCTGAACCATGTGCATTTATAAGTGTAGTTGGCATATTGCTTCTGTACAATGTTCTAAGTTGATACATAAACCTGCAATAGATAACTAAATGTATTAGATAGGAAATCTATTATTTAAATATATATGTTTACCTTAAGAAGGGGTGGTAAAAGATGCCTTTAGTTGAAGGAAGCTCCGTTTGTTGTTGTTGCTAATTTGATCCTTAGGTCGTTTAATATCTGAATTTGTTAATTTTTGTTTTTGTACAGTACTAGAATCAATTTTGTAAAGATTTTTAAAGCTCCGTCTTTAGACAGCAATGGCAGTTCCGATAATTTTTGAAAAACAACAGTATTCTTTAAGAACATCAAACGCAGATTTTTTAATCTAGTTTCGTACATTGCATGCAAAACCGGCTTGATATCTTCCTGTTTGCTAAATAGATTTTTGGTCATTTCTGAATGACGTTTATGTAGCGAAACTACTTTTTCTGTTAATTTAAATCCTCAATCTATTATTAATATTTCGTATTCGATTAAGTACTGTGCAGCATCTGCTGCAAATCGGCGCGGCACGGCGGCACTGTATGATTGCAAAAAACGTTCATGTTTTCAAAACGTGTCTACCTATACGACAGTCTATATGACATTTTAATTAAATTTCGTCATTTAAAATATTATCTTTTCTCACATAATATTTCGTTTTCGTTTTTTTTCAGCACTAGATATTAGTGACAACAAACCTTGTATCCTAGGTCTTGGTACCACAGATTTGTCATCATCCCGCGCAATTTTCTTACAAATAATGCACTCCATTATTTTTGAAAACTAAATTGCGAATATTCTGCAACATCGGATTTATTTAAAAGTATTTATACGTATACTCTAAATCCTGCAAACTACTAATATACGATTCAAATGTATTGACCCCTCATTTTAACCGCGAATATCTCAAAAATGGCGGACCAGAGAAAATTTAAAAAAATATGTGTTCATTATGTGTCTATTGTAAATTATTCACTGAAGTTTGAATAATGTACATTGGACGGTTTTGAGGTACTGCTAAGTTATATTGAAAAATGTCCTACTTTTTAAGGAAATTTTGACCATACCAGTTTTAAATTCATTATATCTTGAAAAATATGCCTACTATATGAATAATATTTTAGATACCGATAAAGCACGGCATTTTTTGTACGAAGAAATTGTTTCATAATTTTTTATTCTAAAATTTGGCAGTTATTGTCAAAAACGTGACCTCATGTTTATTCGTATATATATCAAGGTATTTAAAAGATTTTTAATAAAATAGTTAATTACATAGAAATGTAAACATTTTCAGAAAAAAGAATTGGTATATATCAAATATTAATTTAGTTATCAAGTGCAATAGATAATATTGCAGAACGCGGGCAACAATATTATCTATTGCACTTGATAACTAAATTAATATTTGATATATACCAATTCTTTTTTTGAAAATGCTTACATTTTATACATTTTATATAATTAACTATTTTATCAAAATTTTTGTAAATACCTTGATAAATAACCGAATAAACATAATGTCACGTTTTTTAGAATAACTGCAAAACTTTAGAATAAAAAATTATGAAAAAATTTCCTCGTACAAAAAATACCATGCCTTATCGGCATCTAAAATATTATTTATATAGTAGGCACATTTTCAAATATATAATGGATTTAAAACTGGTATTGTCAAAATTTCCTTAAAAAGTAGGACATTTTTCAATATAACTTAGCAGCACTTCAAAACTGTCCAATGTACATTTTTCAAATTTCAGTGAATGATTTACAATATTCATAATTTTTTCAATTTTTTCCGTTCCTCCGTTTTTGAGATATTCGCGGTTAAGGTGAGGGGTCAATACATGTTAATAGTATATTAGTTAGACGCATCTTATCCTACCTTCCTTACGCGGTGTACGTACCTAGATTGTGAGCCGCAATAATACATATGACTAATTTAGCGCGCTTTAAAAAAATCGCTGTTGCCAAACGATACACATTGGGAAAAAAATAATTATATCAAAAACTTTTCTAATGTTTGGGCTACATTTGCTTCACTGTATGTGTATAAAAATATTCAAAAATAAAAAAGTTTATCGATTGGTGAAAATTGTAATACGTAAAATTCAAATATCTAGTTTTCCTAATTTTTAAGGAAATGAAAATGCGAACCGTTAGTACAGTAAAAAGCGCTATTGTGTGTACTTTAATTGAAAAAAAAAACAACGTCGATAGCAACATTAGTTTTGAAGATATGACGGTGGAAACAAAAAAAAAACACATTTTATTTAAAATACAATATTTTCCCTTTTTTTTTAATTTAAAAAGGTTCAGACCACGAAAAAATGTCGTGAAATACGATTTCATATGCCCAGTGACATGCTTAACAAAACCTACCATGTTTGACCTGGTTCTACGCCAGAAAAAAAAAAACGAGACGATAGAGTCTCGAATTCGCTCCTCTAATAGTCTAATTCACAAGTTCAAAAAGGTGTTAATTCTTGAAATAGCTCCTAAAAAGATGAGCGATAGCTCATTGGATTCGGAATGACGTGTAGAAAAATGCGTTAAAATGTTTTATTAGCACATAAAAAATTGCAAAAGTTATAAACAAATTAAAATTTAAAAAAATGACGTTTAGTTTTTCGCTTATAACTCAAAAACTATAAGCGATAACGGAAATCGGAAAAAAAATTCTTAAAGAGGAGGAAAGTTCCAATAAAAAAGTCGGAGCTCCCGGAACTCTATCTCCATTATTTATCATTTTAATTTATCGCTGAAAATAGGATTCCGCGCGACCGCTGCAGGATGCGAGCGCCGCCTCAAAAGAGAGTACATCACATAAAATTATTTTTTTATACTGTTAAATATCAATTACAAAATTTGAAAAAAATATGGTGTATTCGTAACACTTCAAAAAAAATAAGGTCCCGTTGGAAAAAATGTTAAGGTTTATTTTTCAACAAGTGAGGCCATTGTTAACTAACGAAATTTTATGGGACCTCCGTTGTCGTTGGGGACAATTTTTTTTTAAATAATTGCCTTTCTTAATGTGATGTGCTACGATTGGAACCAATTCTGAAGTCGACCCCGTCGGAGAACAGAAAACATGACATTTTAAAATATTTATAACTAACTAAATACATCGGCCAGAAGGCTTCGCGGTGTCGATATCGAAAGGCAAATTTCTCGCTTCGAATCCTGTACGTGTGTACTTTTTTCATTTCTCTACAGCTATTCAAGAGATATCACTTATTGTAAAATTGCGTCGCATTTGTTTCTACGCGGCTAACATTTAAAAGCTGTAAAAGAAGTAAAAAAAATCATGAATCGCTACTATGTTGTTGGATAGAGAATTGTTTGATCTTTAAATAGCATGAAAGAATTTCTTACATCGAATTACGTAGATTAATCAAGGAAGCCTTTTATGACGGTCTGCTATGGGTTCACGCCGAGGTAGAAGGTGGCACAGCAAGATTTTCTTTACTAATTCCTCACTATCTTTCTATATAAGTATGATTCTGACATCTGTTCACGTAGGTGAAGACAAATATTCACACTTCCTACCATAGCATTTAAAAAATGGTGGTATGTGATTCTTGTATACTACTACAGTATGTCTCGTTTTTCATGACACTCACCATATCACAGTTCCTCTATTAGCATTACAATTTTTTTTTAAATTTAGGTGGAAAGTACTTACCCACCAGGAGATTGTGACATGGTAAAATATTGAAAAATTCGCCACCGGCGTTCGTCATTATGAAGAAAAATGAACGTAATTTTTCAAGAAAAGATATTAGGCAGTGTTTTAACTGTAAAACAATCTCATAATCTTATTCGTTTTTATCAGAAAGTCGCTATAATACCGAATTTCAAAAGTTAATTAAGTTGAAGGAAGACACTCGTTCCATTTAGAAGTAATCATATGATAGTTGAGCAAACTGTGATTTAGTTATTTATATAAATTTTGTTATTTATTGAATTGTTCATGAATCAAGTTTGCCTAAAATTGAACTTTTTTTATTTCGGTTTTAGTGAGTTTTTGATAACAACAAATAAGTATTGAAACATATTCTTTATAGGATTTTGCAAACGACAGAAAAAAATAACTATAACTAAAAGAAAAACTACGTGTAAAAATATTAATGAAATCTTTGCATTCTTTCGATAACCTGAATTCTGATTTTGCTAGCAAATTAAGGTCCTAAAACGAATTTGTCTAATTTCTTGTTTGACAATTCTCATTCTAATACTAGCATCCACACAGTCCCCTACGGCCATGCAGATTAAACTAGTATCTACATAACCCCCTACGATCATGAAGATTGAGTTAAAAATGTGAACAAAGGCCTAACATGAATTTATTTATCAACCTTGTCTTAAAAATGTTTCATTGTAATGGATTACAAATAAGGTTATGAAATTGTTTTACAGTTAAAACTATGCCTAATATCTTTTTTTGGAAAATTAGGTACATTTTTCTTCATAACGACGGACGTGACTGGTGGATTTTTAAATATTCTGCCGTGATACAATCTCTTGACCTTCCACCCAAATTCATTAAAAATCGCATTGTTTATAAGAGAGCTGTAATATGGGAGTCATGAAAAATGAGACGTACAGTATATTATAGATCATGTTTCATCCCGACACCTTATTAACTAGCATTTTGGGCCGTCGTCGCTTCGCCTGTTACCTTTAGCAATAATAAATGTGAATAATAACTACCTTATTGATACAAAACAGTGTTTATTAATCAATAAAATAAATACAACGAAGGTACAATGTTGATACATGAAGGATAAAAAGAAATGTAAAAACTCAGTCTAAAAGTAGTGAACAGTCTTGTAATGTGGTAGGGCGGAGTACAGCGATGGGTTTACATAGCCATAGGTCAAATGTCCTAGTCCAGAGTAAGCCAAATGGCTTACAACGGGGGTGGCATAGGCAGACAGTCCTGAAAGAATAAATAATACAGAGTTATTTTTCCGCTAATCAAAGGCCAGATAATACATTTTAGCATTTTTTTATTACGATCGATCTACCGTTGTTAAATAAATTATATTTTATACATATATCGTTCTATCAATGCTGCTTTTAATTTTCGTACCTCTTGACATGTTTATTTTATTATTATTTTTCAAAATATCCCGTCATACGCGAGGCATTTTTACACTTCACACATTTAACTGAATTGAAGGAATTAGGAACTACTTTTTTCTAATGTATGCCAACGAACATTGAAATTGCAAAAAGAGTACGGACAACAAACTAGCCATATAGCTGCTACAATAGTCGCTACCATTAATAAAACAGGGCCAAATAGGAATCCTTGTGGGACACGATATCTGATATCATTACCACCAAACGAACTTCCTGTTCATTTTAAGAGATTATTGTCATCAGTTAAATATTTTTAGAATAATTATCTTTGACATCTTTTGAATTTATCATATTTAGTTGTCATTGTTGTTATTTTAATTATTAGATAATGGGATTGTTACCGGTAATGTTTCTTTTTGTTATTTTCTTATGGTATTCAATAAGAGTATTCGATCATCTAGAAAAGCTGTTAAAACTTCGGCTTCATAAGTATATCCTTACCTTAGAAATTCAATGGTAAAGATTTGGTTTCAGTACAAAGCGCTTCGCCGACTCGTGACGTCATTCTGCATAAACACTACGGCGAAAGATTTTGACTTTACTTCAGTAGTTAGTAGTCCATTATAAACCGCCAAACTTTAATGTCGTGAAATGAGTTAATCTGACGTTTAAAGAAAAAACCGCTGCCTAAGGAATCACTACTTCCACATCCAGATTCTTCATCCAAGTCGTTTTAAAGGAAACATCTTGACTATATTTGCACTCTAGTATGTGGAAATTATTGGTCATAGAATTTTAATAATATTTGGGGCAGATGTCATAGAAAAGTTTGAGGAGTTGGTTTCTACCATATACGTTAAAAATGAAGTTTTTAGTTCACCCTACTTATTTTCTACTATTCACGTCCCACCCCTTCAATGGAGGCATCTCAATCAGATGTCACTGCAATACATACGTGTACTAATCTCAAGTGAATATCTCAATTTGATGTTATCAATCCCATTAATAATGAAGCGGAGGTGGTGGAGTTTGAAAAATATTAGAAAGAAATCTGAGGCCTTGGTTTCTAGTATATACACCGAATCCCAAATTTCTGTACTCTTATCACCTTGATTTACTTATTTTCCCCTAGTCACTCCTATTAACCCTAACCCTTCTACGGAATCATCCCAAAATATAATCTAGTTCCAGATGTCGTTATAATACATACGTCTACCAAATTACAAGTGAATATCTCAATTTTATTTTATAAACCCCTTTAATAATGTAGTAAGGGTAGTGGAAGGGTTGAAACATATTGTTAAAAAATTTGAGGTCTTGGCTTCTAGGACATACACCGAATTTCAAGTTGCAATACTCTTACCAGCTTGCTTTACTTATTTTTCCCTATTTACCTCTACTTACCCCCGCTCCTTCAACGCAATCATGTCAAAATATAATCTAGTTTCAGATATAATTATAATATATAAATGTACCAAATTTCAAGTGAAAATTTAAATTTAATTTTATCAAGTCTTAATAAGGTAGTGGGGGTGGTGGGGAGAAATAGAAAATACTAATAAAAAAACCTGAGACCTTCGCTTCTAGTACATACACCGAATTTCAAGTTTCTGTAGTCTTACTAGCTTGCTTTACTTATTTTCCCCTATTTACCCCTATTTAACCTCCAACCCTTCAACGGAATCATCTCAAAATATAATCTAGTTCCAGATGTCGTTATGATACATATGCGTACTAAATTTCATGTGAATATCTCAATTTTATTTTATCAACCCCTTGAATAATGGAGTAAGGGTGGTGGGGGCTGAAATAAATTATCAAAAAATCTGGGGCCTTTGCCTCTTGTACATACACCGAATTTCAAGTTTCTGTAGTCATACCTGCTTACTTTACTTATTTCCCCCTATTTACCCCTAAATAACCCCGAACCCTTCAAAGGAATCATCTCAAAGAATAATCTAGTTCCAGATGTCGTTATAATTCATACGTGTATCAAATTTCAAATGAATATCTCAATTTTATTTTATCAACCCTTGTAATAATGAAGTAGGGGTGGTGAGGGTTGAAAAATATTATAAATAATCTGAGACCTTGGCTTCTAGTATATACACCGAATTTGAAGTTTATGTAGTCTTACCAGCTTGCTTTACTTATTTTCCCCTATTTACCCCTATTTAACCCCCAACCCTTCAACGGAATCATCTCAAATTATAATCTAGTTCCAGATGTCGTTATAATACATACGTGTACCAAATTTCAAATGAATATCTTAATTTTATTTAATCAACCCTTTTCATATTGGAGTAGGGGTGGGGTGGTGGGGGTTGAAAAATATTATAAAAAAATCTGACGCTTTGGCTTCTAGTACATACACCGAATTTCAAGTTTCTGTGGTCTTACCAGCTTGCTTTACTTATTTTCCCCTATTTACCCCTATTTAACCCCCAACTCTTCAACGGAATCATCTCAAATTATAATCTAGTTCCAGATGTAGTCATAATACATACGTGTACCAAACTTCAAATGAATATCTCAATTTTATTTAATCAACCCTTTTCATATTGGAGTAGGGGTGGTGGGGGTTGAAAAATATTATAAAAAAATCTGACTCCTTGGCTTCTAGTACGTATACCGAATTTCAAGTTTCTGTACTCTTACGAACTTGTTTTACTTATATTCCCCTATTTACCCCAAATTAACCCCCAACCCTTCAACGGAATCATCTCAAAATATAATCTAATTTCAGACGTCGTTATAATACATACGTGTACGAAATTTCAAATGAAAATCTCAACTTTATTTTATCAACCCCATTAATGGGGTAGGGGTGGTGGGGGGTTGAAAGATGTTATAAAAAATCTTAGGCCTTAACTTCTAGTACATACACCAAATTTCAAGTGTCTGTTCTCTTACAATCTTGCTTTACTTATTTTTCCCTATTTTCCCCTATTTAACCCCCAACCCTTCACCGGATTTCCTCAAAAAACAATCCAGTTCCAGATCTCGTCATAATATATACGTGTACAAAATTTCAAGTCAATATCTCAAACCGTTCCGGAGAAAACGTGCGGACAAAAAAGTTACAGACAGACCGACAGACAGAAATTTTTTTTTTCGCTCAAATTTAAAATCTCGACGTTTCATGACATTCTAAACCTATTTCACGAATAAAAATTTTTGAAAATTTTTTTGCGATTACTATACTTCCAATCCACTACGTGGATGTGGAAGTAAAAGGTGTTTGTTCCAAGATATAATTCAACAATCAAACGCCATTTCCATATAGAAACATAATAACATGCGCCACACGCTTGTTAAATCTCGACTTTCACCCGATTAGCATATGCAAAGTGACGTCACGCGAAGCTCCGCCCCGTTTTCGCACCATCCAACTTTAGTAATTTATTTAAGGGCTTAAACGTTCGAATAAAAACTTAAAAATTTGAAAATTGTCTTAAAAAGTGTTCTACTTTCGACTTCTAAAATTTAAAAAAATGCTGGACGGGCCCATTGTGGTACATTATCCTTTCTGATATTCAATTGGATTCTCTTGGAAGCTTAAACATAAGCGTGGTATAAGTAATGACAAATAATAGCTCATTACAATTATCTTGTTCTATTACACATCCTTCATGCCAAGTGACAACGAGAATAATCGCCTACTAAATTCTCAATGGGCTTGTTCCATGATAATCTTTTTATATGGTTTTTATACTTTTTCATATAGTACTCGATATTCTCATTATACACTTAAAATTTCGTATTATTAACTTTTTCCGTTCTCGAGATATAAGGAGTTGAAATTAGTAATAGTTGCAAAAACCGAGCGCTCATTTGTGACGTCACTATACGCAAGTGACGTAAGAAAAATGGCTTTCTGGGACCTTTCAAATTTAACCTGAAAAGTCGAAAAACATGGAATTTTTAAACGCAGGTAACTAAATAAATACATCGAGTGGGAGTTCGTTCTATGTGTCTACAGAAAGGAGAAGATCGGCGATGAATTATAATCGTAAATTGCAGGATCGAAATCGAAAATTCGTTCTGGCAGGAGCGAGAGAAAATTGTAATTTTTTGACATTTCACCAAATTGTACTCCCCTACTGTCAAGTAGTAAGCAAAACAAACAATACTTCGAAAACACTTATAATTATAACCAATAAGGAGCATCAAGTCTATTGAGATCGCCGAGTCTATGCGTATAATGACGTAGCGCCTGGCCACGCCCCATTTTCGCGAGATGGAAATTTGTAATAGTTTTTAAGATACTAAACGTGCGAATAAGATTCTGATTTTTTGCAGATCCATTAATTTATACTTGCACTTTCGATTTATGAAATAAAAAAAAAGTGCCGAACAAGCCCATTGTATTTAGGAACAAAAATTTGAAATTTGGTAGTATTTATGACACAAAATATGCAAAATTGAAACGGCATCAATTAATTTTACACATCGGTAAATAATTTGACATCTGATATAATCGGGTAGCTTCATAATTTCGAGAAAATGAAGAATTAAGTTAAAAAAGAGTTTCTGAAATAATTTACCATCAATTTTATTGTATAATTGAAATAAAAGTTTATTTCCTGATAAAATCAAGTTGAAGTTGAAATGCTGTCTTTCGAAGCAAAAAATGGATTTTACTCAATTTGTTTTAATATAGTTACTTCATTTGTTTTAATGTAAATCCATATTTTTCATTTATTCCAACAAAAACCAAAACATTTTATGTGAATTTTATTTCTTTCAGTTTATATTTTTTCAGTTATTTAATTAAAATGATGGCGATATATAAAATACATGCGAGAATGTAACTCATTACCATTTACTGATTTAATAATTACAAGTATCACGATTTAATATTTACCTAGAGGAGCAGCATACTGAGCCACAACTGGAGCCCTACTATGAACAACACTGCTAGAAGAGTGGCTCACAACCGAAGCTCCTGGAGCTAGTCTAGCTACAACAGGAGCTACTGTTTCCACGCTGGTGACTGGAGCTACTCCAGTTGCGACCGAAGCAACTGGGGCCACACCAGAAAGTTCTGGACTCGCTTTTGTTACCACAGCGGCGGCGTGTACCAAAGGAGTTTTTCTGACGACGGCGTTGAATCCGTTGATGGGGTCGGCCGTGTAGTCAACAGTGCGTCTGGTTCCATCTGGGTCGTTTAGAGAGTATGATCCTATAACAATTGTTGATAAGAAATTAACAAAGTATGAAGTATAAACTTTTGCCTGCCTTTAATAATAGCAGATTCCTTCGTTTTCCAAGGAAAAATAATACATTATAAGTATATACAGAAGAACGGGAAACACAAGTGGAAACTGAGTGCTCTACCGCTTAACCCTTGAACTAGTAAAAGGAACTAATAAATTAAAAAGTAATTAAAACGGATAAATTATAATTTTAATCATAAGCATGCAATTCGATCCCCTCAATTAGATATGTGAGAAAAAGACACCAGTTTGGAGTATAACTGATTTATTTTAAATTATTTCACGGTGATACCAGTCTAAGCATGTATCATATAATATGACACCCTCTACCACATCGGCGTCAACGTAACTAGTGCTTCATATTTTAGCAAGGGTGCCTCCACACTTTTAGAAAGTAGATAAATATATAAAAAATTCAAACCGCCGCAGGTAATGCAAAACGATAATATATCTAAAAAAAAGCGAGCAACAAACAATCTGGAAAAACCCATTACGCATTAGTAAGACATGAAATGATATAATGTTGCACACTAACTATAGAGTTTGCTTTAAATCTTTCATGATGGCGTTGTATGATATTTATTTTATGTACCTAAAACTTCTTTCAGATAAATCCGTTTTATGAACTGGAGACGTAATTTGAATTTAAAAATGTGAATATTATGAATGTAGCCAGGGAAGGATGTTTTGTTATATAGGGGGCGTGGGCGTTGCAGGTGATATAATCTTACGAAACAAACAAAGTGCAGAAATTTCCTCTTGTGCATGCGTCTACGTATTCTCGGTCACGGGAGAAAGTAATTACACGAATATTATCTGCATACATATTTATTCGACTATATTCGATGAAGTTGGGGAACTAAATAGAATATATAGTGAATAACAGTGGCCCATAAATTGAATCGTGTGGTACATATCTTGTAAAGAATATCATAATAGAACTATTTCTTCGTATTCGAGTTATTTGCATACATTTCTGTAGACAAAATTGAAAGCTTCACTACGTTATTCACTTTTTCAGCAAGACTTGGGCCAAAAATGAATCCTTGCGGTACCCCTCAATTTATCTACATTTGGTACTCCGCCATTTATATTTGTCACTTGCCTTCTATGTATTGAATAATTTTAAAAAGTATTACGTGTAAAATAGTACGAAGATTTTCATAATTAAATGTGTCGAAAATTTGAGTGAAATTGGACAGAAATAAAATTGTCATCTAATTTTCCTCAACATCATAAATATAATTTATATATTTAATATGGCAGTAGTATTACTACTACTTTTCTAGAATTCAGATTAGAGGAGTGGTAATACCTATTTCTGTTTTAATTTGATGTCTTAGGCGTAAAGGCTTGTTAACCGAAATTTCAGGTTTTCTCAATAACCCCATAAGAACTAAGAAATATGTGTTTATCCTAGCAAAGGAGACAGGAACTTACTAAGTGTAAATAAGGACAATAGGAATAGAAAATGAGAGGATAATTTAAAAAAAATAAATTCATTAAAATCATTGTTAGTTATATTGGCGGTTGTGGTATTTAAAATTCTAAAGTTATATTGAAAAACATTTTCGATATGAAAATTCTGCTAATTATTTTCTGTCTCTAGTATACTTTGTCTCATAATTTATATCCAGAAAGTACTCAAATATTGCACATAGTTTTAATAGCAGAACCTCTGCCGGATATTTGATTCCAAGTAAAATAAATGTATATAAACTAAAATGTTATTAAATTTATGATATATGGATATTTGAAATTCCATCGTAGGAATGAATTTAATTTGAAGCTGAATATAATAAAACAGAACTATGGCGAACACATAATTGAAATGTGTTGTGAGCGACGAATATTAGTCATTTATTATATGAAAAATACAGTTATTTGTTAATATAACATTTATTTTTATATTTATTATATTGTAGTATGCACTGGAACTGAGAGTGTAGTGTATTGCATATTTTATATTTTATACTGTTAGTACAGGGGCTTGTGTATATTCGTGAGATTTTTAATGTAGGAATAGTATAACTAACTACATGGGATGGTTAGCTCATGAACTACACAATTACATATTACCAGGTGTTTTGTCCGCTTCTGTATCAGAGGGCCTGCATGAGGTCATAATTTCAAAATGGTCGCTAATCGCTTTTTAGCTCTGTAATTCATTTGTCTGTGAAAATTTTCCTAGAAATTTCTTTGTTCGTAATAAAATAATAGGCAGAGAACTGGACCACGGAAATTAAAAATGATAAGGTGTAGTGAAATTTTTTATGTAAACATCCTCCTTGCTGAAAAGCACTGCAGCCAGAAGTCCATCCTGGGGAGGGAAGTCTGGACGGGCGGTTAAACAAGTTAATTTTTAATTAAAACAAAATCATTGAGTGCAGCTCTGAAATGTTGTGTATTTATAGTTTTTAACTGTAGAAATAAATAAATGCAATGTAATTTTAGGATAAGAAATATCAGCCAAGAAGAGAGTGAGGCGAGGTACGGCGCCAGTTTAAGTGGCGAGAACTCGATCGGCGAAGTTAAGCAACGCCGGGAGATTCCGTTACTTGGATGGGTGACCGTATCTCATTTCGCCGTCCTGGTTAAGTGGTGGAATAGCTTTAGCTAAACTTCGCCAGGACGTTAAAATAAACAAGACGTTAAAATAAAATAAAAAAAAAAAGTTCACAATGAATTCGCTGGGAATGTCGTCGCTCAACGCGATGTGCTACGGTTGGGGTGAATTTGAAATTTGAACTAGTCTCGTCAGAAACATGAAATTTTTACATGGTCATAACTAAATAAATACATCAGCAGGATGGCTCCCTAATATCGATATCGAACGAACGAAATTGGCATTTTCACGGCATCGTTATTGCATGGACGAAATCTAAATAAAACTCGAGCCGACGGAAGTGAGCGAAAAATAGCATTTTTTTACATTTCGCGAATTTTATTTGGTTTTTGTTCCATTAATGTCACTGGTGCGTTAATAACCGGAAAACCTGGAAGAATAGGGAGATTTTAAATATAAAAATAAAATCGCCAGAACGGCACCTTGATCAATGTCAAATTTTAATAATTTGAACAATTTTCTTAGAGCTTTACCAACTTCTGGCAACGATTAATCCCCGACCTAGACTTCGGGCAATAGTTTTACGCAATTACTACAGTTAAAAAACATTTACAAACAAACAAACACATCCAGACTTTCCATCCAAGTCTCTTGAAAGGAAAATATCTTAACTATATTTGCACTCTAGTATGTGGAAATTATTGGTAGTAGAATTTTAATAATATTTGAGGCAGATGTCATAAACAAATTTGAGGTGTTTGTTTCTAGCATATACACCAAAAAGAAGTTTCTGGACTCTACCTACTTTTCCCAATTTACGACCCCTCCCTTTAACGGAATCGTCTCAATAAGATGGCATTACAATACATATGTGCACCACATGTGAATATTTCAATTTTATTTTATCGATACCTTTAATAATGGAGTGGAGTTGGTGGGGAGAAATATCATCAAACTATTTGAGGCCTTGACTTCTACTATACACCAAATTTCAACTTTCAGCTTCCCTTACTCATTTTATTTTATGTAAAGGAATCGTCTCAAAATATATTCTAGTTCCAGATGTCACTATAATACATACGTGTACCAAATTTCAAGCGAATATCTTAACTATATTTTATTATTTAATAATGGAGTGGGGGTAGTGGAGGGGTTGAAATATGTTTCAAAAAGCTGAGGCCTTCGCTTCTAGTATACATCAAATCCCAAGTTTCTGTACTCTTACCAGCTTGCTTTATTTATTTTCTCCTATTTACCCCTAGCTACCCCCAACCTTTCACCGGATACGTTCAAAGAACAATCCAGTTCCAGATCTCATAATGGTACATACGTGTATAAAAATTCCAGTCAATATATCTTAAACCGTTCCAGAGATATTGTGCGCACAAAAAAAAGTTACAGAGCGACAGACAGTAAAGTAAAGCAAAAACTATAACTATAGAAAATTTCAGAGCTGTACTCAAAGATATTATTTTGTTTGGCACCGCCCGCTCGCGTTTCCCTCCATGGAGTTCTGGCTGCAGAGTCTATGTACTTTTCAGCTAGTAAGGAGGGTTTTTACATAAAAATTTTCACTGCACCGTATCATTATTAATTTCCGTAGCCAGCTCTTAGAATAAAAGTTAATATAACTTTTTTGATATCTGTTACCGTTTCTTAGATATACTTTATTTTTCGGACACTGAAAATAGCATAACGCTTGATTGCTTGATAACTATGAAAATGATACTGCACTTGATTTTTCTATATAACTTGTACATTATTGTTCCACATATTTTATAATTGATACGCAAATATCTAGTAGAAAGAAAGTTTCGCAGGTCGTCTTCTGAGTCCGAGGATTCTTTTTCATTGTCCGCAAAGTCATTGTTATTGCAGATCTCTTCATCGCCACCACACTGACACATCTCTGTGCACTTTAAAGATTGTGCTTTACTCTTGCAATTTAGAGCACATCGTTTTTTCTCACAACCACAACGTACTAGATTAATTTAATGAATTGCTCGACTAGTTGTTTATCTTCTGGTTTAAATTCTTCTAGAGATTCAAGTAATGCCAAAGCATATCTGGCAGGTAAAGCCATATTACATTCACAGAAGATTAAACAAAAACTGATAACTAGTTAGGGGAATGAGGCAAGATCATCAAATGGAAATGATGTTAGAGAACTTAAAAACACGCAAGAAGAAGCAGATACAAAAATTATTCTACACGTATTGTACATCTCACATCATTCTATTACCCTGCACATATATTCACCTGATATTGATGTTTTTATCCTTTCACTGAGTTGGTCGCAACTTCTCCCAAAAGACAGCAAGTTTATCACGGGAGTTGATGCTAATAGACGATTTATTGATGATTGTTTATTCCAGTATAAGACCGACAAAAGATAAGGCATTGTTAGCTTTTCAGGCACTTTCGGACTGTGATATTACTGGGTGCTTTAAAAATCAAGGCAAATTATCTTTTTGGAAAGCTTTCCAGACAGCAGAAAAATAAATTTTTGATGCTTTGACATTACTTTGATCTCTGAAAGAATTTAAACCAGAAGATTCATTTGTCAAGTTTACTTGCCAGAAAAAAGAATATCAGACATTGGTGAATTGCGCCGGTGCATGTTTACAAAAAAAGATGTGCAAAGTAAAAATTTACCTCCCACAAGATCCTCTCTAACACCATATCTCTGATAGGAGTACTGACCTCCCACAGCACAGTGCCAGGCTTTATAGAATAAAGTAGCCTGTCATCTCTAATATTAAGTTCTTTACTATGCCAGCAGTACAAAGTCCCCTGTACCTTGCTGGGATAACGTTACAATACTGTTTATTCACTTTTGTATGAAATTTACCGGTGAACTTTGTGAACTTTAAATAGTTTCGAGTTTCTGTTCAGTCTTTTACTTCTTTTGTATAACAGAGAATAAATTAAATGTGCCTTTGGTGGTGGAAACAAACGTTTTAGTTGTAAAGGTAACCTGAAAAGTTTCAAAAGCTTTAACTGTAATTAAAAGTTGAATTGTGGACACCGGAAGCTACACAGTAATTTAAACCTGCATATATTTTGCGATTTTATAACTATCTCATTATAGTTGAAGGGATTTTGTAAAACTCTACGAAATGCTTATTGTCTGATCCGAAGGAAAAAACTAGTTTTAAATTATTCTAGATGATTAAAGCACATTAATGTTGCATTTACCTTTTATTAATCTTTAATATATTTTGTTGTTTGATTAAGATTTAAATAAGCAACGGTGTACCGAGTTTTGTTAAAAATCCATATTTATTTTATTATAATCCCAAAGAAATTGAACACTTTATTTATTAGTCATAACTTTAATTTCGGATATATGAAGAGTTAATTAAGCTAGAGGAAGACAGGCTTTCCATTTAGTATTAATCACATGACGTCTGTCAGTTTACTTAAGAAATATTATAAAAATTTGGGGCCTTCGCTTCTAGTATATACCTAGAACAAATCCTAAGTTTCTGTACTTTTACAGTTTGCTTTACTTATTTTCCCTTATTTACTCCTATTAAACCCCCAACCCTTCAACGAAATCGTTTCAAAATATAATCTAGTTTCAGATATCGTGTACCAAATTTCAAGTAAATATCTCAATTTTACCTTATCAACCCCATTAATAATCGAGTGGGGGTAGTGGGGGGGGGGGGTGGAAAATTTTGAAAAATTAAGACCTTCGCGACTAGTATATGCACCAAGTCCCAAATTTCTGTCCTTTTACTAAGTTTGCTTTACTTATTGCCCCTATTTACCCCCCAACCCTTCACAGAATATGTTAAAAAAGCAATCCAGTTCCAGATTTCGTTATAGTACATACGTGTACCAAATTTCAAGTCAATATCTTAAACCGTTCCAGAGAAAACGTGGACACAAAATAAGTTACAGACAGACCGACAGGCAGACATTTTTTTTTCGCTCAAATTTAACATCTCGACGTCTCATGACATTTTAAGCCTATTCCACTACGTGCATGTGGAAGTAAAAACAGTTTACTTGGGAATAAAAAAAGTTTAAATTTTTAACAAATTTAACATTAATGTAATCATAAGCACCATATGCGCAACTTTAACGAGATTTGGTCGATATTCAATTTCGTGTTTTCTGAAATCATACTGACAATAGCAAAGCATATTTTCAGTGGGACTAAATTTCTATAACATCTACCTTTTGAACATAAGTTCGCCATGGCAATTATTGAGCAAAGTTTTATTATTTATTGAATTGTTCATGAATTAAATTTGTCCAGAAATTGGAAATTTAGAGTATATACTAGAAACCAAGGCCTCAAATTTGTTTGTAACATTTAAAAAGAGACTTAGTTGGGTAATCTGGATGTGGAAGGAACCAGTCATTCCTTAGGCAGCAGTTTTTTTTAGTATGCTTCCAAAGAAGGTAAAATTATTATTTTCTTAGAAATTATTCAAGACACGATTTAAAATTATTTAATAGTAAACTGTTTCTATTGTCTCTGCGAATTCTGTACATCGTGTTTGTACTGCTGTGTACATGTAGTATTTCAAGTGTTTATGTATAATTTTTCATGTCTGTTATACTCGTTTTTGTATAAATGGTAAAACTTTCTTCTGTATTTGTAACAATTTTTACAGTAAATATATTTTTTCTATTTCTATGTGGCATTCCTAAATGCCAAACATGAAATGAGAAAATTACTAATTGTTTTAATTTTGAAAAATAAATTACGTTCTTCATTACGAAAGCTGCACAAAAATATGATTTATTAGATGATGGTAGGATTTCAAAATTGGTGACGTGGTGGTCACCATCCATTCCCAAACATCCAACAACTGTTAGGATTGCAATATGCATATAAAATAAAATAAGAACTTCCCCAACTTTATTTCGTTGAGGATCACACGGGTTGACAAGGCGCTCACACTATAACCGAGCTTTTTCAATAGTATTATTTGCAACGCGTCTTGTTGATTCGCCTTATCAGGAATATGTAAATGCTAACAAACATTGACTTACCATGTACGACGTCGCCGCTTCGGCTCTCAACTTGACTTTTGCTGTCACCGGTGAAGGAGTCGTGAACGTCGTAACCGAAGGTGTACTGTGGGTTGGGATCGTACTCGCTGTCTACGATGGCGGCGGCTACGGGGGCTACTACAGCGGCCTGCTGCAAAATTCCTGCCCTGGCGACTGCTACGAAAGCAGCGAATACGATTACCTGGAAACGTGAATTGAATAGATTTAGAAAATCGTATAAGTCAAATTGAATTCACTAACTATACGAGAAGTATTAGCCAATTACGCATTTTTTTTGTAAAGTTATGCTTATATAATGATGTCGAGATTACTAAATTTGAATCTCCCACCGCTTCTAGATAATTAAGAATCAGATTAAATATACAAAATGTAGGATTTCATTTAAAAAGTCCGAATATTAGCTGGCCACCAGCTACCAATTTATTTGGTAGAAAATGACAATGTTATTTACAATTAAATAATAAATGATAAATTACATTCTGTAAATACCAAAATGATATATTAAGTAACTTACCTAATAACCCAAAAGCTCACAACACCGAAGGTGAAAGAGCTTTGTAAAATCTAATATTTGTTTATTAGTTTATTCAAAAATAATGGTCAGCCAGCGCGCTAATAGAACAGGGGGGGGGGGTTAATTTTATCTGGAAAAACTTAGCGCGGTTTATGCGGGGAGATGTCGGAATCGCCCAAATTGTTTGGTTTTGTCAAAAAAAAAATGAAAATGCCCACAAAAATCTGAAAAAATTCAGGGGTACGTAGGAAGACGAGAGAAATCGGATGACATGGACCGCAGCTCTGTATCTCTTTTCGTTTTCGAGATTGAGCCATGCATCGGAAGTAGGTAAAAATCGGTATGGCTCAATCTCGAAAACGAAACGAGATACAGAGCTGCGGTTTACGCCATTCGATTTCTCTAGCTTTTCTATGTACCCCTAAACTTTTCCAGATTCTTGCGGTAATTTTTTTGGAAAAAGCAAACGATAGTATTAAGAAATTTATGCGATTTCAACGTTTGTCCGCATAAACTGTTCAACATTTTTCTAGGCAAAATTCACCCCCTCTTTTTTGTGCTTGATAGATTGGAAATTAAATTTTCAATCCGATGATGTGGGTCACGATATGTTCCTGTAACTTTTAAGTGAGGTAGTGTCCGCTAAAGTAAGAGGCCCGAGGATTTTGCTTCTCCAGCGACACGGGTCCGCTTCAAAAATGAAAGCTGACTGCTCGCTGTTCTATCAGCGCGCAGGCTGACCATTGTTTTTTAATAAATAAATAAACTAATAAATAAATATTACATTTTACGAAGCTGTTGCACCCTCGGTGTTGTGAGCTCTCGGGCTATAAGTTACACATGAAACTTGTTTTCTCAAAGTATTTACAAATTGTTGCATTTCATTATAAAGCTTTATCTTATCCTCACTTTTTCATTCTGTTCTATAGGATGTTTTACTAAAAAATTGTCTAGTAAATCGATTTTTGGGCTGCGGATTCAGATTCGGCATACAAAATCTGTTCACTCATGTCTCTGGTACAGAACTTTTTTATGTGTGAAATGAAATACGTGAGAGGTAAGAAATAAATTAGGAAAAAGATAAAAATTGAAATACCCCTATTTATATTAGTTCATATTTTTTATAACACATATATAGATTGTCTTTTCAGTTGGGAGTTTTTACACAAAATCGGAATAGGCTTGAAATATAAAACTAGTGCATTTAAAAATAGTAATAGTAATCTTCTTAGACGATGATAAAACGGAAGGAGAATGTAATAGTTTTCATTCATTCAACTGACCAGGACACACATCAACTTAAGATGCAAGTTCACTGCAATCAGCGACCGAGAAAATAAAATCAAATTGTTATTTTTTTATAATTTTTTAGTATCTATTTTATACACACAAACTTTAAAAACCCTCGAAGTTGAAAAAATAAAAACCTAAAAATCACATCACCTCACTTCATGTCAATAATCTAAAAATCTATTTCATGTTATTATTATATCTAAATATGAAACACAAAGCATGCCATATCACCTGGTTTTAAAATTTTTTGAGTTGTAGACAATTTAATAAGGAGTTCAACTTATTGTAAGAAATGTAAAAATCTACATCGATTTTTTTTATTTAAAATTTAAAACATTTTTTAATTGTAAATATCAATATCAAATTGTGCAATTTAACCAAATAAGTTGAATCAGTAACCCCGCAATAGAAATGAAAAGGCACGAAGACATATTATTAACCATAATACAGATAAATAAATACGTTAAAAACAATAGGACTAACCTTGAATGACATCTTGAAGGAAGCAGCGATCTACACTAAAGTGACTTAAGTCAAGTTGTGCCTCAAGCACCCGGTAGCTAGTTTATATAGGTCGGTATAAGCCAGCTTTGAGCACTTGCTTCGCGTGTAGGGGAGACTTGGGCCGAAATAGGTGAAATTGAAATTTGCAAAGGGCTTTTATACAATTTTCAGTAAATTTTCACGAGAATATAACAGTACAATTTTGCATTAAAAACTTTAAAGCAGCAATAGATCGGTTTCAACTTTTCTTCAAATAATTGAGTAATATTAGAAAGAAATCTGAGGTCCTGGCTTCTAGTATACATATCCATCAAATCCCAAATTTCTATACTCTTACTACACACAAAAAATTGTTTTCAATCAAGATAATTTTATTTGTATATACGGAACAAGGGAAAGTTTTTCATATAAAACAAATACTGTTGGTGCAAGGTTTATGACAAATAAATGTATTTATTACAAACTTATTATTTCTTTGCCACAGAAATAGTTCTTATGTATTTCTTGTTGCGAATATACAAACAGAATTTCCTTGATTCAAAACAATATTTTTTAATGTATTGCTTGTTTTACTTATTTTCCCCCATTTACCCCTACTCAGCTCCCAACTCTTCAACGAAATCGTCTCAAAATATAATCTGGTTCCAGATGTCGCTATAATACACGCGTGTATCAAACTTCAAGTGAGTATCTTAATTATATTGCATCAACCCCTTTAATAATAGAATGGGGGTGGGTGGTGCTGGGAATGAAAAATATTACAAAAAGATCTGAGGTCTTCGTTTCTAGTATATACACAAAATCCCAAATGTCTCTATTCTTTTATTGCTTTAATTAGTTTACCTTATTTACCCCTAGTAACCCCCAACCCTTCACTGTATAAGTTCCAAATACTTGCAGATCTCATTAAAATACATACGTGTACAAAATTTCAAGTCAATATTTTGAACCGTTCCAAAGAAAACGTGCGCACAAAAAAAGTTACAGACAGACCGACAGACAGAAGTTTTTTCGCTGAAATTTAAAATCTTGACATTCTAAACCTATTTCAACGGGGGGAAAATGAGACTTTTTCTATGATTACTATACTTCCACTCTACTGTGTGGATGTGAAAGTAATTGGACTTGTTTCAGGATTTTTCCTAAAAATTCACAATGACGTTTAAAATGAATTTAGTCCATACATATGGAACACTCTGCATGTGGAGTTAATACACACATGTAAGATATGCGATATAGTATTTGGTCGTATTAAGTCAACTAATTTTATCTAGTTTCTACTAAGTGTCCTGTCGATATAATCTGATACCGAAAATGAACCTTAAACAAAAGTTTTGAATAGCCTATATTCTGAGGGAGTTCTCAGGATCTAGGCATGGATCATAGACCTATCAACAAAGTTGAATTCAGATAAGACAAGTGATTCGTACAAGATTGTTTTTTTTAAGTAATGGTGACTATTAAAAATCATTTTACTTCCCTCGCATACCGAAGGGAAGTATTGTATTCGAGAAAAAATCACCCTCCGAGATTTTTTCGGATTCTGACGTTTCAGAACACGTAGATTACGAAAATATAGTTTTTTCAATTCCGTCTGCCTGTCTGTCTGTCTGCCTGTCTGTCTGTCTGTCTGTCTGTCTGTTGGTGCATTTACTAAAAAACTACTTGACGGAGAGCAGTCAAATTTGGTAGGTAGTTGACGCTACTGTCAGCGAAGAAATGGTAGAAATTTCACTGGAAAATATACAGGGTGGACCGTCTAAACGGAATAAATAGTGAAAAAAATTTTTTTTTCTCAAATTTAAAATTTCTACGTTTCATGACACGCTTAACCTATTTCAGGAAAAAAAAAATTGAAAATTTTTTTCACCAATTTTGAAAAAAATTTTACTACTAAAATGAAATTTTTTTTTCTTTCTTCAAATTTAAAATTTCCACGTTTCATGGCATTCTAAGCCTGATTCAAAAAACAAAATTTTTGAATTTTTTTTTCACCATTTTTGAAAATTTGTTTACCACTAAAATAGTTGGAATTTTTTTTTATTTCTTCGAATTTATAATTTCCACATTTCATAGCGTTCTAAATCTATTTAAAAGAAAAATTAGAAATTTTTCTTACTATTTTTAAAAAATTTTACCACTAAGATAGAATTTTTTTTTCTTTGTTCAGATTGTAACTATCCACGTTTCCATGACATTCTAAAACTATTCAAACAAATTTAAAAATGTTTTTGAGGAATTTAAAAAAAAATTTGAAAACATTTTGAATCCATTTATGTATCACTACTTACTATAGAACAGACTCAAAAATGTTTTTGCTCAAATTTAAAATGTCCACGTTTCATAATTTTCCAAAACAATTTCGGAGAAAAAAATTTGCAACATTTTGTTACCAGTTTGGAAAAAAATTTAACACTAGAAAGCTCAAATTTAAATGACATTCTAAGCCTGGGTATTTCAACATTTTTCAAAAAGTTTTTACCACTAAAATAGATCGAATTTTTTTTATTTGCTCAAATTTAAAATTTTCACGTTTTCATAGCATTCTAAACCTATTTCAAAAAATACTTAATTTTTAATTTTTAAACTTTTTTTAGCACTACTATAGAATAGAAGGAAACTTTCCTTTTTGCTCAAATTTAAAATGTCTACGTTTGACATTTTAAATCTATTTCTGAAGAAAAAATTTTGAAAATTATTTTAACATATTTTGAAAAATTTTTAAAAAAATTAAATTTTTTAACCACCACTATACTTCCACTCCATTACGTGAATGTTGGATTGAAAATGTGACAGATGGCAATAATATCTGGCATATGCACCTATTATACTTTTATTGAAAAATGTACAGGGTGGTCATCCCAAGAAATAATTCAGTCATGGTGGACATTTGTAAAGGTATTTGCGCAAGCCTGCCATATGTGGCACCTGCTATTTAGTATTGAACTTTTGCTGTTGGATGAGCAATCTGTATATTTTTTTGACCAAAACTTATCAAGTTTTCTTTGTAATAATAGCAATAACTCTATTCCGATTATTATTCTCAATGTCATTTCGTAATTATTAATTTTTTAGAGTGACTGCCATGCACAAATAACGAGGGAAGTTCTGTGTAAATACCTTTACCGATTTTTTGAATCCGTGTGTGCTGTGTGAATGTTGCTAATATGAAATTTGAATCTGAAAGATAAAATACAGGATTTTGTGTTAGGTAAAGAGAAACGAGTCTTTACAGCTTATAGTGAAATCCGAACCTTTACATGAGTTGCTCTATAGTGGCATAAAGGAGCTGAGGGGAAAGAGTTAGAAAAGTGATCCAATATTGTAGTCGCGTGATTTTGGCATTTTGCTTCTAAAAAAAAGGTACAGGGTCAATTGACTTCTTTTTTGTTGCAAAGAGTCCAGGAAGGCATTTAGAAAAAACAGTACCTTTTATTTTTTAGCGGAAATGTTTGGTTTAATGTTTGGGCCAATAGTTGGCCAATATTAACGGCAAATTTAATTAAATTAATTGAGAAATTTGTTATCATACACAATGTGCCATAAAATTAGACGAAAATAGTTACTCGAGGGTTTTTGGGGTCACTGGTCACCAATCTGAAGACCAATTTGGGAAATTCAAAATGGCAGACCGGAGATCGGGCCATTTTCCATAAGAAATGAAAATATATATCTTGACCTTGAAAATCTGTGCTCGGAGGTTTTTGAGGTTGCTGATTACGAATCTGAGGTCTAATTTTGTAAATTCAAAATGGCGGACCGGAAGTAAAGACAATTTCTCAGGAAAAACTCATATTTTTGGGCTGAAAATGAGTACTCTGGGATTTTTGAGGTCGCTGATCACGAATCACAGGTCCAATTTCCAAAATCAAAATGGCGGACCGGAGTAACAGTCCAGTTGTTCGGAAAACTCGTATTCTTTTCTTTTTTGGGCTAAAAGTGGGAACTCGGAGGTTCTCGTTATCGCTGATAATGAAACTGATGTTCAATTAGGAAGAATTCAAAATGGCGGACCGGAAGTAGTATATTTTTCAGGAAATACCTATTTTTTTTACTTTCAGCCCAAAAGAGCAAGAAATGCGAGGTTTTCCGGAGAAATTAACTGTTCTTCCGATCCTCTATTTTGAATTTCGTAAATTGAAGCTCTGGTTCGGGATCAGCGACCTCAAAACCGCCCGAGTACTCACTTTCAGCCCAAAAACGAAAAAAATACAAGGCTTTCCTGATAAATAGACTCTACTTTCGGTCCGCAATTTTGAATTTACCAAATTATACCTCGGATTCGTAATCGAGTAACCATTTTCGTCTAATTTTATGGCATATCGTGTATAATAAATTTTTCAATTAATTTAATTAAATTGGCCATTAATATTGGCCAATTATTGAAAACAAAATTAAACCAAACATATCCGCCAAAAAATAAAAGGTACCCTTTTTTCTGAATGCCTTTCTGAACTCTTTGGAACAAAAATGAAGTCTAAAAAAATTAATATTTCTACACAAAGTTTTTCTTTTATAGATAGTTAATTTTTGTGCTGTTTGCAAAATCCTATAAAGAATGTTTCAATACAAAAATGAAGTCAATTCACCCTGTACCTTTTTTTAGAGGATTTCTGATTTTTCATGCTAAAATGACGCGACTATTGTGCGATTTCTTGTAATTGACAAAGATGACAGATAAACGTCAACATAAAGCGTCAACGTCATCAACTGATTTTGTTGTTAGTTCAAATCGACTGCATCTGTTGAATATAATGAATAATACAAATTGTAATCTAACTATTAATATTGCTAAATGAATTGTTTAATAAATAATAAGGTTTATTATTATACTCTTCGCAAATACAAAACGAAGAGTATATTGCATTCGATCGGCACATTTAATTTCTAAAACCTGTAATATCACTCGTAGTGATCATCACCTAAAGAAATCATGTTTCTTAGGCTATTTTCGCGCTATTTTCGCGATGGAGCTAAGCTGGCATCGGATTCCTGTTCAGCACGTCGAAATACATAGGGAAACTTCATATGCCCCTTGCCATTGAAGTTCCTTTTTATCACTTATATGGTTTACTAAATTCCACATCGTAATAAAAAATATAACTTCAGTGCTTAGATACGTAAATAACTATTCCTTTGCTTCTATAATTTTATCATTTCTACACATGAAATAGGTACAAATAACGTTCCTACAAATTTGTCTAAGTCCGCCCCTCATAATTGAAGGTTTAAGTGTATGGAGGTGTTATGTTACAAATTGTAATTTCTGAGATAATTGATGTTTAGTAAATTGTTGTGTGAATTTTTTGTTGTTTCTGATCTCACCAAATTTATAACCTAGATAGTTGAACCTCTGTCTAAGTTAGTACATATAGTGAGAATTTTATATATATTTTGCAAATTATGTCGAATGAAGGTGCACTTGACACCAGAGCATCAACTATTATTATATTTAAAACCAGTGTACATAACATCTTCATACATTAGTATCTTGCAAAATATAGCTAATAGGAAGATGAATAATGGAGGTATGGTAGAATAGACTCACACTACCTTATTCCACTGAAAATCTCCAAATTTCAAAAAATGTCACATGTCTTCATCCACTTGCCCCTTCAGTTGTGAAACTTCAACCTGAGATACAACTTCAAATGATTAGCATCGCTCGACTTCAACTTCTGTTCGTTTCATTCATGCTCTTGTCCAGTTTTCCCCCGTGCAGTTAACTTCCTTTATACCTACGATTCTCAGGTCTATGCCTTAGTACACACCTATAGAAGATTGCCCACGCCGATGAACCGGATCAACAAACAATTTGAGATACTTCCATATTTGTAAAAAATTTATATAGATCAGTGTTTATTTACTACGCAAAATTTGTTATGTAATAAATTTAAATACAATAAACAGCAGGTTTAATCCAGATGCCATAATTTACAATAAATACTGACATTATGAAGATAATTTTGCAATGAATTTTGTTAAGTGGCAGAGATAACAGGGAATGCTGAAGAGGTATTAAATTTTTAATGATGTAAAAAATTTGTACATGAGTCGGGCTATTTATTTAGCAAAATTTAGCTGTAATGTGATTTTAGATTAGAGTGTAATAAATGACGGAATTTGTCCAGATTCTGTAATTTATAACGAGACAGAAATAGATAAATGCCGTTTTGCAATGATCCCATCAAAAAGTATTGAAAGCAAAGATCAGCGATTAACCGTAGAATTAATGATATTTGAAATACTTCTTTTTAGTCGAGTGCAGTTAGGTTTTTACCTCGAAACCCAGTTATAATGAATGGATTTTCATGATTTATTTTATTGAGTTTTTAATACAATAGTAATAATAATAGTAAAAAAAACCTTTACCCCTTAAAAATTGTTGCCATTTACTTTGGGGCGGCTCCCACCCCCTCTCGAGGGATGGGCAAAAAAGAAAAATAGTAACCACCGAATCTGATATTAAATCATATTTTAAGAGAAAAAGGTGGTTTATAATTTTTTATGAAAATTTATATTTTCCACCTAATAACTACTTGTAGATTACAATTTTAGCTTTAAAAAATTTGTACCTTGAGATTGTTTTTCATAAATAACTCAAAAGTCTTACATTTATGGAAAAAGTTTTATGGTACAAAAAAAAATTATAAAATTACAAGTATTTTGTTTTTTGTTTATTTCTGTACGATGAATAGTTCTAAAAATATAATATTTTAAAAATGGCGCTCGAACGTTTATCATTCGACATATAATCTTTAAATTTCAAGTATCTCAGAAATAATCAGTGTGATGTTAAAAATACAATAACAGAAATTAAAGGGCTTGAAATTAAAAAATTAGGATTTTCCTTGTGTCATTGGCCATAGAATAGAAATTCAAAAAATTTGTACCAGTTTTTATTAGTATGTAGTATTACCAATATGCTCTAATTTTGAGAGCTTCAATTTATCAAAAGTTTTGAATAAATATGAGATTTAAATGTATTTCTTTGTCACCAAAAATTTCAAGCCCCACATTTGTACTGTCATATTTCCGAAACTATTAGTTCTACAAATATAAAAGAACCAAATTAATATATCGCTTCTTAAGCTTTATTTTTCTATATTAGCAATAGCCTAAAGACAATCAATGTATGTCGACCAAGATTCTTTACCACTTCTTTTGAAACAGAAATATGAAATGTACACTGGGGAATAACAAACATCGTCATAAGCTCAGCGATTCTCAATCTGTGTGATTGACGACGAATATTATTTATTCTCGTGAACTAACACCACTCCAAATATGAAAAACGTCTTTATGTGAAATATTTAAGTTATTTTTAGTGGTAAATAGTGATTATTCATCCGTCAGACGAACAATGTTAAACCTTACAATTACAATTTTGTAGTATGTTCATATTACACGTTTTAGAAAATAATCGACATAGGATCGCGTAGCTCAATCGGTAAGATACTCGATCAGCAATAAATGTAAATCGGATGGTTGCGAGTTCGATCTTAATCCTCACTTCTACTTTTTTTAAGCTCTATCTCTAACTCTAGCGAGTTTTGTTGAAACATTATTTTCCCCAAAAATGTGTCTTTTATTACTACTAGCGCGTGTTTATCTCTAATAAAATCAACATTACGTTCTTACGTCGAGTAGATAAATTGTTCAAGTGTAGTGTTGTATTGTTTATGAAAACGTGTCGTAAATTGTTCAAGTGTAGTGTTTTAGTGTTTATGAAAACGTGCCAATGCGTTGTTCTTTCAGAATTGTTTTAATTTATTTGTTTTAAAATTATTGACAATTTTTTTAATATATATTTTGTCAACCAGAATATTTATTTATTACTACTGAAAGAAAAAGAATTTATTTTCGTTATTATCACAGAGATTTCAGATTTTGTTATTATATGAAATATTTTATTTTTACTAACATCATTTCCCCTACTAATACTACAATCTTATCTTTTTCTGATAACTCATTGTTATTGAATGAACTAGGCAATTCATTTTTTGTTCAGTTTCATTTGTGTCCGAGCCTATATACCAAAAGTGTCCGCCATAAAGTTGGCTACATATGGGAAAAATTTCTATTATTGAGATTTCTCAAAAATACTATATTGGGGGTTCGTTTCTTTTTTACATGCAAATACCTTTATTCAACTAAAATACATAAAGTTTTTGTCAAAGCTAATCAAATATTTATGAAATAAGCACAAGAATTTATGATTTTTCATATAGTAATTAATTTGCACTTTTTTATTTTCTACTTCAAAATTCATATATGGGGTCCTTGTTGTATTCTATACACTTTTTCTTAATAATATTTTTCGATATCTTAACAATTTAACCCATTTTTCGGTACCATCGTCAACTATTTTTTAGTCTTGCCAAACCGGTGATTACATTACATGTGTCAAAATGTAATTTTTGTTGTCGGACATGCATAAACGAAATGTCGATAATACAATTCTTTCCCATATGTAGCCAACTTTATGGTGGACACTGTATAATCAGAATTCCACTGAAATGACGAAGTTACCAAGTTAATAATCTTAGGGTGGATATTTCCTGGAAATAGACATCCGATAGGAAATATTTATTATTTTTGGCCACAACTTTTCTTTCTTACTGGGTGTATTTAAAAAAACTATAAGACTACCTAAGTAAAACCATAACAAGACTATTACTATGAATTTTCACTCAATAATTTCAGTGGTTTGCAAAATAGATTTAAATTTAAAAATTTTGATAATATTCCTATTTCGTAGTTTTAAATTTAAATCTAGCTATTTTGCAAACCACTGAAATTACTAAGTGAAAATTCATAGTAGTAGTCTTGTTATGGTTTCATTTAGGTACTCTTATAGTTATTGTAAATATACGTACTAAGTAAAAAAAGTTATGGGCAAAAATAACAAATATTTCCCTGTCGGATGTCTCTGGCCACCTTAACATTTTATGATAACATCTTTCCTATTTTTTTATAATTATTTAGTGACATCATTGCTGTTACAGGAGAGCAACTGTTTGAGAACTACTGGCATTTCTTATGCATCAAATAAAATCTTATCGGCCATGACACAAGTCGGCTTAAATTTTACTCGACTTTAATTTTAAAATTTTTCTTAATTTAAAGTAGGTATGTTTTTAACAATAAAATAGAGCATGTTAGTATTACTATGTATTAATAAAAACTGGTAGAGATTTTTTTAATTTCCATTATACGGCCAATGGCAGCAGGAAAATCCTAAATTTTTTCTTCGAAATAAGTTACAACGCACTCATTGTTTTGCACAAAATATTGTTATCGTTCAAGCCGTACGGATTGAAAAAAAAATCATGCAAAAAAGCACTTCAAGCCCTCTAATTAATATTATACGTTGTTTTAACATCATTGTGATTGTTTCTGATATATTTGAGATCTAAACATTATATCTCGACTGATAAACGCTCGAGAGTCATTTTTAAACTATCAAGTTTTTAGAACTATTCATCGTACAGAAATAAACAAAAAATTAAATATTTTTTATTTCATAATCTGATTTTTTTGTACCATACCACTTTTTCCATAAGTACACTATTTATCCCCAGCACCAACAAGTAGTCCTACTAGCAATTGTTATATCTCTATCTTAAAAAGTCATAGAGCAGAGAGAAATTAATAATATTTAATTGATATTTTCTTACGCATCTGCATGAGTAGCACTATATTTTCAAAGAAACAAAGACATTTCTACTGGCTTTTTAATTGTCATTAACACTTCTATTTATCAAAATGTATTTAAGAAGTGGTTTAGGGTCAAACTTTTATATTCGCCTAATACTTAACAAACATTGGAACGAATGCTTTACATCCTGTTCAAAGAATGGTATATCCACCACGCAATCCTCGCCTATATTTGTATAGCTTCACCATATAAGCTGTTATGCAAGCTAGAAAGGGGTGTGAGATCGCTGCATTTCTCTAGAGTACTGACCACAACTACCGTTGCTTAGCTTTTCGAATAGACAGTATAGTCAAGACGAGTGTGATCCTGCCCCAAGTAAAATATGATATTCTATGATTTGTTATTACTACATCAAGAATATTATTAGGTAAAAGGTAATAATAATATGTGTAAGAAAACGTAAAGAACGTCGAAAGGTTAGAACTAGTAAAAAGCAAACTCCATTATTATTATCTGCAGCCAGATGCAACTCACATATAAAATACCCTTCTGAGAAAGCCCGTGATTGTAATATCAGATAATTTCAATTTTTAAGTGCTCATATACGAACGAGCATAAACATATACGATAATAGCATATATGCACAAACATTAGTTTCAATTTTAATGTTTAGAATTAAAAGTATACATTTTTAATCATGCCGGCACATAATATATGATTCCATTACATTATTATTTTTCCTGGAGTTAAAAGCTGTGTTATAAAATTGTAAATCTGCTTTATATGTGAACCTGTTAAAACATGATATATATAAAAATACAGTTTTATTTTCTCATTGAAATTATAGCTTTATCCGTAGCAAAAATGAACAAATATATTTTATTATGTAGTTTTCTATTCATAACTGAGTATAAATATATTATTTATTGATAACTGTGAATGATTTAAAAACTCAAATGTATTTTAAATAAACAGTTAGTGAAATAAAAATGATTTTTGATGCAAGAACTCACCATGGAAACACAAAATCAAAGCATGTGAATTTAATTAATTTTCTATTATTATGGCCTATAAGTATTGATAGCATCAAAGTCATCAATATATAGGTGTCGACTTTATCAATTCAAGGAACTTCTTGGAGGCACAATAAAACCGCTGTCTAAGGAATCACTACTTCCACATCCAAATTGCCAATCGGAATCTTTTTGAATGAAAACATCTTAATACTGTATTTGTAATCCAGGGTCTGAAAATAATTGCTCATAGACTTTTAATCATATAGTACCACGAAATATTTTTCGAAGTTACCACGAACTTTTTTCGCAGGTACCACGAGATTTTTAACGAGAACTTCTCGTAGTGCGTCTCAGCATGAAACAATACATGGGAGTAAATCGGCAAGTGCGACACAGCCGAGTGTCCCGATAGATTGTCCCCCATTATATAAGATATAACATAAATAAGATAAGACAGAGCCAGACAAGATAAAACAAGATCAGATAAGATAGGAGATGCCTAGACAAGATGAGATCGAATGAGGCAGGATGAAACACGATGAAATTGAATGAGACAAGAAGAGATACGTGTATTGTCTAAATGTTATTTGTGGCATTATCTTAATTTTTTTCCAATTCTTTGGAACTTTTAAATAATAAAGAACGATTTATTAAACTCACTTTAGAAAAGGAAAGTAGAAATGAATTACCATTTTTAGATGTTTTAATTAAAAGAGTAAATGGTACAGTTGAAACAAGTGTTTATAGAAAACCAACAGATACCAATAAATATTTAAATTTCAACTCAAATCAGTCGATGCACGTTAAGAGGGGTGTTATAAAATGTTTGTATGATAGGGCCAAAGTCATTTCTTCTAATGATGAAATACTAAACAATGAGAAGCGGTTTATAAAAGAAGTTCTTATAAATAACCAATACTCTGGGGGTTTTGCCGATAAATATTGAAAATAACAATCCGGTACGACAAAAACCTGAAAAACGTTACATATCGTTAGTTCCTATGTATGAGGATTATCCGAAAAATTGCGCCGTATCAGTGATAGATTTGATATTAGGACGGTATCTCAAACAAACAACACTAAGATCTATTCTGACAAATACGAAACCGAAGACTCGCGAGCAAAACTCTAAAAACTATATTTATAGTATTCCGTGTGAGTGCAACAAACAATACGTGGTGGGTGAGTTATCCAGACCATTTAGTGTAAAATTGGGCGAACATCAAAGTTATATCAGAAAAAATTAAATTCAATGGTCCAAGATCTGCGAACACGCTTGAGAGAACGGACATAGAATAAACTCGGCAAACATTTTAACAAAAGAGGCAGATAGAAAAATTAAAGAATCCGCGATAATATTATTGAATGAGGCTATAGATGCGTGTTGAATTGTTCCGTAGATGTCTGTACAACTTGGTTGCCAATGTTAAAAGAAGAACTTCACAAACTTAACATTGCATAAAAATTAAAAAAATACTGTTAACTATATCAACAGTTCTATGTAATTAGTAAGTTTCTATAGATATTGGATATAACAAACATTCTTAGAGCTGTGTATTTATCACACAGCAAAAAAGATTTTTCAAAAAGACTTGAAAAAGGAAACAGAACAGATTTCCGAAACGTCGGCGAAATATTTAATTTCAAGGTTTGATTTATTTATTTATTTATTTAATCATATATTTCATAATCATCATTTATACTTATTTGTGTTATTTATTAGAAAAAAAGCAACCTCTAACTGATCCTTTGACGTAAAAGTCACAGGCGTAAAGGTTATTTACCAGCAACATATTGGTTAATTGTGATATTTTGTAGATTCCCCGAACACCGCTTAAATGGAAAAAATACATGTGGCAGGAAGTCCCAAAGAATTGGAAAAGAAAAGAGATACGTGTGGCAAATTTCGATTAAATGTTTTAGACCGTTCCAGAGTAATCGGGCGCACAGAAAAAGTTACAGACAGACCGACCAACCGACAGACAGAAATTTTCTCTCGCTCAAATTAAAAATCTCGACGTTTCATGACATTCTAAACCTATTTCAAGAAAAAAAAAATGAAAATTTGGTTAGGATTACCTGACTAATAGGTAATAATTTTCTTATTAACAGAGATTTTTGAAGAGGGGGAAGTTCTGTATTAAAACAGTAATATGTTTTCTTATGTTTTTGCAATCATCACTCTGGATTCCTGCTAGCCAATAAGATCAATAATACAATGATAGGTAATAGATAATATCTAAAATCCGAAAACCACTATACAAGAAAATCCTTAGGTTTTGTTTATGTACCAACAATATTAACAAGGAAAGTTGTAAAAAATCGTTTGTTCCATAAAAAGTGTTTTTTAGATAACCTATATAATGTGTGATTTTCAGATTCTTAATTGCATTTTAAAAGACCAAGGAAAGTCGTAAGGTTACTATCAAACAATGACGAAAAATGAGCGCATTGGAAATCTATTTTTAAGACTTTGGCAGTCTGTAACTATCATCTGAGCCGTTTCAATATTTCAAAGAATATCATACTCAAGAGGTACGTGCAGTGTTTTACCATATCTTGCTTAGTTTTCAAGATATCAATAAAGAAGTATATAAATTTCCCAATTTGAACCTATATTTGTTGCTATTATTGTTAACTTTTTTATCTCGAAAAAATAGGAGAGTGCATACCTCACAATGAGTATGCGCAGTATGCACACCTCTCCTCAACTCGTTTTTAGTTTTTATGTGAAGAATAAATCAAATCTTTTGCACTGCTCCAAATATAAAAGTAAAAAAAAATAGTGTCATTTGAAAAAATTGAATTTTTGACAATTTTTGATTGCGAAATTTGAAAATCGCCTGCGCCCATGTGGTACATAATGAAACCACCGATGGGACATTATCAGTTAGCCGGGACTTCCAGCTAACTGGTCCACTCCACAAATTTGATTTTCTAATTTTGAACGGTTTTCGAGATACAAATTTGTTCGTAAACTACTACGGGGGTTAGTTTTTCAAAAAAATTAACATATGTCAAAAACTGTAATAGATAATTTAACATAACATGGGTTGCCTAGGTTTTAGTCTGAAGAAGCTGGCTATTGGCCTTGCCTACTGCAACCTAGAAGGTCTATTGTAGATACTCCTTTTTGTACCACCCTCCTTAGGGCTCCTTAAAAACTGGGTTGCCTAAGTCATAATTATAAGACGAATCGAACCATGTGAAAAAGTACGTAGGTTTCTATTTAAAATAAGAAAGTTGGTACCGACTTTTGGAACACCCTGTATAGCTGGAGGATAGAAAATCGATTATGGATGCGTACCAAATTTCAATTTTCTAATCCAACTGCAAGTTGAAACATTTATAAGAACCGCCTCATAAACATAAAAATTTTGTTTGCATTTTTTTAAAACTGAAAAAAATTGATTACTGTTTTAAAAGCTAAAAAATCGATTGTTTCGAATCCTGTCAGATCAGATTTTCCCGTTAGCATTCTCCGAACACCCTAGAAAAGGACTAGAAATACCCTTCTCGACGGCATTTTGATAAGACTAAAAACGGGTTGAGAGGAGGTGTGTATGGTAGTCTAAGATAATTCCATTTTTACACACACAAAAATCTAATATGTTTTGTCCACTACTTGTATGCTCAAAAATTGTTTAGATTTACTTGCGCTGGATCCCATCCCTCCAATACATCGATATTATTCCCTTACACCCTGTATGCTTCAACCCGGTAATTGAAATATGGATTCGGTTGGCTTTGCAAAATAAAATAAAATAGTACCCATTTTAAAAATAAAACAAAAACTGAACATCCAATAATACATAGTCCTTCCGCTTGGCGAGGATTGTTTAACGCCATTTGTTATTGTGAACAATTTGATTTGAAATCCCAACTAAATTTATATGAACTATGTTTTATAACAATTTGTTTTATATTCATAGCCGCCTCTAAATATTTCAAATTATTATCTCTAGTATAGAAGGACCTTTTGTTTATATTACAATATTATTGTTTCAACCAATATGTTTGGTGACTTGAACTACAAAAACAACCGGTGTTACGCATATAACAGTTCTGTAACACCTGACACTAATATAAAGATGTCCAAATGCTTGCTGACATCCTTTTTTAAAAAAATGGCGCAACCGTCCACGAATGTCGCACTAAAAGCAATTGATATTCAACGTATTGTGCGTTTTGGAAAGTTTCCAACTCCCTATAAAAGTCTAGCCGGAACGCAGTGCAGTTATTATCAGTCGATCTACATTGATATCTTCTAACACTAGACATGGCTTTCAAGGTAGGTGCGAGTGAAAAAAGTGTTAAGGGTGTAAATCATCTTTATTGCAATCCAGTTAAAGTGTCAAAGTTTGTGTTGTAATGCACAGTGGAGTGATATAGGATAGAAGTTTTACAACGAAATTTGCAATAAAACAACGCAGTGGATGAAATATTGAGAAATAAAAGTGATATGGACTATGTGTCGAGTACTATATCAGGATTAACTTCCATTGATTGGAAATTGCGAGTATACACACAGAAAAGTGGTTGTGTAAAGTTTCGGTTTAGGCAAATATGTTTTAATTTGATTATAAAGGAAATTTTAAGGAAAAATAAAGTCACGACTTGTCTGTACCAAACATGCTTCGGATATTGATGTAAATTTTTTTCTGATTTATATTTGACTTTAGTACATTTCTTTTCCTGAGTGTATTTACCTGCTCCATTTTTTTTAATCGGTTATCATCGATAGGAAGAATTATAGAAATTTTGAATTTCGGAAAATCCTATAAACTTACTAACCTTCGCGGTTTTCCCGTGAGAAGCCAAATAAAAATTTAAATTTTCTAACGTTGTGGTTTCATCAAATACACAACTTACAACAATTTTGTAGTTCGTCGTATCAAGTGCTTCACTGTAATCAAATGAGAGAACTATAGCAACCTCCACGAATGTTTTCGGTTACTTTTAGAACGGCACTAGTAGTATTATTATTCTCAGTAAAGCGATTAGTGTTAAATATAATCAAAATTTGAGCATAAATCAGCCTTTCCAGAAATTATCTGTTCTTTTTAATATAATGTATGCACGTGTTAGTTTTGCTCAAGTACGTACTTATTAGTTAATTAAATACTCTTGGTGCTTTAACATCCTTATGTGACGAACCTAATCCATCACGGTGGGCCTGAAGCAAGTTTAACTCAAAGTTTCTGTCTCTCGGGATTTTTTTCTTCCATATTTTTGGATGTGTGCAGAGCCCTTTTCTATGAAAATTAAAATCGCATATCGTAGAATTTTTTTTAACGTATTTTGCTTTTTTTCATTCATTATAACTAGCAAAATTGGGGCAAATTAAAAAGAAACAAAGTGCATTTTTAGATAATTTGACGGAAAAAACAACTTTTTGCTGTTGTAAAATTTTCAAAAAAAAAAATGCGACACATGGCGGTTTGAATTTTTCCAAAAAGGAGGGAGGGGGATAGAAAGTGACGAGAAAAAATCTAGAAAAAAATCAAAGGTATTTTTAAAATTTAAGACTCTCTTTCCTCTATGACTTTTTCCTGAAGTGCACTCTGTCCAAGTTTTTCCGGAAAAACACTAAAAAAAGACCCTTATCGGAAAATGAAGACTTTCATAAACCATGAAATTTAAAAATCTGAAAAAATTTTGACGTAAGTATAGGTTGTTATGCTTTAAAATTTTGGTCTCTCGTAATTCTCCGAGTATCTAACAATTCTTTACGATAAAAAACACGTTTTTGATCGTGAAATACCGTTAGAAACTCGGAAAAATTACGGGAGATCAAAATTTTAAAGATTAACTCAACCTATACGCACAATTTTTTTTCAGATTTTTAAATTTCACAGATTACGAAGCTTTTCATTTTCCGATTAGGATCTTTTTTCGTGTTTTTCCAGACAGGAACAGAGTGCATTTCAGGAAAAAATAATAAAATAAAAAAGTCTTATATTTTAATAATACGTTTACAGGAATTTTTTGAATTTTTTTTTGAAAAATTCGAACCGCTATATCTCGGAAAAAACGCATTTTTTTGAAAATTTTACAAGATTATAAAGTTGTTTTTTTCATCAAATGATCTAAAAATAAAGTTTGTTTCTTTTTAATTTAAGTGCCTCAATTTTGCTAGCTATAATTAATGAAAGGAAAAAAGCAAAATACGTTTAAAAAAAATCTACGCAGTGGATGAAATATTGAGAAATAAAAGTGATATGGACTATGTGTCGAGTACAATATCAGGATTAACTTCCATTGATTGGAAATTGCGAGTATACACTCAGAAAAGTGGTTGTGTAAAGTTTCAGTTTAGGCAAATATATTTTAATTTGATGATAAGGGAAATTTTAAGGAAAAAATAAACCGCTGTATTTCGGAAAAAAACGCATTTCTTTGAAAATTTTACAAGAGTATAAACTTGTTTTCTTCATCAAATGATCTAAAAATAAAGTTTGTTTCTTTTTAATTTAAGTGCCTCAATTCTGCTAGCTATAATTAATGAAAGGAAAAAAGTAAAATACGTTTAAAAAGATTCTACGATAGGTGATTTAAATTTTCATAGAAATGAGCTCTGCACACATGAATACGAAAGAAAAAAATCCCGAGGGTCAGACACTTTGAGTTAAACTTCCTTCAGACCCATAATACCATATCTTATGTATATGACAAACAAGGTAATAAAGGATTTGTTTTGATGCATTGGTCTCAGATCTGGCTAGCCTGTAGGATTATTAAATTTGTTAATTGGAAAGATTAGAAAGTTTTAAAATTTCCAGTAGTTATGGCTGTGTTAACAATATATGTCAGATAAGGAATACATAAATTCAATATGTAAATTTATTTTCATTTGAATTATTTCATTTTTTTTAATGGTTTTTTTCTTTTAGCTGTTCCTTTTTGCGGCTCTTGTGGCCGTCGCCAGGGGCGGAGTAATCGGCGCACCTGTTGTAGGACCCGCAGTGGTAGCCAAGCTCTCCGACGCAACAATCGACCCAAATCCATCCTACTCCTTCGCCTACGATGTCCAGGACACCTTGACGGGAGATTCCAAGACGCAAGTAGAAAGTCGCGCGAACGGCATCGTCAAGGGCCAGTACACCGTTGCTGATCCCGACGGCACCCGCCGCATCGTCGACTACTACGCTGACCCAGTCAACGGTTTCAACGCCGTAGTCAGGAAGACTCCCTTAGCCGTAGCAGCGCCGGTCGTAGCCAGAGCTGTAGCTGCGCCCGTCGTAGCTCCAGCTCCCGTAGTCGCTAGAGCGGTTGCAGCCCCCGCTCCACTCGCCTATGCTCCAGGAATCGCACGAGTAGCCGCCCCGCTTGCAGCTGCCCCAGCTCCCCTAGCAGTTGCACCAGGACTAGCACGAGTAGCCGCACCTTATGCGGCAGCACCAGCTCCCATTGGTGTCGCCCCCGGGTTTGCTCGGGTTGGTGCTCCACTAGTAGCTGGTCCACCTGCTTACCCGTACGCAGCTGGTCCACCTGCTTACCCGTACGCAGCTGCTCCATTTGCAAGATTAGCTTCGCCATACTCTTACCCTCTATTGTAGATACTGACTGATACCTGTAGCTTAGTTAGTATATTTGTATATCTATTGTAAATAAATAATTTTTTAAAAGTGTATTTGTTTTGGAAATTGGTTGCTGATGCAATTTAAAATATAATTTATAGCCGTTTATATGAGTTCTGTACTAAACTTAGGTAATCCCTTGGGATCTCACAAATTCTACTGTGAAAGTTTAACCCTTTCACTACCAGATATAAATTTTAGCATGACCCTGTATAGCGCCCAACGCTACTTTTAAGTCCTTGTGAAAGTAGCACCAATTTGATGGCAGGTAATAAGGCATTTAACAATTCCGGGCGCGGAATCAAGTGTGTGGTAATTCGGTGGTACTTTAAAGTACCTTTAGTAGTGAAAGAGTTAATTAATATGGTGTTTTTTAGAACATAGATGTCAAAACTAAAAAGTAAAAATTGTAAAAAAATCTGAAAAGCGTCACAGGATTAAAAATGTGATAAGTATAAATGGGAAAAATGATCAAATCTGTCTCAGAAACCTATATTGTGTCTCTGTGTGCGTTGATTAAATCCAATAACTGTAATCTATATCTATTCTTTTTAAATCAGAAGCAACAAAGTATTTTAATTTAATATAATAACCGAGTTTAGAGTTAACACCATAGTTTTTTATTAAGAAAAATCAAAACTTTTGACGTGAAATGGTAAATTCCGTGGGTTAGTTTTAGCGAACCTAAGAATTTGACAATTCAGATACAAGTAGGTAGGCCACAAGACTACAACTCAAAGAAAAAATCGGCAGCTACTGGAAGCGGCTGGAACCTCCCCACCCGGTTGAAATTAGTGATGGGCTGCTAAACAGCAGTCTGCTACTTTTTAACTGTAATTTGATTCGTAGCAGTAGCAAATGCTACGAGCCCTGATACTCAATTCAAATCAGCCGTCATGACATGCCTTTAAATCAAATATATTATTGTAATATGACCCACCTATATTTGTCTAATTTACGACGTCGTATGTGTTCACCGCCAAAACAGCAATAGAATTATTTATATTTCATTTAAAACTAGTGAACAATGCTCAGGGAGACAGGTGTCTACTCAAACTCTGAATAATTATAAACACCTAATATATGATGATAAAAGAGAAAGAAAAAAAACCGCACTGTGTTGGGACCGAACCGTCGATCTCTTTATTTGTAAGTCGACGCTTTAGCTCACTCGACCACTGAAAACTTTCGACCTAGTTTTACATATGTTGATGGTATAGAGACATTGAATTCTGTTTGTTCTCTATACAATAATTTGTATAAAAAATGTAGGTATATAAAAAAAGGTGCAAGTGTGATATACCGTTTAAATCGGAATTTTAACTGCTTTCCAATGGTTAGATTACAAATTGTAAGTAATTATAAAATAAAAAAGGTGTTGTGCCAAAATGGCACTAAACGTAATCCGATCTGAGCCAAAACCTTTTCAGATCTTCTAGAGCACTAAAAAAAAACCTCATGTAAAGTTTCATCCAAATCCGTCTATTAGTTTCGCCGCTATCGTGCACAAACACACACAGATATTTTTCAAAAACCACTTTTTTTTATTCCTGGGATCTCAAAACGTAACGATTTGATGTTATCTCAATATTCGATTTTGGACCAATCTTAGTAACCTCCCACAATTTTATTGTGGAGAGGTTAAAAAATCTTAAAACCTCAATATTTTCGCATAATTCATCAAAAGGGGGAGGAGAGTGGTTGGGTAAATATTATACGAAGTTTGACTAGTTAATAGATGGAAGAAAACAAATTTAATGAAAAGTCAATATTTAATCATTATTTTAAGATACCCCAGGACTGTTTAAGTTTTACTTATAAAACTAGTTGTGCGATGAATAGTCTACATTTCGTCTTTCTTATAAGCTGTCCTCAGGACTTTTTAATATAGGTATTAATTAAATGCATTTGTGGCAAAACGGTAAATTTAGATAATACTCATTGGTAAATTTCAGGAAATAAATCTGTTGTCGCAAACGTGCGTGGCTACGCCAAAAACCAAGTATATGCGCACACACGCGTTGCTTATCAGTTTTGACCAGTAACGCTGTGACGTAGAGTCTTAGAAAGAATCGATGGGGCTTAATCTGGGCTTGACGGGTTCTTCCTATTTGGCGACTGCAGTAACTTTCACAGACATCACCGCCGCATACTATTCTGGAGCATTATTCGAAACTATTATTTATGTAAAACAATATGCCGATGATTAAGAGAAGTATAAAATTCACGACATATTTATTTTAAATTATATAAATATTACTTGTGTTTATTTTTGTAGATTAACGATAATTCCCTTATCTCCACACTACCTTTCCCTCGTCTTTATTTTCGTTCTTATAAAATTTTCCGGTAGAAATATTATCATCTCTCACGTTGCCATTATGATAAAACGGTGTTTACTGCTTATTGGATATTTTTCCGGAATACGCGGTTTACGATCCACAGTGTGTTATCATCATAGGCAGTTGGTTTAAAACGCGTAAAAGTTCTAAATGCCTGTTGAAGGTGGAAGAAACTTCTGAACATAAATATTTAAACAGGCAGTCAACAAGGTGAGAGCGCAGATCTGAATTGGTTTTAAAAAAAATACATTGTGTGGCTATAATGTGAAATAGCATATTTTAAATTATTCTAATAATAAGTTCAAATTGCGTTGATCGTTTGTATCTGGGAAATGTAGGGATTTTTTCTAAAAAACCGTTGCCTAAGGAGTCACTTCTGCGACATCCAGATTTCCCAACCAAGTCTCTTTAAACGAAAGCACTTGATACTATATTTGCACTCCGTTCTGTGAAAATAACTCATAGAATTTTAATAATATAATTTCTGAAATCATCTGCTCCAGAACCCTATAAAACGATATGCCACTTCAATACTTTTCGCCCACCTGCCCGATTTACCGATCGACCGTGCGACCATGAACATAAAGTTGGCACCCAGAGTTAGCACCCCAGATTCACACTATGTCTGAAACGGCGAAGTAAAGAGCGGCCGCGCTGCCGCTGGCGGGGATTATCTAGTTTCGAGGAGGCTTGTCGGGGGTGGAAAGCGGCAGCTCATAGCCGGACCGAATTTTCCGATGTAAAAAAAAATTCCGGCTCTGAAAATGCACATGCATAGAGCTGCCGCGATTCAGATTGTGGCAATCATCATGATTCAGTGTAAACTAACCGCCCTTCAATTTTCAGTGCGGCAGCTCAACACCGCCCTTATCTTCCACGTTCGGAGAATTCTTTATCCCCGGAAAACTCGACGTGGCGTTGAGCTGCCGCGCTGGAAATAGGTCAAAAGATACCTATTGTTAAAAAGAAAGCACCCGCAGAGAGAAAATCGCGGCAGCTCGTGGCCCTTCCCTTCCACGGTGGGAAATCTCTTTTTCCCGCGGAAAACTGGTCTTGGCGTTGAGCTGCCCCGCTGAAAGTAGGTCAAAACGTAACTATTGTTAAAAGAAAAGCATCCGCAGAGAGAAAATAGCGGCAGCTCGTGGCCCTTCCTTTCCACGGTCGGAAAACTCTTTTTCCCCGGAAAACTCGACTTGGTGTTGAGCTGCCGCGCTGGAAATAGGTCAAAAGGTACCCATTATTAAAAGAAAAGCATCCCCAGAGGGAAAATCGCGGCAGCTCAACACCGCCCTTATCTTCCACGGTCGGAGAATTCTTTATCCCCGGAAAACTCGACGTAGCGTTGAGCTGCCGTGTTACGGTTGCTTTTGTCAAATAGACGTTGTAACATAATTTGTCATTTTGGCTTGAGGAGTGTATGTGTAAACACAGCAGTGTTAGATGTTTAACTATAAAAATTTAATCACTAAATCTATACGTTAACTTTAGGTGGTTCATTATTTAAAGGATATCATCATTTATAAATAAATAAATAAAAAGGTCTTGTGTTAATAAAGTGGTTATATATTAATAGTATTTCCATTCACATTTCAATACTTTAGTAATCCTTTTGATTCTTAAATTTGTTTGATAGAGTTGTCACACTTATCGACTGTCGTCCAGCTAACTTGTGTCTAGAAATAAACATAAATTTTAATACAAATGTTTCGAGTATAATATTTAAATAAGTACTTTACCTGCATCAATCACAGTGTTGTGTGGTACATTATTATTCCTTGTAATTTACTAGTTCTCATACATAGTGTGGTATCTGGAATAAATAGGAACGATAAACAAACCTATAACATAACCATAACTTAAGTAATTCAGTCTATGAAAACGACTAGTTCAAATGTATCACTTACCTTCTGTGCCTTTGTTATTTGCTTGTTAAATTTCATCCTCAATAATTGTTTATAATAATAAATAGAAAGAACATAGTAGGTTATAGGAATTGACAGCGTAATCAGCTGATCGGCAGAGTTCGATTCAGTTAACCGAATACTCGCTCACTGAACAGTTGCTGTTCGGAGTAGCTCGATGAATGTTTTAACTTAATATATTTTGCTTTAATAAGTTAGTATTTCTTCAATTAAATTCATTTTGAAACAATAATAAGAGGATAATTTTTATAGTTAAAATGTCGTAATATTATCACTTCTTATCAAATCTCCGATCAACAGGTTGATCTACGTTGAGGTTGTCTTAATCGAAAGGGACGTCTGTAACAGAACTTCTCGAATTCTATCCAAATTACGGATGTCGTGTTGTATATTATGTTTAAAATAAATCATTTTTGTGATTACTATTCGATGGTCTTCTGTTCAAGGTCGAATGGTATCATGAAAATTCAATTCTTTTTTGTGTCGTTTCGTCTGCGTAGTACGACGACTGCGCTAGGCACCTGTCCTGTAAGGGGTCAGAGGTTTTCTAGTACTTCCTCCTTGACGTGACCTTTGAGACGATTAGACGTTGCTCGTAGCTTGGTAAATTTGGTGAGAGTAATCTTTATCCACATTTTGGTTAATTTTGTTGAAATATTTGTAATGGTGGGATTTCCGTATTTACCAATAGTAATAATGATTTGTGAAAAATCTGATCAGCATGATTGCTGGATATATGGCTACAGAGCACGTGTTGGGTCGAACACATGGTCGACATTTTGTTAAGCCCTAAAAGGGTGAGTTATTAAATTTGCGAAAATGTAAATAGTATATTAATTTGGATTTTAAAACTTTTAGGCTTTTTATAGTTAGATTTTTATTAAGAAGCGTTAGTAGTACTAGATGTAATTAGTATAGAAAAATTGGTTGAAAAATTTTGGAGCTTATGCCGATGATGGATGGTTTTGTTTCTTTTGTTGGTTTCTTTTCATGACTTCGAGATGGTTGTAACTGGTTATAGTTCGAGGTGAAATTTTGCAGAGTCAATCTATTACCCTAAAATACAAGAAGACCGTTCAACGCTCATACCTTTCCACTCCTGGGAGAAGTTCAGCGTTCTCATCTTCTTTTGGGATATTTCAAAATTCAACCGTAAGTCATAACTTGTATAAATTTTGTTTGTATATATATATGTGTATGTATTGTAATTATTTCATAAGTGACGATTTAAATACCTACCTTGTTTATATTAAAGTCAAGAACTGGCTATCTAGAAAAGATATAGTCCAGATCTAGGTATTTGTTATTTGTTATAATATTAAATTTTCTGTACCCATAACCACTGTTTTTAAAAGTATGTAAACAGCGTGCAATTGCATTTGGTATTATTATTATTGAACTTCACGTGTTAATAAATTTTATTTAGATTAAATCATTTGTCACTCATCACTTTTTTTGATATTGCTAACGAAAAGAAAATTAATTGATACTTATAAATTTGAAGCATTTCTTTTATTATTGACTTGGTATCTCGCATGGTATATATAAATGTTTTATAAATAAACAAATTTGTTATAAGCTCCACTCATTGGCTTTTCTTTCTCGTACTATACATTAATTTAACAATTTATTAATCTATTGTTCACTTAGGTACCTAGACCAATAGTTAGGCAACCAGTACGTCTGTATGTACTGGGAACTCACACTGAGATAGATGGAAGCTAGCCGAGGACTGGTAAGGTGTGGATATTGAACTCGTTATATATTTTTGACACTCAACGTCTCAGCCGCGCTGAAAGTAGGTCAAAAGGTACTTATTGGTAAAAGAAAACATCCGCAGAGAGAAAATCGCGGCAGCTCGTGGCCCTTCCCTTCCAAGGTCGGAAAACTCTTTTTCTCGCGGGAAATTCGACTTGGCGTTGACCTGCCGCGCTGAAAATAGGTCAAAAGGTACCTATTGTTAAAAGAGAAGCATCCCCAGAGAGAAAATCGCGGCAGCTCGTGGCCCTTATCTTCCACGGTCGGAAATAAAAAATTATTTTGTTGTGCTTACAATTTAGTTAAGTGTATAAGGGCATACTGCATGATCTTTATTTTTACTTTTATTTTTACATGCATGTTACTCATTAACAACGGGATGTTTTTGAAGAACAAATGGCTTTTGACACATGTCTTGCAAATAAGGTAACTTATTATTTGAAGAAAACAAATCATTTCTAAGAATGAAAATGTTAAAGTTACTTACAAGACACTCTGTATAGTGGTAATACATCTAAACTTCAAGATAGTTTACCGCTCTTTGCTATCTGTCTCTATTATCAACAAAAAATGTCAAGTACGCGTTCTGCTTTAAAATATACAGATTATGTCTTGGATATTGATGCTACAATGTATCAAGTTGCGATTGGCTCAGAGGAATGATCACGAGTACATTACCTTCCAGACAATAATCAATTTTCAGCTGTTGACTCCACCAGCGACACGCGAGAAATATTAATGACCTCTGAAGGCATAGCATGATTGCAATTGAATCTTAAGAACAGATTACCAATAATTAAATAATATGATACGATGTCAAGTACGAATATATAACCTAAAAAAATATATTTTTTAGGTATTTAGGAGGGTTACCACATTAGTATTCTATTACGATAAACTTTATTACTTATGAAACGCTAAGCACAAGTATATAAGCATAGATTGTCTGAGGTAAAGTATCAGTTGATCCGCAGTGACAAAAAAAACCGAAACAAAATGGCATTAAGGGTAGGTTGAAACGGAGTGAAGCATTTTTCGAAAGTGTAGTGAAGTTTTAAAAGAGTAGTGAATTAATGCAAATTAAAGGTTTATTTTGATTGTCAGATTAGTGTATTCAAATTCAAATTGAAAAAAATGATCTAGGAGGGTTAGATCAGGAGATCCAGCTGGCCACTCTATTATTCCTGTCTACAAATCAATCAATTAGGAAAAACTTTATTTGTGTAAGCTGTAATTCAAAATACATTTTTCTATGTATTTATGTTAAAATGTTTTCCATTAGTAGACGGGGAGTAAGAATTTGGTGAGCTAGATCTCCTGATCTAACTCCTCTAAGTAATCTTTTGTGTGATTACCTTAAATTCAGGTTCTATTTTAATAAGTCCAATAACGTTAAGGAATTAAAGGGCAGAGTTAAGTATGAAATTAGATTAATCGAACCAGAAATCCTTCACAAGGTTTTGGATTGTATTTTGTCTTCGATATTACCAAGAAGTAAATAAATAACCATTAGAGCAATTAATTTACATGTATTTCAACGATTGAATTTATTTGAAATAATTCTTCATAAACATCAAAAATAATATTTCTCTATTTTTTTCGTTTGCTTTGTAACAATGTTATCAAGTTGATTATCATCTGATCCGACAGTATATTCATATATTTCGAATAACTAACTCATTTGCGTCATGCTGTACATTAAACAGGTCTCAGCGACAAATGACGTACCATACATAAAAAGGAGGCCAAATAGAATAATTCTAGGGCCACAAAACCTTTGCTAAGATGTTATAAGAACAACTAATACATGTTTAATTAAAGATGAGTATTATTACTGCACATCTAGAGTATGACAATCAAAGATTCTTAAGTAAAATTTTCAAACAGCAGAAAAATTAACTATCTATAAAAGAAAAACTTTGTGTAGAAATATTAATGAAATCTTTGCATTCTTTCGATAACCTGAATTCTGGTTATGCTAGCAAATTAAAATCCTAAAATGAATTTGTCTAATTTCTTATTTGACAATTCTCATTCTAACACTAGCATCCACACAGTCCCCTACGGCCATGCAGATTAAACTAGTATCCACATAACCCCCTACTATTATGAAGATTCAGTTAAAAATGAGAACAAAGACCTAAAATGAATTTATTTATTTACCTTGTCTTAAAAAATTTTTCATTCCAATGGATTACATTTTCATGAAATCTATCATTCTGTTTCCTGGAAATGCTTAGCCTTTGAAACGTTTTTCGCCCTTATTCTGGAGCTCATCAGAAAGACATAAAGCCATTCATAAAGATGTTTCATGCAAAACCAAGACAATTTCTATGAATAAGTGTGAAATGATTATATTTGACATTGACTGATAAAAACAACCTCACCTATCTATTAGCTAACTAGTATTGGAGCCTATATACTCTATGCATGTTTAAAAATGAATTATTATTTGTTTGCTTATAATTGTATTGAAACATGTTTCATAGGATTTTGCAAACAGCAGAAAAATTAACTATCTATAAAAGAAAAACTTTGTGTAGAAATATTAATGAAATCTTTGCATTCTTTCGATAACCTAAATTCTGGTTATGCTAGCAAATTAAAATCCTAAAATGAATTTGTCTAATTTCTTATTTGACAATTCTCATTCTAACACTAGCATCCACACAGTCCCCTACGGCCATGCAGATTAAACTAGTATCCACATAACCCCCTACGATTATGAAGATTCAGTTAAAAATGAGAACAAAGACCTAAAATGAATTTATTTATTTACCTTGTCTTAAAAAAATTTTCATTCCAATGGATTACATTTTCATGAAATCTATCATTCTGTTTCCTGGAAATGCTTAGCCTTTGAAACGTTTTTCGCCCTTATTCTAAATAAATAAATAAATTCATTTTAGGTCTTTGTTCTCATTTTTAACTGAATCTTCATAATCGTAGGGGGTTATGTGGATACTAGTTTAATCTGCATGGCCGTAGGGGACTGTGTGGATGCTAGTGTTAGAATGAGAATTGTCAAATAAGAAATTAGACAAATTCATTTTAGGCTTTTAATTTGCTAGCATAACCAGAATTCAGGTTATCGAAAGAATGCAAAGATTTCATTAATATTTCTACACAAAGTTTTTCTTTTATAGATAGTTAATTTTTCTGCTGTTTGCAAAATCCTATAAAGAATGTTTCAATACAATTATAAGCAAACAAATAATAATTCATTTTTAAAATTTTCATTCTATATAAAAATTTTATTCAGTATTTTGTACAAAGATGTTTTTGCTATCAAAACTTTCACCATATCTTCAGACCTTTAATTACTAAATAAACTGTTCTACCCTTCTTACAGTTCTTCGTACTTGCTGCTTTGGTAGCCGTCGGCAGTGCTGGAGTAGTACATGTACCAGCAGCCATAGTGCCAGCCCCAGTACTTGCCAAAATCGCAGACGCCACCTACGACCCAGCCCCACAGTACTCTTTCGGTTACGATGTTCAAGACGCCCTAACAGGAGATTCCAAGAGCCAAATTGAAACCCGCACCGGTGACGTCGTACGCGGTCAGTACAGCCTCAACGATCCCGATGGTACTCGTCGTATTGTCGACTACACTGCCGATCCCGTAAATGGATTTAACGCTGTCGTCAGGAAAGCCCCATTGCTCGCAGCTGCTCCAGTTGTCCCGGATGTAGAGACCATCGAAACTCTAGCTGAGCCATTGACTACCGCACCCGTAGCTGCGCCTTTGGTTGCGAAGGCTGTAGCTGCTCCGTTGGTAGCTAAGGCTGCGCGAGTGGTAGCGGCCTCTCCGGCTGCTCCAACGGTAACTCGTGTGGCTGCTCCTGCTCCATTTACTTACTCTGCTGCGCCCGTTTTAGCTTATTCCAGATTTGGAGCACCATTGACTTATACTTTCTTGTAAATATTCTAGTCTTATTCAATAAAATTATAATATGATATGAATATTTTTCAATGCATTTAGATTTTTGTATAGAAATTTTTCTGAACTTGCTGATGATCTGAAAGCATATTCTCAAAAATGGTGGAAGTGATGACCCGAAGGTTTATCAAATGAGGTGTACAAGCTCTTTGTAAATAACTTTCTTAAATAGATTTTTTTTCACGAAATGGTTGGACATCAATAAGACAGTACACAGAAGGCATTATAACATTGTAGTGATAAGATCAAAGTATAAAAATCAAAACACACCTTCAATTCAGTATTGCCATATAATTAGTGTATATAATTGGTTTTCAAAAAGCAAATTGTTAATTATATTGATAGGTATAGTTATGCGATATGTAAGTTGTCTTTCTTATATTTTTTCCTAATTGACTTCATACTGCAAGATATTGCTGTCAAAATAGTTTCTTTTAATACACCTAATCACATCTTAATGTTAATGAGTGTAGACCCGATGTCATTCGGTGTTTGGCTTTGGCATATCCTCATGGGAGTATTTGTTTATGATTGTGATTTTTCTTTACATAAATAAAAATTAATTAGAGAGATTATTTGAATACTGGTTGATATATACATCCATCTATAAAAATAATTACTATTGCTGAACTTGCTCTTCACTGCTAGGACGTGGAAATAATTAGAATTTGAAAACCTAACGGTATTTGTTTATTGTTCAATGTTAGCTAAACAATATAAAAATGCTCGTTTTATTAGAACTTTATTGAACTTGATAGAATGAAATGAATTTTGACGATTTACAATTTACAAATAAGCAACTGCTAGAGGAGCTGCAAATCCACTGTAAGCTATAGCTCTAAAAGCAACTGGTACAAATGCTGCAGGAGGATTAGCTGCCACTGGTGGTGCAGCTGATACATCGGAAGAACTTTTAGCTACTACAGGCTCGCTTCTTGGCGCTGCTGAGGCAACTGCTACAGGCTCACTTCTTGGCGCTGCTGAGGCAGCTGCTACAGGCTCACTTCTTGGCGCTACTACAGGAGCCGCTTTAGCTGCAGGTGCAACAGGTACTGAACTCGCTTTAGCCAGCGGAGCTGATTTGGCTTTTGCGGATGGTGCTTTAGTTCTCGCAATTAGTGGTGCTGCTATAGCCTTTGTAAGTGCAGGTTCTACGACTGCAGCTGCTGCTACTCGAGTTACAACTGGTGCAACCAAGGCCAGAGGTATTTTTTTTACCACTGCGTTGAAGCCGTTAAGGGAATCCGAGGTATAGTCGACAATGCGACGGGTACCATCGGGGTCGTTCAAGCTGTATTGACCCAAGACTATGTCTCCATTTCGGCTTTCGATGTGGCTTTTGGAGTCTCCAGTTAGAGTGTTTTGGACACTGTATCCGAAATAGTATTGTGGAAGTGGATCGTAGGTGGCGTCAGAGACGTGAGTTAGGACTGGGGCGGGTAGAGCAGCTGCGGCACCCACTACTTCGCCTCTAGCAGTGGCTACCAAAGCGAGGAGAGCGAAGAACTGAAAAAGTGAGGTTAATACAGTAAATATAAACATAAATACACCACGCATAGTAGACAACCCCCAAATTTAAATCTTGAAAAACGCAGACAACACCCATTATCAACCGACATTGACGATGTCGGAGCTGGGGATCGAACCCAGTACATGATAAACAGTGTGATCAAACCTTCTTGCAGCTAACATGCTTTAGCTAGCTGAGCTACCGTGCGGTGATATTAAGTGATATTTAACAAGAAACAATTACCTTGAGTGCCATTCTGCTCCGTTATTTGACAGTGAGGATCGACTGATACAGTTTAACAGATATAATCAGCTTATATACTGTGTTAAGATGTTTCGTAACAAGAACCATTTGTTTCAATAGAATACTAAGCAACCTAGCCCAGTCAAAAATCTCCAAATTTACTTTTTAACTGTACTTGTGGTACATATTCAATTAATTCGTTGCAAATAGTCTATTTTTAAAAAGTCATTGCACTAGAACTAATGTTCTGATTATTTAATCATATTGCATTCAGCGCACATACTATTTAAATAAATTTTCTGATTATCATAGTTTACGACTTCACGTAAATTACATTTTTTAAGTATGCACTTTTTCTTTTGCTAGGTCTTTGGTTAATAAGTTTATAGGTAAAGAATTAATGAACTACTTCTGTTATTTAAAATCGGATTACACAAATTGGGGATATATAGAACCCAAAGAATTTTAGTTCTTGTCACTTATTATTTTTTATAACTTCGGGCATTCCAACAACAAATATAATGATGTAATAATAAATAAGCTTCAATTAACCACACCATAAAACTCATCAATATATTTTTAAATCATTCAATATTTTTTTTAGTGGTCAGCGTGACTGCAAAACGGCCGTTTTTGCCTCTTTCTGCAGCCTCCATAACTTTGCATGAAATTGACCAGATTGAATGCAATACTTTAGTCTTCTATTGCCCTATCTGAAACTATAAACTTTTTTTAGGGCAACCCCCCCTCCCCCCCAAATAACGGCGGAAGCTACCCGTATTTTACAAAATACACATATAAGTTTAAATAATTATATTTATAAGTTACTCGGGTTTTTATTGATACAATTGATAATTTTTATGATTTAAGATAGCACTACAATCTGTTATATTATGTATTACTTTAAAAAGAAATATTTGTTGTGAAATAGTTCGGCGAGTCTCCAAACTCGAAAGCGAAAATCTGTTTAAAATTGCAGTCTGGGGAAAACCAATAGCAGGATAGACACCGCCTAAAGCCTTTAAGAAACGTCTTTGAATTCTCTCTATATTTTGTATATGTATGTTGTAATGAGGAGACCAAATAATTGACGAGTGTTCTAATTTTAATCGAACAAAAGACTGATATAGTAGTTTCAGCGTGTTCGTTAAAATCATGAGAACATCGTGTTATAAATGCCAGTGTTCTAAAACTTTCATTGGTTATGGTGTTTATATGACAATTAAAGTTTAGTTTACTATCAAATGTTACACCGAGATCGCGGAAGGTTGATGGACGTGTAAGCACTGAATCTTCTAAACAATAATTAAATTCGACCAGCTGATGTCTATTGGTAAAAGTTAGAACATTGCACTTCCTTGCGTTCAACTGTAGTTTGTTCAAATTGCACCGTTCATTTACTATATCAAGGGCCGTTTGTAGAACGACACAATCAGTAACATCATTTACTTTATTGTACAACTTCATATCGTCTGCGTATAAGAGACAATTGACACCCAGTTCTACTGTGATGTCATTAATGAAAATATTGAAAAATAAAGGACCTATGACTGAATCCTGGGGTATGCCTGAGGTGGCTACAAATTCTACAGACCGCTGACCACAGTATTCAATGTGGTGGTGTCTGTCTTCAAGATACGATTTGAAGAATAAAAGCAGATTTTTTGAGAAACCAAATTGTTGAAATTTTGAATATAAAATGCTGTGGTCAGTCTGTCATATGCTTTAGTGAAGTCTGTGTAAATTACGTCAACTTGTGAGTTTGCTTCGATAGCATTAGTTATTATTGGATAATACAAAAAAGATTGGTTGAGGCAGATCTTCCCTTGAAGAAACCGTGTGGGTATTCAGTAATGCGATTCTTTGCATAAGAAAATGTTGGTTCATACAGCAAAGTTTCGAAAGCTTTGGAGAAATTGTTGATAATCGTTATGGGTCAGTAATTCTCAATATTATTTCTTCGCCTTTTTTATATACAGGAATGATCTTAGAACATTTGAGTGAATCGGGAATATGTCAGATTTAATGGCCAGATTGAATAAGAAAGTGAGAGGAATTGCAAACACGCTAGCATAATCATAAAAAGGCGGGAATTTTGTCAGGAGCCATCGTACATTTTAGTGAATTTAAAACTTCTTGGTCTGTAAACTGTTCAATTGTTAAAGAATCAGTATTTGCGTCATGATTGCCCTCAACAGGAACACCTGAAGTGATATAAGAACTACAAAAGTGATCGGCAAAACCATCTACCAATTCTTTGTTGCCAACATAATGTCTATCTTTATAGTACATAGCCGGTAAATTATTACTAGTTTTCTTATTGATAAACTGCCAAAACTTGTTGGGATTAGTCTTGAAATTTTTTTCAATGTCGCTACAATATCTATATTCGATATCAACCTGATTTTTTTTATAAGTTCTTATTAATTTAAACTCCTCGAATGCAAGAGGATCATCAAGGTTTTTGTAATCACTCCATGCTCTATACTTCAGTTTAATACTTTTAATTATATGGGAATTGTACCAAGGAGGGTAGCTCTTGCCTTTGATTACAGTTTGTGAAACAGTTGAATCAAGAACGGCATATATTTTTTCTTAGAATTGTTCAAAGGCATAATTTACATCAGAAATATTGAATAGAAAATGCCAATCCAATATCTGCTAAGTTTTGATAGAGTTCAATCAGATTGGCTTTGCGATAGTTATAGTTATAGTAAGTTATGTATAGTTGTGTATTTCTTCAGACGACACATTAATATTTACTTAAAATTTATTCTCAGATTTTCTACTAAAGTTTACGACTTAATTTTCCTAAAGCTACCTTTCTTGTTTCGTAGAAATAAAACCATATGTAATATTTTTCATTTTATTATAAGACGAGATAAATATATACAAAATAATTAGTGAATCAGTTATCTACATTTACAACACACTGTACCCAAATGGATTTGCCGCATAAGGAGAGGCTACTCGGGCTACAGCTGGCGCTCCGGCAAATGGTGCAGCTAAACCTAAAGGTGCATTTCTCACTAATGCATTAAACCCGTTCACCGGATCGGCGACGTAGTCAACAATACGACGCGTTCCATCAGGCTGGGCCAAGTTGTATTGCCCTTGGACGATACCATTAGCTCTGGACTCGATTTGACCCTTGGAATCCCCAGTTAATCCATCCTGGACATTGTATGCGAAGGAGTAGGCTGGGTTGGGATCGAAGGTTGCATCCGGGACGAGCACTCCTCCCTTGGCGACGGCGACCAAAGCGGCAAAAATTAAAAACTGTAAAAGATACAAGTTTAGTATGTTGCATTCTCGAAACATGAATTAAAATTATTTTCAAACCAAGAGAGATACGACTGAAACAATAGCTGACCCGAATGCAGTTTTCTATAGGGTGTCGTACATACTATCAATTCACCTTTGTATTTTCGTTATTTTTGGAAGTAAATAAATAGGTTCTGGTGCAACAGTAGACCTTCATAAATCTTGCCCTCTGGAATAATTAACTTTGAAAATATTCGTCTTTCCATCCGTCTGTCTGTCTATCTGTCTGTTCGCCCGTCCGTTACGTTTCTTGTAAGCACTTTAATATTAGCTAGACGACAGATCCTATTATTTTTGTAGTAAGTAGTAAGTAAATTGATCAGTAAATAAAGAAGTTATGGATTATCTAAATTAATTACCTACTTGCCAAAGAACTGCGAAGATTATCACATATAATATGCAATAATTATATAAAATGTCCAGTAAATTAGCGAAGAGTATAATATTTACTGTAGTGTAGTAATTAACATTAACAATATTATACTTAATTTAATAATACTGCTCATATCTAAGTATTACATATTAAATTAAAAGGAAATATAACTTTTAATGCATTAAGAACGAAGTTTTCAGTAAGACAATGTAGACTCTAATTGTTATTAAAGAGAGTCCCAAGTGATTTTTTGTTGTTTCACAGTAGTTTAAATCTTGTTGATTTACTTACTTTGAGTGTCATGCTGAGTGTATTGCTTGTGTCTGTAGATTGACTGATATTGTTCATTGCAATATGCACTAGTTTATATACTAATACTGGCCGTATCACAGATAGTGATAGAATACTAATTTAAGAACACGCCTGTATAGCACGCTTTGATACATTTATGCAGCGTTAATTCCGAAGATGTTTCCTAAAGCAGGAGTGTCTCAATTTATTAATTGATCAATCAACAGAAGCATTATTTATTAATTATCTATTTATAAGATCTTAAATGCAACTGAAGAAATTTAAAACAAGCTAACCATTAAACTCTTCGTTGATTTACTGCTCTTTTTATATAATTGTTGCACATTCTATAGGATACTGCAGTTTTTTTGTAAATAATATCAGTTTTGGTAATTGTGGAGAATAACGAGGCATTGGAATTTTCCGCTGAATTTGGAGTCATAGAACACGAATCTGAGGTCGGTTTTCAATGCAAATTAATAGTTTTTCCCAAAAAATTTTTTGAAATTTTCACACTGCAAAGAAATTGCCTTTTCATAATAATAGGTATAGTAAATTATTTATCAAAACAACATTATTTCATTATTTGACATATCAGCTATTAGGTTATTATATGCGTATCAAATTACCCTGGAGACTTGGTGTCTCAAGGCACAACAAAAAAATTAATTTTATAAATACCAACTTGAAACCAACAAATTGAAAAAATAAAAAATATAATTTAAATAGCATGCTTTTATGATCATCCTTGGCCAATACTAAAAACTGGTGTTCTATTAAGGATATTTTCGATATACCGGGTGAGTCACGAATTGCGCTCGCCCCGATATTTCCTAAAATATTTGGAATAGAAAATTGAAATTTGGAATCCTTATTACACGACTAAAATGCCATCTTTTTAATAAAAAATCAAGTTTGGTGTACATCCGGTTTGACCGGAAATGCCCACAACTTTCGATTTTTAAATAGAACACACTATATATTTTTACATTTTTGGAATCTAGAGGAAATTTTGAATACAATACATCCATTTTGGTCACTTTTTGATAAACATTAAAAATTTTATTAAAAAATCTATTTCTGAATCCAGAGTGCTGTGGTGCCCAAAATATATTTTAGTTTGTGTGTTACGTTACTGTAAAAATAAAAAGAGCAATACTATTTCATTACTTAATTCTCTAGAGGCGTTTAAAATTTTTAAATGTGATTTTTACCCACTAACTCGGTTTTTTTAAATGGGAATTTAATCGTTCACCAACATTTTTAAATACCTCATTTTCATACGAATCTAATGATACCAAAATTTTGAAAATCCGCTCAGAAATACTTGAGATTTCAGCCAAAATACAATGCAACCAAGCTTTTAGAAACATGCGGCTAATAGATAATAGATTAGTGGGCTTTGGAAACTAAAATGGCACATTTCTGTGTAAATCTGGTAACCTAATAACATTGGAAAAATCATAGTAGCCATTGAATGTAATAAAACAATATCAGCTGTCAGACAGATACAAAATAAAGCGTTGCGGAAATCTCTTTGAGTAAAAATTAAAGAAAACGAATAATTTTAGTAGAAATGAAAAGGTCAATATGTTACTGATATATGGAGAGCGTCTCAAAAATTCAACTGCAGCTGCAGAACTGTATCAGCAACGATATCCCAACAGACCTCATCCAAGCAGACACTTGTTTGCCAGAGTGGAACAAGAATTAAGAAACGAACCCAATCAGCAAGATGACCATCAAACATTTATTGTAAGTGAGGACAAAGAAATTGATGTATTAGGATTTGTGATGGTACACCCAACAACATCAACAAGGGAATTGTCAATGGAATGCGACATTAGTCAGTCTTCGGTTTGCAGAATTTTAAAGAAACATAAGTCTCGGTCTTATAAATACCAAATACACCAACATCTTTATGGAGATGATAACGACAGGAGGCTAGTATATTGCAACTGGTTCTTAAATGCAGTACAACAAAACCCAGATTTTCCTTTTCGTATTTTATATTCAGATGAAAGTAGATTTACGAACCAAGGTATGTTTAACAGAAATAATACTCGGTACTGGGCTCAAGAAAATCCGAGGTTGGTAGGGCGGAGGAATATTCAGGAAAGATTTGGGTTTAACTGTTGGCTTGGAGTACTTGGAGATCGAATAATTGGACCCATATTTTTTGATGGAACACTTACTGGAGAACGATATTTATTCTTTTTACAAAACCAGACAGCAGAATTTCTTGACTTACTTCCTCTTGCCTATTTACAAAATCTGTTTTTCCAACAAGATGGTGCTCCCCCACATAATTCCAGAAGAGTGATGGAATATTTAAACAACTTGCATGGTGAACGCCTTATCGCAAATCAAGGTCATATCAGGTGGCCTCCTAGGTCACCTGACTTAACACCCCTTGACTATTATGTATGGGGCCCTCTCAAAAATAAAATTTATAAAACTTCTTCAAATACCCGTGAAGAGCTGCAAAATAAAGTTGTACGGGCTCTTAATGAAATAACGCCGGCTGAATTGCGTAGAGCCATTCAAGCAACTGTACGCAGAGCCGAATTGTGTATAGAAAAAAATGGTGGACATTTTGTACAATATCTATAAATGTCAATTTATGGTTTAATTATATTAATTATTTTAAAGATACCTACTGTTACCTAGTTCAAGTTTAATTGTTCAACCGGAATTGATTTTTATTTATTTATGGGCCCGATATTTATGTTCATTTAAATAAAACTCTGAAAACCGAACTGATGTCGCATTCTATTGCAAATGTCCTTGTGGATGTAATTGTGTTTACCTCCACATACCTATGCTAAACTTAATTGTAACGAAATGTGCCATTTTAGTTTCCAAAGCCCACTAATCTATTATCTATTAGCCGCATGTTTCTAAAAGCTTGGTTGCATTGTATTTTGGCTGAAATCTCAAATATTTCTGAGCGGATTTTCAAAATTTTTAGTACCATTAGATTCGTATGAAAATGAGGTATTTAAAAATGTTGGTGAACGATTAAATTCCCATTTAAAAAACCGAGTTAGTGGGTAAATATCACATTTAAAAATTTTAAACGCCTCTAGAGAATTAGGTAATGCAATCATATTGCTCTTTTTATTTTTATAGTAACGTAGCACACAAACTAAAATATATTTTGGCCACCACACCACTCTGGATTCAGAAATAGATTTTTTAATAAAATTTTTAATGTTAACAAAAAGTGACCAAAATGGATGTATTGTATGTATTCAAAATTTCCTCTAGATTCCAAAAATGTAAAAATATATAGGGTGTTCCATTTAATAATCGAAAGTTGTGGGCATTTCCGGTAAAAACCGGATGTGCACCAAACTTGATTTTTTATCGAAAAGATGGAATTTTAGTCGTGTAATAAGGCCTCCAAATTTCAATTTTCTATTCCAAATATTTTAGGAAATATTGGGGCGAGCGCAATTCGTGACTCACCCGGTATAGTGTGTCCCAAATTGATTTTCTTAGTAATGGTTCGTTTTCGTTATTGCCCAGCAAAGACCAGCGAGAGGTTGAGATTGTTATTGAACCCAGTAAAACGATCACTTTGAAAAAATATCCAATTTACTATAAAAGTAAATTCAGACAACAAAATCCCATGAAAAAATCATCTTTGAAACATTAAGAAGACATAACCACCTTTGGCATCATCTTAAATCGAAATATGCGTAAAAAATTATATCACTAAAAATGACCAAAATATTGACTTTTGAATTTTTCATCTCGAGGACGACGGTCAATCGCCTTTGGGCTCCATCGTTCGAGCGGAAAACCGCTCTGCCAGACAAACTTTTCGAAAATGCCACTAATTTGGTTGTTCGGAAGTACCACCAATAAAATCACATGGTGGAAAGCTGCTCCGACCGAGAAACTTTTCGAATGTACAACAAATTTAATTTTTTTTAAATATCAAACATTTAAGTTTTTCGAAAGTACAATAAAGAGACTTGCACAAAGCGGAAAACCTCTCCTCGAGACGAATTTTTCGAAAGTACCACGAATTTGGTTTTTCGAAAGCACCACGAATTTAGTGGTCACAGGGCGAAGTCCTCAGTCAGGATGTAGCGAGTAGCTATTTTAAACGTCAGAATTTAAGAAAAATTCAATAGGATGGTTTTTCCAATAAAAACCAAAATCCTCATTTAGTTATCCTCAAAAGGGGAGAGCATAATCCTTATTCGTACCACTAGAATGTACCAAATATTAGTCAAAAAATTCAAAGTCGGGGGTCGATTCCGACGAACCCAAAATACTTTTTATCCCGGCTCAGCGGACATCGCCATAGTAGTCGTTCGAAGGCGAGTCGACGGAAAAAAAGTATAATTGGGTTCGATGCCGTTAGTACGTTTATAATAGCAGAAAAACCATCGAACTCATATAGATAGCTTAAGTTCAGCATTCCGGATTTAGGGCTATGCAATAATCATATGTAATATGATAGTATCATTTTATCGGCAAATTTTTTTCGAAAACATATAGTTGCCTAATAATAAAGTGTGATTATTATCTAATTTAATATTTGATAATAAACTGCCAATTTGCACGAATTGTATTACTATTTGGTAACTTTGCTAGAGAAAAAATGTATACATAAAATTTGTGAGCAAGAGTGATATTTATGGAGAATTTTCTAATAATAATAATTATAATAATTGTAATAATATTTGGTAACTTTGCTAGATAAAAATTGCATACATAAAATTTTTGAGCAGGAGTGATATTTATGAAGAGTTTTCTACTTATAAAGTACTTAAATACATAAAACATATTTTTAATATTAGTTTTAGCTTCCAGATGCTTTCCTAACGTGTTTTGTGTCTATACTACCTATTTCTTTTTCAATTCCTTCATTTAGGTCACATAAAGATGAATCATTTCAAAAACGAAGTATGCACAAATATATAATGCAAATGTGCCCGTGCTATCATGGATTCAACAGTGCCCTCTAGCGCTGTTACTAAATATTACGTAATTCAGACGTTTTACGGCAATGAATGAAGCAATGATTAAAAGTTTAGTAATATGTTTACCTATTTAATCCCTCTTTTTAATTTAAGAAATTTAAATATTAAGTTAAAGTTAAGGTTATTTAGTTAAGGTGGCCATTTCCTAGCAAGAGACATCCGGACAACTAAATGGTAAGAAGTTTTTGAAAAATAATTACTTAATAGTTGATCATTAAAAAACAGTATTATATTTAAAAAGTCATGTTCTACTACTCGTTTTAATTCTGACCAACTCTCGGCTTTGTAGAACACCACAGTATCATAAACTTATGATTTTCCCACTGAAGGTATTTTAAATAACTCATTCATATAGACATTGAAAAGTATAGGGCCTAGTGCCGTTCCTTGTGACACTCCATACTGTACTGTTTTTTCAGAACTTACAACATTATTAACTTTCACCTGTTATACTCTACCTATTAAATAACTTGTCATAAGTTTCAATGATACATCTCGAAAGGCAATATTTTCAAGCGTTGTTAAGAGTTTCACATGGCAGACCGTATGAAATGCTTTGGCCAAGTCAACGAAGATGCATAGTGATTTTTTCTTTTCATCTAGTGATTTATATATTGCTGAGATCAAGTCAGCCATTGCATCCTCAGATGACGTAGCCTTTTTGAAAATATTGATTTTCCGACAAGACAAGAGTTATATTAACTTTAGACATAAGCTCAAGGAAAAATGTAACATTCATAATGAAATAATAAGCACCATAAGTGCAACTTTAACGATGTTTGGTCGATATCTAATTTCTTATATTTTCTAAAATCAGACTGATAATAGCAAAGCACATTTTCAGTGGGATTCAATTTCTATAACATCTGCCTTTTAAATATAAGTCGGTCATGAACAATTATTGAGCAAACTACGATTTAGTTGTAATAATAATATTAAATGCCTTTATTTTCAATAATATTTTATATAAGAGATTGATAACATCTGTACTTTTTTTTTTTTTAAATCAGTTCCCAACAAGTGTTTCTATGTAGATATTATTATGTATTGAATTGTTCCTAAATTAAATTCATTTCAAATAGAACTTTTTTTTGTTTCCAAGTCGATGAATGTTTGATTTAGACTGTTAAATACACTGACTGAAGTCACGTGATTAATTACGAACGGAAAGCTTGTCTTCCTCCAGCTTTACTAACTCTTCATTACGCCCGAAAACAAAGTAATCACTAATAATTGGTACTTTAAAAGGGATATTTTATTTTTTTATTACATGAGTACCAAACACGCTTTCTTATTCAAATTAGATATTAGTGAGCTTTTGATAATAACGAATAAGATTATGAGATTGTTACACGGTTAAATCTTTGCCTAATATCTTTTTGTGGAAAGTTAAGTTCATTTTTCTTCATAAACCAAACGCCACTGGCGGATTTTCAAATATTTTACCGTGAAATCTCCTGATGAGTAAGTATCTTCCACCCAATGTTTTTGATATTGCATTGTTAATAAGGGAGCTGTAATACGGGAGATGAAGTCATGAAAAACAAGGCACTGTATATACTAAATCCCAAGATTATTTCCACTTCACTGTGTGGATGTGGAAGTAATATGAGACAGAATTTAAGCTGGTTCAATGATTCCTGATAGATATCTACCGTGTGATAAATAAACAACAACTTTCTTATTTCTAGAGAACTAAATAAAAATACGCTTTTCATCTTTTTTCTTTATTTTTTAGAGAAAAAATATAAAATTATAAATATATGTACAAAATAAAGCATCAGACGACTTCTACAACACATAAGGATAACCCAGGGGAGCGGGCGCTGCTACATAGGGGGAGGCTACTCGTGCCACAGCTGGTGCAACGGCAAGTGGTGCAGGCGCTGCCACTAGAGGAGCGGCCCTAGCTAGAACAGGGGCAGCTACACCCAAAGGCGCTTTCCTCACCACAGCATTAAATCCGTTAATTGGGTCTGCGACGTAATCCACAATACGACGGGTACCATCGGGCTCGGCAACGTTGTACTGTCCTTGGACGATGCCATTAGCCCTGGATTCAACTTGACCCTTGGAATCACCAGTTAAGGCGTCTTGGACGTCGTAGGCGAATGAGTACGATGGGTTGGGGTCAAAGGTTGCGTCTGCGTACCTTGCGAATACTGGAGACGCCACCACTGCGGCTGGGGCACCGATCACTCCTCCCCTGGCGATGGCTACCAATGCAGCGAGAATGAAGACCTAGAAAAATTCGAAAATTTTCGGTCAATAAAGTAAAATGTCTTAAGAAATGTAAAATGTTTAAACTTTATTATAAATTTATAATATTTTTTGAAATTCAAATGCATCTCAGATATATTTTAAAGAATATGTCCAATTACATGTGAAGTTTGATTTTTTTGTAAGTCCATTTCCTAAGAAATTTAGCTTTCATTACTACAAATGCATTGATTTTGGAAACGATTGGAATTATTGAGTAAAATTCACAGTAATAGTTTTGTTATGGTTCTACTTAGGTAGTCTTACAGTTTTTTTAAATACACGTACTAAGAAAAGAAAGCTATGGCCTAAAATAATAAATATTTCCCTATCGGAAAGAAAAATAAAGTAAATCCAGAAAATGAAAACACAATAATAATCAAAAAGGCAAATTGAAATATGTTCCTAGAAACCAACGTGATTTTTCATTAGTGCAGTTTCTAATGAAAATTGCGTTAAAAAATCTATTTATTATTTCATGTTATCTACTAAATTGGTTCCAATACTATTTCAATTATTGTTAAACCAGTTGGTTACAGAAAGACAAGATAATTTAGTTTTTCTGTCAATTCATCTCACAAAATTTTTGAAATTATTTTGTTTTATAATTCAATTGTATGGCAAGTATCATGTTGATTAAATAATTGTTTTAATGATTTTAAAAAATGCTTTTATGATTACTTGCTTAGTTCTAATGAATAAATATGAAATGTAACATATCAACGAAAAGGGGTAAAATTTTCCATATAATGAGGGTATTAATCGCTTGTTTCGATTATATTTTTTAACACTCTAAAGACTAAATTTCAAAATCCAGCGGCTCTAACAAAAATTAGTTAATACCAAAATATTTCGTAGTAGAAGTTTTTTCATAGCCTCCAAATAACTGAGATAGGTATTTGAATTACACGCACATTTTCGAGATTTTCCATCATATCTCTTAAATTAGGCTGTGAGTTTTAAATATCTTTAAACTGTTCTGTATCTCGTAGAAATTGACACAATTTTTGTATAACAAATTTCTTTGCACGATACCGAAGAATAACAATATAATCAATGAACTCCACCGTGTGTAGAAATTCACTTTTTCACTTTCCACTATCCATTTTAGGTACACTAATTTCACTGCCTTAACCTACCTGTAGCGCCATGTTAAGTGTTAGAAATGCCAATGCTGATCGACTGATATTGCTCATTGTTTGCATTTAGTTTATATACTTACCTACTTAAGTTTCATAAGTGTCTAATCGCCGCTAGGGAATACTAAGTACTTTGGCAACATTACCAAAACGTTTTCAAATTCACATAAGCTTTCATATTACCATAAGATGGGTATATTCCTGCTTCTTGAGTCGCATAATGCTGTTATCTAACTTTAAGGAAGGTGCATAGGAGGTGCATGTCGCTTATGCAAGTCTAGACGCTTTTAATTATAGGACAATAGTTCACACCATTAAATGGAATAAGTAGATCGAAAAATAAAGAAAATGCTGTTACAGTTATTAAAATTAAATTAAACTAACTTTGAAGAGGAAGTTAAAACTTTGAAAGTAATAACAAAACATAGTTGCACGTCACTTGTCTGTTTGTCATCAAATAGGTATATATAATAACAACAACGAAAATATGTCAAATTTTTAATGCAGTTTGTTACATTTGTTCCTTTTTCTAACTTTGGTGTTCTAATATTCAATAACTTCTATAACTGATCCCACCCATCTTGTACTCATCAACATAGTGCCATTGTAACTCATTTCATTGGTCAAGATATACTGCCCTTTAGGAAATGTTGGCCAGTTTTCCTGCGCTATGCCTATATTGTGAATTTCATAGTAACCCTAAAATAAAAAAATATGTAACTACTGATTTTGTTGAAAAACATTTCTTAAAATGATACCATGAAATTATCTGTTTCAAGATTCTCAATTTCTACACAACATACTTATATGAGGTATCATCTTATAACTTTATTAAATCTTATAAACTACATCTGTATCTTATAGTTTTCGGAGCCTTATCATTGTTGCCAAATGACGAACACAAAATTTCTTTTTTGTATCATTATACAATTATACATACCATAACTTCACAAATCGGTGCATGTACAAAAATACAGTCATATAGAGAATTGAGAGAGATTTCAAACAATGTATCACTTGACTCCTCTTGCCATTTGAATTTTTTGAGGTTGCTGTATAGATCAGAGGGATAAAGATGGGTACTCAAATATTATGCTAAAATACGTCTGTCTTTTAAACACGGTCATTGTGTTTCACCAATTTCTCAGAAAATTATTACCTCCACAGTTATATAAGAAGGCAACTTTGTTGTGACATTGAAGCAAACGGTCGTTTTGCTCCCGTGCTCTTCTCTAATACACCTCTGCGCTAACAACGACCATGTGCCTTCTTACTACTACTTCATCTTTTGCTATGTCTAGAACGCGGAATACTCTCTCTGTCCGTCTCACTATAATTGGTCTTTGGTGATTCATCTGACTATTAATACAACGCGTTCTTTAAATTCCCCAATAAATTCCCTCATCTCACCTGCCGCTAGAGGCGCTGACTATCATTTATAGAATAGCTGTTGGATAAGTTGCCTGTAATATCTAATTTACCTGTTAATAATGCATTAAGTGGATTCAGAATCGTCATTTATCAAATTCAATATGCTTGGAATTTTCTCCATCTAGCATCGGCTGTTGCGGATCGTTGGGCGCATGCTTCTGTTACGCCCACCGTAATAATAATGTCAAATTGTACATTAGCATGAATATACTTTATAGGTTTTTTTCTCTAAGTACTTAGCAGTAGATCCCAACTGTCAGGAGTTTGCGCATAATGATTTTAGATCTCATCGTGTGCTAACCCCTGATGGCTGGAAAATAGTTCTAAACAGTTGAACAGAGAAACCTTAGACACCGGTAAACATCTGAGTAAGAGTATGTTTCAAAGTTAATGGTATAATATCTAACTGCTACTTGATAACACGAATACTTCGCATGTTCTTTATATATTAAAGACAAGTTTCTAGCAAATAAAACATAACATTACTTCTTGGAAAGCTTTATTATGACTTTTTGATTTAATTTATTGTCTCCTGTCTTGTGGAAACGCCTTCTTCATATACTGAAATTTTGCCACATGCTAAAGTATATTCCCAGACCGCTGACACCGCGTCAATACAAATGCATGCGCTGTTCACGTGCGCTTAGTTCACCAGAGCCCTTCGTGCGTAAAATTGTTAAGAATACACAAGGAGTTTCCTGATCGATTTTAGAACGATTGGATATTAGGATATTGTTCTTTTAAACTCGGATAATACACTACCATAGACTTCAAATGGATTCACTAAACCGTTTATGAGTTATAATAATTTAAATGTTCGAATAAATGTAAATACACTTTACGCAAATTACATACAACTGAAGTCGAGAAAACCGCTGGCATTCTCCTGAAAATGCAACCAATGGGGATGGAACACATCACGATCACGAGGCAATCACGCATATTTGTTGGTCTGAGCCGTCCGTGAATATACTTTAGGTTCGGAATTTGTTTCTTATTGCACTTTACATGGAACTTAGCACAATGTGCGTTGAAATAACAAATGTTTTGGTAAGTAAGCAAAACATAATGATTAATTCAGTGGATTGTTTATTATTTTAGTGTTTATTGATACAATCTTGTTTTGCTATCTCTAATTTAAAAAATAATCTAGACCAAAAATCTCTGTTCTCAGTCTACTATGCACTGATGTATTCAAAGTTATCCTATAATATAATAGCGTGGGGCTCAAAGTGTAGACATTCATCGTATATTCATATTACAGAAGATAATTTTAAGGATCATGTATAATATAGACTTCCAAAAATCATGTCGAACAATATTTAAAAAGGAAAACATCCTTACTCTCGTATAATATATCTTTACAAATTATTAACTTATATTCATACAAACAAAAACAAATTACCAATATGCAAACATCAACATGCTACACGCAACAACAAGGATATCTACATTAAGAAATATAATCTTACATCGTACAGAAAATCACCCATCTGTGCTGGCAGCTACTGTTACAATAAAGTGCCGCCAAATATTCAAAATGTAAGTAATATAAATAAATTTAAGGCTCAGCTAAAACGGTTTCTAATCCTCAATTGTTTTTATACCCTACAGGAATACAATTGCTTTTAACTTGTATGCTATTTAATGCAAATAATGGTATGTAATTTATTTCGCATTGTGTACATATTGCAATACTGTACAACTTTATATGTAGGATGTATATTTTTATGTATTTGTAAAGATGTGTATGTTGTATATATATTCGTATATTTTTATATTTTTTGTGTATTGACTATATTTACAATTTCAGTTACAGTATTTGCATAATTATGTATAATATTTCTGCACACCTTCTTAATTGTATTTTAGACCTATTCCATCCAATGTAACCAAAGGAACGAATACATTTATTATTATTATTATTCATTGGTTCTTTTGTAGTTATGCTATTTGTTGAAAGAAGGGGCAGTCAAAAATGTACATTTCTAATGTTTTTCCGGAGAATCTTGTACACAATGTAGTGATATTATAATTAAATATTTTGTGTTTATCATTTGTTATAATGGAATATCACAAGGTACAGACGATTTCATTGCTTTAACCGACACGGCAGCACAGCCCGTTAAAGCGTCTTAGTGACGAGCACGTTGTCACACTGTCTATCGTGTACTTGGTTCGATCCCCAGCTCCGACTGTGGTTTCTCAAATTATTACCCGCCATTCGGACTTGGCTTTCGATTTGTGGCTTGTCTACTATAGGTCTGGTGTGTTTCTGTTACTGATAACATCATCTTGTTTCATTTACTGTTAATTTTGATGTATTTGTTCACCTAATATGAGGGCTAGTTTATGTACTCACACACACCTCACACAGTACACAACCCCCAAATTCAAAACCTGAGCTCTCTGGAAGGTTACACATTTAAAAAGACGCAGACAACATCCATTACGCATCAACATTACAGGTGTTGTAGCTGGGGCATCGAACCTAGTACACACTAGATAGTCTGACTTGCCACTAAGGGTCAGTTGTATGAAAGTGGATCACGGAAAGTTCAGCTGATCTTGGTTCAAAATCTAAGATTACAATTGTTACAATAATGGTATCCATGAATTTTAAACAAAGTTCAGCTGAACTCTGGCTGATCCACTTTTGTACAATTGGCCCTAACACGCCTTGGCCAGCTGAACCACGTGCGTGCCGGTGTTTAACAATATATTAAAGTATGGGCCAACTTACAGCTTTAATCGGACATTTTGTTAAATTTCCATTTTCCAAGACAGTGTTTATAACAAATCTGTTGTGTTCTAGTGCATCGCATACGTTTGCCGAAAACTTCAATCCAGTGGGTTTTGGTTGATTATTTATGTTGCGATATAGTGTTCCCGTTACCTAAAATTATACTGTTATGATATAAAAAACACGATTAAAAGCATAGCAGTAAAATAAGATAGTAAAACAGAGATTGAATTTAATCCGAATACCGCGTAGCAGTTTTCTCGGTAACAGCCATAATTTGCATGCCAACCGTGCCTATTGAAAAATTGAAAATAACATTTTACTGAAGCCTCCTTTTATCTGAAACAAGTCACAAGAGAATTTAAATATTAATTTTAAACCAGTGTTTATACGAAGTATTACATTTTTAGGTTAGATTTTCATGCAGGAATGTTGTGGAATGTAAGAAGTTTTATTTTTAGAGGGAGAAGGATTTTATTATTGTACTCTTTTGAAATACTAAAACGAAGGATGGGTATTTTGCATTTGAAACAAAAAATTGCACGAATGAGACAACTAACATTTAAACAAAAATATTTGCAACTTTCTAAGACAGTCAATATCGGTAGAGAAAAAAAATACCTTTGCGTTAGACAAGGAATCCTGAACAGATTTCAATTTTCAATTTTAAATGGAACATACTATGTTTTGACATTTGACTTATTTTATTCAATATAATTTAAAATAAACTTAACATTCTTGATTTATTTAGGATATTGAATACATTGTATTTATATAAAAATGAAAACCTAAAATATGTTAATCGAACATAAACCTTTCTTATCGAGGCAGACAGTCAATTGCTTCCCGTATTTTTCCCTAATACGCCCCTGTGCTAAATCGTTCCATAGTTTTTGTATTTTTCACATTTTAAAAATTATTTAAGAAAAAAAACATTTTTTTAGTTTAGCGCCATTTTATTTTATGTTCCAGCCACGGTGGCCTTGATAATTTCTTAAAAATGTTTCTATTGCTGAAAACCCAACAAAAAAATCAAAAATGTTCATAAGGATTGTGTAATACTAGCTCAAATCCTCTGGGGGCTGTGCTAATACTTCAAACTATGGGCATTCTGAAAGCTCTAGAGTACATTGGATGCCGCGATTGTGAAACAGTCTATAATTTTGTATGTTGAGTATATTGTTAACCGTCAAATATATATCATATAAATCAAATACATAATATGTCGCAATCTCTGGAGTATCTCAGGGTTCAAACTTGGGCCCACTCTTATTTTTGGTATTTAATAATAACTTATATGATGGATTGAATTGCAACAAACTTCTCTTTGCGGATGATCGGAAATGATTTAGTGAAATTACTACTATAATAGATTCTTCAAGATTACAAGAACAATGAAATATCATAGAGAATTGGTGCCTAGTGAATAAATTATCAATGCACGTATCAAAATGTAAAGTTACGACTTATTCGCGAAAGATAAATCCGGTTGAACATTCACACAGTTTTAACAACATCTCTTTAACTCACTGTAAGGGTATACTGTTCTACTCTAGATTGGAATCCATAAGACACATTAACTCAATTACTAAATATGCTTTGAAGACACTCGGTTTTGCTACAGAAGTTCAAAAAATTTTACTAATACAGAAGCATTAGAAAAATTATATTTGTGTTTTGTGCGTTCGAAATGGTGGTATGGTTGAGCAATATGGAATCCTATTTATGAGAAATATTTACAATCATTAGAATATGTTTAACGGAAATTTCTTAAACATTTATGTTTTAAAATATACCACCAATACATTGAACAGGGATATAGAAAATAGAAGAACTATGTCCAGTTTAAAGTTTAATGTTTATTTACAATCTAATCAATGATACACTAGAGTCTCCGGAACTCCTATCGCAAATTAATTTTAGAATTCCGCGTTTAAAAGAACAAACATCCTTGCTAAATCACCCATTTATTCCATGATTGAAATATGTAACTCTATTGGTGGCCATTATTATATGTTTAGCCTTTCTTTAAATAATTACTCCAAGACCGTAAAAATCTGTGTCCGAAATAGATTGTAACCTACATTTAAGTACATAACCGTAATATTAAGCTACTCTAAATTAAATAATTATTTTATACTTTCTATGTTTTATATTGTATACTTTTCATTTGTGTTAATTTAGTTCTTTTTCTTTTTTGTCCTGTAACTGGAGGATTCTGTTGGGCAATAAATTCTTTATTATTATTATTACTATTATTATCTTTATTATTATTATTTCTCAATAATTTGTATAAACATTAAGTAGAGATGAGTTGTGTACGATATACAGACGCCTTCCTACTAATTACTTCAATTAAAAATAATTTTTAAAAACTCCAATAGATCTGCCATCGATCTGATAATATTCTCTATCATATTTTCTGTTAAATTACCAAAAATGTTATTACGTAGACTTTTGTGTCGTGAGAGCTTGGAAATGACCTCTCACGGAATTTTCATTAAAATAATTAATCTAACTGAAAATAAAATGCAATACTTTGAGGACCTACGGTATGTTTTGAACATAGACAGGACCAATTTATATTGTCTCCAAGAAAATATTACGTGCACGCTATATACATTCAAGGAATATCTAATTTAGAAACGCGTTTTAATATCTTAACTTCTACGAATACTTACCATGAAGTCATGAATTAATGTAATTTTTAATCTAAAATGCATATTAAAAGCAACAGAGGTCCTGTTGTAACGCGATGTGTTGGTGAAGCAATCAGTGATATATTCTTCGTTGTTGTATAACAATTCTGAACGGTCATGTTGAACCACTTGTTTCTTCTAAAATACGTATATACATTTTATTAGTTATTGTCCATACATAAAGCAGAGAATAAATAATAATCTTAATAATTTGATCTTATTTTCTTTACGGCAAGAACTGACTTCTAAAATTTTCAAAATCGTGGTCACTATCCAACAATGTGATACGACCAGAACAGACACTCGTTAGGCAACTTATTGTTTTATGTAATTTAATATTAAAGTCTTGCCAGATCTTTAATGATCATTCTGCAAAAGTACCTTACCTTTGCTTCCATTGTATAAAATACAATAAGTAAGGAAAATGCCAAAAGAATATTTTTAACAAGCATAATTCTTAGTTACCAAATACAACAAACTGATAAAAATGCAACTTTTGCAGAATTAGAATTAGTCACGGGCAATAAGTATGGTTAAAAAATAATTATATTCTAATTTAACATCAGTTTGTATGGTACTTTATCTAAAAAGAGATGCTAATTGCTTTTAAAGTAGATTCTAATTTCCCAATAAATAATCGTCCAAATGTTTTGGTTTAGAAAATATAATGATAATTCCACGATATACAAGTTGGCTTTAAAAATGCAAGAGCATTTCTAGAATCATTGGAGTTATTTTTTACTAAATATTTGAGGTTAAAAATAACAAACTAAGCACTATACTCTTCACCGATTTACAACACTTTTTATATAATTGTTGCACATTCTATAGACTTGAAACATTTTCTTTATAGGATTTTGCAAACAGTGGAAAGAAAAGCTATCTATGAGGAAAAGGAGAAACTATATATAAAAATATTAATGAAATCTTTGCATTCTTTCGATAATAATAATAATAATAATAATTTATTTATTATCCAGTAAGCCATACAAATGGATTGGAATCGTCATACAAATGCATTTTAGTACAATAGTATACTTACATATATAGAAGTAACGACAATAAGCACATAACGTATTACATTAAAAGATACACATAATAAAATAAATAAAATAGAATTAACAACGACTAATTGACTAGATGGCGCAATTTAAGTATTCCTGGATGCTGTAAAAGCAATTCTGTTGTAGGACTTTTTTTATCTTATATTAAGGCATTGAAGTTGCTAGTATCAGTTATGTGCCTGGGCAACTTGTTATATAATGAAATGCCAGAGTGGGTAGGCGATCTTTCATATAGGGTCGTACTATGAGGGCTGCTTTTGAGCAGATGCCCGTGTCTTGTGGGATAACGATGTTGTTCAGAGGTAGTTGTGAATTTGGCTATGTTTTTCCTTATGTATAATAGTGTTTTATAAATGTATACACAGGGTACAGTCATTAGTTTGTATTTAACAAAATATTGGCGGCAGGATTCCCTACAAGGGATATTGAACATTAGCCTCATGATCCTTTTTTGCAGGACTAATACTCGATTTGCGTTATGAGTTTTCCCCCATAGTACGATGTTGTATAAGATGTGTGCATAACAGAAGCTGTAGTAGGTGCTGATAAGTGTTTGTTCGTCAAAATTATCTTTTAAATTTAGAATGGCAAAGTAAGAAGACCTAAGCCTGTTGCATAAGATGTCGATACATGTATTCCAGGAAAGGTTTGAATCAATTGTTGTGCCTAAGTATTTAACACTATCAGAGAGAGGGATGTTAGAGCCATTTATTTCAATGTTTATATGCTCTATGGGACGTCTGTTATAAAAATTAACACATACAGTTTTTTCAGTATTTAGCAAGAGCCTTTTACCCTGGCACCATGTTATGAATTCTTACATGATGGTATTTATTTGTTGTTGCAGTTGCGCAGGGTCTGGTGCTGTCACTAATATTGCCGTATCATCGGCAAACATTATGATTTGGCCCCAGGTAATATTATTTGGAAGATTATTTACGAGAAGTAAGAACAACAGTGGCCCTATAACCGAACCCTGAACAACTCCAAGATCGATGTTATATGGATTTGATTTTGAGCCGTTGGCACTTACTATGATTTTTCTGTTGGTAACATATGATAATATGAGGCGTGATATATTTCCTCCAGCTTCCTCGATAGTTTGATAGAGTAAGTTTGGATCTACACTGTCAAATGCAATGCTTAGATTAAAAAACAGTCCTACAACAAAATGGCCCTTATCAATTTCTTCATGTATAAAATCCAGACACTCGATGCAAGCAGATTCAGTCGATTTCTCCGACATAAAACCATGTTGAGCACTTGTTACAATTTTATATTTGTTAGCAAATTTCAACATTCGTTTACAAATAATTTTTTCAAATATTTTAGAGAATACACTCAGTATGGCTATAGGTCGGTAGTTTTCAATGTTACCTGAATCGTTTCGTTTGTACACTGGTATAACATTTGCAACTTTTAGCGTGTCGGGAAATATGCCTTTTTCTATAGATAAGTTAAATAGGTACACTAGCGGGACCAAAATAGCACGAGATATATGTTTTACAATACGCACCGAAATTTCATCACAACCAGTTGATTTTTTGTTTTTCAATTCCCGTATGGCACTTTCAATTTCATCCTCGTCAATAGGAGCCATGAACATAGAGTTTGGTAGTGCGGGTGAGTTACTGTGTTTATTTTATGTACAGTCAATACTTGTGTTACCATAAATCGAATTTAATCGTGTGGTAGCGTTAGTAGAGAAGTATTCTCCGAATGCATTTGCAACAGTTTTGGGATCGCTGGTTTGCACTCCTTTGTCGGATTTTATGCTGATTCTAACGTCCTTGTTTTTATTTCGTCCAAGCTTATCATTTACCAGTTGCCATATCATTTTTTGCTTGTTTGAAGAGTTTTGAATTTTACTTTTTACGTAGTCCTTTTTTGTGGTCGTGAGTAGTTTGTTGTATTCGGCTTTTTTAACTTTATATTCTTTTTTTAATTCATAACTAGATGAATATTTCAGTAGCCGATGCATGTTTTTTAGTTCCTCACTTTTATCCTTGATGGTTTGGTTAATCCATTTTTTGTAGCCGTTTGGTTTTCCTTTGGTTGTTTTAATTGTTGGACAGGTATTTTCTATGCATGTTTTGATTGTATCAAGGAAGTATGCGTAGGCCTCGTGTACGTCAGCGATAATTATCATGTTGTACCAATTAATTTGGTATACATTATGTAATAATTGTTCTAAGTTTTCCTCATTAATGATTTTTATTTCTCTTTTTGGCGGCGGTACTTTGTTTTGTGGTAACTTTCCTTTAATATTTAAGAACATCGCGGCATGATCGGAGATACCCGGATCCTTTATCTCACATTCCGTTAGTTTTTCTGGAATATTTGTTGCCATGTAATCAATGGCTGTTGCCGTTGTCTTGCCGTGGATGTTTGTGAAAACTCTTGTTGCCTTGCTACTCTGGTACGTAATCTCGTAGGATTTGAACACGTCCTCTAGAATTTTTTGTCTGGGGCCATTTTGCAACCTATCGATATTTAGATCACCACAGACTATTATGTAACAGTTTGGTTTATATAGTTTATTGAGCACTAGTGTTAGCGTACTTATGAATAAATCGAAATTGCCATCTGGGGATCGGTATATATTTAGAAGTGCGACATTTTTGTTATTATAATCAAATCGTATTGCACAAGATTCAAAGTGTTTCTCTTGGTTATAGTTAATTAAGCACTTAATTTCTTCTACTTGTATATTCTCATTGCAGTATATGATAGTTCCTCCATGTTGATATCTCTCCCTACAATATGAGGATGCAATTTTATATCCAGGTATGTTGAAATGGTGTATTGCTATTTCATGTAGCCAATGTTCGCTTAAGCAGATTATGGTGGGATGATGTAAAGATGAGAAGACCTCAAGGTTACACATTTTGTTCTTGAGGCTTTGAATGTTCAGACTAATTATTTTGATTTGGCCTGCGATTTGAGTCCCGGTTAATTCTCTTGAATCGAAAAAAGTCAAAACGTTTTACAAGTATATTTTCTGTCCAGAAAGATTCTGAATAAAGAGTTGACATTAGATCAAAGTCAGCACTGACTTTAAATCCAGCACTGGTGTCGCATTTTACCAAATCGACTGTAAAATCTCGTTTCGGAATTTTTTTAATTAAATAACTTTTTATTTTTTCTGGCGTGATGGATGGTTTTATACGGCCCACGTATAGCCATAACTTTTTCGGAGCAGCTACGAGCTCCTCCTCGTCAGTTTGATTAGCGATGCCTTTTCCTACAATTACCTTGCTCGTTTTATTTAACTTCGTTTTTTCTGGTCTTTTATTTTTTGGCTTTACAGTTGTCCAGTTAACAACGGTGTCACCTGAGCAGTCTGAGCTAAATGATGAGTCAAGTTCGTCCTTTTTTGAGGATATGTCTACAGCTGTTCTACTGTGACTCGGTTTAACAAGGTCATCTATGGAATTGTTTTTTGTTAGTAGTTTTATCATATCAATATTACTTTTTTTGAGATTGCTTACTTCTGTCTGCAACTCTTCGATTTTATCAAGTAGAGGTTTTGTGTGAGTCATAATTACATTATTTAGTAGGTTTGAGAGATCCTCTTTGGAAAGAGCTATCTGTGTAACTATGCGGTGTTTACTATCTAGCTCCGGTTCAGTGCTATTTCGGGTTAGAACCATTTTACAGATTTTCCTTTAAGATTTCTTTTTAGATTCTAATAATTCACTACTAAGAAACACTATACTACACACATCTACACGTGGTCACAGTTCCGATAAAAACTGACTTCTGGTTCTTTCCACTGTTTGCAAAATCCTATAAAGAAAATGTTTCATTACTATAAGCAAACAAATAATAAATAATTCATTCTATAGACTTTTCGCAGTTTTTTTATAAATAATATAATAATAAGGGGTACGGTAGCTCAGTGGTTTAGCGCGTCTAGCTTGCATACTGGCATACCTAGCGAAGCAGGTTCGATCCCTGCTCACCGCGAAATAATTTTAATTATAAAATTATCCCCAAGATGTGGTTCGGACTCCACTATAAACTGTAGGGCCTCGTTTCTCTTTACCTTACACAAAATCATTCTGGATTTTCAAGGAGTTACCTCGGTGACTTGAGAAGCGGTTAAGAAAACATTTTAAGAAACATTTTAATATTAGTTTTAGAAATTTTTTGTTTAATTACATTAACATTAAAAAACATATTTAAATAATTGATAACTTCTTTATGTATTCATCGATTTTGTTCAATAGCAATAGGGTTCTTCCTCTAGCTAACACTAACTTATTTTCATATACAATAGGACATTTCGTTCTTAAGTTATCGTGCTTACAAGAAATGTGACGGACAGACAGAGAGAGGTAGACAGACAGGCGAACAGACGGACGGACGGACATTTTGAAAGTTGTTCAGAATTCGATGATCAACACAGTAATAAAAAAATGTGTTCTCTATGAGCAATATTACCGGTTTTAGAAATGCGCCGATCGAATGCAATACAGGGTGGGGAAAGCGTGCCTAGGACCTCGATATCTCAAGTTCTACGATAGCTAGAAATTTTTTTAAAAATTTCAAGTAAACTAGATAAAAACGTACACTTCTGTCGTCTGGTGGACTGCCGTAACCGGGCGAAACATACGGCAGAAGCTAACACAACTCCAAAGACTTGCCTGTCTGGGAGTCACAGGAGCAAGACGCACGACCCCCACAGCAGCTCTGGAGGTCCTTCTGGACCTCGTGCCGCTTCACTTGGTGATTGTGGCCGAGGCTCGGAAAGCGGTCTACAGACTGAAATGTGGTCACTCCTGGAGGCCAGGAGTGACGATCTGGTGCCTTCCTTCTCCTTCGCACAACCCTTTGAGGTGGTCATCCCCAAAAGGGAAGACTGAAACCCACTCGAGGATATACTCGGGCCTGCCGATATCGCCTGGTTTACAGACGAATCGAGGTGAGAGGAAGGTACCGGAGCGGGGATGTATGGGGAAAGGCTCAGAGCTGAGCTTTCCTATGCCCTGGGCAAATTCGCCACGGTATTCCAGACTGAGATCTTCGCTATCTTAGTCTGCGCACAGGAGAATATCCGAAGGGAATACTCCAACAAACACATACTGTAGTGACAGTCAAGGGGCCCTCAAGGCCCTTGCATTGACAAGTACCAAATCAAAATTGGCTCCAAACTGTAAACAGGCTCACTGCGAACTTGGCTCATCTAACTGGGTCAGGCTTCTCTGGGTGCCTGAACACAGCAACATTGAGGGTAACGACCGGGCAGATGCTCTGGCCAGAGGGGGCTCTCGGAGGCCTCTACTGGGTCCGGAGCCAGCCCTAAGTTACCCTAGATCCAACGCCAGGAGGTTAATAGAAGACTGGATCCGTTCCTGGTTCATTGACTACTGGGCTTCCTACCCAGGACTCCGGCAAGCGAAGTTCCTCATCACAGGGCCCTTGCCGGAGAGAACAAAACAAATTCTGCCACTAAGCAGGAAACGATTCAGAGTCGTGACAGGTCTCCTGACCGGACACCATGGGGGTGGTGGACCACCCCGACTGCAGGTTTTGCGAGGACGAGGAGGAAACTTCCATCCACGTCCTGACTTCCTGCCCTAGGTTGATGAACCTGAGGCACAAACACCTCAGCATTGGCTTTTCAGTGCTGGAGGAAATAAGAAATCCCCCCATAGGGAGGATTTTGGCCTTTGGACTAGAATCCGGCCTGAATGGGGGTTTTCAATAAATTTGGTTAGCGGTTGCACAATGGGCCACAAGGCCTGAGTGCGGCGACCTTTCGTCGTCCCGCTAGAAGAAGAAGAAGATAAAAAAGTCTATAACTGGAAATAATGTTCGAACAAACAGGACCGAGTGCCTTTTTTTTAATGGAATGCTATGTATATCGGTACATTTTTTGAAGCCTCTTTCTAGGCTCTCTTCATTCCACATTAAATATCTCCCAACCACGTGAATGTAATGAATTTTTTTGTTGAAATAATGCAATCTGCAGATGGAAATTAAAAAAATCACCATAGTCACCACCATTATGGGTTTCAAGAAAAACTTATTTGAAAACCAGTTACGAGACACCTAATTAATGTTTCTGAATCATTTTCATTTCCTAAAACTGTACAGGGTGGCCAAAAATTATTTTTCAATTAAGAACTTTTTAGATTGAATTTTTTCAATTTTTTCAAATGGAACACCCTGTATATTTTTCAACGATGTGATGTAGAAATGAAAAAAGAACAATTTTTGTAACTATTTCCCTATGGCTAATTGCAACCAATTTCGTTTTATTGAACAATGATTACAAAATTCAAAAATAAACTTAAAAAAAGAGGTATTCAAATTATAATAAACAGCTGCATTATAACTTCATGTTCTCCGCGCAAACTCATACTGTGCACACTTGCTCAGTATTACGTCATCTGATCTCGACTCGCGCTTATCATAATTATTTACAATTATATATCAGAATAAAAATCTAACAATTCAACCTAAATAAATCACACGAAAGAATGGATTTACTTTAAGCAGAATAAAAACCTACTAACCTAATCTAAATAAATCATAGAAAAGAATTTGTAAAAAAATATATTAATCATCACAAAATTAAAGAAAAAAAAATCAGCAGGTATAGGACCCGGGACCTGTCGCACCGTACATTACCTATGCGCCAACCACACAAAATTTACTTTCTCCGTACCGCCTTTTGTTGAACAAGCGGTACAATATAGATCGACGCTGACCGACTACACCGCATCATCGCTTCCCACATAGTAACAGGCTCTCGCTCAATATCACATCATCTGGCCTTGTTACTTTCATGTCGGCCTTGGAAAAAACTCGTAACTTTTGTCCTATACGCTATACGCGAATATGAACATTTCCAGTGTTAAAATCTCGCCACCCTCCTTCCCTTCAATACGCCTGGTTTGTTGTATGCTTCAGTTCTCAGTTCAAGGTCATCGTTTTTTATCCAAACGGATCACATTTCAGTCTTAGGCATTTCGTGTATAATTTTGTAATTGCTCATAAAAATTGAAATATTCTTCTATTTTACTCTTCATATTTTAAATGAGCTTTTTCCTAATTCCATTCATTTATTGTGTGTGTAATCCAGTGAATGCATGGTGTCAGAGTAATAGTTACACTTAGTTACAAGTGGGTGCATAAATTTCTAATAAAATTAATTGATTAAGGTGACAATTTATTTCGTCATATTATTTGGTTCACAGTTATATCAAATGATTATAACACTGTAATCATTTAAAGTCCTAAAATCGGCAAATTTAAGCTGAATGCCTTATGTGCCTTAAAATATATGCAATGAACTCCAGACAAATCGTTCTGTTACATCATCTCGAGTCGATCACCGCTTTCATGGCTTCAAACTGGAAATTGTAAATAAGTTTTTTAATATTAATCCAGACTACTCGCAAATGGCTTCATCTCCGATTAAGTATCAACGCAGCTTTGCCATTTTTTGTTTGCATATTGCAGTATTATAATATATCAAGGTAAATCGACGTATGCTACCCTGTACAGATCACGGCACTGCGTACCTCATCCATCGTTAATGCACGGTAAACCATGGGCATGGTGGTCCGCAGTCACTTTGAATACAAATGTGATATGCTCTCGCAACATAATTTTCTGTCAATGCAACAGGACATTGACTAATGCATTAGCTCTATGGCGAGGGCTTCGCTCTAACAACCAATCTGAATATATGTATCTGACTTGTCTAGAATGTTCAAGCATATATACCGTACGCGATGATTCATTCCGGTCCGCACCTGAAACATCCATTTGGTAATTATTAGTTAGGTAGGTAGTTCCTTGTTAGTAATAATAACAAGAGCTAAAGTAAACATTATAGTGGAGTTGATAAGTCGGAGAAACCTGGAAAAAAGGCAAATGCCTTCTAAAGTTATGAAACATAATTACCCCCGTTATCGAGGATGACTTTTATTTTGCTTTTTGACATTTCCTACCCCCTCAAACATGTGGAAAATAAATCCACAATCAGGGCAGCTTACCAAACACTCTGCAATTTCCGAAAATTTGATACAGTTTCTGCAGACAAGTGGATTTGACGAACTTAGTGGCTATTGGCTGTGAAGGGATCCCCGTCAATACGGAAATTCATAATGCAGTAAATAGAAAGCTAGAAATGCATATTGGAAGGCCACTATAGTGGTTCATTTGTATGTTACACGCAAATGAATTACCTTTGCGTCGTTTAATAAAACGTTTAGATGGGGAAACTACTGGCCCTTCTGGGTTTTCTGGCGAAATCGGAAAAGCATTACAATCTTGCGAATCTATACCAGTCACAGAGTTTCAAAAGATTACCACAGAACTGCCCGAAATTGACTTAAAAATGTTAAGCGTGATGAGTTCTGGGCTGTTTTATATTAAAACAAGCGAAGAGCTGCATAAATCATAAGTTTTAATAGTTTCAGTTATTTAGAAAAAAATCATAAATTTGAAGAGCCTGGGGCACCGGCAAACGCAATAGTATGCGGCTCAGTTTTCTCACAGTAAATTGACCCTACATGTAGCCACTTTTCTACATATAGGAGAAATGAAATTCGAAAAATAAATTTGTTTCGACATTTTCTCTTCACCCTGCTATTTAACCCTTTCTACCCCTTAAACAGAGAATAACCACCTCTTATCATGGTTCCTTAACAGTAATGGTACACAAAGCGTGATTTGAAGATTTTTATACCTCTGGCAATCACCCCTTATAATGAATGAACTCAATTTTCAAAAGAGAGGATTATACCATGCTATTTTACGTAAAGAAAATTGTGAAACAAAATTTATCGTGTTTAAAAGAAACGGTGTTCATACATACATAAATACACTCTCAGATATTTTGAATTCAATGAATTATGAAATGGAAATCAATTTCTTTGCTACGATGACTATTACAGTACATATGATAATAGATTGATAACATATTTTAACATTTTCTAACGAATGAACGTTTGATTTTTTTTTAACTGTATCAGTTCCCTTCAGTTAAAGTACCTATGTTGTAGTATTAGTAGTTAAACCCTTTGACTTTTAACAAAGACACTGGCAATTCGAAATAATTGGAATCACTCTAGGAATATGATATTTCCATATTCAATTTAAATTTCTTGCGTGCTGTAAAAGAATCCAAGTGAACCCGTATTTTGAGCAGACAACTTCCTGACAGTGGGTTTTTGTGCTTCTTCTTAATATTCTTTAGTCCAGCCCTGATTTAAATTATTGATATAATTGTGTGACTACATCGATACTAGTTCATCTATACATTAATTTGATTGCAAATGAAGATAATTTGAACAGAATTATACACACCTCATTACCTGTCTATTCGTCAATGAGTAAGTACTATGCAGTGATTAGATCCTGGTTATTTAGTTTAGTGGAAATGAAAAGCGCCTAATTTACAACTGTTTTTCTAAAATAATGAAGTTAAAAACGTTATGCGTGTGTTCAATACCTTTACCTCGATATATTTTTATCATAGAGAAACTAGGAACAGCAAATTAAGATTATTTTATTACTTGTAAAAAAGCACTTTTTACATTTTTTATAAAAATTAGTATAAGAGATATTTGCTAGATTTTCCGCTCTATTAAGTATGCCTGTACTAGTGTTATCGAGCCACGTATTTTTTGTAAATGAAATATTTTTACTCTACTGGTCACCAATAATTTATAAATTTATAATACACAATATATTCGCTCATATCAGTTTTGCAAGATACAATTTCTAGGAGCTGTTTGTAACATTGCTCATCGATGATAAACGTAAAATTTCAAGTATTTCGTGTTATATAACCAATAAGCCCATAAAATATAAGTGGAGCAGCGTGTCGTGGTGAAAAAAAGCGCAAGTATGGAGAAGTGTGTCAATGTCGAATAATGTAAGAAAGGCGGGCGTGGTCTCAAAATGTCCGACTTGAAAAAGTTGCTCGTTAATAATTCAAACCGCAGTGACATTCTTAAGTAACGTACCTTTCTTTAGATCATGTAATATCAATTTACAATCTTTAATATTAGCCAGTCTGGGTGATAAATTATTAAACGCTTAATTGAAGCTTGCAAAGTTTTAATAAGTTGTGCACAATGTTGAGCTTATTTTAAACAGGATTGTTAGCAACTGCCAGAGGCAATTTTTAAACGAACAGATTTTGCTGTTATGAGTGTTTTGACGTATAGACATTGGAAGCAACTCTTTATATTTTTGCTTTGCTTATACAATGCAGGTATAAAATATCTTCTTAAAAATAATTATCCTATCAAACTTTCTCTGTTCAGATCAAGTAACATTTAGTCAGGAGGCATAACACATCCTACGGGAAATTTGATGATGAAATTGAAAAACCAATTTTCTCTAGCACTATTTCGGAAACTACAAATTCCATAATTAAAAATTGTGTCGGAACAAGTATCATTCCAACACTGTTATGGTATAATACCGCGCTGCTTTCGATAAATCAGAAGCCGTTAAGCCACACTTAGTGGTTCGGTTGCTGTGGTTACGTGTAGCTTCGCATTTGACGTTTTACGCCGTTTTGAAGTTTTTTTGCAAAATTTGTAAAATATTGTTAGAGAAAGTATAGTCTACAACGCGTTTGGAATGGCATATTCCACACTCGCGAACCGTAGTACTCGCCTTCGGCTTGGACTACAAACTTTTCGCTCGTGTGGAATATGGGCTATTCCAGAACTTGTAGAATATACTATTAATACATTCCTTATGCCCTCCGCAATCGTACCCTACCAGGTGCTTTGCTTTAATTTGTGGCAGACACTGCCTTTTTGCCTCTCAAAAATTAGCTACTCCGATTCATATTTGCCTTATACGGACGTACTTCTACTAGCATCGTGGTGGTCAAAATCTTTCACATGCCCAAGCATGTTTGCCACTGGTGTAGGGTATAATCGAAGAATGCTTGAAGTTGGCAGGATTTGCGCCGCATTAGGGCCAGAAAATATAAAACGATTATTAGGTTTGCATGGTCTGTCAGGATGTGTTGTCACAGGTTCACTTTCAAAGGAGGGGAAACCACTATTTTGGAAGATTTATGATAATGACATTTTCTATGTTCTTGGGAAACTGGGATCCATTGAAGAATTCGGGGATGAAGCTGAAACTATCATTGAAAAATTTATTTGTAAGGTATACCAGGGATCAAGATTTCAGACATTGGGGAACTTCGTTGGTGGATGTTCTCCAAGCACGAGACGCAAAGTGAAAATCTGCCTCCTACAAAAGCGTTACAATCTTCTCATATTCATAGAGCACAGGTTATGGAATGGCGTCCCGCTGACCAGTAGCACCTTAATTTACCAACACCTTCTGATTACGGATGGGAATTGAAAGATAATTACTATGTTCCAGTTATGTGTACGCTTGTACACCTAAAACCTATATGAAATTATTTCGGTGCTCATGTGTAAAACGGAAAATTGCTGTAACCAGTAAATGTAAATCCTAAAACATTTTATGTATGCTTTGTATGTGTGGAGGCGATGAAGACTTATGCGAAAATCATGGCAACATTTTAATATCGATGACCTTTCAGATGAAGAATATTAAGTTGAAAACATTTTACGTGCAATAAGTTCTTAACTAGTTGTTATTTTTTAACCTAAGAGTCCCTAATTAAAAATTGGTTAATACACTTTTTAACTAGTTGTAACTGATAACCAGCAGGACAAAAACTGTTGTAACCTATAACAAAAAACATTCAGTACAAAACATTGATAGTATGGCCCCTATTAACACATAATCTAGAAGTTCCGATGATGTCTGGAGTGGCCGCCATCTTGGATATATGATATCATATAGGCCGTCTGCCACAAATTCAAGCAAAGCACCTGGTAAGGTATGTTTATGGAGGGCACAAGGCATGTATGCTCCCACAATTTCATCATGAAATTTCCCGCGGAGTGTACATTTCATTAATAATGCGCCAAGACTGATTCTGCTGACGTAGGCTGAGGTGTTAGGAAGAATTGTCGCCGACCATTTAAACAGATATTTATCTAGAAAAGTGTAATACCCTCTGTTATGTCAGGTTCCAAAGCAAATCCACTGTACAACCACTGCATTATTACACTGTAATATTTAGGACTATTGATGAGAAAACATGTTTAGTCTTATTGCTCTTTAGTAATCATCAAACCTTGAGTTTCTAACTAATAAAAGCACTTACGTTGCTGTTTTCGCTTCTTTTGAAGAGGTTTATCATAAGAGAAACAAGCTAAACATCATACTCTTCGCCGAGTTACTACACTTGTTATATAATTGTTGCACATTCTGTAGGATACTCTTCGCACTTTTTTTTTGTAAATGATATTAGTCTCAAACATTTTTTGTTTAATTACAAAACAAATATTTTTTTTATTTAAAAAATTAATAACTTTTTATTTATTGATCAATTTTGTTCAAAAATGGGGCTCTTCCTTTAGCTAACACTAACTTACTGTCCAAATTTCAATACAATAGGACTTTTCGTTCTTAAGTTATCGGACGGACGGACATTTTGAAACTTGTTCAGAAATCGTTAGCAAACATAGAAATAATCCTTTCGGAATACGAAAAGCGAAAAATAATTAACATGAATCCCTTAGCTCCAAAATTATACGGATTAATTAAAACACATAAACCGGATAACCCCATTAGGCCTGTAGTATCATATATCAATAGTCCAACTAGAGAACTAGGTAAGAAATTAAATCTAGTTTTTAAACAACATACAGATTTTAAACCTAAACATGGAATCAAGAATTCCTTAGAATTAGCAGAGAAGTTAAAAAATACACATTCCCCACATAATTCATTTCTGGTATCATTCGACGTTAAAAACATGTTTTCAAATATCCCCCCAGATGAATGTTTAAAACTTATTCAAAATTTATTAGATAAAAGTAAATTAAATAGCATTATATCAACAGAACTTTTACTGGCTTTCGACACATGCATCAGTCAAAATTACTTTCAATTCAATAATCAATTTTATATTCAAAACAGCGGTCTACCGATGGGATCACCTCTAAGCCCTTTATTAGCGGATATTTTTATGTCTAATTTAGAGGAAAGTATACTGAATTCGCAACCAGGCAAGAATCACATTCATTTTTGGTATAGATATGTCGACGACGTTTTAGCATGCTTTAAGGGTACTACTAGACAATTACACACTTTTCTAGATTCTATTAATAACATACACCCAAAAATTAAATTTACATTAGAACGAGAAACAAATCATACAATAAATTTTCTAGACCTAACTATCACACACAAAAATAATCAATTCAAATTTGATATTTTTAGAAAACCTACATATACTGATATAACTATCCCCTTTGATTCTTGCCATCCATACGCACATAAACTGGCAGCATATAATTCAATGCTACATAGAGTTTTTTCATTGCCTTTATCAGAAACGCAAATAAATACAGAACTTTCAATAATTCAAAAAATAGCCAAGAACAATGGCTTCCCCACAGAAGTTATCGCAAAATTAATAAACAAGAAACAAAACCAGTATACTTTTAAAGCAATTTATCCCATAATCAGAGAAGAAAAACAAACACCTCACGCTACACTCTCATACTGTGATACACTGACAGAGAAAATATCAAATATTCTCAAAGCACATAATATCAAGATAGCATTTAAACCCCAACAAAAATTATCAAATTTAATTTACAACGCCAAGGATAAAACAAATAAATACGAAAAATCTGGAGTCTATAGGTTAAATTGCTCGGAGTGCAATAGCGTATATATAGGTCAGACTGGACGTAATTTTAGAACAAGATACCTCGATCATGATAGGTCCTTCAGACTACAAAAAGCAGATTCTGCTTTTTCTAATCACATATTAGAGAGTGGACATAACTTCCCTGATATTAATAATATGGAAATCCTACACTATGCCAGCAAAGGTTTTAAACTTAATTTGTTAGAAGCATTGGAAATATACAAATACAATAATAAAGATGATTTAATTTTGTTAAATGATCAATTAGATGTTATGTACTCACCTCTCTTTACTGCTACCAAGATGTAATTAAAATTTCTGAGAAACCCCACCCTTAGATAGTTAGGATATCATAAAATACCTGTATAATTTCATAATTCTCTAATCTGTTTAAATCCAGAAACATATTTAAATAGGGACCAAATCTTTTGTATTTCATTCTTAATTGAATCATTGTTTGAAAATGACCTAAAACAGGTCGAAACTGCAGTCACGTTTTTGTGCAAATATAGTGGTAAAAAACATAGTAGTGTTTTACTCAATTTCGTTATTGTTCAGAAATCGATCACCAACACAGTGATATCAAAATTATATCAATTATAGCAATATAAATGTGCAGATCGAATGCAATATACTCTTCGTTTTGTATTTGCAAAGAGTATAATAACAGTGATATTGCTGTGGTTGTATTTTGTGATTGCGTAAGAAACGAAATATTACTACAAGAAGCTCACAGTGTTATGAATTCAAGGATACCTTATTTGTCTGGCATCAACTCGCTACCTTAAAGACCACTCAATTGATCTACACTATGATGCTACTATAATCTTAATTGATAAATATAAGATAAGTTACGGAGTACCACAGGAGTCCGTTCTAGGTCCAGTTCTATTTTTGCACTATATAAATACCTTGACAACTATTAATATATGGTCAAATTTTACCGTTTTTGCCTTTGACATCACTAAATAATACATGAGGAAATTTATACCGATATCTCTTTAGTAAGAATTCAAACTCGTCGCATTTAATATGGCTAAAACTAGCGCAATAGCCTTCAGTTGCAGCTTTCTCTTGAAAATCACGTTATGAAAAATAAAACTCATTGAAAGTTTATTGTACTTTATGTTGACAACAAATTAAATTTTCAACAATTTATAAAGAACTAAAAAAATAGTTTAGCCTCAAAATGATATGCTATTCGTACAATTTTTATCGAAATATGACACTTTACGGTAAATACAACCGACTTTTCTCATCTAAGATATAATAGTATTCTATTATCGTCTTGGTATCTACTGTATAATATGATACGCCCATTGGTTGTCTGTTGTTCTAGCGACATGTCCTATCCATTTCTTTTTCAGCGTCGTTATACATGCTATAGCGGAGTATCTTATCTTTTTTTTTTCTACATGTAGAAGCCAATGGTTCAGCGAAACCTAATGGCAAATGACGAAAAGCGTTATGTTGATGTAATTAAAGAACTCTGTCTCTTGTAAATTGGATGCCTAACAGGCAAGAGCAGTAGATGGCGTGATGCTATCAGACGTGCCATGCAGCAAAGAGGGACCAGCTTGAATAATGTTTGCATGAAGACATTGTGAATAAGAAGAAAAATAGAGGAATTTTATACTAAATTCGTTAAATTTGTTTTTCCAATATATGCTGATACAAGTATTTGCAACTGATGTTATTTAATCGGTTTTAAAGGATAATTTAAAAATATGAATGCATTTTTCATTAACTTGTATGGTTGACACCGTTAAATCAAACAATTTACAATGCCCACGTACATTGTTAACCACTCCTTTGCGATGGTTATAAATAAATTAGAATGTGATATGTAGGGCACAAGTTACTTAATTTTTTTTTGCACTGAATGGGTATCTAGAATATTTTAAGCTCACGTACAGAGAGTACTTGTAAGATTGAAATTTTTATTATTTTTATTATTTCAAAATTTATTTCGCTTATATAATTTTTAGAGTCCCCTACGGCCCTGTAGAGTAAACTCGTATCTATATAACCCCTTACGGCCAGGAAGGTTCAGTTAAAAATGGGAAGAAAAGCCTATCTAATCAATAAAGAATCAAAATCTATTGAAAACAAAAGGATTTGTTATCTATCATTCTGTCTCTTGAAAAAGCTTAGCATTCGAACAGTTTTCGCCTTTATTCTGGAGCTGATCAGAAAGACATAAAGCGACTCATAAGATGTTTCATGCAAAAATCAAAACAATTTCCACAAATGTGAAGTATTAGAATTAGACGTTAAATGTTTGACATTGATTGATAGAAACAACTGATCTTCACCTATTTATTACCTAATTAGTAGTGGAGCCTATATGTATACAGGGTGCCCCAATAAAAATTCTGTAAAAGTCAATTTGTAGAGCATAAAGAGAGCTTCATTTCCGAATATAATTGTTTTTTTAATATATCAGTATATATATGGCACTGTGGTCTACAGAAGTATTTCGATGGGAGAAACTTTGAAATGGGGTTTATGTGAAAGAAAATGCATTTCTAAGCAGATTATGTTCTAAAAAGAATACCATAAAACTAACCGTTTTAGAGATATTTGAGTCCAAACGTTGGCATTTGCCAAAATTGAATAATTGTAATCTCTTCAACATTTCAGTCCTTTAAGTGGGACAATCTGTATTTAATTTACAAATTTTAGAAGAAAATATTTAAAGAATTTTTCATATCTTATGAATTAAATATATTTGAAGTAACCCTTGGAAAAAAACTAAGAATATTATTTATCATATAATTCAAACATTTAAGCAATAAAAAACAATTACGAACATTAAACAATTTTTACGAACTAATGAAATTAAAATAACTATTTTAATAGGTGTCCAAAATTATTGCCATTTTCAATAACACACATCATATACCTATTAATTAGTTCAGATCTACTAACTTTTAATAATGTATGCCGATTAATAGGGGTAACACTAACATACATTTTATTATAAAGATCTGCCATGTCTTCTATTGGTTCTTTGTACACTTTACTTTTTAAAAATCCCCATAAATAAAAGTCTAATGGAGCAATGTCAGGAGATCGAGCGGGCCATCTAAGTACTCCATTGGTACCAATTCATCTTCCTGGGTATATTTGATTTAAATAATTAACAACGTTTTGATGATTATGTGGGCCTGCTCCATCCTGATGAAACCACATATTATCCAACTGAGCGGGCAAATTCCTTAATAGTACTTGTAAATAATTTTGCAAAAATTGTAAATATCTTTCACCTGTTAAATTCTCATGGTAGAGGTATGGGCCAACAATGTAACAATTAACGATACCACACCAAACATTTACTCCAAAACGATTTTGGGATCAGGTATGTCTCATCCACGTAGGATTCTATTGAGACCAGTAACGACAATTATGTGTTGTGATTACTCCATTGTTGTGAAATCGACTTTCATTACTCCACATAATTGTATCTAAAAGATTTGGATTTTCTTCTAAGAGAATTGAAAATTGCGCCAAAAAATCTAATCTCCGCTCATTGTCCCCTGGAATCAAGTGATGAACTAAATGAACTTTATATGGAAAATATTTGTTTGTTTTAAGAATTCTGTGGCAGGTGGAACGTGAAATATTTGTTTCTTCCGTCAACTTGCGTACTGACATGTTTGGGTTATTTTCTACTTGATGTAATACCAATGCAATATTTTCATCAGTTGCTGTTATTTTTCTTCTTGGTTTCTTAAAACCTCCATAATTTTTAAAATTAGAACACAAACTTACAAAGGTTTTCCGATCTGGTAAAGGTCTGTCAGGAAAACGTATTTCATATAAACTTACAACTCTTGAAGCATTTTTACATTCCCCATAAATTAAAATCGTGTTTAATTTCTCTTCATTTGTATGAGAAACTATATTTAATAATAAATATTCACAAAGAAAACAATAATTAGGTACAATAATACAGTTTTATTGACATACCAATAAACAAAATGCGTTTTAAATTGAGAAATGTCAAAACTATTATTCCAAAGGTAACTTTTTTTATATTTAATTTATAAGGTATAAAAGTTATTATACTCACTAGATATCAAATATTTTTAATTGTAATCTAACCTAATAACAAAGCAATTATATGAAAAATTCTTTAAATATTTTCATCTAAAATTTATAAATTAAATGCAAATTGACCCACTTAATGGACTGAAATGTTGATGAGATTACAATTATTCAATATTGGCAAATGCCAACATTTGGTTGAACAGATTGGGCCGTTACTTGATGAAAATCCAGGATAATAATTGGGAAGAAAACTATATTAGTTTTTGATTTTCACTTTATTTCTTGTCAACATGACAATTGTTTCGCCACACAGTGGCTTCTTCAGATATTGAGTACTGGTATACTAATTTTACAATGCACAAACTATATGGTTTTATACAAAAAAGATCCTACAAATCGATACCAAAAAGAAATACAATCAGCAATTAAAAACTCAGACAGTGTTATTACTGCGTCTGATAAATATAAATTAAAGACAATGAATCCTCAAATACCAAAAATGTATTCTCTAGTCAAATTACATAAAGGTAATCTCCCGATAAGACCTGTAGTTTCGTTTTTAACAGCACCATCATTTAATATTTCACACAAATTAATAGATGTAATAAAAGAAAACACTAAATTCACCCCAAAATATAGTATCAAAAATTCTTACGACTTAATAGACAAACTAAAGAATATGACACTACCGGACAATGCAAAATTAATTTCCTTTGACGTACAGAACTTATTCCCTAGTATACCACCAAAAGAGACAATAACCTTAGTAGAAAATCTTTTAGATAAAATAATACAAACATTGTTAAAAAACAGGAGATTATAAATCTTTTAACCATTTGCCTAGAACAAAATTATTTTCAATTTAATAATAAGATTTATACGAGCGACGAGGGTCTAATTATGGGTAATCCTCTCAGCCCACTTTTATCCGAAATATTTATGGACTTTTTAGAAAACCAAATACATAAAAACCCAGAAAGCAATAAATTTCTTTATTGGTATAGATATGTAGATGATATTTTAACTTGTTTCACAGGAACTAAACGACAACTCAACAATTTCCTAAATTTCATAAACTCACTCCACCCTAAAATTAAATTTACTTTCGAAACTGAAACCGAAAATGCTATTAACTTTCTAGATTTGACTATTACAAGACTCAATAAAAAACATAATTTCTCAATTTTTCATAAACCATCCCACACTGACATAACAATACACAACACCTCAGCACATCCTCGCCAACACAAAATAGCAGCATACAACAGCATGATACACAGGCTTTTGACTGTCCCCTTATCAGAAGAAAATTATATCAAAGAACTACAAATAATAAAACAAATTGCATTCAACAATGGTTACAACCCAGAAGTAATAGACAATATCATTGTGAAAAAATCTTTCAATAAAGCCATTAAAGAAGTATATCCAACAATAAAAGATCAAAATAATAGTTTCAAAGTTCTCACTTACATTGGCTACCCAACAGAAAAAACTTCCTCTTTTTTAAAAAAACGTAATATTAATGTAGCTTTCAAAACTAATAACACAATAGGAAAACATTTAAAAAATGCAAAAGACAAAATTTCATCAGAAAATAAATCAGGCGTCTATAAGTTGACTTGTGGTGCTTGTCCTAAGGTATATATTGGACAAACAGGAAGAAATTTTGGTAAACGGTTGTCAGAACATAAAAGAAGTTACATCAGTAATAAAACAGACTCAACTTATGCTAACCACCTAATAGAAGTAGGTCACGTGTTCAACGAAGAGTTTAAAATTTTACACACCGAGAAAAAAGGGTTAAAACTCGATTTACTAGAATCTCTAGAAATAAATAAACTAAAGTCGTCTGATATTTTATTAAATGACCAAATTGAAACAAACTCATCTCCCTTACTAAATTTATTTACTTATTAAAATTAGATTCAATAAATTTCCTAGAACTATATGTACCTTTCCATTTAGTAATTAAAATTATATTGTACTTTTCCGCTTAGCAATTAAGATTAGGATTACATCAAAATTGTATAAAACCATATAGTTTGTGCATTGTAAAATTAGTATACCAGTACTCAATATCTGAAGAAGCCACTGTGTGGCGAAACAATTGTCATGTTGACAAGAAATAAAGTGAAAATCAAAAACTAATATAGTTTTCTTCCCAATTATTGCCAACATTTGGACTCAAATATCTCGAAAACGGTTAGTTTTATGGTATTTTTTTTAAACATAATCTGCTTACAAATGAATTTTCTTTCATATAAACCCCATTTCAAAGTTTCTCCCATCGAAATATTTCTTTAGAGCACAGTGCCATCTATATAATTAAAGAAACAATTATATTCAAAAATAAAGCTCTCTTTATACTCTACAAATTGGCCTTTACAGAATTAAAATATCTCTATTCGTTTAGAATATATCCGGCCTGGGAGTTTTTATTGGGACACCCTGTATACTGTATGCAGTTGTTTCTAAACTGGAGTCAAGATTTCTTGAGATGCTTAAAAAATACTGTTTATTTATTAATAAAATGAAACAGGTAAATTTTCCGAATAATTATTATTCCTTTTACTTTTAAATATATCCACATAAAAATTTGTCGTCCAAGAATTTTTTTCCAGAGTGAAAATCAAACTACAGTCCACTCTATGTAATTGTGCGTTATTTGAACTTTTAACAGAGCGCAACAATGTAGATGCTTTAAGTTACCCATGCGTGTAACAATTAAAATAAATTTTGTTGATCTATCGACTATTTAAACGCATAACCACACCGTACGCTCCCTTCGCAAGGAAGATTTACGCTCGAGGAGAGCAATCAAACAAGAGGTAATTTATTAGTTAGTCGTTCCGTGAGTGCTACGGTGATTTAAATTCTTGGCCAGAAAAGTTATAGTATCACGTATATGGGCAGCAAGTAAGATGTAACCACAACCTCATTGATATTGTTTTGATCAGAGTGCGATGTGAACCTTGTATTTCTTGCACAAGGTCAATGAAATCGAAAATGAGCAACGACTGAATGGGCGGTCTCGTGGTAATAATACCGTAGCAAATATAGTCATTTACGTAATGGAGCGGCTTGGAGCAAAAACCCGATCGAGTCATTCGATGAAAAAGAAATCGACTAAGACTCAACCGTATCACTTCTCACCTAGTAAACAAAGCTACTAAATACCCTCATTACAATATTATTATACCTATTTGACCAAATAAATATATTATAGGCCAGAAAATATTTAAATAAAAAATCCGTGGGTTTAAAAGTTATAACAAGAGAAACACTGACGCAATTTATTAAATCACTCTTTTTTTGGGGTTCAACATCGTTATCACAGTTGTGAATTTATATTGGTGTCCCCATCGATTTCTCACCGCCTTGCCGGAAGCTTTTGGTTGCCTAAACATTCCAAAAGATATCTCTTTGATTTCGTCTCCTTATCTGTTACAGTTCTGGAGAAAGTAGGTTTGAAAAAAGCTTTATTTTTAGGTATTTTTTTATGATAACTCGGCTAAATGTAAAGATTTCGAGAACATTTCTACATATTTTATTTACTCCTCCACTAAGCTACATAACAGCATATATATCGTTAAATTTGGTTTCTGCAGCAATTCAACTATGGCAATGGCGGTAAACCCTTTGGTGATTTAAATTAAAAATTTGGTTCTCGACTTTTAATAATGAATTTTTTTTACATATAGGTGGTATTACTCCATTACTCGGAAATCGTTTAAAAATAAACAAATAATATTAATATTAGAGATAATAAGACGCAATTAATTGGATGACTACGACTGGGCGATATTTCATTTTATAATTCTTAATTAACTTGTTTTTGAAGTTTGTCAATTTAAAAAAATATATATTTTCATAAATTTATATGTAATAAGAGTTTTCTAAAGTTGGCCGTAGACATTTTGTAGTAGTCAGAAATAATCAAATATTAGCCTCAATCTGGTCTACAACAAATCCTTTATACAATACTTTAAGACATGATTAGATCATCATTTGGTGTATTGCTGACTGAGCTTGATGGTGTTGGTTTGTCACTCAATCTAAAAACTGTGTTTAAGTTATACCTCAGCAACAGACTACAATTTGTTGAACACAAAGGCTACAAATTCAAAAATCTAAACGCAACTTCCGGAGTTCCACAAGGGTCGATCTTGGGTCCTCTTCTATTTAATATCTACATATATGACATCAAATCTCAATACAAAATACCTACTGTACGCAGATCATATGAAAATCTACTGCTCAATCTCGGACATCGGCGATTGTATTAATCTGACAGCATAGGTAGATGGTGTACAAAAAAGTGTAACATTATGTCATTTTGTCCTTATACTTTGGACCACACCTGTCTGCAACGTCCAAGTTCATTTAAAGACTTAGGGGTCACCTTTGACCCCAATTAAATTTCAGTAATATTCATGAAATTGTCAGCAAAGTCAATAAGAACATGAGATTCATACGTAATTCAAAAGAGTTTCGTTCGCGAGATGTCTCTTTATTACGCTTTTGTTCGTTCGCATTTGGAGTATGCCTCCCTAATATGGTATCCTAGATACGAACATCAATTACATTTGTGTTTTTAAAATGTATATCCTTTAAACTAACTGGTATCTACCCTTGAATTGGTTCCCCCCATTACGTGTTATTCCATAATTTTTCTATATAAATTATTGAATTCCATAATCGACTGCCCAGAAGTGCTAATCCACCTTAATTTAAATAATCGTTAATAAATTAAACACTGCTTTTAGATGAATCAATCAATATATTATAAATACTCTACATATGTTTCGGCTTACTAGGCCTTTATCAAGAGTATTACATAGTGAATACTAAAGTTTCCGATGTGCATATTCAATTTATACCTAAAAGTATTTATGTCTTAATCTATTTATGACTTAAGCTATTTAAGATTTAATTTAACATCTTTAATTATTTGAATGTTTGAAGTGGACCTAAGCTGATTATATAAATCAAAGGATATTTCTTAACAATTGGTTTATTATAGGGGTGTTTAGGAAATTCTGCTGGTCATTTGTGGTACAAGGGTTGTACTTGAAAGATTTTTTGATTTCTAGTTGTTCTAGCAGATCTAAACGTTTACCTTTTCTTTCTGAATGAAGTAAATTTATGTTATCAGTATCTATGAAATGGTTGTTTTCAATACAGTGTGTTGACATTCCTGTATTTTTATTGTTATTTAAGATTGATTTTTTGTGTTCTTTTACCCGGTTGACAACGCTTCTACCACTCTGACCGATATAGACAGCATCGCAATCCTTACAATTAATTTTATATACACCTGATTTATCAATTTTATTTAGTTTTTCTTTGTTATTAACCAAAATGTTTCCTATATTTGTTTTGTTCACACTTATTGTAGAGATACCCAAATTATTCAATTTTTTAGAAATTTTGTTACTATATTTCGGAACATAATTAATAAAACTATATTTTGTAGGTTTGTTAGGCACAGTGAAAAATTCTTTTTGAAGCATTTTGCGTTGTTTGTTTTTGACCATGTTATCTATTAGTGACTCGTTGTATCCGTTATTTCTTGCAATTTGTTTAATTATATTTAATTCTCTATCAAAATCACTTTGATCTAAAGGAAAATTCGTCAGTCTATGTATTAGACTATGAAAGGGTGAAATCTTAATTTGCCATGATTGCTGCGAATTATAATGTATTACTGTATCTGTGGTAGTAGGTTTGCGGTAGATGCTAAATTTCAACTGATTGTTATGTTTTTTGATATTCATATCTAGGAAGTTTAATTGACTATTTTGCTCCGATTCCATTGTAAACTGAATTTTACTATTAAAAGAATTTAAGAAATTAAGGTAATTACTTAGGTTTCTTTCTGTACCGGTCCATATACAAAAAATATCGTCTACATATCGAGTCCAATAAAACACATGTGTTTTTAAACTGTTATTGCTATTAAAAATTAAATTTTCTAGGTTTGACATAAATATTTCAGCTAACAAAGGAGAAATTGGTGAACCCATTGGTAGCCCGTCTTTTTGTCTAAAGAATTCACCATTAAACTGAAAATAGTTTTGTTCAATACAAACTCTCGAAAGATTTTTTAACTCTGTTTTTTCGGTTTCGCTGATTTGTGAATTATCTATTAAATTATTTAATATTAATTTTAGTTCTGTGAGCGGAACTGAGGTGAACAGACTTTTAACGTCAAAGGAGAATAATTTTGCGTTATTTGGTATTATTAAATTTTTTGTATTTTCAATAAATTCAAAGGAATTTTTTATGGAATATTTAGATTTAAAATTTATTAATTTTGGTAAAATATAATTTAGTTTTTTACATAATTTATAAGATGGAGCATTGATGTAAGACACTATGGGGCGTATAGGGTTATCTACTTTGTGAATTTTTGGAAGACCATAGAGAATGGGGGCCGAAGGGTTCATAACTTTCAATTTATACGCCTCATTACTTTGAATAACAGTATTACATTTCTTTAGGTTAGATACAATTTCGGACTGGAATTTATTGGTAGGGTTTTTATTGATTTTTTCAAAGTCTTCACTATTTAAGATTGTTTGTATTTTTTCATTATATTCTGATTTTGTTAAAATTGTTATGGTGTTACCCTTATCCGCTTTACAGAGAACCAAATCATAATTTACCAGTTTTTGTTTAATGCTGTTCAACAGGTTTATTTCTCCCTTGTTAGTGTTACATTTTGTCGAGGTAAATATATTAGCTAGATTATGTCTTTCCAATTCTGAGATTTCCTCTACTGAGAATGTAGCTAGCTCTGTATTAACGGCAAGAAGTTCAAAATCTTTTTTACTTACATTATGTGGAGAATATTTTAAACCTTTTTGAAGGAGGTTTAATTCTTGATCCGAAAAACTAACATTGGTTAAGTTACTTACTCTGGCAAAAAATGTGAAATGATCCTCAGTTTGAGGGGAATTCCTAGCAACTGCGATATTATTACTTTTTTCCCGTTTTAAACTATTAATTTTGGCTAATTGTCTCTGCTGTAGAACATGCACTATTTCTTGTACGGATTCCCTTATTTGACGGTCTAAATATTCAAAAACGAAGTAATTCTCTTTATGGAGTAATTTAAATGTTCCTCATCCCAATTCTAGACATCTTCAAACCTTCAATCAACCTACGCCTCGTACACGGTTACTTCAATCGTCGCCAGTTTTTACAACGTCTAGAATTATTTTTCAATGCAACACAACATTGATATATTTATCACCATAGGTATGTATGTCTGTACATGTATACAGGCATACATAATTACCTATGTATGTAGTTTATCATTTGAATTTTTGCTTGTCATAATGTTCTTATCTTTTACCATAAATGTAAGTACCCTATTTTGATGTAAATTATATAGGAATGTAATTATAAGTATTGTATATTATACTTTTCCTATCCTATAATTGGTCTTGGACTGATAGTTGGAAATAAATAAATAGGAGACATGTCTGAAAATGAAATCAGTTACATGTTTGATCTAAATAAATATCTAATATTACTATACTCGTACAAAGAGAACTGTTAACCCCTGATTTCAACTTCTTTGATATCTCGCTATATTACTATGAAGAACCCAACCGCGAACCGTTCAACACCAGCCGCAGTTTTTTGTCAATTATAACTTCACAATAAGCTTTGTTTATTTTAAATAAGCTCGCTGACTTTCTGGTTTTGTAGCGGGATCGCTGTTACATTAACTTTGTTTTGTACGCTCTCCTTATAAGGCCGAGAAACAATAAAGGAAACAGAGCTTGCGGCTTAGAGTGTCTTTTTTAATTTTAAAAGATTAACTTATTAAAAAGTTTATGCCTTCACGGAGAAGGGTATTTCTTTGAGGAGCCTGGAGAATGTAATTATTGTTAAATTTAATAATGAGATTAATTTACTTTTAAGGGAAGGAAAATTAGCCTTTCACAAAGTTATGTGGGGGCGTATCGTTTGCTGGTTATGCCTCAAAGAATAAATGAAATATGAAAACAAACCTGTCTTGGAAATGGTGAATAATAAAAAAAAAATTATGAGTAATGTTTTACTTTTGGTTTGTAAGAAATAAAATGAATTTTCACAATTTTTGCTAGAATTTCAAGAAATTTGGAATTTAAAGTTTTTACAAGAAAATTTAATCTGAAGGATATTAAACTCAAAGCGTGCTAAATGTAGTTTGAATACATGCTTGTAAAACGGCAAATGTTATTTAATTATCTTATATCCGAGGCGATAACAGCCACTTATCAGGAAAACTACTCAGAAATAAGGAATCTGGTCACTAAGGCCTAATCCAACCAAGATTGTCATAAATACAAAGCTAAAGTCACGCAATACAACAAGGAGGTCGCAGGGTCAAAAGAGACTCCTTTTATGAGGAGGTCAACGATGGCTCCGCAGCCTCCAGAATCCATCTTGCCTTGGTCAAGGTTGTACTGCGAACGTAGTAGGTTTCCTCAAAAAGGATGATAAAATCTGTACAGAAACGTTAGCGCAAGTATCCAACAGGCCATGGAGGCACTTTTCGGGCTTATAGGTGTTAACAGACTCAGAAGTCATCCAACATCCAGATCAGAGGTTGAAGCGGCCCACATGTGGGGACTGGAGGATGGCCAAAGAGGTAATAAAATTGACAAGATGGGCAATTAGTAAGTTCCAACCATTCAAATTTCTTGGGATTGAGTAGATTTGATATACCCAATTTCTCTCCAAAAGGGACAGGATGTATTAATACCACATTATTGTAAAACATTCGGAGCCTATTTGGCCTGGAGATACATACCACATATATGGCGGAAGGTATATGTGGGATACCTACCAAAAGTAGGCAGAATATCAGATCAAACGCCTAAGTTGGCTCGTCCTCTTTCCTACTTAAAACGAAATATTACTTGACAGGTACATCAAAGACGAAATACTAACGAAAAATCCCCTTATTGAACGCCAGTATGTATACCAGCCAGAAAAATCAACAGGCCTCGGGCTGAATGATTTAAACAGGCTACTGACAGTAGCCTGTTTCATTAGATGGCAGAAAATTGCAGTGGCTACTTTTCTAGATACAGGAGGAGCGAGCAACAACGCATTCTTTAACACTGTACTGTACTTAGTTCGGCTAATTGAATTTTATTACTACAAGCCTTATTGTTTTCAACACTATTGATTAACCTTAAACCAGCATATATGTATATAATATGTCCAGCTACTGTCGCACAATCTTCTCGTTGCATCTGCTTCATATTTCTGAAAATGTATAATTCAGTTTTCAACATCAATAATGATTAAAAGTGAATTATTTATTATTTGTTTGCTTATAGTAATGAAACATATATTCTTTATAGGATTTTGCAAACAGTGGAAAGAAAAGCTATCTATGAGAACTAAAGGAAAAACTATATATATAAATATTAATGAAATCTTTGCATTCTTTCGATAACCTGACTTCTGGTTATGCTACCAAGTGAAAATTCTTATCAGCCATTCTCATTTTAACACTAGCATCCAACCTACGGCTAAGCAGGCTAAACTAGTATCCACATGATCCCCTACGATATGTAAATTCAGTTAAAAATGAGAACAAAGGCCTGAAATTAATTTATTTACGTACCTTGTCTTTAAAAAATTTTTTTCATTCTAATGAATTACATTTTCATAAAATCTCATTCAGTTTCTTGGAAATGCTTAGCCTTTGAAACGTTTTTCGTCCTTATTGATGACTCATCAGAAAAGCCCAAAGCCACTCACAACGATGTTCTCTTTTTTAACTGAATTTACATATCGTAGGGGATCATGTGGATACTAGTTTAGCCTGCTTAGCCGTAGGTTGGATGCTAGTGTTAAAATGAGATGGCTGATAAGAATTTTCACTTGGTAGCATAACCAGAAGTCAGGTTATCGAAAGAATGCAAAGATTGCATTAATATTTATATATATAGTTTTTCCTTTAGTTCTCATAGATAGCTTTTCTTTCCACTGTTTGCAAAATCCTATAAAGAATATATGTTTCATTACTATAAGCAAACAAATAATAAATAATTCACTTTTAAACATGCATAGAGTATATAGGCTCCAATACTAGTTAGATAATAGATAGGTGTAGATCTGTTGTTTTTTATCAGTCAATGTCAAAATTATAATTATTTTAAACTTGTTCATGGATATTGTCTTAGTTTTGCATGGAACATCGTTGTGAGTGGCTTTGGGCTTTTCTGATGAGTCATCAATAAGGACGAAAAACGTTTCAAAGGCTAAGCATTTCCAAGAAACTGAATGAGATTTTATGAAAATGTAATTCATTAGAATGAAAAAAAATTTTTAAAGACAAGGTACGTAAATAAATTAATTTCAGGCCTTTGTTCTCATTTTTAACTGAATTTACATATCGTAGGGGATCATGTGGATACTAGTTTAGCCTGCTTAGCCGTAGGTTGGATGCTAGTGTTAAAATGAGAATGGCTGATAAGAATTTTCACTTGGTAGCATAACCAGAAGTCAGGTTATCGAAAGAATGCAAAGATTTCATTAATATTTATATATATAGTTTTTCCTTTAGTTCTCATAGATAGCTTTTCTTTCCACTGTTTGCAAAATCCTATAAAGAATATATGTTTCATCAATAATGATGCATCTAATTTAACCTTTTTTGTTTCAGGTGAGTCCCACTTTTTATATTTATATTAAATGAAGATTTAGGAGGTAAGTCAATTTTTACACACTTTCTATCGTAAAAAAATTGAACCGCCATTAACACAGCTTCTCAGAAGAGGTTCCCAAAATGTCGAACTCGAAGACAATTTTGGAAAAATATGTATATTAACTGTAATAGCCTTGCTCAACTAAATACATAGAACGCTGTTCTTTCCACGATTGCAAAAATGCGTAAAAAATTGTCTGCCATGAATGTTTTTCTAGAAAATACAGAAGTTATCTAAGTATCACTTACACTGACATTGGAAGTAAAATTCATAATATTACTTGATGACGGCTTTTCTTACTAAACTATGTATAAAAAAATCAGAAACAGATTAGAGAAATATATACTTACTAGTAGGATATCTATATATAAATATGAACGGTTTGTATACAGCTAATTTGCCATCTACCGCATTCCAATTTCCAAGTGGTTCTATTTCTGAATCCGTCTTCTTCTAGTCCTCTCTATTGCATAGCTTCCTCTATTCCAGCTCTTCCTTGGCCTTCATTCTATTAGCCGGTTTCCATTTCCAAATTTTTTGTGGTATCTTCTCTGGTTCCATTCTCCTCATTTGTCCATACCACAGCAGCTGTTTTCTCTTAATTGTATTCACCAATGATGTGTCTATTCTTTCGTTTCTTATATGGTTTAATAATGTCTTTTTGCAGCATCGTCTCCAGTACATCATCGCCGTTGACATTATTCCCTTCTTCATCTTTTTATTCAGTGTCCAAAGTTCGCTCGCGTATGTGACACATTCGCCAGACTTCACCACTTCATTTTCTGTCAATAAATTTGTCCCTTTTCCAACAATTAACATACATTCTGTTTCGTCCTTTCCAAACCACACCTCGGATACTCTTCCTTTAGTTTCCTGAACATATAGTTGATGTCATCTCCGTCCTCAGCTTTTTTTACGAAACATTCTTCTACTTTTTACTTAGTAGCAGATCTCCATGTTGAATAATCTCCAAATTGACTAAAACAATTGTTTTTTTAGTGAATAAATGTTATTGGTTTACTGAAAAGAGATTTTTCTTATATAATCTTACCATGAATTATGGTAAGATAAACAATTGTTCATGACTCCCCCAAAAAAGCAACACTTTGTGACTTTTTTGTATATGACTATTTCTGAAAATCAAACATATGATACTTTACAAACGTGCGTTAACTTATGCGGGACCACGCTGTAGATAAAGAATAGTTTATTTCTTGTTTTTTCGTGCCAAATATTAAACTTATCTGCTTTAACCCAAAATAACATTTTTATCAACACTTTTTGTCTTACTTCTCACACAAAAATCGCCCTCCTACTTTGTGACACATTGCATATTTCTGATCAGCATGGAACATCATCTCAGTCCATCGCAACCATCTCACTTTCATGCTGTATTTACGTTCGTCACTTCGATGGCTTTATAAACCGCGATTCTCGCTAGCAACTTTTTACAAGCGTAAGAAGTAATCAAGCTAAGTGAAAGAACGATTCAATTAAATTATCGCGTTTAGTACCATAGCGTTGTTTGTCGGAAGTTGCTTTCCCAGGATGATTATTATTTAAACACAGGCATGATTTAAATTATAAAGCAATTTGTCTGTTGAAGCTCAACAGTGTGGATTTTAATTAGTTTCAGATACCGGCAAGAAACGGATCTTTATAGGGTTATTTGCTTAGTATTAAAGAAATATTTCTGCCTAAGGAATCACTGCTTCCACATCCAAATTTCCCATGCAAGTTTCTTTAAGCAAAAACGCTAGATTTGGACTTCAGTATGTGAAAATAATTGTGTATAGAATGTTAATAATATAATATTTGAAGCTATCTGCCCCCAAGGTGGTAGTATGGTGGTGGTGGGGGTGGCAGAAGTCATAAAGAAATTAGAAATCTTGACTTCCAGTGTATTATTGAATTTCTAAAAAGCAATTAATTGCTGCACGAAAACCAATCCGGATTTAGAGGAAATCATTCATGTGAGACGGCTTTGCAAAAAATAATTAATGATATTAAATATTCCATAGATAAAGGTAAAGCTGTGGTAACTGTCTTCCTCAATTTAAAACGGGCAGTTGAAGTTGTCAACAGTATTTTCTGATTATTGAGATGGCGCGGCGCAGGTCCTATTACATGGACGAGCCAACAAACCAGAATAAATAATACTAAGTCTGAACAACTTTTAAATAATAAAGGAGTGTCACAAGGCAATGTACTAGGGCCTATGCTTTTCACGCTATTTATTAACGATGTATTCTTAATCGATTCAGAAGAATGCAAAATATACATTTTTGCCGATGATACTATCATATATTTGAAAAGGTAATGACTATGAAATATATGGGGATTGTCATAGATTGTAAATTAATGTTTAACGGCCATATAAATTACACAAGCATAAAAATATCAAAAGAACTTGGATTCGCCTATTTTATTGGTAAATATTTAACTCCATCTACTAATGAAACATATTCTTTATAGAATTTTGCAAACAGCAGAAAAAAACTATCTATGAGAACTGAAATAATAACTGTTTGTAAAATTATTGATTTACAATCTGTGCATTCTTTCAATAACCTGAATTCTGGTTATGCTAGCAATTAAAATCCTAAAATCAATTGGTCTTTCTTATTGGACAATTCTCATTCTAACACTAGTGTCTACGGCTATGGAGAATATGGAGAATAAACCAGTATCCACTGTGACATTCAAAATTACCTGAATGCCACTTGTTAATTTTTATTCTAATAGCAATGAATTTTTGTAGTCTTAAACCACAATTCAGTAAACTTATTATTTAATTTTTCAGTCCAATCCCAAAGCCCTAGTCTTACTGAATCTGGAATCTGGAATTGTGTTCGCCAATCCAACTTTAAATTATAAATTAGCATACAAGCGCCATCTGTTACTTCTCTTGATAAACACCTACAAGTCATCTGGTACAACAAATATTTAAAAGAAGAAATCTGTATAAGTGAATAAATCCCAAAAATCAATAAACAAAATTATAAATCGATAATTCTGATTAAATTGGAACTCATGAATGCATAAGAATGATACAGTACAGTAATTGTGTAGATTTGTATTATATTAAAGAATGATTTATGTTCCCACTACCAGCGACATCTCGCGTATAGAAGTGTAACAGGTTTTTTAGATAAAACACGGTAACCGAACAGGTCGTGATGGTCATTTTCCGGTAGGTTTCGTAGCAATACAGACGTTGCTGTCCGATTAACACCTCATCTAGTGTGGTATGTTGATAGATAGTTGATAATATAAATATAATTACCTTCTGTAGCATTTGTTGTACATGTATTTGCAATTTAATTGTTGAATTTATCATAATTGAACGCGATGTTTGTTGATCACAAATTACCTTCATTCGCGGCGCGTGGCTTGAAAGGGACGCGGTCATGTTAATGTATGAACGGGGTATTTCGAGACATGTGTTTAACTCAGTATTAAGATATATTTAGAAGTAAATTTTATTAATGGGTAATTGAGGTTTAATAAGGGTTTAAAGACAGTTCGAATTTATTAAATTACGTTTTCGTAACCTTGTCGAATAATTAAAATCCAAAGGAATTTAACTCGATATTAGTAGGGGCGAGAAGGGCATGTTAATGTAATTTATTTAGAGATATACCAGTAATGCATTAACGTGGGGATTTTATCAAACGCACTAAGAGTGCCCACTAATAAACAAGTAATTTCAAGCGTAGTAACAGATGATAACTCTTGTAGGAATGAGGTGTTTAAGCTGACCCTTCAGTTTTGATGTTAAGTTGACCCTTCAGATTTGAAGTTAATCCTTAAATTGGGAATTTTACCATACATTTGGCTTAACGGTGTGCCAGGGAAAATTGAGTAGCTGCTATAATCCAGGAGAACCAGACTATTTGCCAAGGAGTTTTGTAATCCAAGGTTGGAGTGGCCTGGTAAGAAATAGTCCTCGCTGGATGAGAGCACCAAGTTGTTTGGTTTGGTAACGGTTCCGACATCTAAATTCTTGGGATCTCTACGGAGTCAATAATCGAGTGGTGGCAACACGAGGATTCAGTAAGACGAGGACCAGGGTTGGTTACTGCAGAACCCAGCCGGTGGTAACTGTATCAACTGAATTTGCTTTTCAACATTTCTTTTCAACGTTCAACTTTCAACGACATTATTCAACCTTCGACAAACTTTTATACATTTCTAAATTGTTTTATGTTATATATTGCCTTCAGCTAATTATTAATTTTCTTTCATTTAATTACTTAATCACCGCTTAGCAATAATTTGTCATAATTTGTAAATTTTTTGGTCTTCAACCTAGTCAAACTTATTAATTAAATATATAACTTTCTGTAAGGAAGTAGCTACATCCAACCATAAGGTGTAACATTTCAATTAGTCAAAATTAACCATTTCAAGTTTTATAATAGAGTCAATAAACCAGATATTTTTAACTTAGTGTTGATAATTTCATGAGTATCTATAACATTAATTATCTCTGAGTAGTCACAGTCGTACAATTAGACAAGTACGTTATAGATGCTTTTTTTAATATGACTACTGGCGCCTAACAAAAAAAATAAAAGTTTTTCTTGAATAATTTCCGAACCACGACCCAGTCTCCACTATCTAAACGAGAACCGGGCAACCTCAACTTCCTAACCTGCTGGGGGCAGAAGTTGGTGGTACACCACATAACTCCCTAGGTCTATGCACGTTCAGTTAAAACGAGAAGAAACGCCTGAAATGAATTTATTTACATACCTCCTCTTTTGGAAAAATTTTCATTCAAATGGATTACATTTTCATGAAATCTATCATTTCGTTTTTTGGAGAGGCTTCTTAGCCTTTGAAGCGTTTTTCGTCCCTATTCTGAGCTCATCAGAAAGGTACAAAGTCACTCACATGACGTTCCATGCAAAAACCAAGACAATTACCAACTTTTTTCACATTGTTTGACATTGACTGAATGAAAAAAATTAATTTTCACCTCTGTGTTATCTAGCTAGTAATGGAGCCTATATACTCTATACATGTTTAAAAGTGAATTATTTTTTGTTTGCTTATACTTCCAATGAAACATATTCTTTATAGGATTTTGCAAAGAGCAGAAAGAAAACTATCTATGAGAACTGAAAGATTGTAAATCGATAACTTTAGAAACAGTTTTTATTTTAGTTGTCATAGATAGTTTTTTTCTCTGCTGTTTGCAAAATCCTATAAAGAATATGTTTCATTACAAGTATAAGCAAACAAAAAATAATTCACTTTTATTCATCTACTAAGAGAACGATTGATAACACAATAGTAAAACCACATTTCGAGGATTGTTCCAGTATATTGTATATGTGTAATGACACCCATATATCTAAACTGCAGCTACTTAAAAATAGGTGTATACGATTTATTTTAAAATCTAATTTATGTACCAACATAAAAAGAGTACAATGTACATTAAACTGGTTTTCGGTAAAAGACGATATAAAGTACAAGACACTGACATTCTTATATAAACTGCACAATTATCTGCTACCAACATATTTGTCAGCTAATATTCAACATCGTGGGGATATCTATAACTACAACACAAAGCAAAGGAATCATGTAAGCATTAATTCTTCAAACTAAATGATATTATAATATTATAATTAATCAACAAATTTTCTAAATTATATAATGAAAATGTATTTCTTTTTTGTAATGAGGAGCGATAACAGTAAATGTATTTTTTGGTGTTCTACATCTGTGTGAATTAGCTGTTTGGGTTTCTGGATTTTTACTAGCTTGCTTCACTTATTTACCCCCGAGCCTTAAAACAGAATAAACTCAAAATATAATCTAGTTCCATATCTCATTATAGTCGATTTTTGCATCGGATGAGTAGTTTCCACCCCTTCGGTGCACCCTCCAAAGTGGTGGAACCGTTTTCCTCAAAGGGTTAAAGATAATAATATGATATTCAATGTAAAAGAAAAAAATCCGAAATCGAGTTCTACTTCGAGATTGGTGAAAAACGCTATTTGGGGGTGGTTATTGGACAAAGGGGGTGAATCCTGAGGGGTGATCCCAAATATTTTTGTCGGCTAATTTCAAACAAAATTTTTAAGAGCTTTTCTCCAGTCATAGTTTGCCCAGCTTCTGAATACAGCTTTCCGGAAGGAACACATTGCCACGATGACTGACAAATATTTTGTTGCATTTTAAATGACATTATATCTTCACATACTTTTCACCATTCTAAGGGATTGGTGTCTTTTCCTTGGGAAGATTTCTCATCTACAATCTATTGCTGACTACCCCATAAAAAATGATACCTTGGCTTCTAATTGTATAAACCAAACATGCTAGCCTGCTTTACTTATTTACCCTTATTTACCCCGCAACCCTTCAACGGAATAAGCTCAATATATAATCCAATTCCAGATCTCGTAATACTCCATATGTGTACCAAATTTTATGCCAATATCTTAAGCTATTCAAGAGTAATTGTAGGTAAGTATGAAGAAAGTTAATGGACAGACAGAAATTTTGATACACTCAAATTTTCGTTCTATACATATTTCAATAGAAAAAATGATTTATTTTACGATATACTATACCTCCACGACACTACACTAGATGTAGAAGTAATATACAAAATACCATTTAAAATTAAAAAAGTTATCAGTACTTCCGGTTAAATCGGAAGCGCATTTTGTGATGGTGTTAGGCCAAGATGTGTTTCCATTTCAGATATTCTAATTTGAAATTTTTAACTTGAAAAATAATGGAGTATACCTAAACTCGTCAACACCTGGTATATACGCACAAACTGCAAGTTGTCCGTATTTCCGTTCCATTTCTTATCAACAACAAAAGTAATTTTCTCCAGTAAATGTCTGACCCTGAGGTTACATAGATTTCATTACACTATTTTTAAAGAAAATATTCCGTACGTCCGAATTCTTGCTCGATATTCCCTTTTAATATGAAACTTGTTCTAAATGTATTTCTTACAAGATCAAAATCAAACTGATGTAGAAATATGCATCAACGAAGTTACATTCTGAATGCGTGCCATTGACATTTAACAATTTGCTCTAAATATACATAATAAGTGGTTTTATTTTTACAATATACAACTTCTCGAAGTCGTATAAAAACAAGTGCAATCAGAGGTTGTGTATCAGTTCAGTTTGTGCAACATAGTAAAATGTCTCTCGTACTTATCGTCCTCGCTGCATTCGTAGCCGCTGCCAACGCCGGATTAATCGGGGCTCCTCTGGGCTACGCAGCTCCCGTAGCCAAGGCTGTAGTATCTGAGCCTTACGACCCCAACCCTCAATACTCTTTTGGATATGAAGTACAGGACCCATCAACCGGTGACAGTCACGGCCATTCTGAAACCCGCAACGGTGATGTAGTTCAAGGTGCGTACGCCCTTCTGGACTCTGATGGTACAAGACGTCTTGTGGAATATACTGCTGATCCCATCAATGGTTTTAACGCTGTCGTCCACAAGCAACCTCTAGGAGGCAAGGCTATTGTTGCTGCGCCAGCTATCGCTAAGGTGGCTGCTCCTCTTGGATACGCTCCTGTTGCCAAACTTGCACATTTACCATACGCCGCTCCATATGCCGCTCCATACGCCGCTCCATACGCCGGCCCATACGCGGCTCCTTATGCCTCTCCTTACGCACCTGCCCCAGCGTATTATCACTAAGTACTTTTATTTTTTAAATAAATCTATTTATTGTTTGTTAAAATTTTATGCAGAATTTTATTTCAAACTGACCATATATAGTACAGGCAAATTAACAATTTAGGGTAAAAAAAAATAATAAAAGGATCTCTGGGATTTAAGTAGGTAATAACCTGGAGAATGAGATGATGCATTCTTTGCACTTCCAAGTTCCGGGAAAATTCAAAAAAAATTTTGGAAAAACTTTTTGATTTTAGGTTTTTTGGCTCTAGCGGCCAAAATAATGAAAGTAGAGAAAGAAGCTCCCAACAAGCTCGTAGCTCGTCTTTTTCTCTACAAAAAAGGTCTTTACAAATTTTTGTCTTACCGTGTAGAAGATAAATCGAGTTTTCCACTTATAGTTTTAAGCCGCCTCGAAATGCGCGAAAAATGAGAATTCTCCAGGAGTTTCGTACGACCGGGCTCATCGATCGATAATTCTTATTATTCAGAGCCCGTAAAAAGATGAAAATAACATAAAATGTAGAGAAAAGTCTCACCTTTAATGTGGAACTAATCACAAAATTCATACAAAATTTTATCAAAGAGAGAAAGTGTCAGAAGATGGCTTGTGAACTTTGTACAGTTGATCCACAGATTTATTCATATCTTTGCCGGGAGTCGTTAGAATGATAATTCATTTTGCTTATATGTTCTTATATAATAATAATATATTAATCTAATTACCATTTTATTGCAATTACTTTTGTTGGAAAAATATGCCTTGCGATCAAAGTAGAGGGTATATTTCTCATCGATCAATCACCTCCAAATTTTGGAGTTCAATTCGCTATATCTTAAGTAATAATAATACGGTCTTAATTTTTGGACTATAAGTACAATAGAACATATTCCTTCGAATAACTAAAAAGTTTTTTAAATGCGCGCGGTACTTTTTGAATTTGTCTACATTATTCATACACGTTCAGAAAATGCACAATTATACAGCAAAACATATACAACTGATTTGTTTCTTAACACTCTTCAATGAAAGCTTTACGAAATATAGATTAAAGTGCGTGGAATCGAATCCATGCAGTGAAAAAGTACCCATTGTTACGGGAGAAATAGGCAGGATGCATAAAACTCAAAGATGTGAATAAATTAACTGTATAAAGTTTACTGAGCCATCTTCTAACACTTTTTTCTCTATGATAAAAATTTGTATGAATTTTGTGATTAGTTCCACATTAAAGCTGAGACTTTTCTCTACATTTTACGTTGTTTTAATTTTTTTAGCAGCTCTGAATAGTAACAATATGTCCGGTCGTACGAAACTCCCAGAGAATTCTCATTTTCCGCGCATTTCGGAGCGGCTCAAAACTATAAGTGGAAAACTGGACTTATCTCCTAAACGGCTTAAGTAAGACAAAAATTTGTAAAGGCCTATTTTGTAGAGAAAGAGACGAGCTACAAGTTTTGTTGAAAACTTTTTTCTGTAGTTTCATTATTTTAGCCGTTAGAGCAAAAAAACCGAAAATTAAAAAGTATTTCCAATTTTTTTAAATTTTCCCGGAACTTGGAAGTGCAAAGAATGCATCGTTCCATTCTACAGGTTATTAGCTACGTAAATCCCAGAGATGATTCTTTTATTAATTTTTGCGAGGTTTTTACAACATTTTCCCTTCATTGCCTGTACTAATAGTCCAATAGGTGTCTTAAGAATAAATTCGTGCTATAATATAAAAATAACTTTCTCTGATATAACTTAAGTTGTGATATGAAGATAACTATATGATCAGAAAATTTATTGAACCAGCCATCACCCCGTAGCAGTTTCTTACCTTGTAGAAATAAATGAATCACACAGTTTCTTACCACTATATATCCACTAAAAACTGTGTCTGCAATTTTAACTTATAGTCCGAGAGCTAGATGGCTCTTTTGGAAAGCCATCGTTATATGAACTTTGTGTGAGCTTTCGGCATATTTCAACCTATCGTGTCAGATTGTTCATAGTTTAGTTCGTGAAATGGTACATTTTCTCTTCTTAAAATACGTGTAGATATTATTCTGAGTGTTAAGGAAAGGTGGGAGGAGGAAGGTAGCGTAAAGAAAAAAGACGGTTCAAGCTGATAGAGAAGATCAAATCTCGTTCAAGGTGAAGCACCCTTTGGCTATGTGAGGGAAAATTCGTTTCAATCGTCAGAAGATGTTGTGTTTATAACAAATTTTCCTGCATCGGAGTCAACAGCTAGCCAAAGGATAGGAAAATCGGAATTAAATAACTGTACAAGTACCAAGAAGACCATATTAACAGAAGATCAGAAGCAGGCCCGCATTCTGTTTTGTTTAAATTTAATCTATCGCCTGTTGGAGGTTTGGAACATTGTTGTGTTCACCGATGAGAAAGTTTTTCAGTCTTGTAATGACGGACATATTTAGGTGTACCATTCTGCAAATACTAGGTTTCACGAACGTTACGTGTCTCCGCGGAACAGGTCCGGGCGATTTTCTGTTTTCTGACAACAATAAAAATTTGCCCACACCGAGGATCGAACCCGCTACCCCATTGCGCGTCAAATCTTACTATTATCATGTCGCGGAAGAGATTTTGTTAAGGGTCAAAAACGCGTATAACTCTTCAGGGATTGAATATTTTTGTAGAAGTTTTGTGGTTGATGGAAAAACTTTTTAGCTTTCATTTGCACCGAACCTCCTGTCCAAAAAGTTGTTAATAAACAAATTAGAGCCTCTCACACAATGTCACTTTTATTTCCGGTTCCGATTATCCGATCAAGGTCTTTCTGGTCTCAAAATGTTCCTTTTTGCAAGCACTTTCATATGTACAAAACCCTGTTTCGAAACGCTCACCCAGAGCCGTGACATTCCATTTTGTAATTTGCAAAATTAATTTAAACTTTAAGTAGGCAAAAGAAAAAAGTTGCATTCGTGCAGACTTCTATGGGGGTTATGCTCGACATTCATATTTATCGTTTAAAGTTGGTTTGAAGTCGATCAAACTATCGAAAAAAAAGTTATTTATTAACAAATTATGCCAATTGTTTAAGCAATTAAAAAGTATTGAAGATATCGGGCCAAAAAAAAAGGTATATTCTTTGGTATACATTTTGAAAAAAAACAATATCCTGATCTCATTTGTTTCGGAGTAATCAGTTTGTTAATTATGAAATTTATTTTGGCTATAACAAATGAATGGGTTGACAAAATGTGTTGTGTCTGGCGCCAAACGACGCGCATTGAAAATATCTTTCGATTTGAATCAAGATTTTTTCGGATCCGTCAAACCGGTTTCATTTTATTAAATAAAAACGAAAAAAAATTTGATTAAAAATTATTCGACTTATTTGATTTTTAAGAAAATTATTCATAAGAAAATCTTGTTCAGTGAAATTTTTTCTATAAGAATCCGTGACTAACTCAAATGGTATAGAACATTTTTTGGGAAAATCCCAGGCAGACCCGCCTATTATGGCGTTTCACAATCAGTGTCAATTTCTTATAACCTATATGATAATAAAAAAGTCTAAATTCCAAAAAGACTGATTCACACCGCTTAATATTAGTAAAAACTGGATTACTTTATTTCACAAGTGTACGGGATTTCATTGCACAGAAGTGTACTTCAGTTTTCTTAAATAAAACTATTAATGGATTGCTAGAAGAAGTTTATGCAAAAGCTTACTTCAAATTAACCGCATAGTCCAGAAGGTGTCTTACGAATAAGGAATTATTCCGAGGTTGTGACTGATAGCGAAAAACGTTTCAAACAAAAGTTGTAGGGGTAATTCAGAACTACCTAATGGTGACCTTGAGTTCACCCTGGCAAGCTCATGTCAAGGTCATTCGGAGGGTGATGATTTGACTTTTAGGTAGAAACTGCTAAACAAAACCATCGGTATGTTTATTAGATGCATTTTATGTACAAACTAGATGTGGATAATAGTTTGGAAACCAAATGGTTTTATTAGGAACCCATTCCTAACAGAGTTCTTCCAAATAAGATGTCAGCATTTGGCCCTTATCACTCAAATCAATTTTTCTTGTAAACAGATCACTTTGCTCGGGTCGAATATGAGCATCTTCCTTTCAGAAAATTATTTAAATCATTTTAAAATGTCGTGTTAACTTTTAAAAAATATTTCGTTTCAGAATTCAGGGGTAGAGAGCACCCCTGGTTTCCTAGACAAGATATAAAACGCACCATACTTCTGAATAAAAAATATATATAGTCAATAAGTGAAATTTATAAATGTTCACAGATATAGTTATAAAATTAATGAATCGCACAAATATTCGCCCACGCTATAGTAGCATTTTTTAAACATAATTTCTTTCACACTGGATTTGAAAGTTTGTATGGCTTTTTTCTCGAATGGATTGAGAAAACTTGTTATATAATTTGGGATCTATCTAATGAGGTGAGTTTTCGAATAAAGTTGTTCTATATAGCTTCATTAAAAAACCACTACGAGTAGGGTACTTGTGGGACATTATTTTCACAAAACTATCACAGTATTGATTCATATATTTTAGTGATTTTAAAATAAAAATACAGGACACAGTTAAAATTGAATAGTTCATAAAATAAGGTTTACATGAGTCTTGAAATTTTAGATTAAATATCAATCTAATGATTCTCTTTCAAGTGACAAATATTCGGTGTGCGTTAGCGGAGTAGCCCCAAAGTTGAATATAATATCTAATGTGACTGTATCCTAGAGCATAGTAAATATTAATGAGAAATTTTATTTCATAGCATCTTTTCATATTGGGAAGGGCGAAATAACAGCTGTGTAATTTTTTAGTTAAATTATTAATGTGTTCTGATCAGCTTAATTTTTCATCAAGGTAAATCCCTAAGTAATTTAAAGTTTTGAAAAGTATGATTGATAGACCATCCATTGTTAAGTTTGTATCTGATATAGGTTACTTTTTGTTGAAAAACTTGATACATACTATCTTCTCGGTATTTAGAACAAAACGATTTTTTGTTGACCGTTGATTAAATTCTTTGAATGCAGTTTTGAGTTGAATTTTAATAATATCTGGATCTAAGTACGACACAATGAAGCTGGTATCATCAGCATATTTTCCGACCTAGTTTTGTTCAATACTTTTACGGTTGGATAAAAAAAGACAATTGATAGAGCAGTGTAGAAACTATCAGCACAAAACCTTTTCAAAATTTAACCTTTAAGGGTGAATAGTCCCAAAGGTAGACGCTGCTGGATGTTGTATGATCAGCATAAAATATATAAAATTACTTTAAATATGTAGATATTATTTTAGTTTTTCAGGCTACTTTTAACTAAATTGGGTCACACTTTTGCACTTCTTTCCAAATAACTTATCTCCACCAAACCGATATGCTGAAAATGTTACGTGATGATCTCTAAAATCCAGTGAATTTTCCGAACCTCAACCGAAAAATAAAATTCAAAGCAACATACATATATTCCATCGAGTATATCGAGCAGATCCCAAACAAATATGGCATATTTCAAAGTTTTATGGTCTCCACTCCACCTTTCGATACACTACGTGGTAGTATTATCCGGAATTTATTATTTAATGACTTTGTCTGCTTTGTTTCTCGATCCCACCGATTTAATAGAACATTATATTACGTTATCGCCCAACTGAATCGCTTTCTCTCTCGGTACGCCGTGTGCGTCGCTATCAAGAATTTATCTCTTTAGTGTTAATAGACTTTTTATGCTAATTGAAATCGCTAATTTATGAGATTTGCATAAATTACTCCAGATAGTATAATGGTTTTACCAATTTGAAGTCATTAGGAAATTAATACGTAAATCACCTTGTTAGGCTTTCGAGATTGTCCAAGATTTTCAAAGTCTATAAATGGTTTATTTTTCAAGCTACTTTTCACTATACGGCAATTTGTTTTCGATAATTCTGAGTTCATATTTTTAAGGCGAACTTGCTTTTTGACCCAGATATGCTAATAGTACAGGAGCCGGTGTCATCTTACTTGCGGAAGTCTCATTTGCGTACATAATAAAAATTGGTATCATTTGCGTACAAATAATGCGGACTGTCCTTACGGCAAAAGTGCCCCTTGCCCTTCTCGCATCATTTGTACACAAATAAGACATAACCCAGGAACCAGCTTGCAATCATCTGACACATTTGTAAAAACTAGAGACATTATTAATCATGTTGCCTAGAGCTTGGCAGACAAAAAAGTAACGAGAATTTTTTTTGGTGGTGGAAACTTGACTAGATGGTACTTTAAAGTCGACATGTTTCCATGGCTGGTGGAAGTATTTGTATAAAGCTGATATTTCTTTCATCGCACACAATGAGTACAAAAATATGATTGGCTTACATATCGATTGGTGAGTTTCCAGAGGCAGGAACTGTTAACCTGCGAGATATTTCATTGTGACTGACAGATTTGTAACAAGCTAGTTTTTTCTTTATCGATTAAATACCACTCGGTAATTGCGAAAAGACGATTGACATACATATCGGTTGGTGGATTTTCAGAGGCGAGAACTGGGCATGGCAAATTTGTAAAAAGCTGATTATTTTTTAAATAATTCAGCTATGTTCAACAAGTAGAAACATAATGCCTGCATCCATTTTTAATAGTGGTAAATCGTGATATAGGCCTCTAAATTCGAGAACAAATTCAATACTACTTTTTTATAGTTTTTAAACGTCAATCGCACAGAAATAAATGCGATGTAGTTTTAGAATAAGAAATATCAGCCAAAAAGTTTAAAACGAATTTAAGAAAGTGCACCCGTACAGGGTTTGAACTGAGAAATCGGCTGCTTTAACACGATGTCGTCGGAAAAAGTAAAACATGAAGTTTTTAAACGTTGATACATCACCAAAAAGGTTACCTAATATCGATATCCAAAAATCAAAATCGATAATTTCACGACATCGTGAATTACATGGACGAAATCGAACAGTCGAGCCAACAGTGAATGAAAAATAGCATTTTATGACATTTCGCAAAATCAATTTGTTTTTTGTTTCGTTAATATCACTGATTTAGGTGCCGGCATTCGATCGGCGAAGTTAAGCAACGTGGGTCGGGTCCAGCACATCAATGGGTGACCCACATTCTCGTCTGGAACCTCAGTTTATGTTATGAGCTGTAAAAGCCTTGATTGGACTGAGACGGCTTGGCGAGAAAAAGTAACAAAGATTTTATAACCGGAAAACCCGTGGATAATAAAGTATTTACGCAAGTCAGATTATAGTTTGAGGAAAGTAAAACAGCTAGACATAAGTTATTAAGTGTAAAATAAACAAGACAAAACTAGGTGAAAACAAATTCAAAATTAAAATTAAATTTGAGGTTACAGTTTCTAAAATTTAAACAAATAACAAATAACTAGTGACAAATACCAGCAATCACGTTAACAATTACCAGTTATTAAACTCGATCTCCATGAATTCCTCCCCTGAATAAAATGCATTTCTGAGCAAAAATTTCTTTATGGAGATTTTAAACTTCTTCAAGTTAAGTTGCTTTAGTGCATTGACAGAACATTGGATAACAATATACCATAATAATTGGTTCCATAGTGTATTTTATTTAGTCTTAAAAAGTGTATTTTATCCTGATTTTATGTTTATAACTATTAATTTGACTATGGGTAGTGAATATGCCTCGAAATTATTTCAGATATTAAGTCCTTAACATGTTTAAATGATTTTGTTATGGTTGTATCGTCAGAAGATAGAACAAAGTTAGCATCCAGGGCAATGCTTGGATTATTTATATAAATCAAGAATAGTGTCGGGCTTGACACAGATCCCTGAGGAACATCGTATTTTGGTGGAAGAAGATTTGAGTCTGTGTCTTGCGATAATACATATTGGAAACGATTACTTAGGTAGGAACTTATTAAATTTTGTTGCTAACGCCGTAAAAGCTTCATTTACTGTGACTGTGACTATAGTCCAAGGCTATTGGGAGATAATAAGAATTGCGAAAATGTTAGCAAGCCCTCTTCAAAGCCTTCGTTAATAATTTTAATTAAATAATAAATGGCTAATGTTGTGGAATGCCTTGCTCGAAAGCCGAATTGATGCGAATTGAATAAATTATTTGTCTCAAGATGGGTAGTGATTTGGTTCTTTATGATCATTTCCAGGATTTTTGTGAAATAAGGAATGATGACAATTGGCCGATAATTTGAAGGATCATTCCAACCCATTTAATAATGGTGTATTCCAGAAATCCATAACCACCGTTATTCTTGGTTGGTATTTTTGGTTTATATTAATGATTTCATAATTTTTAGAGACCCTTTTTTAAAATTGTTTCAATTTTTTCACCCAAGGAACTATTTCATATGCGGTTAATAGGCAACCGTGACAGAGACGTGATGTCGTCAAACGTGCTATACAGCAAGTGGAGGCCAACTAACATAAAGCATCTTATTACGTCTGGAAAGACGTTGTGAAAAGAAATTAACTATTTTATGTAATAAAATATTGCGCCTAATTTCTTCCCCTTCATATACTCTTTAGCCTCTGTTGACGTAGCTAAATTTTATTTATTATTATATATAGAAGCACCTAAAAACAAGCTAACCATTATACTCTTCTCCGATTTTACTTCACTTTTTATATAATTGTTGCACATTCTGTAGAATGCTCTTCGCAGTTTCTTTTGTAAATAATATTAGTTTTAGACATTTTTTATTTAATTATAAAACATTATAAAAGTGTAATTGAAATAATTAATAACTTTTTTCTTTATTGATCGATGTCGTTCTAAAACAGTAGGGTTCCCTCCTCTAGCTAACACTAACTTACTGTCCAAATTTCAATACAATCGGACTTTTCGTTCTTAAGTTATCGTGCTTATAAGAAATGTTACAGACGAACAGACAGAGAGACGGACAGACAGAGAGACGTACAGACAGACAGACAGGCGGACGGGCATTTTGAAAGTTGTTCAGAATTCTATTACCAACACATATTACTGGTTTTAGAAATGTACCGATCGAATGCTGTCTTGTATTTGCGAAGAGTATATTAACTACGGTTATACAGCTCTAGTACTCATCTTTCTAGTCATGCAATTTATTTTATTTAAGTCAATAGTGTTATGAATTTTTAAATGAAAACATCTCCAACTTCAACCTGCGTTATTATATTCCTTTTTCCATTTAATGAACTCTGTAACTGTGCTCTTTATCCATTAAACTTTGGCACTTACTTTAAATAAAATGTAGAAAAATGAGTAATCCGAAAAATTAAGGTGACATAAAAATGCTTTAATTGTTCTTAATTGCAGACTACATAGCTTGTCTGAAGTTACTAGAGTATAAATTATTAGATTTTACATTAAGTATTGTCCTTGCTCTTTCCCTGAGTAGTAATTAAAAGAACTCCTAATGGGGCTTTTATTAACGAAGAGCTAACTCGGAAGGATTATTACTTTTTATTGAAAAAAGCTGAGCTTTCAAATTAATTGGATTTGTTATAAAACTTATCTCATTAATATATCCTTAATTCCTACTAAGGGGTAGAACCTTTGATGTTATTTTGACACGTAAAATGTTTTCATCAACGACAAGCTATTGAATATTTCACTCGTCAGGGCTTTCGCCGAGGAACTTGTCATCATCGAGAGACCTTTTTAAAAAAAAATAGCAACTTACACGTTTATTTGACTGAAATTAAAAATAATAGAGTGTTTTTATTGGTGGAGCAATCCGCGTGCTCGAGTAAGCCCCTAGAAGGACAGAGGCTGTCTAAATGACGTTGGTTAGAATTCCATCTGTCATCTTCAGGTTCTCGCTGGATGTGGTCGGCTGCTGCTTCTCGTTGTTTGAACTGCTATATTTCCCTGTTCAACTGTATTGATTCCATACACACCTTAAACAAAATATAATAACTAAATGTAGAGCAGCATAGCAGTAGTGCTACATATAAGCAATATAAAATATCAAACGTGCTAGATGATTATAATCAAGTTATTGAATTAAGAATTTCGTGTAAGGAACAATCTAAGGCCTGTGGCATGCTATTATTATGGCTTGAATATACCTTTGCGATCGCGCACAAAAAATCAAACTCAAAAATTTGTTTTCCATTACATGATATTACATCAGGTGTTCCACAAGGTGCATATTTAACTCCTCTATTATTCAATCTTCTCATCAACGATGTTGAGAACTGTTTTAAGGAGACAATGACCAACAACATCCGCACCACCCGAGCCCAGGGGTACCAAGCAAACAACCAGCTCGGTATCCTTACCCTAGCCCGTGCCGGCCTCTGACGCTAAAATAAACGTATGCTGCTAATTTATTCTAATGGCACTTTATCATCCTCTGAACTTGAGGAGGATATAGAATGATTTGAATTTTGGTGTACTTAAAATAATTTGGTTTTGAATGCTGTAAAGTCAAAATTCTATTAGCAATTATTTCCACATACTAGAGTGCAAATATAATATCAAGATGCTTTCGTTTAAAGAAAATTGGATGGAGAATGTAGATGTGGAAGTAGTGATTCATTAAGCAGCGATTTTACACACATAATCCTGCTTTTTATTTTATCGTGACACGTTTGAATTTGGCATCGGCAATAAGAAACAGAAGCAACATAAAACTTTGAAAACAAAATAAGCGCGGAAATATTTACGTAGAATCGTGCTCGATTCTATGTCTAAACTTATACTGGCAGCGGTCTCTAGTGGCAGTTGGACGAGATGAGGGAGTTTATTGTGGAATTTCAAGAATGCGTCGTATGAATATTATTATTAGACGAATCTGCGAAGATCATTAGAAGGATAGAGAGCGAACGTTTTCTACAAGAATAGAGCTCTCCCATGTGTGCGTAAGCGGCAAAGCTTTAAGATTTCTTATGTACATTAAATATATATAGTTAACTATAACATTAAGCATGTGCGAAATAATGCTATAAAGTAATATTTAATATATTGTACTTCTGCCCTCCATTTTAAGACATTATTTTTCGGTTAATAGTAAATCAAATAGATCTCATTATTGCTTTCCAAAAACGAAGATAAACGGCTGCACTTTGTTGTTTTAATTAAAAAGATCGCGTTAGTAATTACAAGAAGTTTTGGTAAAGTTGTGTGAAAATTGTTAAGCAGATTGAACGCTTCGCAAGAAATATTTCATCAACAGCTCTGAACTCGACTTATTACCGACAAAACAATTTCTTGGGAATCCGTTTTACTGCAAGAATTTAATTAAAATTAAACCGAATTCAATATTTACCATCGCCGTATAGTTCTAAATTCTCACAAATTCGTTCTTGGATAATCACAATGTGGTGGAACATATACCGAGAGAGTAACAAAAAACGCAATCAAGCACACCTGTGAATTTTCGAACGCATGTCTTTCGTTAGCTTATCGCTATAGGATATTTCAGCTTAGATAGCATTGTGTCGTGTCTCTGATGCAGCAGGTGCGGTACTGGATGCAAAAACTAACGTCTCTAATTCACTTCGGTGTTGCGATTTGTCGAATAGTGTAAAATAAGATGGAAAAGTTGAATCTGAAATAGTTATTTATGATATGTGTTAAAAGCGATATTTTATTTTGAGAGTGGAGAACTAGTACAGGCAAATTAACAATTTAGGGTAACAAAAATTAATAAAATGATCATCTCTGAGACTGAGGTAGGGAGAATGAGAGGATGCATTCTTTGCACTTCCAACTTCCGGGAAAATTTTAAAAAAATTGGAAAAACTTTTTGATTTTCGTTTTTTTGCTCTAGCGTCCAAAATAATGAAAATAGAGAAAGAAGTTCCCAACAAATGTTTGTCTTACTTAAGCCTTTTAGAAGATAAATCGAGTTTTCCACTTATAGTTTTAAGCCGCTTCGAAATGCGCGAAAAATGAGAATTTTCCAGGAGTTTCGTACGACCGGGCTCATCGATCGATACTTCTTACTATTCAGAGCCCCTAAAAAAATGAAAATAACATAAAATGTCTCAGCTTTAATGTGGAACTAATCACAAAATTCATAAAAAAATGTATCAAAATGTCAGAAGATGGCTTAGTGAACTTTGTACAGTTGATTCACAGATTTATTCATATCTTTGCCGGGAGACGTTAGAATGACAATTCATTTTGCTCATATATTCTTATATAATGATATATTAATCCAATTAATATTTTATTGCAATTACATTTGTTGGAAAAATATGCCTTGCGATCAAAGTAGAGGGTATATTTCTCATCGATCAATCACCTATAAATTTTGGAGTCCAATTCGCTATATCTTAGGTAATAATAATAGCACAATTTTTGGATTATAAGTACAATAAAACATATTCTTTCGAATGACTTTAGAGTTTTTTAAATGCGCGCAGCACTTTTTGAATTTGTCTACATTATCCATACATATTCAGAAAATGCACAATCATACGGTGAAACATATACAACTTATTTGTTTCTTAATATTCTTCAACGAAATTCTCACGAAATATAGATTAAAGTGCGTGGAATCGAATCCATCCAGTGAAAAAGCAACCATTGTTAAGGGAGAAATAGGCAGGATGCATAAAACTCAAAGATGTGAGTAAATCAACTGTATAAAGTTTACTAAGCCATCTTCTAACACTTATTTCTCTATGATAAAAATTTGTATGAATTTTGTGATTAGTTCCACATTAAAGCTGAGGCTTTTCTCTACATTTTGCGTTATTTTCATTTTTTATCGGCTCTGAATAGTAATAATTATCGATAGATATGTCCGGTCGTACGAAACTCCCAGAGAATTCTCATTTTCCGCGCATTTTGGAGCGGCTCAAAACTGTAAGTGGAGAACTGGATTTATCTCCTAAATGGCTTAAGTAAGACAAAAATTTGTAAAGACCTATTTTGTAGAGAAAGAGACGAGCTACAAATTTTGTTGAAAACTTTTTACTGTATTTTCATTGTTTTATCCGTTAGAGCAAGAAAACCGAAAATCAACAAGTTTTTCCAAATTTGTTTGAATTTTCCCGGAACTTGGAAGTGCAAAGAATGGATCATTCCATTCTACAGGTTATTAACTACTTAAATCCCAGAGATGATTATTTTAGAAATTTTTGCGAGGTTTTTACAACATTTTGCCTTCATTGCCAGTACTAAACTTTGCGGAATGGGCGAAGCAAATGAAGCGACCTCGCGAAATAAATAAAATCACTTTTAACACGTATATTCATACAATTTTTTTTTATGAACATGAAAAGCATCATTGATAATCTGATTTTAAAGACACAATATCTATTTTAAAATTTTGTATCTGCGTTTGTCTTTTAAATGACATTATGTCATAACATGTCAACTACATAGAGTTAGACAATCAAGGTATTCAGAGAATTTCACTGTAACTAAGGTAATGAAAATTTGTTTGATTGTCTCTGACTTGGTTTTTAAATAACACTTAAATAATATCACTTGTGGTCACTTCGTTCGTGGTTTATCTGAGGCAGGTTAAAGTGGTTAAAATTCCTTAAAAAATGTGTGATAATGGAAGAAGCAACTAATAGGGCTACTTCTACCTTGTCAGCAAAATCAAGACAACAGTACTAGATTGCCTGTAATCGTTTTATGGAATGATGCATATAGTGGTCAATCTAACCCCTCCCCCCCCCGTTTTCAAGGGCGCTGGCACCGATTCCGCGGCCCAAAAAAGTTTTTGATATCGGCCACCCCCGAAATCTCCCCAAAACCACCCTTAAAGTCTCTTTACTGGCGCATACATCATTCCAACCCTATATTTTGGTGAATTGGCCATCCCTATAACTTAAGGTGGTAATTCTAGAGGAAGATGGCATTAGTCATCCCTACTCCTCTATTTTACCCCTATAGGGCGTCGAATTCTTTTTTTTGGGTGGATTTTTTTTTTAAATATTCAACATTTTCAGAGAGGGGGTTTGATGGAAGAAACATAAAAATCGACTAGAGGTGTAGCAACCCTCAGAAGTGGAAATTCACTCCCTGGAGGAGTTGTAACCATGCCTGGTTATAACTCTGGTCACCTTCATCTTCCCTCCATCAAACCCCCTCTCTGAATAAGTTGAATATTTTTTCCAAAAAAAATATAACCATCCCCTGCAGGGGTTTTAACCACCCCTGGTTATAATCCTGGCCACCTTCAACTTCCCTCCTACAAACCGTCTTTTAATCAATTGTAAATATTTTTTAGAAAATAAAAAATTTCACGCCCTACGAAAACAAAAACTAGTCGTATAGCCACATATAGTGAATAATTAAACGCATAATAGTAACATATCAAAATAATAATTAATTGTCCCTTTTATCTTCTATTATACTCGCGTGATGATCGCCTCTCAGTGCAATCGCACGTAATAAATCAGTTTGTCATTTCCACCAAGCAAGGTTTCAAACGACATTCTCAGACCGGGTGTTATAAATCGTACCACTGACTCTTAAATATCAACTTGGTATAAAGTATGCAACTAAATAGGTGACGTCAAACATAATGAAAAAAACCGCTGCCTAAGGAATCACTACTTCCACATCCAGATTCTTCATCCAAATCACTTTAAAGGAAACATCTTGACTATATTTGCACTCTAGTATGTGGAAATTATTGGTCATAGAATTTTAATATTTGGGGCAGATGTCATAGACAAGTTTGAGGAGTTGGTTTCTATCATATACGTTAAAAATGAAGTCTCTAGTTCACCCTACTTATTTTCCACTATTCACAACCTACCACCTCCCGCCCCTTCAATGCAGTCATCTCAATCAGATGTCACTACAATACATACGTGTACTAACTTTCAAGTGAATATCTCAATTTGATGTTATCAATCCCATTAATAATGAAGCGGAGGTGGTGGAGTTTGAAAAATATTAGAAAGAAATCTGAGGCCTTGGTTTCTAGTTATTACACCGAATCCCAAATTTCTGTACTCTTACCAGCTTGATTTACTTATTTTCCCCTAGTCCTCCTGTTAACCCCAACCCTTCTACGGAATCATCCCAAAATATAATCTAGTTCCAGATGTCGTTATAATACATACGTCTACCAAATTACAAGTGAATATCTCAATTTTATTTTATCAACCCCTCTAATAATGTGGTAAGACTAGTGGAAGGGTTGAAAAGTATTATTAAAAAATCTGAGGCCTTAGCTTCTAGGACATACACCGAATTTCAAGTTGCAGTACTCTTACCAACTTGCTTTACTTATTTTTCCCTATTTACCTCTACTTACCCCCACTCCTTCAACGCAATCTTGTCAAAATATAATCTAGTTTTAGATATAGTTATAATACATAAATGTACCAAATTTCAAGTGAAAATTTAAATTTAATTTTATCAACTCTTTTAATAAGCGAGTGGGGGTGGGGTGGTGGGGGGATGGAAAATACTAATAAAAAAATCTGAGACCTTCGCTTCTAGTATATACACCAAATCCCAAACTTCTGTACTTTTACCAGCTTGCTTTACTTATTTTCCCTTATATACCCCTATTTAACCCCCAACCCTTCAACGGAATCATCTCAAGATATAATCTAGTTCCAGATGTCGTTATAATACATATGCGTACTAAATTTCATGTGAATATCTCAATTTTATTTTATCAACCTCTTGAATAATGGAGTAGGGGTGGTGGGTGGCTGAAATATATTATTAAAAAATCTGAGGCCTTGGCTTCTAGTACATACACCGAATTTCAAGTTTCTGTACTCATACCAGCTTGCTTTACTTATTTCCCCCTATCTACCCCTAAATAACCCCCAACCCTTCAACGGAACTATCTCAAAGTATAATCTAGTTCCAGATGGCGTTATAATTCATACGTGTACCAAATTTCAAATGAATATCTCAATTTTATTTTATCAACCCTTTTAATAATGAAGTAGGGGTGGTGGGGGTTGAAAAACATTATAAATAATCTGAGACCTTGGCTTCTAGTACATACACCAAATTTCAAGTTTCTGTAGTCTTACCAGCTTGCTTTACTGTATTTTCCCCCCATTTACCCCTATTTAACCCCCAACCCTCCAACGGAATCATCTCAAAATATAATCTAGTTCCAGATGTCGTTATAATACATACGTGTACCAAATTTCAAATGAATATCTCAATTTCATTTTATCAGCCCCTTTTCATATTGGAGTAGGGGTGGTGGGGGTTGAAAAATATTTTTTAAAAATCTGACGCTTTGGCTTCTAGTACATACACCGAATTTCAAGTTTCTGTAGTATTACCAGCTTGCTTTACTTATTTTCCCCTATTTACCCCTATTTAACCCCCAACCCTTCAACGGAATCATCTCAAATTATAATCTAGTTCCAGATGTCGTTATAATACATACGTGTACCAAATTTCGAATGAATATCTCAATTTCATTTTATCAGCCCCTTTTCATATTGGAGTAGGGGTGGCGGGGGTTGAAAAATATTTTTAAAAAATCTGACGCTTTGGCTTCTAGTACATACACCGAATTTCAAGTTTCTGTAGTATTACCAGCTTGCTTTACTTATTTTCCCCTATTTACCCCTATTTAACCCCCAACCCTTCAACGGAATCATCTCAAATTATAATCTAGTTCCAGATGTCGTTGTAATACATACGTGTACCAAATTTCAAATGAATATCTCAATTTTATTTTATCAACCCTTTTCATATTGGAGTAGGGGTGGTGGGGGTTGAAAAATATTATAAAGAAAATCTGACGGTTTGGCTTCTAGTACATACACCGAATTTCAAGTTTCTGTACTCTTATCAACTTGTTTTACTTATATTCCCCTATTTACCCCAAATTAACCCCCAACCCTTCAACGGAATCATCTCAAAATATAATCTAATTCCGGACGTCGTTATAATACATACGTGTACGAAATTTCAAATGAATATCTCAACTTTATTTTATCAACCCCATTAATAGGGCAGGGGTGGTGGGGGGTTGAAAAATATTACAAAAAATATGAGGCCTTAACTTCTAGTACATACATCGAATTTCAAGTTTCTGTACTCTTACAAGCTTGCTTTACTTATTTTTCCCTATTTACCCCTATTTAACCCCCAACCCTTCACCGGATATCCTCAAAAAACAATCCAGTTCCAGATCTCATTATAATATATACGTGTACAAAATTTCAAGTCAATATCTTAAACCGTTCCGGAGAAAACGTGCGGACAAAAAAAGTTACAGACAGACAGACAGACAGACCGACAGACAGACAGACAGACAGACAGACAGACAGAAATTTTTTTTCGCTCAAATTTAAAATCTCGACGTTTCATGACATTCTAAACCTATTTCACGAATAAAAATTTTTGAAAATTTTTTTGCGATTACTATACTTCCAATCCACTACGTGGATGTGGAAGTAATTAAGCTCGATCTTCTTCGTCTTGCTTTATCCGTCTACTGTTATTATATTGCCATTCTGACCTTAAACTACATATGGAACCCCGAAGGCAGATGCTGAAATGGAAATAAGGGTTGAAACTATGAAAGTCTTTGATTTACGATAGCGCAATAGCAACTCAGGCCACCGAAATATATTTCTATAATAAAAAAGATTGAGATTGGAGATCTCGGACATTTGTTCGAGACTGCCATAAATTGTCTGCCGTTCTATTGGTTATTACTTATCGATATGGGGAATGTTAAATTGGTTATTTATAGTCGGTCGTTTGCTAATCGACGCAGAAGGAAACGTTTTCGGCTATTTGAAAGTTGAGGCTGATACAATTCAGATAAGTTTCTTAATTTGCAATCTATATGGATCGTTCTCAGCGCAGTATATTACAGCGGTTGTCATAGAACATTTATCTGTTCATACATTTTAATGAAATCTTGGCAAATATGTTAATCGGGTGGCACAAAAAGGACTTGGGGAGAACACTATTGAAGGGATTAAACAAACAAATTTCCATTGCATTTGTACGATGTTCTCTGTTTCAAAATCATTTTACTGAAATAATATAATTTCTTTGTATTATACAGGGTGTCTCACCGGGAACTGAATCGATCGTTACAGAGAAAAGCACGCATCAGAAATTTTTGAAAATTTAGATAGTTACTAATGTCGGTGTGGCCAATCCAACTAAAATAATTAGAGCATGGGGTACTTCCGGTTATACCGGAAGTCGATACCAACTTGCTTATTTTAAATGGAACACCCTGTATATTTTCGACTTTTCGAGATGACAATAAAATTCTGAATTCAGGTATGTAGCACACCCTATATCTAAACCCAGTAGTTTCGAAGATATTTGACATTTTATAAAAAATTTGACAGGTGCAACGGTTTGCAAGAACCGTTATAACTTTTTCTGTGTAGGACGTCCTTATCTGCTCTTTGGCACGGAGAAAGAACACAAGGAGTACTACGTTCTACAACTGAAATAAATTCAATAATATCATACCTGGTGTTCCGTTTTTCGCGTTACATTTTGTCAACTTCAAACTTGTTTAGGTCAAATGGAACACCCTGTATTTTTTTACGCCAAGTTGTGTAAAATTAAATTCCTTTTTTCTGATATTAGCATTGAGGGCTTAAAGTTTTCTATTTTTTGAAATATTTGCGATTTTATTAGAAATTCATGAATTGTAATCATTTCGTCAAAATAACCATGATTAGAAACAATCAGTCATTATCTTATGTCGAAGAATGCCAGCACGTTTAACTTACACCCACGAAGACTTTTTAAATTTGTTTATTATTTATAGAAAATGTGATAAGGTAATATCCAGAACTTGCAGCACATTTGCTACTCGATATCCATAAAAACGGAAAATAACACTCCAACATGCGTATTAATCGAATTGAAGATATGGCATGAACTAAAATAGCAGAGATAAGATCAATTTGAAACATGATTCAATTTTAATTTAATAATTGCTCAAAATTCCGCCCTCGAACCTCGATACATTTTTCGCACCAATCTCATGGGTAGCTCTTCTAATTGAATCCTGTGATATGTTTTGAAATGCATTTCTTACTCTCTGCATACAGTCTTCAATGGTTGTTAATGGGCTCTCATAAATTTTATTTTTAATAGTTCCCCAAATAAAATAATCCAGAACTGATAGTCGGTCGAGCGAGGAGGCCATAAGAAAGGTCCATTATTGGCAATTCATTGATCATAAAAAGTTTCTTGTAAATAATTACTAGTTAAGTATGCGATATGTGGGGGAGCACTGTCGTGCTGATAAAAAATGTTTCTATGTTCGGCGAGAGGTAAATTTTCTAAATAGTTATTCAAATTTTGTAAGATATTCAGATATCTTTAACCAAAAAAAAGAAAAACAAAAATTTACCTATACATGGTAGCAGAAGAGAAAATGTAATTTACCGTTTAAATTTTCCTGTTAAAATTGTAATGCCACCATTCTATCGTTTCTTATGACACACTAAACATTGAACTGCCAACTTTCCTGAAAGTTTCGCTCTCTGAACATAATTAGATGGGTTTTTGACAAAACAACGTAAGCGACAAACAGTGAATTTTACAAGAACCAACTTTTTTATAATTGACGTTATTCTCAGACTAAAATTATTAAAAATGTTTTTAACACTCGTTTTTTATCAATAGTAATTGAATTTTAGTATAAAATTTGAAATAAGTAAATATTTACATTAATTATTGCAACTTAAGATAATAATATTTTGTCAAACATAACTTTATTAAATTTTGTCGCTTAAGAAACAAATAAGATGTTATTCTCTCACAATTTTGATGCGCAGTGGACAAGAAAATGGTAACTAATAAGTATCGTAAGCGCCTGACAGTTAATCGTAACCGACGTCGCTTACGATTCTTTGCCGGCATTACATCAGGAGTTACGATAGTTTTGGGTAAAATTTAAACACAGTTTGAAGATATTGGCGCTTACGATAATATATAAAACGATATATTTTAGTGAAAACAGTACAATTGAAATATGGTGCTATGTCCAGATGCACAAGTTTAACACAAGGAATCGTATAGACCAAAAAACGCAATTTTGACAAAATTGTCGCCTACGATGTTTTGTCAAAAACCCATCGATATGAGGATTTGAGACACTCCAATAATGTGAATTGAATTGTGTCTATTAAAAAGTCCATTTTTAGTAAATTTTGCTTCATCTGTCCATAAAATATTTCTTTTTTAGGAAATCTGTTTCTTTTAATCCTTGAACCATAAGGAATGAAAATGGGTGAAACTTATGTTTTAATAAGATTCTGTGAATTGAATCCTTGCATAGTCCCGATTCCAGAGCAGCTTGTCTTAATGACATCCTTGGAAAGGCATGAAAATATCACAGAATGACTATTTCAATGTTTTCGTCATCAACAATAGGCTTTCTTCTTTACATTTCTACCTTGACAGAGCCATAATTTTTAAAATTTTCCAGTATGCGTTTTACAGTGTTTGGTGACGGTTTCCGTTTTTCTGGATATCGAGTAGCAAATGTGCTGCAAGTTCTTGAACCTTATCGCATTCTCCATAAATAATAAACAAATTTAAAAAGTCTTCGTTTCAAGCAAAAATGTAAATGCCTACCGGGCAATTTATAATTTTTTATCTTCGATGTGGTATAGTGGTTTAACAGTAGTTGTCGGTCGTCAGTCTTTGCTTGTGATATTTCCTAATATGCCTTTGTTTTTATATCCTCTGTGGTTTAACCTACTATCCGCGGTTCAGTCTATGTGTAATTTTAAGTCGTCCTGATGAACCCCTCGACGTGAAATGTGTGTATCCTTATTATCCTTAATACTTTCTTCTTTTTCCCTCATTTGTGTAGTTGGCTGATGGAATTCATCCAAGGCCAAAAATTGTTAAAAAAAAAAAGTCGTCGTGGGTGTAGTTTAAACTTGCTAGCATTTTTTGACATAAGATAATGACTGATTGTTTCTAATCATGGCTATTTTGATGAAATGATTACAACAATTTAAGAATTTTTAATAAAATCGCAAATATTTCAAAAAGTTGAAGACTTTAACCCCTCAATATCAGAAAAAATAGAATTCAATTTTACACAACTTGACGTAAAAAAATACAGGGTGTTCCATTTGACCTAAACAAGTTTTCGCGGTTGGAACACTTGGTATGATATTATTGAATTTATTTCAGTTGTAGAACGTAGTTCTCCTTGTGTTCTTTCTCTGTGCCAAGGAGCAAATGAGGATGTCCTACACAGAAAAAATTATGACGGTTCTTGCAAATCATTGCACCTGTGAAATTTTTTATAAAATGTCAAATATCTTCGAAACTACTGGGTTTAGATATAGAGTGTGCTACATGCCTGAACTCAGAATTTTATTGTCATCTCGAGAAGTCGAAAACATATAGGGTGTTCTATTTAAAATAAGCAAGTTGGTATCGACTTCCGGTATAACCGGAAGTACCCCATGCTTTTAATTATTTTAGTTAGATTGGCCACACCGACATTAGTAATTATCTAAATTTTCAAATATTCTGATGCGTACTTTTCTCTATATCGATCGATTCAATTCCCGGTGAGACACCCTGTATAGGATACTCGTCGCAACTTTTTTGTAAATAATATTAGTTTTAGACATTTTTTGTTTAACTACAAGAAATGAAAAAAAATGTTTTTTATTTAAATAATTAATAACTTTTTTATTTATCCATCGATATTGTTCAAATATAATAGGGTTCTTCCTCTAGCTAATACTAACTTACTCCCCAAATTTCAACGAAATCGAACTTTTCGTTCTTAAGTTATCGTGCTTACAAGAAACGTAATGGACGGACGGACAGACAGACAGACGGACATTTTGAAAGTCGTTCAGAATTCGATCACCAACACAGCGATATGAAATGTGCCGATCGAACGCAATATACTCTTCGTTTTGTATTTGCGAAGAGTATAATGTAATATGGTTTTCTTATTTATATATGTATATTGGGTTGAAGAAATTGCAAAGAAAGCCGAAACTCCGCCTCTCGCTCTGAATGAGGGGCAAATGGACTCATTTCGCACCTGTAATTTGAAATATTTCAGAACGGCCATATTATTGTTTTAAAAATAATAATGACATTGTATGTTACCTTTATAACTTAAAATATGCGACAAATTCTATGTTATATTTCTACTGCAAGTCATTTCCAATAGTATTGTGTAGGTCGCCCCAGTCTCCCATGTCACAGTGTGATATATGGACTTGTGTACAAACAGGCACATGCTAGCGCATTACAGGATCGGCTTCACTTCGTACTGGTGGTTCATATTGGCTAATTGGTGCAATTAAAAGAACTTTTTAAGTATCAAGTATGGTTCAAAGTTAAGTGGCAAGGTTTATTAGGACTAAAGCCAGCCCTATCCATCTTCGACACTTCCCTAATTAGCCAGAATGCCACGCCGGTATCTTTAATGCTTTTCTTACCACGTTTTTTGAACCTGTTATATAGATGAGAAGAACTATAATAATATAGCATCGGCGTAGGTTTTGACATGCGTCATCTACCATAATTGAATTTTTATTTTCACGTTTGTCATAAAACCTCTTTTCGTTTCATTTGTCATTAATTTCTTTTTAATTTCGAACAATATTTTTTTTACCATTACACATTCTGACATTCTGACTCGCTCTAAATAAATATTGTACCATTTACAACTGGTTTTAAGCCTACATTTAAATTATTACTTAATTTCGATTAAAATTCCCTCATTTTGCAGACAAGACAATAAAACTAAATTATCGGATTAAAACGTTACACAATTCGAAACCAGTTCAGCAGACACATTAGGATCACTACGGCAATAATAATTGCAATTCGCCTTGTTAATATTCGTGGCGCATTAATTGTTATGTTTACGCTCGCTGGTTTTCTCTGCAGTTTGAAAGGAAATCTTAAAAATGTCAAATAGTTCAGTCAAATAGGTTAGCACAAACCATAAATAGGACAATTTTCATAACAGTGAACATTTTTGTAGTATATTATGTACCTAGTATAGAAAAACTGCTGCCTAAGAAATCAGTACTTCCACATCCCGATTTCCCAACCATGTATCTTTAGACGAAACCATCTGAATGTCAAAAATGAATTATTATTTGTTTGCTTATAATTGTATTGAAACATTCTTTATAGGATTTTGCAAACAGCAGAAAAGATAACTATCTATTAAAGAAAAACTTTATTAATATTTCTACACAAAGTTTTTCTTTAATAGATAGTTATCTTTTCTGCTGTTTGCAAAATCCTATAAAGAATGTTTCAATACATCTGAATGTCAGTTAGAAAAAAATAATTAATACAAGTGTTTCCAAAAATTGCTGATTTTTTTCATGTTTTCGTGTTTGGGGGTAGTTTGGCCGTTCGTAGGGGTTGTTTTTCATCAAGACGGGCGAAAAATATATGTTTTCCCTGTTTACCATGAGTTGAAACAATTAAATATTTTATTTTCAGAATTTTTAAAAATATTTTACTTTTCTTTATATTTTGGTGATGATTTCACCCCCTTTGAGGGCCTACTGGTGAGTTTTTAACCCTTCTTGATAGAAAATATATAATTTTGCTTTTTTAAGATCGATTTAATAGAAATAATTCAAATAGAATTGTTTTTAGATTTACATTTACACTTGGTTGTTAGTAAGGATTAATTTGAGAGCAGCTAAAACTTTTTACGATTTTTCCCAAGGTTCGAATCTGCTACCCAAAAACAGGCGAAAAAAATAACATTGTGTTGTACCTTTAATCCAATTGTTATAAAGATTTCCATAACAAAAAATGTTATCTGAGATTTTCCTTCAATAACTGTTAGTGCAGGGATTATACATCACAAAACCACAAAAATCAATTCTGGAGGTGCCGCGCAACCCCCCTAAAAACCACCCCTTCAGTGAAAGAAGCCTTATTTTACTGATAACTAACCGTTGAAAATATAAAAATATCCCTCATCATAAAAAAGAAAGCTGGACTAATTTCCTGAAAAGAAGTCTTCTTGTAATTTTATTGTATATGCTATGATTTTCGAGAAAATCGATATCGTCAACATTTGTATTTTCGAATTTTCATTTATTTGAAATTTTTTACGCGCGGCCTATATGAAAAGTTGAATTGCTCGAAAACCAAACAAGCTAGGAAGAAAAATCAAAATGGGTTTTAAAGGGGATATAAAATACTCTCTTATGTTTCAATTTTTGATGGCTATTGATATTTATTAGCATATAAAAAGAAAAATATAATATAGTTACCTCTTGATTTTTTGCGCTTTTAACTATTCACAGGCGCATAAAAAATAACTGACTTTAATATAAGTTATAAATGCATTATCTTTTAGCTCAAGGTAGTACTTCAATGCAGAAAATGTTAGGAATAAAAATATTCACATTTACAAATTTACTAGCATGTTGAAGTTAGCCAAATTTTGGCCAACTTTTTATTGTTTCCTAAAAATAAAAAACGACCCAAACATTTAGAAAATTTAGCTTTAGTTTATATATCATATAACTATTGTTTTTAGTCATTTAATAGTTAAATAATTGTATAAAAATATATCAAAAAATTGAATGTGCAGCCTTTTTTGGATTTTTTTAGGCTAACTTCAACATGCTGCTGAATTTGTAAATGTGAATATTTTTATTCCTAACTGTCTCTGTATTGAAGTACTACCTTGAACTTAAAGATAATGCATTTATAACTTATATTTAAGTCAGTTATTTTTTATGGGCCTTTTCGAGCAATTCCATCTTTTCTATTGGCCCGCGCGCAAAAAATTTCAAATAAACGAAAATTCTCCCGCATTAAAAATACAAATTTTGCAATTTTTGTCAATATCGATTTTCTCGAAAACCATGGCATATACAAGAAAATTACAAGAGGGGTTTTTTAACGAATTAGTCAAGCTTTCTTTTTTATGATGAGCAACTTTTTTGTATCTTCAACGGTTAACGAGTTATCAGTAAAATAAGGCTTTTTTACTGAAGGGGTGTTTGGGGGGGAGGGGAGTTGCGCGGCAAAATATATATATATATATATGTATTTCAATTCCTACAGAATGAAAATTTACTGGGTGATGAAGCATCTGTAGGAGCAATCGACAAGGTGACTGAATGTATCGACCATGAGAAAAAAATGATTACGAGTTATTAGAAGGAATTGGTAAACTTTTCCGAATCATTAAGCTCTTGTGTAATTCGCTTAAGCGCTGCTAGTCCTACAAATTTAATTTATCTTCGTTTAAAAAAATGTATTCGACTTGGTTACACAGCTAATTTATGGAACTAATATAAGTTTTAGTAATAGTTGTTGCTTGCGTAAAAAGAACTTGGAATAAGCTGTCCTCGTACACTGCAGCTTATAAGTAATATTCGACATTTCTCTTTGATAAATAGTCTGCCTGGTCTGCCAAGGAAATTGTGATGATAGTGATAGCGACTCATTTTTTTGCTTGCTTACTTTTATTTTTATTACCACTGATACACATATATGTTTGTATGTAGAGCAATTAATTTTAAATGCAAGTGAAGTTACAACATGTCTTAATATTATTTCAAGAACAACCTAAAATTATGAATAATCTGCCTCGGCAAAAATTTTAACAAAAGAGGCAGATAGCGAAAAAAGAAAAATGAAGGAATCCGAATATTATTGAATGGGGATAGATGCGTGTCGGATTGTTCTGTAGATGTCTGTACAACTTGGTTGCCAATGTTAAAAGAAGAACTTCACAAACTTAACATTGTATAAAAACTAAAAAAACTGTTAACTATATGAACAGTTCTATGTAAATAGTAAGTATCTATGGATATTGAATATAACAAACATTCTTAGAGCTGTGTATTTATCATACACAGCAAAAATGACTTTTCAAAAAAAGCCTTGAAAATGGAAACAGATTTGCGAAACGTCGGCGAAATATTTAATTTCAAGTTTTTATACTTATTTCGGTTATTTATTTTAAAAAACAACCTCTAACTGATCCTTTGACGTAAAAGTCACAGGCGTAGAGGTTATTTACCAGTAACATGGTTAATTGTGATATTTTGTAGATTCCCCGAGCACCGCTTAAAAAGAAAAAATACATGTGGCAGAAAGTCCCAAAGAATTGAAGAAGAAAAATCTATTTCAACAGGAAAAATATTTGAATTTTTATTACTATTATTACACTTCCATTCCACTCCGGATGTGGAAGTAAAATTAAGAGAATCATGTATAATAATATCATGATTTTCCTCTGTTAGGTACATGAAAACATTTTAACACTCCTCGTTTTAATAATAAAAGTGTTCTTCAATTTCCTAAATAATTTTGAATTAATTGTTATAATGTAAATGCTTTTTATAACTGACGCATGACGTATTGATCCTGCACAAGAAAGAGTGGTAATCTAGCCAGGAAAAAAATGCATTAAACCTTCCAGTCTTCCTGCCGCTGTAAAGCGACACCCAAGCATATCTGGCAAACAAGGAAGCGCCTTCTCATGTCCTACATTTTCAAGTCCCTTTCAAAACATTTTATCTCATCCATTTGTCATATTTCTTGCCGTTCCCCATATCACGTGACAAATATAATGGATAATGGATATCACAATCGACAAAACTACTATAGTAACAGCGAATGACTTCATCTCAATCGATTGGATCTCACGCACCACCTCCATCTGGACCAAATAGCAGTGACATTTCTCATTTTAACGACTCGGATCAGGGTATAGTTCGCCGGCATCTCGACGAACGGGGAGATAATTGGAAAAATCTTTCTTTTGTCGGCCCATAATTGACAAAATCCGCATTATACTAATGCTCTGCTGTGTACCGAATCATGATATAAAATAATGTACGAGGGTCATTAGTACGTATACGGACTTTTCTTATACTGTCCTGAAGATTTCAAACAGAAATGGGACTTATTTAAATGTTAGTCAGCTGAGTTAATGAGTATTTTATCGGATGTGACGTGAATGAGATTTTTTTAAATAGTTTCACCTTTATTCGTAATAATTTCTAACTTTCCAAGGAAGCGAATGTATGTTTTGATGTGAATTGCCACGCAATCAAGTATTCTCGAGTTGGGGCTATTTAAGAGTCGTAGAGGGGTCATCGTAAGGGGCAGGTCTTTCACTTGAAGATAGAAATGTACTACTATAATTTCAGAATGATGACCATATTAGTAGTATACTAGGATGCTCAGAAGTAGATCATAATGAGCGAACAATTTGTTGCTTCTGTCATCAGATGGAATGTATGATAGGTATCTGTAAAATACGCAAAGACGGGTTTTCTCAGTGAAGTCTATGCAGAAATTAAAGACATTACAGCTATTAATTAGGATGGCTAAAAGTTTAGTAGTATATTTACTACCGGTAAAAAACGTCATAGTTTAATAGTTGTATGTGGGTAATGAAAACGCTTAAGTAAAAACCGCTGCCTAAGGAATCACTACTTCCACATCCAGATTTTTCATCCAAGTCACTTTAAAGGAAACCTCTTGATTAGATTTGCACTCTAGTATGTGGAAATTACTGGTCATAGAATTTTAATAATATCTGGGGCAGTCGTGTCATAGAAAAGTTTTAGGCGATGAAGTTTCTAGTTTACCCTACTTGTTTCCCCTATTCACAAACTACCACCTCCCACCGCTTCAATGGAATCATCTCAATCAGATGTCATTACAATACATACGTGTACTAACTTTCAAGTGAATATCTCAGTTTTACGTTATCAATTCCATTAATAACACCGCCACACAAAAAAAAGTTGTCTGAAATGTACATGCGATATATTATTTCCCGCTGAGCGAAAATTGTTTTTCGCTCAAATTTAAAATCTCGACGTTTCATGACATTCTAAACCTATTTCAAGAAAAAAAATATTTGGATTTTTTTTTACGATTACTATACTTCAAATCCACTACGTGGATGTGGAAGTAAATTAGTTGCATTTGCATATTGACTGAAGAACCTAAATTACCCTACCTATAATGACTATAATTATTGAAACAAAATCTTATTATATAATCAGATGCAAAGTGTACCGAGGATCAGATAGGTCAAGATAGAGGCAATTTAAAACTCTAACAAAATTCACGCAGATAGTAGCCCCATGGACCTTTAACCTCAATTTTTTTATGCTTCTGGCCCATTGAGGTCACTAAGAACAGTTAGTATTTTTTTAAGGGCAATATTTTTTTATGATAAAGAGGTGGGAGAAATATTATTATTCATAATCATACAGAAATAATCAAATTGTCTTAAATGTCAAAAGTTGGAAAATTGCCATTTCAACTTCATTCGATAATTCCACCGAAATGTGACATTTCAGGTTGGAAAGTGAGCCTTTGCCAACCTATGTTTTTTATTGCCTTTCTTTCAGTTGTAGGAAATTTAAATTTTAAGACATAGAGCATGTTTGTTTATTAACACAAACTTGGACACAAACAAAATTAATTCTGAATAAACTGAATAAGTATTTATATATTAAAAACAACGCGACGTCACTTTGAGATTTGTTTCTGACACAAGAATTGTTTATTGCCTAATTAATAAAAGCATAAAATGCTATTTAAAAATTTAGTAAACGCTTTATTGACCTTTTATTCATTACGGAGGATTGAGAATAAAATAGTATACAAACCTTGGTGAAAAGCTTCGTTGCTGTCTCGAGAATAAGTTGACCTCGCCACTTCGCACCTCAGTAAACTATCTGATTTCTCAACAACAATGAAACACTTTCCACCTCGGATGTAATATACTATTTCATCATAATATTTCAGACCAAAATCGCAACTTTTAAGGTACCTAGTTTAGAAATTTTTAATCCAAAATTAAATTTTTTAATTTTCTTAACGACGAATCACGTTTATTAGTTAAGAGGGGGTAGATTTGAAGGCTTGGGTAATTAATCATCCCCCTCGATTACTTATCACCTCGTCATAAATGTGCAAATTAATTTATAAACAAAATAAGAATAAAATTAGTATTGTACAGATGATACCTGTTTGAATACAGCGATACCACTTACAAGACGTGCCTCTTGCAAGGCGTCAAAAAGGTATTTTACATTGCTTCCATTTTTGTTAAAAAAATAAAAACCAAAATGGATCCTTTTTTGGTCCTACAGAGGCCAGGAGGGCAACTTTCATGTACGGACCCTGTAGGCCTAAGAAACAATCTTAATAGGTTTATTCCAGAATTCGTGATCGAGGGCATTTGATCTATTTTATCCCGAGATACCCTTTTAATCTCCAATTAAATATAATTATTAATAAATACAAAAGTGAAAAAATTCTAAGCATTTTCGTCGCCCACTTATCGCACCTTTGCCCGGCAGTATGACTTATTACTTTAATACTACGTAAATTTTAGCCATCCTACTTATTGTTCATTTCTTGTAACGATACCTTTGTTCAGTTTTTATGTAATTCACATGTGTAGACCTCATACTTCGACACTATAATGCTTTCAACTCTCATATTTATCGATCATTCTTGGCAACCATACTGCATCTTTTACAACCACCTAGCGCTGGCCCACCAACACCGTTCACACCTATTGACTTGAACTCATCGATCTTGCTTATTGTTAATTTTTACCACTATCTTTTAGGTGCCATTTCTCTTAAAAGCAAACATTGGGCAGACCAACACCATTCATATCGCTAAGCACTCTACCAATTATAGACATATATCTAGGTGTCCTGTTGATCGTTGTAGAAATCGCCTCTTCCTCTTATTCTACTATATCAAGAGAACTTGGTGGCCAGTTTCGAGAAGCGTCATATTCTCTACCCGTCCACGTACCTGGGAATAATTTATCTCAAAGTTACGCTTATTAATTGAATCATCCTGTATATTAACTGTAAATTTAATACACCATACCACAAGAATAGAACTGCTTAAGACATTGTTAAGTAAATAGTAAGCCACGCCCGATCAAATTCTCTCACAATCAAACTTTAGAAGACAATGCGAGGCCGCCCTACTACAAATTTAATTATTTTGACAAATCTCTACCAGTTTGTTAGACTTTAAAGAAATGCCTATCTGGCCCTTGCCGGGTTTCGGTTTGTTATACGAAGGCTTACACACTCAATTTCCGAGACTGATACCTAAATAAATCTTAATTTAAAAGTGCAGACTTTCCTTGTCCGTCTGGCAATCAATCTCTGTAGCAGCACTGTTGTAAAGTAGTTTATTTGAGAGCGAGGCACGCAGTGGCGTACAATCAAGGCGCTCTTTGGAATCGATATCGTAATTCTTACATATAATAGTAATAATAATAATAATAAAAAGGAAATTCAGGAAGAATATCTAGGAACTGAAACTACTGACGAGGAAGCCAAGAAGAAAATTAAATGAAGCACTGGAAAGAAAAAGATAGAAGTACTCTGTGCCAAGCATTTTCCGCATCCTTGACCGGCCATCAGTGGACAAGAAGGCATCTACAGAGTGGTTGGGTGACTCGGGATAGGAAAGGAAACCGGAAAATTTAATAATAGTGCGGGACCAAGCGCTGAATACCAAATACCACCAGAGGATGATCCTAAAACAGCCTGTTGGCAGTAAGTGCAAAATGTGCGGCCTGGCAGAAAATCAAATCAGTGACGTGGTGGCGAGATGTTTTGGCGCCATGGAAATATACACTTAAAAGTGCAAGTGCCTATTATAATTTGTCGGCACATAGGGCTGCTAAGGAGACGCTACCACAAGACACGCCAGAAGATGCTGGGAAAACAAAGACACAACTAAAAAAAACAGGAGAAGTAGAAAAAACTGACAAAATGGCAAACAGACTGGGAAACAGACACCAAAGAAAGGAAAATCTATAATATCATTCCGAATGTAGGAACAGACCTAATAAACATTACGTGGAAATCAACACAGCTCATTTACAGGACATTAACATATGTAATCGTATTATCAAAGGTTCATCTTGAGAATAACAGATGGTAACTGTGCATGTGGAGAAGAAAGTGAGACACAAGATCAACCAGGTGTACTGAACGACACATATAAACTGCAAGACAGACAAGGACCAGATATTTGGAAAATATAAACGAAGATATAGGTAGGAAAATAATAAAACGGGAACGTATAAATGAATAGGTAGATGAAATTATCTCTGACCAAGATGAAACTGAATAGCTTATTAGGAAAAGGAAACAAATACATCGGCAGGTTCAGCTCGTAGGGGCTGAACCTCCTCGCTAAATTTTAAATAGATGAGAAAAGATGCGTGGGGGCCCTTTGTATAAGGGGTTCTGGATAAGAGAGAAAGAAGAAATTTGGGCTCAATGACGAGAGGTGGGGGTGCCTCCGGGAAGGGGGAATTCTGAATTAGTTGATAATAAGATAGTGCACTCTTAGCTTCCGTGGCAAAATTATTGATGTCTTTATTTATACAAATATAGGCTATGTCGATTTCTGACGGAGGAAAGTAGTAGTACAGCTGAGAATCATCAGCATATACATGAATTCCACAATCAATCAAATTATTGATAGAGACGGTGAACAACAAGGGACCAAGAATTGACCCTTAAGGTACTCCAACTTTTAAGGTGACAGATGGCAGAAAGTTTCAGTCCTTAATAGTTATTTTTAAAGTCGTATCTGATAAACTGTGCTGAAATTTTATCAAACGTTTTTGTTTATTCACAATCGCAACTTGATTTGTGGACATCTACTTTCCGACTCCCCACGCCAGTTTACAACAATACTCTCCTCTGCATATTTATGTATAATAACTATAACAGCTCTAAAGATAACCTAAAATATTTGATTTTTCCGTAACGGACATTAAGAACCAATTTTTGTAACAACTAAACAGTACAAATCACACATTACTTTGTACTGTAATATTGTAGAAATTTTAAGTCTTCTGGAATATGTTCAGATTACTTATTTTCCTGTCGTAGATTTAATAATTCATAATTCTTTGTGTGTAAATGTTCCATACTTTAATTGTCGAAAACCTTCGAATGGAAAATCTCAAATAAATAAATAAATAAATAAATATATTCGCATCGATGGATATATTACCAAATATTTGTTTACGTAAAACTAAAACCAATACTAATAACTATATAATGTAATTGGTAATTTCTGTGTGAGATTTAAGAGAAATAATACTGTTTTGTCAAAAGATTGCTAATAAAAATTCTTTCCGCGACGCCTGTGGGTTCTAGAGTAAGTAGTAAGTATCAAATGACATTTTCAAGATTTGCCTTGTAATTGAAATTTAAAGCAGCGCTAGCGAACTTTTACAGTTATCATTTTTCAGCATGTCATAAAATTTATAATGAAAATTCTGTTATACAATATATAAACAACATGGCACGAGATACAAAGAAATATACCAAAGAGTTCATTGCAGCCGTCGGTGGGAGTACGATCCCTCATTCTCAAGTTTCTAATTAATTTTTTCAATTTTGTTACAAATAAAATAAATGTATATTTTACTCCAATATGTACACAGTTACCCATTTGGAATTTCAGCTGTTTGCAATTTAATTATTAAAAGCTTCACCTGTTTGTTTGTTAGTTAGTATTGTTGCACCCTATTTGTCACTTACAAACAGAGGATGCGAGACACGATTTAAAGGGACATCTCGAATATACTTCTTAAGCATCATTGAAACCAAACCATATTTTCTCCAAAGAATTTATATACATAGAAGCAGATACACATTTACAAGTGTGTTGACAACAGAGTTCAGACATTACATTTTATAATCATCTCTTTCTTTATGACCAAAATTACTATATATAGCCCCATCTTTGTTGCAGCCACCGTCATTTTGACACGACAAATAAATGTAAATATAAACTTAAACGCCTAATTTGTGAAGCAATAAACAATTTTCAAGTGCTGAGGAGACAAAATATGACTTAAAATTGCCTCAAATAACGTTTATATGCTGTTTCTCTAATACGATGACAGTTTAAAGACAAAATATGTGACGGTCATCAACCTATTGTAATTAAGTAGATGTTGTTTCATTTAATAAGCCCATTCAGAAATTTGTTTGCATCCCTTACGAATCAGAAAAGAAGTACCTAACTAATTTACAGGAAATCATGTGGCAGTTCATTTATATTTCGACAAATTGACCTAGACTTTTTTATTTAAAAAAAATACTATACCTCCTGTGACAAAAATAAAACTACTTACCAACTGTTCTTAATTCCTACAAGGCTAGAAGTAGTGGATTGTCTAGTAACATGGAATTCTACCCGGCCACAAATTGGACTGTGAATTTGAGCATCCGCAAAGAATGTTAAGGGGCAAGGGAATAAAACAATCGTTTACAATACTTATATATTTTTGTACAGAAATATTTGCACTAAACATGAACATGATTTAAAGGTTAGTTGAGTCAAACGTCAAACATGAACAGCTGTTATTAAATAACTAGATTTAGACATATGTCTATGCTACACTCATATGCCACGGCCTTGAACAGGCCGCAACAGAGATAGCATTAAGGGCAATGTTGTATCTTAGAAAGAAATGGCGAGAAAAAGGTATGTTGGACATGTTGGCAACAGTGTCGTATGACTTTTATGCTTTATCTCTGCTTCTATTTATATAAATTCATTGATTTTCTCGTTCCCAGATTACGAACCTAACCTGAACAGAGAAACCGCTATTATTAAATAGGGCAAGCTATTATAAAATGATGGTTAGTCTATCCGCGCCTAGTATAAAACTTAAAAATAAAGTTTTGCTCGATCTAGTAAGGGTTCTCATCATTCCAAACCCAATATGGCGGACGCCCTAAGATCGGGGATTCTCTTTTTCTCCACAACACAAAACAAAGCATTAAGCGAGACATACTTTAGAATAATTTTCGTGTATAATTAAATTCTTATTGCGTACCTATGCAGCTTTTTTTGCTGTTTGCATCTACATTGCTATAAACCAGATTCCATTTTGAGAAATAAGTTATTTTTTATAGTATTTGTGATCTGATCAGTTGAACATATCCTGTTTCTCGTCGGTAGAGTGTAGAATTCTCCCCTGCCAGTCCTCCAACATATACCGCACCGTAACATTCGTTTAGTATAAATATAGAACTCATTGTTAGTTTTACTTTAGTTTTAACTATACCCAAATGATGCCAATGCGATAGGCGAAATGTGCCTCGATTATACATTTTTTAAATTATAATTGTTTTAATGAAAAGACCAAATTGCAACGTACAAATCGGCCATGCCTGTGCTACTAGTTAAATGGTTAAAAATCTTCCAGAGACAATTGTGCCAAATTTCGTGCCTTTTACATAAAACTCAGAACAGTATCAATATTTTAGGATTAACCACGTGGACTAAAATTAATACTAGAGTATCAGAGTTAGTGTAACGACTTTGCTTTATTAGTCCTGTTGGCCACACCCTTATTAAAAACGTAGTTCCGGCCAAAATGTAAATTGGACAAGTTAAGCTGCAAAACCAAATATGTAAGCGCGCGTTTTGTTTATAATGTTAATAACAGCCGCAACGAGTGGGTTTAAGCCAGGCAATTCATGTTAATGAACCCATAAAGTTCCGTTTGGTTTCACGATAAATCATTTTCCGTCTTTGGAGATAAAGGATTACAAGTTTTAGTGCCTAGATTAACATTAGGATATAAACTTAGAGCGGTGTAAAGTATTCACCGACGAATTGAGCGAAATTGTCCCGTCCTATTCACAAATTCATAATAATAATATTTATTTTGCCATGTTGGATACACATAACGTACACAATATGGTAAGTCGGGTACAACAATCAGCAATCAATTACAATTTATTATTAATACATAATAATAAGTCTATAGAGGCGGTATATACAATATACATTTACATAACACTTAACAAATTAAATTAGATAGTAATAGTAATAAGTAAATTATAATTTCGGACATTACTAACCATTACAAACACATTTAAACATAAATACTTGAATTTCTCGTTGTGTGGAATACAATACTGGTGCAAAGATAACATAATATAGTCTTTTATTATGGTCTGCTTAAACATTCGTTAATCCTATAATATGGATATTGAACAACTATTTTTTTTAATTTTAGTTGTATATTTTGACAAATGAACATTTCTTTTATCTCTTCAGATAGACTGTTGAATAATATAATTGAATTAATGATTTATTAAAGCAGTTATTTTGCTTCTACCACTGTTCGTTTGTTTTGAATTATTTTGATCGCGAATATTGTCATTTGTCAAAATAACCTGCTAAAATGTGATCTTAAAATCAGTTGATCTGATTCTAGCAACACAAATAAACAAACTGTATATCATTCTAACTATGTCTTTGACGTAAGTGTTAGAGGGCGTAAAGGTTATTTTCAAGTAATATATTCGATAACTGTATCGTATTGTAAATTCCAACATTATTTTCAGAAGTAAAGGTAGAATGTGTTAGAAATCCTAGAAAGAGAAACAGGAAAATTAGGAAAATGTCACAACTAATATTTTGACAATATTTCTGATTTCGTAATTTGTCTTCCACGTCCATACATCATTACCGAGGAAGAACAAGACATCGTTAAATTTCTAAGAAACATGACACCACATCTAGATTCCTCTGGAATGAAAATAAACTTCAAGAAGATCCTAATAATGGTCCGAGACCCATTGACAAAAACAAGTCCAACAAGTGGGGAAGAATACCAAATAAGAGACTACACCCTGAGAACCACGAATAGAATGAAATACCTAGGAACATACCTAACGAATCAACTAAAAAGGAGGGAAACAGTAAGGGAAAGAATCGAAACAGCCTGCAGAGTCACAAGAGCTCTACTACCCTTCATTGAAGACAATAAGCCACCATAGTGCCTAACCAAAAAGATATACACGACCATCATAATGCCTACGATGATATATGGAGTCAAAAACGCAGCAACAACAAAGGCCAACAGAAGAAGCCTGAGAAGAGCTGAAAGGGACATTATCCAACTGCTAGCAAAAACAGGAAAACAACAAAAACGACAGAACACGTCAACATTACTAGAGAGAAGAACAATAATCAAAAGAATAGAATCATACTCAATGAAATACTGGGGACACGTCCAAAGACGAGACACGACACTCCCACTAAAGAAAGCGCTGCGACTGAACAGCTACAAACATGGATCACAACAATTGAGAGGATTATGAATAAGCTAGGAAAGGATTATACACACTGGGAAAAATCGGCACAACAAAAAACGGAATACAATAAAGATATATCAAGGATATACACACTGCCAGACTCAGAAACAGAAAAATAAAAAAACTCAGAAGTAAAATAGGAGAGAAGATGATCACAGACAGAAACTAAAAAGAAGCATCTCACAAAAACCTGAAAGTAAAAAGAAGTACGAAAACCTAAAAGAAGCATGTCACAAACGCCTACACTTTCCATCCGATGAAGACAGAAGGAAAACAAGAAGAGACATCTCACAAACACCTACACGCTCCATCCTATACTCCTACCCCTTGCGTCATACGGCTCTCGCTGCTGACAACAAGCATGTCCAATGTCCAATCCAGCGTATGCAGCGGGTCCGGCGGTATATAAAAGCACCGGGGGTTTGTTCCGACACACGGTGGGATGATCCGTTGGTCGGTCGGGCGACTGCAGATGGACGTTCGACGGGCGATCGGGCTGCGTGGTGGAACAAATCCCCATGCCCCGGAATCGGCAGCAATGCCCACCTCACGCTGGCAAATCAATCAATCAATCAACCAATCACATCCATTTAGTGGAGCGGAAATAGAGTTATCGCAAAAAATATTCAATTTTTTTTTTTATGTTGAAATAAGTTCAGAATGTCATGCAACGTCGATATTTTACATTTGACCGAAAAAAAAATCTGTCGGTAACTTTTTTTGTGCGTACGTTTTCTCTTGAACGGTTTAAGATATTGATTTGCAACTTTTATACACGTGTGTATTATACCGGAATTGGATTGTTTTTCTCAACATATCCGGTGAAGGGTTGGGGGGTAACTAGGGGAAAATGAGGAAAACGAGTTAATAAGAATACAAAAATTTGTAATTTGGTGTATGTACTAGAAGCCAACGCTTCAGATTTTTATATTATTTTTCATCCCTCCACCACCCCCACTCCATTATTAAAGGGGTTAATAAAAATTGAGATATTCACTTGATTCACGTATAAATTATAACGACATATGGAACTAGATTGACGGGTTGGGTGTTAAATAGGGGTAAATAGAGGAAAATAAATAAAGCAAGCTGGTAAGAGTACAGAAACTTGGAATTTGGTGTATATACTACAAGCCAAAGCCTCAGGTTTTTTTGGAGTATTTTACAGCCACGCCGCTATCCCCACCCATAACATAATATTGAGGTATTCAGTTGAAATTTGGTACACGTATGTATTGTAATGACAACTGATTGAGATAATTCCGTTGATGGAGTGGGGGGTGGAGGTTGTAATTGAGAAAAATAAGTAGAGCAAGTTAATAAGAGTCCAGAAACTACATATTTGGCGCATATGCTGGAAACCAGCGCCTCAAATTCTTTTATGACATCTAATTAAAATTTAATGAGCAATTATTTCCACGTACTAGAGTGCAGATATAGTTCAGATGTTTTCCTTTATAGAGACTTGGATGGAAAATCTGGATATGAAAGTAGTGATTCTTTAGTTTTTCATTGATTTTAGATTTACTAAATAGTTATCTCATATGAAAGCCACTATTACCAACAAATCCTATAACAGAATAAAATACGACACTACCTTATAACTGAACTGGCTTTGCAAAAACAATTTAATAAAGCTCAAGTCCATGCTTTCTATAACTCTTATCGCACTTTTTGTTCTACACAAAATAAGGTAAACCGCATATGGCAGAATTCAAAGATCGGATTTAGGTGATATCTCCACTGCAGTAGAATGCTGTGCTTTTCTAGGTTGATATTGGAAGCATTCGCGAGTTGTGATATCAAATCGAGTTTAAACCTATGCGGAAATTGAGATTCATATCGCGCAAAAACGAATATACTGTACAGCGTGCTGCATATTGCACTTTTCAGCAGTTAATTTTCGCTTTTTATCGCCTAGTCATCGTATGGAAATTCGTACGTTCAAAAGGCTGCTGAATTTTTCAATACAATTTCATTATTATGAACAACACACTGGAATAAAAACTCCAAAATCAGGGTTTCCTACATATTTACTTTATGAATATACAGGGGTGTTACAAAGATAAACATGGACGATATTTCCTATGGTATTTTTAGCAAAAAAATTGAAAAATACCTTTGGTGTAAAAATAAACAAAAAATAATGAATATTTGTTGCTTATTTTTACACTGATTTTTATTATCGATATTAAACAAAGCGTAACTAACCAGGTGACAGTGAAAGGAGGCAGTACACTTTCTATAGAATATCAGCCTCAAATTCCGACTGAAAATCAACGTTGATAATCATAGAAAAAAATTATATATACCGGGTGAGTCACGAATTGCGCTCGCCCCGATATTTCCTAGAATATTTGGAATAGAAAATTGAAATTTGGAGGCCTTATTACACGACTAAAATGCCATCTTTTCAATAAAAAATCAAGTTTGGTGCACATCCGGTTTGACCGGAAATGCCCACAACTTTCGATTTTTAAATGGAACATCCTATATATTTTTACATTTCTGGAATCTAGAGGAAATTTTGAATACAATACATCCATTTTGGTCACTTTTTGATAAACATTTTATTAAAAAATCTATTTCTGAATCCAGAGTGCTGTGGTGCCCAAAATATATTTTAGTTTGTGTGCTACGTTACTATAAAAATAAAAAGAGCAATATGATTGCATTACTTAATTCTCTAGAGGCGTTTAAAATTTTTAAATGTGATTTTTACCCACTAACTCGGTTTTTTTAAATGGGAATTTAATCGTTCACCAACATTTTTAAATACCTCATTTTCATACGAATCTAATGATACCAAAATTTTGAAAATCCGCTCAGAAATATTTGAGATTTCAGCTAAAATACAATGCAACCAAGCTTTTAGAAACATGCGGCTAATAGATAATAGATTAGTGGGCTTTGGAAACTAAAATGGCACATTTCTGTGTAAATCTGGTAACCTAATAACATTGGAAAAATCATAGTAGCCATTGAATGTAATAAAACAATATCAGCTGTCAGACAGACTCGTGTAGTTATAGGGAATCTTGAGCTATCAAACATTTAATAATTGTGAGCGCAAAGAACATTACAATTAAGTTTAGCATAGGTATGTGGAGGTAAACACAATTACATCCACAAGGACATTTGCAATAGAATGCGACATCAGTTCGGTTTTCAGAGTTTTATTTAAATGAACATAATTATCGGGCCTATAAATAAATAAAAATCAATTCCGTTTGAACAATTAAATTTAAACTAGGTAACAGTAGGTATCTTTAAAATAATTAATATAATTAAACCATAAATTGACATTTATAGATATTGTTCAAAATGTCCACCATTTTTTTTTATACACAATTTGGCTCTGCGTACAGTTGCTTGAATGGTTCTACGCAATTCAGCCGGCGTTATTTCATTAAGAGCCCGTACAACTTTATTTTGCATCTCTTCACGGGTATTTGAAGAAGTTTTATAAACTTTATTTTTAAGAGTGCCCCATACATAATAGTCGAGGGGTGTTAAGTCAGGTGACCTAGGAGGCCACCTGATATGACCTTGATTTGCGATAAGGCGTTCACCATGCAAGTTGTTTAAATATTCCATCACTCTTCTGGGATTATGTGGGGGAGCACCATTTTGTTGGAAAAACAGATTTTGTACATAGGCAAGAGGAAGTAAGTCAAGAAATTCTGCTGTCTGGTTTTGTAAAAAGAATAAATATCGTTCTCCAGTAAGTGTTCCATCAAAAAATATGGGTCCAATTATTCGATCTCCAAGTACTCCAAGCCAACAGTTAAACCCAAATCTTTCCTGAATATTCCCCCGCCCTACCAACCTCGGATTTTCTTGAGCCCAGTACCTAGTATTATTTCTGTTAAACATACCTTGGTTCGTAAATCTACTTTCATCTGAATATAAAATATGAAAAGGAAAACCTGGGTTTTGTTGTACTGCATTTAAGAACCAGTTGCAATATACTAGCCTCCTGTCGTTATCATAAAGATGTTGGTGTATTTGGTATTTATAAGACCGAAACTTATGTTTCTTTAAAATTCTGCAAACCGAAGACTGACTAATGTCGCATTCCATTGACAATTCCCTTGTTGATGTTGTTGGGTGTACCATGACAAATCCCAATACATCAATTTCTTTGTCCTCACTTACAATAAATGTTTGATGGTCATCTTGTTGATTGGGTTCGTTTCTTAATTCTTGTTCCACTCTGGCAAACAAGTGTCAAAAGGGGCCTGTACGAAATTTTGTCGAAGATTTTTAATTAAAAATGTTTTCGTAGACATTATTAAAAATGCACAATATGCATCATTTTCATAAATTTATTCTAAAAGTTAAGTTATTAATGAGAAAAAAATGTATATAAAATTAAACTCTAGTAACATGGTATTATTGTTATTATTCTTATGCCCAGTTTTAACAAATTAAAAAAAATAGAAACAACAAAACTGAAACAAACAAAAAAATAGAAGCAATAAAACTGAAACAAAAGAGAAGCAGAGAACCGTTCCAAAAACTACAAGATTGTGGTCACTTCTAACAATCCACCATTTGTTTCAATACACTTGTCAATCCCTTTACGCCCATTCATAGTAACCTTTCGTATTTGTTCTGCGGTAATGTCTGAGCAGGCTTGCATTGTCCTAGGCCATAGTTGTACAGTTTGTGGTCATGATTTGTAAACTTTTTGTTTCAGTAAACCCCAAAGGAAAAATCGAGTGGCGTCAAGTCTGGGGATCTCGGCGGCCACTTAATCAAAGGACTGTTCCGCCATATCCAACGATTTTCAAAATGTTCATTTAGCTGTCTTATTACCAAAAGAGCGTTATGAACAGAACTTCCATCTAACTGAAACTTTAAATTAAGGAGATTCTGTAGTGGTAAATCATCTAATGCGTTTCAAAACTCGTCTCAAGAAAATTTAAAAACACATTCGCATTTACATTACTCTCAAAGCAGAAAGGACCAATTATTTTGTCATTTACTAGCCCGCTCCAAACGTTGATTCTCAGCTGACCAGTCACGGCAACTTTGACTTGAAACCGCCTCATTTGTGATAAATGAGGCTTCATGGTTAAATAAAATTTCGTAAAAAAATTAAGACTACAGGGGGAATATCTAAATTCCTCTTATAGCCAATAAAAAAACTTTAATCGTCTTTTCTCATCTCCAACTTCCAATGTATGCAAAATTTTTCGCCTGTAAGCCTTTATTTTGTTTTTTTAGGCCTTTTCTAATACTTTCTCTGGGGATACTAAGGTTTAATCTAGCCGTTCTAATATTAACCTGGGGGTTGTTATTAAAGTATTCTGAAATTTGCCTGGTTCTAAGCAAATTTTTTGAAACACAACCTCTCATTGAAAACGGTATTAATGCGTTGTATATAACTTCGACTTACTCGTCTATTTTGGTGTCTATTATTAAATTCGATCGCAGCTTCAGACTGTATATCAAAAAATTTAAGTTGGAAGAACATTTCAAAGTTGATCTATTTCATGATTTTCAGAAACAATTTAATTATAAGAAAAAAATTTTCAGCTTTAGTATGTCATGTCGTAAATTATCATTGTAATAAATATAATAAAAAGATTATGAATGACTTGCCTACATGATGACGTTTTTCCCAAACGGTTCATCTGATTTTATTTTTTGGTAACATTTTTGTAAAATTTGAAGCATAATTACTTTTTTTCAGAACTGCCCTATTACTACCGTCCTTTCCAGCTTACAGGGGCGCTCTTCCAGTAGAGAGAATGTTGCTTATATCCAGGTATGAACTTAATGTTTTTTCATTTAAAAATATGCCCGCAAAGGACATAACCAGATATTAGTTACTTAGACTTTACTATATAGTTCTGTTTTAATTGGGAACCAGCCGTAGTCAGATCATGTATTTTCCTTTTTAAATTCTGGTTCTTAGTTTTACCAAAGTCTTTGTATGGTGTTTCATTTAGAATGTTTTTTATTGTATTTTACCACAATTTAAAGCAAATTCTGCACTCAGGTTGTTTTGTAATGGCACATGCTTCAACTGTATATTTTAGATATCAAAATCGTCAGTAAGACCAAAAGTGCACACTTCACAAATTGCCTCCATGCTTTATCTTCATTTGTTTTCAGTATTGTTAATACCTATTTTAAAATATAAAAGAAAATGTTCGCTAGTTACACTTAAAATTGTACAGAAATCACTTCTTCAGATTTGTCTAGAAGATACGAATTTATAATTTAAAAATTACCTTACAAAAGTAAAAATAAGACACATTTCTGATGTTTATTTTTGATTAGTGGCAATTTTTTTTGCACAAATTATGAATTAATCAAGTTCTAATACGTGTTAATATTTTAGTGTTTTTCAAATTCTTTAAACAATTATAATTCATTCTTCGTATTCACGTCTTACCAAACGTTTTATGATATATAAATTGTCCCATTTAGCCTCCGTTTGCACGCCCGAGTACATTTATTAATTTCTCAAAAACCACATCTTGGAGACATCTTTGCCAATACAGCATCAATTATTTATTTCGCACAAAAAGATAAGTAGCGCCTTTTTTCCGTAATTTAATACACCATTACCTGATTGTCATCATGGTAGAAACATATATAAGGTATGCTCGTCCGGGCTACCAGAATTTGACTTTTCTGCGCATGGAACCACCGGGACCGGGAACCATATTGGAAATATCACAGTATATTGACAGAGAATCCTAATATTCTGTGATATTAGATACACATATTTTAAGTTTTTATAATATTATCCCTCAACATTGTACCCCTGCAACCAGGTGTAAAAGTAGCCGTGTTGGGGTGCGTAATTGCGTAATATCATTTTTGTGTTTGGTTTCTCTATGGTGTCATATTTTTGAGGTTAGAAAAGAAACGAGTATTTATAATAAACTTAAGACATGGTTGGGTGCAGTATAAACAGTTGCAAAAATAGGAGTGGAACTTCAACTGAAAGAAATGTAATATTTTTTCGTTTCCCAAAAAATGAAGAATATCGAGAAAATGGTTAAAAATTTGTCCAGTAAAACCTGATCATTTCAAAAACGGTAATTATAAAAACAATAATTAGTTAATACATTGGCTTATTTACAATTACAAAATATGTATTAGTAAAAGATGTACCTATTTACGATATAAAAGTTTGCATTTGTTATTTAACACAAATGTGGTCCGAAATAAAAATTGTTTTTTTTACAGCTCGCATTTGTTCAGTGCATTTTAAGAGGGCAGATTTTAAAGCGACTCCAGAGAAGGTATCTCAAAAATGTTGAAAACTATTCTCCAACGAATATCCGTGTCCTTCTGCCTCATGCGTACCTATAGAACATTTGGCAAGAATCATATTCTCCAAGATATAACGTAAAAAGCAAAAAGTAAGCACAAGTAAACATATTCATGCATATCGTTTAATTTCAAAGAAAAGTTAGTATGCAGTATGATACATAAATCTAGGATATCTAAAACTGTGTAGGAGTATTTAGATATTATTCTGTAAAATTTGATTAATGACGCTTACATCTCTTGTCAAGATACTCTATATGTTGTAAAAAGTCTCAGTATAATACTTATTTTATTTATTAAGTATAGTATGTTTATTTTGTTATAGAATAAAAGTATAAAATAAGACGAGTGTATGATTTCTTGTGTGACTGTCCGGTATACCCTCACAAGGTGTCAATACAATTAGAAGTTATATTAGCTGTGGTATGTATGTATTTTTCGTAAATATTGGTTAAAATTTACTATGACGATAGCATTTGTAACTAAAAAGATTAATATTGTTGTACAAATAACTTATATGTTACATATAATATATTCTTTATATTAAAAAATTGACATTTATCATAAAATCATACTAAAAACTCATATAGTATTCATGAACCCTTTGATAAATATTGATTATATAGAACTATATACATATATACGTTAATTTTTTTAGTATTGATAACTTAACCTATAAACTCTTTAAATCGCCGAACTAGATCATATAAAATATATACCTATATACTGCATCAAAGAAGTACCTTTTTACCATATTTTCTACAAAGAATGTCTTGCATATCAATAACTACACGGTAGTAAAAAAACAATAAAATTACAATGAAAATTTGCTACATCAATGTCGAAATGTATGTATGTATACAATCTTACATTATTATTCAAAGCCATTATTCTAACATTTTTCCAAATGAGTAATATTTCGTCAAATTTTAACCTTATTTCCAAAATGAGGCATCTGTTTTTAAATGGTATGTGGAATCATATCCTTTTGTACAATAGAATACACTACATTATTTGAAATTTGCGCACGAAACGCTATTGGTCCGATTATCAATATGGTTCCCGTTGGTTCCAAAGCATATGATTGGTTACTGCAAAAGCTGCGCAACAGCATACCTGTATATATTTCTACCATGATTGTCACTGGTTTCATCCATTCGTTAATAGGCTGAATAGTTGAAGCATTGATTGGCGACTAAAACCGCCCCCATATGTTTCAGAGAGCAGTGTAAACTTTAAAAAACAGAAAAGATGAATAGTTTCCTACCCTCGTCACGACTAAGACGCTTGTTGTTTTTCAGTCATTATAGCACTTTTTACAAACAGCACCATAAAAAGTTAGACATTGGTATAGTTTTTCTTTCCCGTTCCCTACTTCCTTAAATTAGCTTGTTTGCGCTCTAGCTTTTTACATCTTCACCATAACATCATCCCGTTAAGTAATCAACGTTCACTAAAATTAATTACAACGCGCGATGTTTTTGTGTTTTCAAACAAATGTATGCCTATTTGGTTGGTTTATGTCAGCAAGAACCACTGAAATGAGTTTATTTGTGCCCCGCAGGATAAACAAAATTTATCTGTACGCTTCATTTATTTATGCAATGTAAAACAAACACAATTAATAAACGCAGATCTGCGGGCGAAACGTTTAGTGGGGATGAAAACATTTGAACAAGGAATCAATAATCCTGCTGCTTTCTGTTGGAGTGAATTCCTGCTACTGCAGGAATTGTTTTGCAGATGGCGGCAGGAGTAAAATACTTTCAGACAAGTTACCTATTTGTTTAGCATTCTACACTAGAATGCTGTTTTATCGACGCATTCTGCGCTATTGAGTGTAGAACGTCATTCATAGATGTCCCTACGTACATCAAATGCTAAAAGTGAATTGTTGATATTGCGTTTAAATGTTTGTGTATGCTTTCCACTTGCTCATTTTCTGAATTTGTTGATTCTTTCTGTTCGATGTGTTAACTTTCTTTGCAAATTTCACGAGAAATAATTGAAAAAACTCATATTGACGTGTTTGCATATGATTCCTAATGAAGCCACCGTTATTTGAAAGCGAAATAAAAAAAGCAGGAGTTTTCTCACCATTTTTGTTTTCTTAAAATGTAATGGAATAAAAGCAAACTTTCTAGGGAACTATCTTTAGTCGACTGTAATTAGGTTTCTACCTTGAAACCCAGTTATAATGATTCTTTTTACATTAAGTTTCTAGTACTGAGTATAAAAAACAGTGGCGTAGCGGACGGACCCGCAGGGCCCGCGGTGCGGGGGGCCCCCAACTCTTGGGGGCCCCCGACTCTAGAAATTTATGACGCGAAAATATCATCGAAATTAAAAATTACGTTCATCTTAAAGATCAATATTCAATAGTCAATATTACATATAAATATTTTAATTAATATAATAATGGTTGATAAAAAGTTATTTCGTACATAATTAATTTTAGTAGAGGCCTCGGATTTGTCAAATACATGGGGTATAGAACAAGAATTTCAAAAAAAGAGAATTTCAGCTACGCCACTGATAAAAAAGTTTACTCTTTAAAAATTGCTGCTTTTTACTTGGGGGGTGTTTCCCACTTATGTGACTAGAAAAATTGTTACATCATGGTGAACAAGAAGTTTTAAACATTAGGAAATGTTTAGTGCAAATTTCAAGTTACTTAGTTTGTTTGAAAAAAGTTCCTATATAAATAAAACAAGTGTCCTCTCGCAAGTCATAATTATTGTCCAACTTGCTACGCTCGCTGAATAATATTTACGACTCGTGAAAAAACACCTAGTTTTTGCAACTTACTGCATGAATAACTATTTTGATGTCGCTTTCAAATGGCGGCGACTTCTTTTGGAAGCAAGTACAAACAAATATGTTAATGCGAATTTTTCAAAAATTTTTTTGTAAATTCTGCCCCTGAAGTGAACACATCCAATAAGAAAAAAGTAACAAATACAGAAAAAGTAAAGCAAATGGAATAGCAGCGCAAACAAACAAACATTACAACGTAACACCAACAATCCACTTTCAGCATTCGATTTAGGTGCGGACATCTGTGAGTGGATTTCTACACTTTGTAGCACAAAATATGCCGATAAAACAAGGCTCTCTAGAGCAGCATGCTAAGGAAATAGATACAAACATTTTACCATTGTATATGGTAGTCTATATACAATGATTTTACTCAATCTAGATCCTTAGTTAGAAATATTAATGTAAACATAGCTGAACCATTAACTTATGTTTTCATAAAGGTATTTTTCCAGAAGAATTAAAAAATCAGTTGTAACTATTATATACAAAAAAGGTGACAAAAGCACAAAGAAAAATTATAGGCTTATATTTGTCATAAATAATATAAGTTATTAGAAACATGTATGAAAAGCAGGCTGAAACATTTAAACGATAATAAATTATTGTTAAATTTTCAATTTGGTTTTAGGGAAAATATGAGTACTGAGGATGCAATATATGAAGTACCTAACTAAAACTTTGTACAATTCACTAGATAAAAACAAAAAGCAAATCGCAGTATTTCTTGATTTTGCCAAGGCATTTGATGTCATAAACCACACTGTGGTCCACGTATTTAATTACTTTCAAATATACACAAAAGTATTTTATATAATATAGCTTTATTACAAAACACGTTACAACAATCTTGACTCTTGACTAACATAACTGTCATCAACTATCTGCACTGCTGCCAACTTAACAATACTTAAATATCTAAAATCAAATCTCTGACATCCCCCTTTCCTTCACATTTTTTTTTTTATACACTACTTGCACGCTACTATCATCTGACAACTGTTTCGATTGTAAATCTGATATCTCAGCAGCTTTGCAAATATTTATACACTGTGTTAAGTCCAACTTAGCTTCTCTTAATAATCTGTCTCTGACTTTTTTATCTTTTATTCCACATACTATCCTATCTCTTATTAAGCTATCCCGTAAAGTTCCATAATTGCAATTTTTACTAAGTTTCTTAAGATCGGTTACAAACATGTCGACAGTTTCACCCTCTTTTTGATTTCTTGTGTTAAACAAATGTCTGTTAACAGTCTCATTCGATGCCGGAATAAAATAATTTTCAAACCTTTCGAGTACTTTCTTCCAATCTTTTTTCTCAGCCTCGGGAATTTCTAGCGTGTCATAAATTTCCAATGTTTCAGGACCTATACTATGAAGCAAAATAGCAACTTTCCTTTCTTCCGATATGGTTTCAGCTGCCATACCTGATGCATCCATGAAAATATGGAAACGTTGTTTCCATTTTCTGAAGTTGCTCCCTACGTCTCCAACTAACGATAATTCTTCTATCTGTTTAATATTCTCCATTTTCTATTTTGTGCTTGGCTTCAGGACCTTCAGGTTCTATGAACACAATAGTTCTATACTGTTTTTACTTCTCAAGATTGTATTTTTTTACAAAAACCGCAGCGCCATGTCATGAACCACACTGTGGTCCACGTATTTAATTACTTTCAAATATACACAAAAGTATTTTATATAATATAGCTTTATTACAAAACACGTTACAACAATCTTGACTCTTGACTAACATAACTGTCATCCACTATCTGCACTGCTGCCAACTTAACAATACTTAAATATCTAAAATCAAATCTCTGACATTTGACACTGTGTGTCATAAGAAAATTATAGGAAAGCTAACCGCATGCGGTATTCAAAGACTAGTAAACAAATAAATTGTTTCACAGCTATTTAGATTCCAGACAAGAGTGTAGAAAAATAGGACAATTTATAGGCGATTACAAAAATCAACTGCAGTATGGAATCCCACAAGGCGCTGTGCTAGGACCAACATTATTTTCAATTTATATTAACGAACTATTTTTCCTTGAAACACAGTGCAAAATCATATCTTACGCTGACGACACTGTCCTATTAGTGGAAGGAGATAACTGGGAGCAGGTAGAAGAACCATTAGTCATAGAATTTTCCATAATCCAACAATGGCTGACTGAAAACTTACTTACATTAAATCTAGATAAAACCAAATTTATGTGTTTTATATCTACAACAAATTTTTACCAAATATTCAAACAATAAATTTACACACATTCTTTTGTATTTCAAATGATTATTTAAATTGTCACAGTAACCAAGTACTAAAATCTCCACACGATGCAATGAAAATGATAATATTGAAGTTCCCTCTTTAAGTAGAACAACCAGTCAAAGATTTATTTCATATTATAGTCCTAAATAATGTTAAATTATTTAAAAAATATATAAATAGTTATTTGATAACTAATGATTTACCTTTTTTAAATATACTCTATAGAGAATAAACATATAATTTTTGCTGTTATTGACTTTTGCATATTCATAGCAATAAATGTGGTGCAGAAAAGAAATGAATAAGCGGTCTTAATTTCACAATAAATCAGTAATTTAATAAACCTATCTTCAAATATCTTCATCAATATACACATAAAAATTATTTATAATATGGAAATAATAGAGCAAAGTCTCAGCTTTAATGTGGAACTAATCACAAAATTCATAAAAAATTTTATCATAGAGAAAAAAGTGTTAGAAGATGGCTTAGTAAACTTTATACAGTTGATTTATTCATATCTTTGAGTTTTATGCATCCTGTCTATTTCTCCCGTAACAATGGGTGCATTTTCACTGCATGGATTCGATTCCACGTGCTTTAGCCTATATTTTATGAAAATTCCATTGAAGAATGTTAGGAAACAAATAAGTTGTATATGTTTTACTGTATGATTGTGCATTTTCTGAACGTGTATGAATAATGGAGACAAATTCAAAAGGTACTGCATGCATTTAAAAAACTCTTAAGTGATTCGAAATAATATGTTTTATTGTACCTATAATCCAAAAATTAAGACTGCTATTATTATTAATTAAGATATAGCGATTTCAACTCCAAAATTGGTGATTGATCGATGAGAAATATACCCTCTACTTTGATTGCAAGGCATATTTTTCCAACAAAAGTAATTGCAATAATATGTTAACTGGATTAATATATCATTATATAAGAATATATAAGCAAAATGAATTATCATTCTAACGACTCCCGGCAAAGATATGAATAAATCTGTGGATCAACTGTACAAAGTTTACTAAGCCACCTTCTGACACTTTTTCTCTATGATAATTTTTTTTGTGAATTTTGTGATTAGTTCCACATTAAAGCTGAGACTTTTCTCTACATTTTATGTTATTTTCATTTTTCTAGGGGCTCTGAATAGTAAGAATTATCGATCGATGAGCCCGGTCGTACGAAACTCCCGGAGAATTCTAATTTTTCGCGCATTTCGAAGCGGCTTAAAACTATAAGTGGAAAACCCGATTTTTTATCTTCTAAATGGCTTAAGTAAGACAAAAATGTGTAAAGATAATTTTTGTAGAGAAAGAGACGACAAATTTTTTTTAATATATATGACAATATTAGACACAATCCGGCTATGATCGATAGATCGGTGAAAACGCTTTTTAAACGTTCACAAAAATGTATTGACGCTGGGGGTGTTCATTTCGAAAAATTATAGTTTTAATTAATTGTACCAGTATATAAAATAATTAGTGTCTTTTTAAAATTTGTGCTGTAAATTATGATTAAGCAAACTGTTTTTCTTTATTTTCTCCTTTTTTCTGTTTTTTGTTTTTCTTTTTAAGTAACAATAATACATTAAATAATTATTATTAATAAGTGTTTAAGTAAAATTAATAAAATAGCGATGTTAACTGGTTGTTTACGTATTTCGTAGAATTTAAATATCATTCACCATTATTTTCGAAAATTTGCTAGGAAGTAACCATAAACTTGCCATCGAATATTATGACAGTGTTTTGCACAATAATCCATAGACATTTCAATAGTTATCCGCCATTTACAAAAAACTGATATGCAGGGTGATGTAATTGACCCTAAATGCAAAATAATAAAAATTGAGTCCTGTCCTGGAATTTTTACAAACTAAATTATGCTATTAATTTAACTAGGAGTGCACTATATGTGTACCAACTTTAATCCAAATACGTCCACCCATTCCAAATATATGGTGAATTTTAGTTTCAGTCAAGAATCAAAAAATACCCTGTATCTCGAAAACCATTCACTTTCAAGAGTAAGTGTGGGGGTGTTTTGAACTCAGAAAAGTGTGCTCAATCTTTCATCGGCCTATGTCACTTTAAATCTGGGACACCCTGTATAATCTAATAAAAGTAGAAAACACCTTTAACAATAGAGTGTGGTAGAGGGGTGGCTGGTGTCATAAAAAAGTGAGACCATGACTAAATCCCAAGTTTTTGAACTCCTACCAGTTTGCTTTACTTGTTTCCCCTATTTACTCTTTTTTAATCCCCAACCCTTGAACGGAAATATCTCAAAACATAATCTAGTACCACATGTTATGAATTTTATGTGAAGTGTCACGTGAATATCTCAATTTTATTTTATTAATCCCCTTAATAGTGAAGTGAAGTTGGTAGTAGGGGGTAGCAAATGTTTTATAAAAAAAAACTCGAGGCGTTGGCTGTCTTGCTCAATCTAAAGCTTTTATTTTTCTACATTAAATACATACAAAGTATAAATATTCTTAATCGCGTCTACGTTCGCGCCTCATAAATTGTGAAATGGCACTCTACACACGGGCTCGGGTTATGAGATAATACTTACGATCCATATACCATAAATAGCTATTATTTTGTATTATGCTGTCAAATTTGTTCATGCTATAATTTCCGCTGTTTTGCATACATTTTAAACCGTTATGTCATATTCTACAGATGGAAATCATCCACCTTGTATGCTTCCTCACATATCCTTTGTTAAGGCTAATTTTAAACTAGATGCTATTGTAGCGCGACGTCGTTGTCCTGACTACGCTCGGATCGCGCCGACTCTTGAGTAAGACGCCATTCGCAGGACTTCCCTAGTCCTGTGCGGGCAATGAGATAAATATTACGCATGTTAAATACTTGATCCATATTTTCGGTTTTGTCGGCTCCAGCGTGGTGAATATTTGCATAATTTATATTTTATACATGTTTTCTTGTAAAAGTTACTATTATTTGCAATAGAAAAGGTAACGGTTTTTACGAAATATACACAAATCAACAGGTTCCAAGATTTTCTTATTCGCGTAGTGCTTTTTTAAAACTCTGCCGTAAGTGGAGTAGCTCCATAGTCGCCAGAGGGACATCACACTCCTGTTTGTAATTATTAACAAAATTTTACCTCCCCCAAAGCAATATTTTTGTGTTTAGTTTAGTATTTACATTTCTGCTAGATTTATTATCTGATTACATTTTCTTGAGTGCAGCTAATTATAATAACTAGCGTAGTTTGTCTAAAAATACTGTATATGTCCAACTCCCTCTTTACTAAATATTTCTGAGCAGTGCTGATGAGGTAAGGATACATTGAAACATCTATTTACATTATTTTATAATTATGTGATAAGATATGTTGGTTTTCGCTATGCTGTTCAGTACGTCTTATTTATCCAAACATCCACAAATGTGAAGTAACATATTTAGGCAATCAATAACAAGTTTCTTTTAAATTAAGTTTCATTAAAAAAAGAAAGCTAAAAATAATTTTATGACAAAAATTTAGAGATAAATTTCAACTTTCAAGACCTACTATGATTTTTTTTTCAATGTCAAAAACGGACAAATTTGATTAGCGATTTTTTTTTATAAAATCTAACTACCCCACTGGATTCAGAAACATCTCAAATAGGTAAATCCATAATTTCGTAAAAGAATATTAAATAATGACAGATTTATGACAAAATTAATGTAGGTAATATTTTATAATAACTTTTACATAATTTTTTCTAAAAATCGAAGTAGCCCATGAAAGATAAACAATAGAAAGATAAATTAAGTGGATAGTGTTAATAAACATTGTCTTTTTATTGAGTAATGACGGATAATAATAGGGTGCCATGGAAAACAAATTTTAAAGTCAGACGTCAAATCTTTAAAATACGCATATATTGTTATTGAAATTATAAAATTGATCAATAATATTATCAAGTATTAGTTTATTAGTTTGAACTTAAAATTATGGATACCCTAAATGTAGTAGAAGAAACTGAATCGCTAATCAAATTTGTCCATTTTTGACATTGAAAAAAAATTACAGTAGGTCTTGAAAATTGAAATTTATCTCTAAATTTTTGTCATAAAGCACTTTATGACGAAAATTTAGAGATAACTTTCAACTTTCAAGACATACTATGATTTTTTTTTCAATGTCAAAAACGGACAAATTTGATTAGCGAATTTTTTTTATAAAATCTAACTACACCACTGGATTCAGAAACATCTCAAATGGGTAAATCCATAATTTCCTGAAAGAATATTAAATAATGACAGATTTATGACAATAATAATAACTTTTACATAACTTTTTCTAAAAATCGAAGTAGCCCATGAAAAATAAACAATAGAAAGATAAATTAAGGGGATAGTTTTAATAAACACTGTCTTTTTATTGAGTAATGACGCATTATAATAGGGTGCCATGGAAAAAAAATTTTAAAGTCAGACGTCAAATCTTTAAAATACGCATATAAGAGTATATAAGAGTATATTGTTATTGAAATTATAAAATTGATCAATAATATTATCAAGTATTAGTTTATTAGTTTGAACTTAAAATTATGGATACCATAAATGTAGTAGAAAAAACTGAATCGCTGATCAAATTTGTCCATTTTTGACATTGAAAAAAAATCACAGTAGGTCTTGAAAATTGAAATTTATCTCTAAATTTTTGTCATAAAGCAGAGCCATCGATGGCCTATCTTTTAAAAAAAGCCCCGTTAAAATCAGATAATAGACACATTTTTTACAGTGGTGTTTCCATTCAAAACGGGTCACACAGTATATTCTTTGCAATATTAAATGTATGTCCGTTTTGTATTGTGGAATTATAAGCTGTTCTTACTTCTTCTACATTGTGAATGTCAGTTCTGTACTTCATTTTGTTATTAAGTAAGGAGGATTATTTTTAAATAATATTTCTTAGTACAGATCATTATTAGTTTTCTTCGATTTTCCATATTTAACCACTTTGTCATTGTTAATGTGTGGAATATTCTATCATATTTACGAATACCATAAAGAAGCTGCAATTACGAGTTTTATGTTTTTTGTATTCGGTTACTACCTCTAGCAGTGCGGCAGGATCCGTCAATCAAATCACAATAATTAAAACAGGAGAGTGTGAAATTGTTACATAACAACGTTATTAATTTCTCACTGAAAATATGACTAAAAGATATAACTTTATTAGATTACCATATGCCTCTTTCAGCATGTTGGGAGAAGTGATCAGAGATTCTTATACGTTCATCAATAGTTACACCCAAATTCTTTACTTTTGAGCAAATTTGAGTCTGTCCTCCCCCAATTTAATCTCAACTATATTTGGTTGGATGCTGTCAAATAGTAGAACCGATGACTCTGATGCATTTATCAATAAATCGTGTTTAGCCCCTACGACTATAAAGAGATGTAGATTGTCAGAGAAATACAAAGATTAATTTTGACACTTCAATCGGATTTTCATTTGTTGTTGAATATATAGGTTTTATTGTTCTTAGTTTAACCTTACTCTTCATAGTCGTAAGGGGCCTATATGGATACACTGAGAATTGCCAAGTAAGAAATAGATAAATTAATTTTATAATTTTTTTATTTTCTAGCATAGCCAGAACGTAGTTTTATCGAAGGAGTGCAAAGATTGAGAATTAATAATTGTATCGATAGTTTTCTTTTTATGTTTCGCAGATTATTTTTCTACTATTTGAGAAATCCTATAAGAATTTGTTTTATTACATTTACAAGAATGGACTTAGAACATAATGCATCAGGAAATTGTACTAAATGATATCCGGTTCTCGTTAAATAATTGATTTGCAGCAAATGCATTAAATTATGAATGAGTCTATTTATGCTGCAGTCAAGGATGATCGGTAATATTGACAGGAAAATTATCCCTTTCAATAATTTACATCGGTACGCTTACAGGGTTGGTCCTAAAATAGGATCAGTTTATTTTAGAGAATAACGGTATTATTAAACCGGTTTTAAGCTAATTTTAATATAGTAGTGTCGTGCTTTCGATTCATCTATAACTAAGGAAATTAATCTGTATGTTTGTGATGCTGGATATTGTATACTTCACAATAATACTGCTATTAATAGAAGATTCTGAGTATATAAGACTTTATTCAACTAGATAAATTAGAAGAAAGTGAACCCTTATAAAACTGTAATGGTAAAAAGTCCGAGATGTCGTGGACGTCCGTCGACTTGATAGATGGTGCAGAAAGTCTCCCTCGGTACCTTTAGTTTAGCTGTTGGTCGTGACCTGTAGAATTTATAACCTCAAGAAAGTCACTCCAAATGGACGAAAATTGAAACCTGTTCGTCGACTAAAAATTACATTCTAGGACTCATCAGAAACCCGGTGCTATTTTTTTGCATTCGGTCCAAGAGGTCCAGAATTATGGGCAACTAACCGATTTTTTTTTTAATTTTTCTGTCCCGAGATGTAAAGACCCTCGAAATCTTTTCCAGCTTGTTTTCCCAGATGGAAAAAGTACCAGAATACTCTCGACAGACAAAGCTATTCACCAGAATTTTTTTTTTGGGTGACTTCTTTGGAAATTCCAAAATTTGATGTTTTTCTACCTAATTTTCGGCAGCGCCCTTGTAGTGACAGCTACATCTTTAAAAATTTTTAATGGAACGAGGGATCATGTGATAGAATATTTGAAAGGGTTTGAATTCTCTATCAAGCAATATAAAATTTTTTTAATTTCTCTTTTTTTATTGAAAATATTACATTGTTAATATTACTAAGTAAACAAAAGAACATCAAACAGTTTAAATCAAAAGTTCAAACTGGGCGCCCGTTGCTTCTTGTCAATAAAGGAAGCGTTGCTCAAACTCTTCTAAAATATTTTGTATCGTTTCCTGGGTGATTTGATTAAATTCTTGCCTTATTCTGTCTTTTCTTGAGAGTTACATAACTGATAGAGTTCAATTCGTATCTTACAATGGATATAAATCTGTTGAATACCGAGCCACGTCAGGAGTACCCCAGGGATCAATACTTGGACCTTTTTTCTTTAATGTTTTTATTAACGACATCAGTGATCACTTAGATGTGTATTTCTAATATATGATGATGATGGTGTCAAGATGTTGCATAGGATTAATGATTGCGAACTGCGAAAGACTTCAAAACAATCTAACCAAATTATTGGCTGGTGCGATGAAAATGGTCTTCACCTAAATATTAGCAAGTGCAATGTTATAAATTATACAACCACAAGGAGTCCACAATTATATATGATTATAATGTGAGTGGCGATATGCTAAACAGAGCATCTACGTTCAAGGACCTAGGTGTAATCGTTGATAATAAATTAACCTTCCCAAACCATATTGATGCTGTAATTTCGCATGCATACAAAATATTAGGCTTCATCTTGCGTAACAGCCATGACTTTAATGATACGAAAACCTTAAAGTTGTTTTATTTTGCTTTCTCTCATTCTAAGCTGTAGTATGCTTCAATTGTCTGGCAATCCGGGTATAACACTCAGCGAGAAATTGTAAAACATTCAACGTCGCTTCCTGAAATTTTTAAATTGATAGCTGAAGGTACATATCCACCAATTGGAGCTTCCCAAAATCAATTACTGGAAAATTTTTGTATTACTAGACTTTCCCAAAGACGTGAGTTCTTTGCTTTGCGTTTTCTAGATAAAATTATGCATAATAAAATAGATTGTAATGAAATATTAAGCCAATTGAACTTTTCTGTCCCACTGATTAATTCTCGTCGTTCTCATAGCTTTTATTTATCCACTCCTAGATGTAACGTATTAAAGTTTTCTCTTCTGTTTAATATCTGTACTAGATATGAAACTCATTGCAGTCTATTGGACATATTTGCCGAGCAGCCAGAAATTGTATCTACTGTCGTACAGTCTAACGGCCTTCATAATTTCTACTTGTACTTCTTATTTTGGTTGTTTTAGATTGTTAGTTAGATTTCCATTCTATAATTGGTTTTTGTACTGTTGAATTATGTATGATTAAATAAATAAATAAATAAATAGAAATAAATAAATAAAGAAATTATAATCTTTTCTAATATGTAAAAATAAACCCTTTTTACTTCTTCCTTTTTGTTGGGTATTTGGCCACTTGCGTATCAGAAAAAACGGTACATTTAAATTGAATGTTACGACGTGACACAAAATTAATTAGAAAAGTCAGATTTTACAGATATTTGGTACATTGGCATGAATAGTTTAGGATACAATTTAAAATTTACAAATTTAATTTTCTTCATGAAGAATATACAAAATTCAAAACACCTTATGTGGTAGATAGAGAATTAAAAACCCTTTCAAATGAGCTTCCACACGCATCCTCATTCCATTTAAAAATTTTAAAAGGGTATCTGTCACTCCAAGGGGGTTGAAGGGGGAGATATAAAACTGTACTCAAAAAATGTCATTTTAGAATTGATAATTGACGTGTTTTAGGATTTTATTCATAAATTGTAAAATTACGTATTCGTTATTTATGGACCTCACTGTATAACCTCGCATTGACTGACATTGATAAGAACAATGTTAATCATCTCCAGATAATACCAGCATGGTTGATGAAACGCGTGCCGAGTATAATATTCGAATGTAGGGTTTAAGTGAATTTCCTCTCACTGAGAGAGACTTACAACGCATTATTTCTTCGCCCTATTAGTTTATTACCGCGTTTAAACAATTGCTCGTGTGTGCGCCGAATTTTTATGATATGGCTGACTTAACTGTGTTTTTGTGGCAATGTAGTGAACATACTTTTTTAAAAAGCACAACACCCACCATACACGCGACATATATGAATGAGTTTCGCCCTTGCCTCTATGTGAAACAAGCACCACAATGAAATGACTGCATATAACGTGGTATGCTTGGCATTTGTAAAAAACACGGTTTGCGTCACATTCACGAATTCTTCCTCCGGACAACAATACACTCCTCTCAATAATAAGTGTATTTTTAGTAATTATTTAAATATTTGTGGATTTGAATGAAAAATAACTTGGCAGAGCGGCAAAGAACTGGCAGACAGTACATAATAAAAGTAGTTTACGTTACATAAATCTTTAGCTGAAATATATTTTAGTGACAAATGTGCCGATCGTATTTGCAGAAGTTTACAATGAGCTCTCGATTTCTTTATTTTGTTAGATTGGTATTTCAGAATGTCTCAATGATATATGTATATAAACACTTTGAAGATATTTTGTAATAGAGTTACTTCAGTCGAATAAATTCGAATGAATCATCTGTTTTCTAAAAACTTCTGTTATAATACCAATAATGAATTCATCAGACATCGGACATTTAATTTTGGAAGCTTTTTTGTAGCAAAATATTGAGACTAGTTGCGGTGTAGCCATTTCTATTGCAATATAAAATGAAACGTTGGTAATAGAATTCTTACAGTTTATCTGTCTTTCTACACTTATTAAAATCGAACCTTCATATTATCACGTTTTGTTAACAAATATGTTGTGATATCATGGTAAAAATTTGAGACCAACTCATTGTTTAGTTTTTGAATTAGAGAATCGACTGTTTTCCTCTTTTAGTTTTAATCATTATTATTATTGCATATTCAATAGACGCCATCGTGAGACGGGCGGTATTCAACATTCAGTATTTGGCTGGTAAAAACATGATGTAAATTGTATTATGTAACCTTAAACTTTACACCCTAGACAAGCTCTAATTCGTTTGACTCCACGCTACTGTACAACACTCTATTCTATTCCGTTCTACTGTACTACTTTACTTTACTACACACTACTCTCATCTGCTCTGCTCTGTTCTGTTCAGCTCTACTCTGCTTTGCTCTTCTCCTCTCTACTCTAGTCCAGTCTACTCTGTCTACTCTACTCTACTCTACTCTACTTTACTCTACTCTGCTCCCCTCCACTTTGTTCTCCTCTACTCTGCTCCCATCTACAGTACTCTTCTTTTTTCTGCTCAGCTCTGTTTAAATCTACTCTACTGTACTCTCTACTGCACCCTACTCTCGATTTACCAAATCCTAAAATTATACCGGTTTGTAGCACTGTCTTGCTATGGAAATGAAATTGTTAACTCACTAATATTGACATACTTATTTTCATGTAGTATACTGCGTCTGAAAGGAGTAGCACTCAAAAAAAAACACAGCACATATGTTTATTGATCCAGTGTTTCTGATACAAAAGAAGCTTAATGAAATCTTCAGCATGTTCTGTATTTTTCGTCTGTTTGATTTGTTTTACCTGCCCTGTGGTTAGTAATTTTCTAGTTTTTCTATTAATATCGACCTGTTTCGTATTTACTTCCGTCCTACTTATGAATTGATCAGATTCTGCTATTTTGAAGACATTATGTAGTTGAATGTAAAATACATACTTTATAAATACATATAAATGATTCGCAACTGTTAAGACACTGACGTCAGTTCTTATCATAACAATATTTTATACAACCATCCGTGAATACAAATTAATAAACTATCAAAGACTCCCACTTCTCTCATGTCACCGATAGAACTCAATTCTGAGGCCTCGGCTACGATACGAGCGGTGAGCGGTAAGCGGCAAAGCGGTAAAAATACAGAGCGGCAATGGGGTAAGTGGTGCAGCTACAATACGGGCTGCGATACGCCTGCGGGAGTCTCGATCAGTCCGAGCAACTTGTGCAGCTGTTGCTCTATCAGAAAGTAAATCATTATAGGTATCAATTGCACAGACACGACCTTCACTGCTCTTCCGATATCAGTTTGGTTTCACCATTATTTAGCTTACGTGCTAATTTCACCTTTCTATTTTCGTTTTTTAGACACCGTTCACCTTCAACTTGGATTTTATCATGTACAATAACTTCATCCTATCTTCCGTTGCAAGATGTTTGTTTCAGGGAAGGCCCAATGTTTGAGGACGACATATCGCACTGTATTACGGCGAGCGGCTACCTCCTAATTTAATGTTTGGACCCTGCGGCGGGCGGGCGAGCGACGCCGCCCTGCCGCTCCACGTTATCCTAGCCGGATGGAAGTGCTTTCTATACAAAATCATTCAACTAAAAACTTTTGCGGCGCCGCTGAGCCGCTCAGATAATTGCCGCTTACCGCTGACCGCTCGTATCGTAGCCGAGAAATAATCCTTAGAAATTCACGAAAATTTAGTTTGAAATAAAAACAAGCTATACATTTTTCATAGCCACGTTACCATTTCACAAATTCTCCATAAATAGAGCCTGAGCATATTTATCATAATAGATCATCAAAACTTGTATTCACATTTAACCCATAAAAATGTAACGTGCCCCAAGGTTTAGTTTTGGACTGGTTATTTATTTACATATTTACATTGAGGACATTCAGAATTGTTCAGCTTTGTTTGCCTTCTGCTTTATGCTATTGAATATATTTCAATAACAATATGGACTGTAGTATGTGAGATGACTTTTTTCTACTTTAAATGATGTATCTGAGTGATAAACAGGCGTAACTTAGAGTCTAAAGTGGCTTTGTTGATAAGAATACTCCATACTTCTTTGCCTTCACACTGTCTAACCATGAGAAATCTCTTGTTTAGAGCGCGGGGTTTAAAATACAAAAATTAAGCTTAGATTCTGAGGATATAGTTTCCACAAACACCAAAACTCTTGAACACCACACTGGATGCGCATTTCGCTAACCATGATCGGGAGATGATTGAAGCTAAAGTACTAAAGTAAATATAATATACATGTTATTTATGCTAAAATACTGTCTAAATTGAAGGAAGTCAACGAACCGGACCCTAATAACCAATAAAGCGGACTATTTGGGATCAATCCTTTCTCATTATTCGTACTATTTTTACATTTTTAAATTTCTAACCTTCCAACTAACTTCTATTTGTTACATTTCTAATTAACGATGAGTTGCTGCTATTTATTCTATGGCTGTTATCAAAAGTATGTTGAGCAGCACTATGCTTTTCAGTTTTGAATATTTGAGACGAGCCGTATGTTGGTTGAATCTTTTTATCATTGGATGTTTTGTTTGTCCAACATATTTAATAATAATAATCGTCTTTATTGATGCACTGCACATAATACATTATGATAATATACATTCATATATATACAAAACATTCACATAACTTTTTTCGAGTTTTAAAATTTAATATAGATTTATTGCTATATAAAATTATTAATCCTGAAAAAGACTTTCTCATCACATTTGATAAATCCTCCTAATATCTTAATTTAACATAAAAAATCACATCCAATTTTTTGCACTTTCTACGAACGTCAGTAATTTTGCGCTCCATACTTATTTTTAAATTAGCTTTCAAACGCGCATAAACAGATTTCGGGGAATACGGCATTATAATAGTTTTCAGTAAATTTAGTTTAAGGTTATACCTCCTATAATGCAAGATAAAAGCTGATAAGTCGCTATTAATATTCCTGCTTACTACATCCTGTTGCGTAGGATTAAATGTATACGAGAGATTTGTTAATTACCAGCATAGGAAAATAGTGTAGAGTTATTTATAGCTCTACACATATCAAAGGTATAGAGGAGGAAGAGTAAGGGGCCTAAAATGGACCCTTGAGGAACCCCTGACTTAACGTGGGAAGTTGTTGATGTTCCAGAACTGGTACGAATTAACCGACTTCAGTTAAATAAATAATGGAAAAACTGAATTGCTATGTCATCGAGCCTATAATATTTTTGTTTAAGGCATAGCAGCTCATCATTGACACAACCGAAAGCTTTGGAAAAATCTACCAACACTACAACAGTTGCCATTGACTTATCCAAAGCGCGGATTATGTTATCGGATATATTGAGAAGCAATGCAGTTGTTGTTCTAAAACTAGACTGATTTTTTGGAAAAATTACTTTTTCTAGAGTTTCACTTAGGACAGATAAAAGACTTATAGGTCTTAAGCCTTTAAAACAGGAGGGGCTACTTTTCTTAGCTATGGAACTTACCACAGCAATTTTCCAAACTTCAGGAAAATAACCAGTCTCCAAATATCAAATTATAATCATCACAACTAATTTCATACGTCCCCGACCTTTAATTAAAAATACGTTCGATTTTATTATTTTCGCAACTTTTAGCGTCTTTTTAAAGACGGCTCAATTTCCTTAAAAATGTTTGTTTACATTTTCATGTTTCATATCTATACAAGTTAGTCTTGTAGTTGTCTAAGACTCCGCCATTTATCTCAATCTCCTGTGTTTAATTTCCAGACATGGATCGATTGTTCTTTTGGTATCATATAACCAAGCTCATCGAATAATCAGTACAGTAGTCACTTCCTTGTTTTTAGAACCGTCGGCTGAGGTCGATTTTGTTTACTGTCTTCGGCTATATTCGCACGCCACTGGTGTGTAACATATTAAGGGTCCGTAATAGTGTCAATCGATATTACACAAGGTCTAACTAGGTGAGAATTAAGAACCCACGCCCCTTTCACATCTGACCTACTACAGATACCCTCGTGTCCTCTGAAATGGAAAAGTATTTGGAAGTTGCACAACTTACGCCAGGAAACACAAATATGTGTCGGAAATAGAACCTGATTAACACAAGGAACGGTCTAGATAAGAGCACGGTGTGCGTAGTTAAATAAATTAATTACTAAGTTAATGTAATCAAGAGGGATGTGAAACTTTCCCTTTTTCTTCCAGAAGATTTACTCTGCCGATATTGTACTAGTTCTGTTTCATTAAAAGCTTTTATTTAACTTGCAACGCACGTATGTGTTTCCAGTTTATTTATACTCGAATTTTAATGCACTTTCTATTAGCCGAACGAGCTGAAATTTGCTATAGTTACATAAATCTGGGGACAATAGATGTTTTCGGTGTTGAATGTCAGAAATTAAAGATGGCAGCTGCAATATGGCGTATGGACGATGTAAGGAATTATCAGATTACCCTGAAGATGACTACACAGAAGTTTTAGGTGACAATTCTGATGTTGAATATTGATTGTAAAATGGATAATCGCTGCCTAAGAAAACCCACAGTTGGCATTTTTTTCTAAAACTCCCTTATGCCTACACAGAGAAAAATGTGTGTGATATTTTACCACAATTGTAGAAAATTGTACTCCAAATTGGTCTTAAAATGGTGACAGGAACAATTTGTGCAAAAAAATAATACAATTTTGGGGCAATGATTTTGTACATTTTATGCATTAACATTGTGTGAAATTTTTGTACAAACTTAAAAATCACATAAATTGAATTCTTTACAAATTTGAATTATGGTTGCATAAAAATACATAATTTTATTCCACTTGTGGAACAAATCTCTGAGCAGATTAAGTTAGTTTCTACAATTTGTGTGAAATTTTTAAATATATTCTGAAGGTTTCTTAAACAAACATTCACATCTAAACCTCTTCATTTGTAAAACATATTTACAAAAAATTGTGCTCTTAAGTGACACAATGTTTATAGTTTTTTAAGAGAATGTGTTTTTAGTTTTCCACAATTTCTAAATGAGAAATCCACAAATTGTATGTTTATTTTGTCAACTTTGTAATTTATTTTGCACAATATATACACTTAATTCAAAGAAGCTATTCAGTAATGTATGAACTGGGGTTAGTTTTGCACAATTTATTACTCTATAATCTCCAAATTATGTACATATTTTTTGGTTCACTGTGCACTCATTTCACACACTATGTGTATCCACTTCATTTTAATTGTATTATTCTGTAACACAGATTATGAAATATTATTTCCAAAATTGGAGATATTCCTAAAGGATTTCAATAAAAAAAAATTAAAGAATAAATATTTTATTTTAACAGAACAACAATACATATTAGAGCATGCATTTATATATTATCATATGGTAAATGAAAACATTTCTATTTTTTTAAATACAAATAAATTTTATATGCATAAAGTTTTAGTTGAAAAGAAGTAGGTGACTTACATTTATGGTTATAATAAATCCATTTAATAATTCTAATTTGGAAGGCTTCCAGTACTTCTTCTTTTTAGCTTCTATTAACGCAGTTTTTAGTAATAAAGCTTATGTCGTAGTCACGTCATATTCTTAAAAAAAAATAATATTTATCAGTTCATCACCAAAATCAAATGTATTGCTTACCATCAGAAGTGTTATCTTCGTTTTGAAGCAGTTCTTTTACAAGTTAGCCTTTTGGGTTTAGTAGTTTAGGAACAGCTTTCTGTCGCTTCGCATAAGAAAACGAAATTAATCTAAAGCTTTAAACGAAATCAAGTATTAAAAGATAGGTATCATGCATTCTTCGCATATAAACAAGAAACCATTTTTATATTTATATGTTAACGAAGTAAATTTAAGAGAACATATATGCAAATCTGTAACTCTGTGTGAAGTACTTACCTATGTGAATGCTGGAATTAGATCTAGGAAACCCCACTTGGTTAATAAGTTTTCAACAAATTCCATCACAAATGTAAGTACTTGTATAATTCGGAAGTGTACGTCTTCACTTAACAAAACACCACCTGGATCTGATGCGTAATTACCTGCGCGTATATGCGTAGTGTGGCCGGCGCGGTCAGTATAATTTTGAACCAATAAACTTTACGTGAAACAAATTAAACAATTATACAAAATTTTAAAACAATATCACCAAACTGATTGTGAATGGTATGTCATTAAATTGTGCAGTTTGTGCGGGCGGCATAGATTACTATTATTGTTCAGCGGAAATAAATATATTGGGACTCCTACTATCACAAGTTTGTCAACAACCGTTTATAAAATAAAATCACATTCTTATGTTACACAAATTGTGCAAATCCTTTAAACAATTACTTAAAACTAATTGTAAATAGAATGGCAACAGAATATATAGTTTGAGGATACTATTAACAATTAATTAAGTTATATTTGCTATGATTTGTTGAGAAAAAATAAATAAATTTAACTCTAAATTTCGTCAATTTGTTGGTCGAAGTTTGCAATAAATTCATCGTAACTAAAATCTTTATATTGGATAAATAAAACGCACAAGAATTATGCACAATTAAAATGTAGAAAACTATATAACGTTGTGCCTAAAAACTTTACAATTGTTTTAAAAAATGCAACAAGACGTTGTTCCACAACATTGTGCAAAATGTTCCAAAGCGATTTCTCTCTGTGTAGGCTATTCTTTTGAATATTTATTATCCAATTAATATAAAAAATCGATTTATCAGCATTGCACTTTTGACCGTATCTTACCAACTTACCTCTAATGATCAAAAATCGAATATGTGTTTTCCTTCCTATGACAATAAACTTGGACGGTGCCGGTGTTCGTCCAGCGTGTTCTATCTATATTTGATTGTAGGCGAGTGGAAAGCGTTTATACCTACCTGAATCTTCTAAACAGACTCCTTGTCAGTATCAATACTGCGCTGCGACGCGTCCGTTGGAAAGAACGACGCTACCTTCGACTAGATCGCGTTGCTCCAGAAAAAGTTTACGAGTGTTAATATTTACTATTTATGATTATCATATGAGTGTATTGTGAATGGCATATTTGAGGAATTTCGATCCTAGAGAGTCAAAACACAATAGATGAATATGTTTACAAACACATGTTTACGTCGAACATTGTAATAGAGCGGACGCTGGCATCGGTTGTGGATAGTAAGGAAAATAAATGTTGGTTTGATTATTGTGAAAACAACTATTTTTGGATTATGTTATATGAAGGGCTCTGGCAGCGACACATGCAGAGTTTGAATTAAAATATATTTGGTAAATGTTGTGTTCAGCAATATTTCTTGGAGAAATATAGGGTATAGAAACAACAATGAATAAAATAAGTTAGATCATGTATCCAGTGCTGTCTCTTAAACATTAAATTGTGATATACAGGGTGTTTCAGCTTTTTTCAGACGACCATTATGTGGAAAATGGTGAGACATAGAAAGACATGTTAAAATGATGCATTTAATCATTATAGGGTTATGCCACTTTTCTTTTTAAAATAGTATACCCTGTATATTTTTATAGTTTTGGGTCCTCCTTTTATTTGCGAACAAATTTTATCAACCATTAACCATTGTTGATATATTAGCATTAGATGCTTTTGTTTGTATTCAAGGCCAGCCCTATTAGTTTAAAAAAACGGAACATTGCGGAATCGAGATTAAACTTTTAATATATCGTAAACCGTTAATGATAGGTATAGGATATGATTAATAAAGGAAGTAAAGAGATGATAGAAAAATATAGAAATATACACGGTGTTCCATTTGAAAAAGTATAGGTGTATAACCTACCACCTTTTTGAGGCGCCTTGTACATTTGAAAATAAAATGATTAAATGCGTATTTTTAAACAGAGTAACTTTACCATTTAACATTTCTTACTATGTCTCACCGTTTTCCAGATAATGCTTGTCTAAACAGAGTTGGAACACCCTGTATATAGTGCCCTAATTGGAGTGTAACAGTTGTAGTGATTAGAAAATAAAATAAAAGTAAAGAAATTTCTAAGCTAACTTCTTGATTTTTATATCTTTTTTTTTTCATTTCATATAAAGGGAGCATTAAAGATGAAAAATTGATTTCCTTCCGTCTAGATAAGCTAAATATTTCCCATCATTTTCGTCACATTTCTTTCATTAATTCATTTTAGAGGATGCCCACGTTGTCACACCCTGTATATTTTCCATCAAAAGTATATCAAATTTCTAACAGCAACCTGGCAAATATTATTTTTCTTCATGAAACAGTTTTTATATACAGGGTGTTAGGAGGAAAGTGAAAAACTTCAGGAGTGTACACTACACATAAATGCACGACTAAGAACATCAAAAGGTTTTTATGGTTTTTTCCCCTCTTTACAAATTTACTCAAACAGGCTAGCCCTTTTGAATCGTCAGATATTAACTTGTCATTTTTGATTGATTGTTTGCTATTTTATAATAAATGCCACACATCTGCCAACATTTTGAATATGAGGAGTGTTCGTTTATGGTTTTTGCATGGCAATACTCACGGTATAGTTGAAGAATATCGACAACGACTTCCACACGATAGTGTTCCGATCAGAAATGTTTTTATAACAATCTTCAACACATTGTATAATAGTGGCAAACTTACCTGTGCTCGGGTAATATCTGAACATGCCTGTAGACAAGATATAGATGATGTGGAATTAGTGGAAGAAAGTCCTGGTTACACATAAAGAATTGCACACTACATGAGCATGACATATCTATACCACTTATTGCGGATGCAGCATCTGCAACCGAGAGACTATACCAGAGGCATGCAATTTTTGATTCCTTGTACACTTTTCACCAAAGAAGCTACATTCGCTCGTTATGGTGCCAACAATACTCATAACTCTCATTGAGGACGAAAATCCACACGCAACAGTAGAAACATATTTTCAGCATCGCATTTTAGTTAGTGCATGGTGTGGCATCGTTGGTAATTACTTTATTGGTTTTGAGAATCACCTATTAGGAAAAAATGACCTATAAGTGATTTACCAGTATCATAAGAATACGTTCCTTTAAACACAATAAATTCAATACCTTCACGATGAAGCTTTTGCACATTCTGCTTGATGAATTATGATACGTTTTTGGTACAAACTCACTCATATCATAATATTGACCCATCACAGACCCATCAAACAACATAATGTTTAAATCGTCATTAAAATAAGAATTGAGTCATGTAATAATATGCCAACTGTTCCATTTAAATCGTTTGAATTTCCTTCAAAGAGAAAATCCAAATATTCAATATTGTGTATTTGCAATGTCTTTGTGTCCTCTAGCACTCAGTTTTTGAAACTTGTCGATGTACACGCTGTATTTTTTGACGACTAATATAATGAATCTGATGTTCAAATCGTTGTGGGTAAACATGTTAAGTATATTAAGTAATTGAATAATATATTTAAAAATACGCTGGGTCAAATATTTGTTAAAAATTAGAAAATTCCCTGTATACGAGTAAATAGTGACTCCGAGAGGTATATGTGGGTGTGTCTTGGAACCGACTAGTCTTAGTCTACTTGTTTGTATTTCAGTTTCATTAATTAAAAATAACTACTCCTTCCTAAATGGTTTTAAACACTTGTGTATTCCTACTGAATCATTAATCCTATTTTTATATTATTTATATGTGGGCAGTCTTTGCCCGGTGGGTTTATAAATTATTGACAGCAATTAACCTGTCTCGTTAAAAAATATATTTTCAGGATAGTGTTATGATCACAGCAACGCGTTGAAAATACCCGCGTTGGAAATTTCATCGTTCCAAGTATTATCAATGCGAATATGTATTTCACACGTCTGTGTTGTTTTGTTTTTTCAAAAAGTTGCATTATATGTAACATTTTTGTCACGATTCTCATTTTCGGGTCTACTTCCTCATTGAGTTCGACAAATACTTAACGTTTTAACCATCTTGTCGTGGTTTTCCTGTGAAATTAAGGTATATAGTTATATACAGAGTGTAATTAGGTTCATGACATTAAAAAAACTGGTGATAGAGACCGACTAGACAAACAAAAAACCTATATGACTTTTTTCTCTAGGGGCACTTTGAAAAAAACTGACTTCGGTTTAACATTTTAATGTTAAGTTAGGAAACATTTGAGAACCGCTGTTTTTCAGAGTCAATGGATGTTATAGTTCCCAATATTAGTAATAATAAAAAACTGTAAAACCCGACTTGTGTTCCCGCTGGAAGAAATGCGGCACTTTGATGGGATTACTTTTACCGAACTTATTATACCACTAATTATGAAAGTGTAAATAATTCCTTCTCTTTCGGCACAACGCAAGCATAGCATGGCCGCAGGGGTTTAAATAGAATTTGTTTACAAGTTATTGTAGCTTTTATTGTCGTTTATAAGAATTTATAACATTTAAAAGTGATTTATTATCATTTGTAACATTGTGTTAAAAGCATAAAAAATTAGTAATTATTTTATGAAATTGGAAAACGAACAGTTAGACTTCCGAGATACGATAACAGAAAATAGTTTCGTGTTTCAAGTTAAAAAAAAATCTGATTTTTTTTTTAACGGATTGAGCGCATAATTTTTCCCAATCAGGTATTGAAAACTAAAAATTGAGTCTTTGGTCTGTATGAAAATCAATGCAAACAATAATAAACAGATCAGAACAAGACAGCGAATACTAATACTAATAATAATAATAATAATCATACCTTTAATGCCCAATAGGTAACACCCAATAACTGAACAATTCTTTTGAATTTTTCACAAAAATTGTTCGAAATGACCTCCATCTCCACGTATACACATTTCACCACGTCGAACTAAGGACATACGCACTCCGTTCAACACATTCGGTAAATTTGGATCATTTTTTATGATTTCTATGCACATTAAAATACGTTATCAATAAAGAAAACAAAAAGAAAAAGTTGGTCCAAAATCCAAAAAGTAACACAAAAAGCACGAACGAGAAGTAGTGTCTTACGTAACCAAGTACTAATGACTTGAACGATAAGTCAATAAAATAAATCTTACCATAAGTGGCACAAAATTTAAAAAGAACAAAAGCAACAGACAAAATCAAGCAACGGTTCGCGTCGTGTGTACATTGTTTACCAAGTAAGGACACAAACTGAAATGATTACTTAAGAATATTACAAGGAAGGGTATAATACGCGTAATAAGATAATTTGGCCGCGAAGAAGCAAAAAACATGGCGGTGTCCACTGTCGATCGTATTTAACTGCTTTGTCGGCATGCTTGTCGATGATGTCAGAGTATCATCTGCGACAAGACGTGAGGCAATAAAACCTACCCTAGTATGCCAGCAGTTCTCAAACTATGTTATTAAGTATTTAATAATAATAATAATGATAATAATGATTTTATTGTTAGTATTAGTTACATAAAAGAAAAATTTACACTATAATATATGAATTGTATCATTGAAATATTCCTAACAAATGGCAGAGTTCAAACAAGCTGTCCGAAGGACAGGGGTTTGCTCTTCCACTCAACCATAAAGGCACCCGAATAAGACTGAAATAAACGTAGTGACAAACAATATATAATATTTTAATGTACTTCAGCCTTATACGAGTGCGGGAAAAAAATTATTGATCGTTAATACTTACTAGTGATGGAAAAAGAAATAATGCTTAATAGTATGTTATTATAATTTTGGAAATATTTGTGTATTTTTTTTCTCCAAAACTGTGTGCTTTAGATCCCATGTTATATAAGATTTTTTTTTGTCTTGTCGTTCTCTACCGTCAGTTTTTTTAATGACATGAAACTAATTACACCCTGTATACGTTGTCGTAAAAAATTGATATACAGGGTGTCATCACTTTCATGTCATAAGAAAAACTGGTGTAGGGGAACAAACAAAAAGCCGTATGTAATATGGGGTCTAAAGCCCATAGCTGGAAAAAAGAATTCCAACATTTTTAATGATATTGTTTGAGAACTGCTGGCATATTGGCGTCCGTCTTGTGATATACTCGAGCAGTATTTTAGTTTATGGCGTTACTTGTCTAAGGACGTACACGCGACCTTATGTCCTTTTTTCAAGATTTAAGTTATTGACTTACCGTTCAAGTCGTTAATTACTTGGTTACGTACAGGCACTGTTTACTTGTTCATTCTTTTTATGTCGCTTTTTGGACCAAGTTCTTCTTTATTTTTCTCTCTTTATTGACAACGTTAATTGATAGTTTAGTATAGTAATTTACCAAATGTGTTCAATTAAGTTCGTGTCCTTAGCTCGACTTGCCGAAATGTTTGTTGATGGAGATGGAGGCCACATCGACAAATTCAAAAGAATTGTTTTGTTATCGGGTGTGTCCTCTTGGGCATTAAAAGTATTATTGTTATTATTATTCTTATTCATTGTTTTGTTCTGATTTGTTTTATTATTGTTTACATTTATTTTCATAAAGAACAAAGACTCAATATTAGGTTCGTTGGTCATGCGAAAGGTTGATTTGAATAGAGTTGATAGTTGAAGTTTTATGTCAGGTTTGAAGTTATCTGGTTGCCTTTATATTTTAATGTTCTCTCTCTTCTTGGTCAATAGTTTTTGGTATTTACGTTGTCAAATTTTATGAAACGATCTGATCTTTCTGAGCGTTCGCTGTCTGTGATTTGGTCGAGTTAACATTTTATTATGTAGCTAGTATATGTTGTCTGAGTCTAGCGTTTACATAACATTTAATCTTCCCAATGTATATGGGCCCACACAAATGTGGATGTGGAACGTTCTGTGTTGTGGTTCTAGTTACTTTAGAATAATGCTCTGTCACTGCCCTATTTAACATTGTAAAGTACTTTGATATTATTTTTCTGCAATTGTACAGATAGTAAATCCTACATGTACTAATGCATTATTAATTAAATATTATTTACCGTTTACAATTAATTAACCATTTTGTGGCTAGACCAGATCACGTACCACCTTCGTACTTTTAAGTTAAAAAGTACGTTAAATTCCAATATGTTTGCCAAAAGTCGTTTTCAATTAGACTCACAGTCTAAAATTCGGTTTAAAATAGCTCTGCAGATTTGTCAGGACTAATGCACCACTGTAAAAAAGTTTATGCCACTTCAAAAACAAACGGACGATAATTTACCACTTTAAATAAACAAAATGTCCGTTTATTTTAAAGTATACACAAGGCTTGATTTCATAAAGTCTGTGTGTTAAATATAATTTCGGTAATAAACATTATTAATTATATATTATTTACTGAACCTGACGCCTATATCGACTCATGGGAATTACTTTGTTTGTTGTTGTAATTTTGAGGTGTTGTTCGCAATTAATTAATAATTCTCTCGATGGACTAGATCAAAGACTGTTTGTGAAGGTTGTAAACAAACAGTAAAAGCACAAATTTATAGTATCTGAGACAGGAGAAACACGGAAAATCTAGACAAAGGTCATTTGGTTTTGTACTGCGATTTATAATATTTAAAAATAATTGTATGGTTGCAAATTACTCTAGGGACAGACATTTTTTAAACGGTTTTATTTAGCTTACTTTATTTGGGTCTTGTGCGGGTCAAATCTAGTAATTGAAATTTCACCCCCTTCCTGTTGACCGATTGATCTGAAATTTGGTACACACCTTTAATTCTGATGACAATACAATTATGTATATTCATTATCATTGTAAATCCAAGATGGCCGCTGCCACAAAATGGCGGATTAGGTTTTTTTTTCAATCCCCTCAATATGGGTATCAAATGAAAGGGCTTAACTAGTAGAATACAGTACACCATGAAAAAATTCAAAATCCAAAATGGCCGCCACTGCAAAATGGCGGATTACTTTTTTTTCAATTCCCTCAATATGGGTATCAAATGAAAGGGCTTGACAAGTAGAACACGATACACTTTAGAAAACAAATAAAGCAACTAAATAAAAAACTAAAAACTTGAAAATAAAATAAATAAAAATTTTTTTAAGTTAAACGGTTTTATTGTAAAGAAACATAATAATGATGCAGATAATGTACTAAAAGCTAAAAAATAATTCGGTACCAGGCATCACACCACTCTCCTCATCAATCTAGTGCATTGATCAGACTATTTAAATTTCTTGTAGTAAATAAAATTTTAAATGACAAGCAACATGGTTTTCGTCCTGGACACTCGACTTTTACAGCAGTACGCTCTTCTTTTGAATAAATATTGGAGGCAGTTGAAGCAGGCGCAAATCCTACTGACATGACCTGTTACTTAAAAATTTGAATGAATATGGTATAAGCAGTAAACCACATGATTGGTTTGCCTCCTATCTTAGCGAAAGAAATCAGTATCTAGAAGGAAATCAAAAAACCTTCAGTACATCAAATGTATTAGTTAATAAAGTGGATATACCGCAAGGTTCCGTTTTAGGGCCCATCTTATTTATTGTTTATATTAATGAGCTGCCAAATATGTTAAGTGAGGCTTTTGTTTCGTTATATGCAGATGACGCCACCCATATTATTTTCCGGAATAGAGATATTTGCAGCAGAGTATTTTTTATTTCTCTCTCCTGAAAAAGTACCGTTCTTTTATTTAGCACCGACTGCTGAGGGATTTTAGCTAGGATTAAATAATCATTATGAGATACTTTGATTTCTTGATGGGATCTTAGTAGTATCAAAGCCACTGTGAGCGGAACATAAAACAAAATGTTCTAGTATCGAGAATATATTTACAAAAAGATACAAGATTTTTAACTACCATGTTGTCGAAAAGTGATATATAAAAATCCCAAACCCAACCTGTTAAATTAATTGGAATATTTGAAGATGTAGATAATGCAATGGAGTTGATTCTAAAATAAAGAAAAAAATTGTACTTATTTTTCAATAAATGAAACAAATTATTATTATTACTATTATATTATTATATACTAACAACAGCTGCACCTTTACTCTTTTTTTCTTTGGTAACATTCCATCATCTCTTCAAATGTTATTACTGTTCTTGTAACGAATCGCATGGAAAAAGGCGTTCGTGCCCTTGATTGATGCCCGAAATTTTTTGTAAAGCCATTCTCTATAGAAGTCTGTAATATTCAATATTCTCTACTACGAAAACCTGCCGAAAATCAAAAGTTGTCATTAGGATTATTTTTCTCTGCTTTTGCCGCTACTTTTCCCCCAAGAAACTGGGCTATCTAATTTAAATACCGAAACAACACATCTTAAAGTAACGACAATTTGACATTATGATAAAGTTTTTGTTGTAAATCAAAGTGCCGAAGTTCAAAGTGTACCGTAAAGACATAGTACCGTGACAATGATTGACTGGGTATCGATAGTGCGCCACTCCCACAGAAGATTCTCGAACTACATGTACGGAGTGCCAAACAAAGTTAGAAAACGTCGTCAGAAATTCATCAAACAACAGCCTGGAAACGGCACAGGAACCGGTATGCCTCACGGATCCAACTGTTCTTGTTGTTGGGCAGGCGATAAAGTGCAGGTTAGTATCGAACTAGTAATAATAAATTGTACAAGCACTCTGGTACATCTTCTCTTTACATGCTTTATCAATTTTAAAGTTACATTATGGTTCAAGCTTCCCTTACATATAATTTATTGTAATTTTGCTATTAAATTGTTTTAGTATGAAATAAATAAACAAAATTCCGACATTTCGAGGCTAATTCAAATTATGCAACAGTACCCTCAAATTTGATTCCTTTACAAGAACTTTGTTATCATAGTTTAAAGTCGTTTAACACTAAGTTTTAATGCACAAAGCTGGCTCGAGTTGGAGCGTTATCAACTTATCTGTAAACACTCCGACTTGTATACAAGACGGGAAATGATAAAACTAAATTTGCCTTGCGATTGTCTATAATTTGCTTTTGTAGTTTATCTTTTTGTTGGTATTTAAAACACCTTTCATTGGTCCCGAAAACGAACTAAATTTTAATCATTATTTTCAAAATATATAGACCTTGACTCAGAAATCTCCAAATCCATATGCATTATTAAAAAAATCGATAAATATATTTATGCATAACTTCCCTCTTTATTTGCCACCTCTTATTTATTAATTATTTTTTCTGTTGGATGACCGCCTTATACATTCTTTTAACTAAAAGTATGTTAGATTTCCTCCTTGATAATAGTGTCTATGTATTTCTTATGGGTAAAGGACATTTTATTGCAAAGAACAATGTTAAAAATAATTGAATTTTTGCCCCACTAATAGAATGTTAAATGATTGTATAAAATACTTATTTTTGTCCTAAAATTACTGTAAAAAATACTTATTTAGCGGAAAACTGTCGGGAACATTTTCGAAATGTGCTATTACGTAATATAAATGTAACATTATTACAAATATATTTATAAATGTTTTTGTTGTTGGAGAGAGTTGTTTTTTATTATTTCACTTTTGAAATTCGATATCTCGAAAACTAAGCGAGATATCAAAAAATGTTATTCTTTATTTTTAACGTATTTCATCGAGTTCTACAAGAAATAATTCGTGTAGAGGCCAATTTTTGTTTAAGTACCCCTTATTACATTTCTCTCGAAGAACTCGAAAACTATGCCCACTATACAATATTAAACTACATATTTCCTACAAATAAGTTCCTACTCTTTTTTTCCTAGGATTAATACTTTACAAGGTAAAGACGGAGGAAAAATCGCAGATTTAAAAAAAGTCGAGCTTTAATGACATACATGCAACTTTAATACTGATCGAACTGAAAAAATAGAAAAACTATAATATACGAATATTATCTCAAATCTAAACATTTCAAAAGTCAGCTGAATTAAAGTCATCATCGTCATCGTCGTCCACATTGTCGTCTAATGGTGCACCATTCATGCATGTACCATGGCATGTGCCCCACACCATGAAGCATGGAATGCCGACTTTTCGACAGCCACAACGTCCCCCACACTCGGTAGAACATTCACACAAAATAGAATTCAAGATCGCTTCAGGAGCTAGTGGGTCTTTAGTGGTAACCGGGGTTAACAATCCATCTTCTCCTCGGTTCCATCCCAACTGATTCGGGGTAGGGGGTTGTTGAGCCATTGCTGTATCTGTATCTGTTTATTTAAATCGCGCTCATCTGCTGTTGCTTGGTACATCGCTAAAAACAGCTTCTCACCAGCGTGTGACTTTGTCTGGTGGTGTAGAGGGGTTAGTGAAGATGTCGGATATCTCTATCATTTGGCTGGGAATCTTGCTGAACAGCTTAATCACTCCACTTTTGTTTCTACCGTGAATGGCGGAAGTGGTGTCGCATCCGCTAAAGCCATGGAGAAGGAGAATAGTTTCAGCAAATGGTTTTTCCATCAACCACAAAAGTTCCTACCGCAACGTAAAAATAGTAAGATTTGACACCCAATGGGGTGGAGAGTTCGATCCTCGGTGTGGACAAATTTTTTTTTCGTCAAATTTGCTTTTTTTTTTCATGTAACCAAGTATTTTTTATGGTAATAAATGTTTTTACTTTCTGAGAAATTTTTAAAAACGTAAGTACTTTTTTTTGCAATTTTCCTTAAATAAATGTCTATCTTGCAACAAACATATGATTGTCCTTGTCCAACGAGGGTTTGGCGGTAGTTTTTGTTTTCTTTTACTACTTTTTGTGAAAGAGAAGGCCTGTTTTACATTATTTGAGGGGGGTGCCTGTCGAAAGAAGACCAAAAATAAAAAGGAAACAAATTTATTTTTCACTAATGAAAAAAAGTTCACGTCTCATGAAGAAAACACACACTGTTTTTTGTAAATGAGAAATAATCAAAAGATTTAACTATTTTAATGGCATTATTATTTTATTTTTGGTCTTTTTTCGACAGGCACCCCCTTCAAATAAAGTAAAACAAGCCTTCTCTTTCACAAAAAGTAGTAAGAAAAACAAAAACTACCGACAAACCCTCGTTGGACAAGAACAAGGCGTTTTTAAAAATGTCTCAGAAAGTGAAAACATTTATTATCATAAAAAATACTTGGTTACATGGAAAAAAAGCAAATCTGACAAAAAAAAATTGCCCGCGCCGAGAATCGAACCCGCCACCCCATTGCGCGTCAAATCTTACTATTTTCACGTTGCGGGAGAGATTTTTTTAAAGGTCAGAAACGCGTATAACTCTTCAGGGATTGAATATTTTTTGTAGAACTTTTTGTGGTTGATGGAAAAAAGTTATTTATAAACAAATTAGAGCCTCTCACGCAATATCACTTTTATTTCCGGTTCCGGTTATATGATCAAGTAATTTCTGGTCTCAAAATTTTCCTTTTTCCAAGCATTTTCATATGCACAAAACCCCACTTCCGTACGCTTACCCAGAGCCCAGATATTCCATTTGTTAATTTACAAAATTAATTTAAACTTTAAATAAACAAAAGCAAAAAGTTGCATTCGTGCAGACTTCTATGAGGCTTATGCCCGACATCAATATTTATCGTTTAAAGTTGGTTTGAAGTTAATCATTCTTTTGAAAAAAAAGTTATTTGCTAATTAACAAATTATGCCAATTGTTTAAAAAATCAAAAAGTATTGAAAATATCGGGGCAAAAAAATGGTATATTCTTTGGTATAAAAGGCATGTTTTTTGAAAAAAAACAATATCCGGACCTCGTTAGTTTCGGAGTAATCAATCTGTTAATTGAGAAATTTATTTTGGCTATAACAAATGAACGGGTTGACAAAATGTGTCGTGCCTGGCGCCAAACGACGCGTATTGAAAATATCCTTCGATTGAATCAATATTCTTTCAGATCCGTCAAACAGTTTTCATTTTATTATATAAAAACGAAAAAAAATTTTTAAACAATTGTTTGACCATGAAGCTCGCGGTTTAGGAAAACTTTTTATAAGAAAATCTTGTTCAGCGTAATTTTTCCTATAAAAATCCGTGGCTAACTCAAATGGTATAGAACATTTTTGGGAAAAATCCCGGGCAGACTCACCTAAGATCTCAAATTGTTCTGTCTTTTTCTTTTCTAAAAATTCCAAATATCACACCTCCCACGAAACTCCATGTAAAACCACCGAATTATTCTAACAATCTAGCAGAATAGACTTTAATTCAGCATTATGTTTATTACAGCGCTTGTTTGCATATCACACTTAAATCATTGCAAATTACAACCCAGCCGACACACATTTAGCGATTTCTGATTCTGACACCCCATCACGCCCTCTCTAATACTAAATCAAATATCTTAATTAATTAAGAAACATTTTCAATATAATCGTCTAGAACGGTAAACATCATAAATAACACGGCGACGGCTGTAAATGCCGTGATTCTCACACTTTGACACATCCTAACCCTCAATCTCGTTTGGTTACAGAAATCTCGTTATGCAGAGGAAGACATGCCGCCTCCACCCTCGCCGCCCCATCAAGTTATCCACGACGGCGTCTCCAGACAAGGGTCTCTCGAACGAGGTGTAAGAAGAAGGAGCTCCGTCGAAAGGGATCAGATCATAAAAGAAGTCCACATACAGGTAAGTGCACTAGATAGGTTTATCATGCTTTGTGATATGGCCAAGAACCATTAGCGGCGCTCTTCTTATACCAATCGATAATCCGTAAAAACTGGAACATTTTATTCTGATATTGGTTTTTACAGGAGACCCTCAAAAATTGAGTTAATTTAAAGCACCATAATTATTAATTTCGGAGCATATAAGGAAGTTATTGTAATGGACCCAAAAATAAATATTTCATGAATAAAAAATGATGGAGACTTCGCTGCAGTGCCAGTTGAAGCGTAATAACGTCAATATGATCTGAAAAAAATTTCATCAAATTCGGTCCAGCGGTTTTTTTGTTTATACAAAAAGACTACAAAAAAGTGAATTTTAGGATTTCTTGAATAAAATAGGCGGGTTCGGTAATTTTCAATTTTTGCTTAAATCGATAGAAACCATGTAAAAAAACAACCATATAAAATTTAAAAATTAAGTGTCCAAAAATAAAGGTTTTATTGATACTTGAACATCTTCCCGTCGCCGCGAGGCTAGAAACGTACCTGTGCGTGAGGCTACGGCGGTGACGTTAGTGGCCCGACAGCGCTGAACGCTCTCCATAATCTTCTCTTCCTGATCTGTAAAAAGTGGGTACGTAGTGTAAATTTATTTGCAATTATTCAAAGAGCTCTCGCAGCTCACACTATATTATATGTAATATACCTACTGTTAGCAATTAATGCTTTTCATATAAGTTTATCTTCAATGTTATTAAGTAGTTTTTAATATACACAAATGGCCCAAATCGGTATAGTTTACCTCATATTTACTTGTCACATAAAAAAATTCCCCATCAATGGAGTGCCCGCGACGCCGGCGGTTAATTAAGTCTGCTTTGTACATGCGGCATTTTTTATTTTTATATCTAATAAATACAAGGTAAACTTATATAAATATATATTAATTATAATACTTAAACGTGGGAGCATGAAAGCATCGACGTATATTTGTCCGTTGCTTGTACCTCTGCCTATTTTCATTCTACCAAATATAAATAAATTAATAAATAAATAAATAAATAAAAAATAATAATTTATTGCCAGGAAACAAAATAGTTTACAGACAAACGATAAAAGTTACCTGATTACTTGTTTTATATACGTATTCAAATGTCAGTTTATTTAAATTTTACCAAAACTTCACTAAATAATAAATACAAATACAATACAAATAAAAAATATGCCGCAAGTATGGTATATACTTACGGTATTTAGCGCCACTGCTTTGAGCTTGATTTAGGTTCGCATTACTTGTCAAAAAAATCAATCATCTGCACATTTAAATGTGGTAAGTTTCGGAAATCGCCTTTCTGGTACCCCGCCCGGTTGCATTGTACGACTAGGACTTTAAGAAACATCACCGATAAATGTCACAAAACTTAAATATTATAGTGATTCGCTGCTTGCGCTATGCTGGATACGTGCGCGTAGGGTGGAGCCGGAGCTTATATCAGGCCACTGACGTCAATCCCGTTATGGGCTCCACCATTATCACGGAACTTTAATTTGGCAATTGCAACTTCACATCTGCCAAGAAAAATGTTTCTTTCTTTTATGACCGAACCCGCGGCATTTAGCCGATCTAATTTATTCTGGTGAAAGTCGATACTTAGAAATATCAGATATTTTTTATAGAGCCTTTCCAACATTATTTGGGACATTACACCCAGAATATTTATATCAATAAAATTGAATTAAATGAAGTGGCTACGTTTCTGTATTATTATTATTATTATTATTATTGATATCATGTTAGGAAGTTGGCCGTGTGTACCTCAAGGGTGACACTTAGTTACAAATGCCCAGTAATTTGACACCCAAAGTTAAACCTACCACCCAGTTTAAAATGGTATATTCTATACTTTTAATGATAGACCAATCAACGAAGGAAGAATAGGGGAAATAAGTCGTATAGTTGCCAATTTCTATATAGTTGTTGGGGGAAGCGCCCAGAACAACATACTAAAAGTCCTGACCAGTGGATGGTTTGCGGAGGGTAGGGGTAATTTAAAGGTCTCCTTTTCACGTTTTTCTTCAATAACTCGAAAACCACGCCCTCCAGCGAACATGAATAGAATAGAATAGACTTTTATTTGACCAAATTACAAAAAAAACACATTTTTGGTAAGTCAAAACACAATAGAAAAGTAATACAAGTTAATATAAAACACAAAACATAAAACAGGCATGAAATAAGAATTAACCAACAATAAAAAAGAAAAATAACATAAAGTATATAAATATGTATGTCACAAACAATAAAATGTTTCTTTTAGACCATAGAAAGGACGGGTAAGTTAGGGTAAATTTCAAAGTGAATAGAATAACCACGGCATATTAAACGAGTTGAAAAAAAAAATAATAATAATAAAATGCCTATTAATTACCAATTTGTGTGTTCATTTGAATAGAAGCAATACTTTAAAATTTGTTTTTTTATTGTTAAGATTAAGTGATTTAATGTCATTAGGAATATGATTGTACAACTGAAGGTTTAGAGAATTCTTTTGTGATTTACCTTAGGCGAGGCTGCCTAAGTTGATTAGCAGACCTGGTGCCGTAGGAATGAAAACCTGAATTTGTAGAAAATGAGTTTGTGTTCTTGTGAATTTCTAATAAAGTATTATAAATATGGAGGGAAGAAACAGGCATTATACCAAGTTTTTTAAATATTTGAGAACAGTGATCTCTCCAGCCAACACTGACAATTATTCTAACTGCTTTCTTCTGAAGACGAAACATTTTTATTGCGTGAGATGAACCATCCCATAGGAGAATTGCATAGTTAATCTGAGCATGAAATTGTGAAAAATAGTATGCTCTCAGAGTTTTAGAACCGAATTGATTTTTCAGCTCCCGCTTGTTTTATGGAACTAGTGCTATCCTCATTTAAGTTATCAATGTTCAAGTTGAAATCAATAATGGATGTATCATCGGCATATAAGCTATGCATTTCTTGACATATAATCTAAAGAGCAGGGGCCCCAAGGCAGAACCTTGGGGCACCCCATGCTTGACCAGACGAGGTTCCGAGTTGTATTTGTATATTTATTTATATATAATATTAAAATAAATGAAATTTCGAACAAATAACTTCCTATTCATTTTTTTTAGGATCAATATTTTACGAGATACAGAGGGTGGAAAAATCGCATATCCAAGGGAAGTATTTTATCCGAGAAGAAATCACCCTCACAGACGTTTTCGGATTTTCATGTTTCAGATCATGTAGATTACTAAAATATAAGGATTTTTAATTTCGACAGTCTATCTGTCTGTCTAGCTGTAAGTCGGTCTGTCTGTTGGTGCATTAACTAAAAAAACTACTTCACGGAGAATAGTAAAATTTGGTATAGATAGCTGACGTTACTGCCACCGAAGAAATGGTTGTACTTTCACTGGAAAATATATAGGGTGGACCGTCTAAAGGGAATAGATTTCACGTTTCGTGACATTCTAAACCTATTTCAATGTTTTAACCGCTGCTATAGAATAAATGATGGAAAAATATTTTTGAAAATGTATTGATCCTAGAAGAAAATGAATAGGAACAACTTTGTAGGAAATTTCATGTATATAGACACTTTTTCGCTAGAGGGCACGGCTTTCAAGTTATCAAAATTAACGTTAACCTTTAAAGTAACCCCCCCCCCCCCCCCCGCCGGCAATCCACTGGCCAGAATTTTTAGTATGTTGTTCAGAGCACTTCTCCCGACAACTACACAAAAATATTGGGCCTTTTTGGGCTTCGTTGACTGGATTATAAATGCGTTGTAACTCAGTTTGTTGAGAGATACAGCCTCTTATTTCCTGGCTCAAATGTTATTAATAATGATAGTAATGAAATAACGGGGTTTCCATACTCTCTCGTCCATGTGTCAAAAACTAATGGTACCCGTCCATGGAGAGGATAATATTTATAAAACCCTTTTTGGGTAGATGAACAGAAACTTGTATGAACAAAACGGTTATAACTTATTGCTAGTTTAGGTTAGTAATGACTAATGATGGTATGGACACGTGGTTTCTAAAGATGGCCGCAAGAAAAAAAATCAATTACTACTAGTATTATAATTGTTAATTAAATGTTTGATGGTTGTAGTATTGCATTAGGAAAGATCATGTTTAAGATATTTCAGGGTCTAAGAAAATGATTTACTAATCATAAATTGAAATATATAATATGTTTATCAGAAATAACAGTAAAAATATCGAAATAGCAACAAAAATATTATTCTTGCAAAATATTATATACGGGTGAATCAGGAGGACAGTACCAAACTCCGGAAATATATATCACATGTAAGTGTATAAAACCCAATAGCTGTAATCCAATTTTGATTTGTTATTCTTTATGTGTATGCGGGGATATATCGACCTAGAGCGAACCCTGGTCTTGACTTCATTTATCGCTGCCTCCCAATCTCTGTTAATATAACATCTTGTATATATTATAGACATCGACTTATCATTTTGTTGAAATTTAAGTCAATCACATGTAATATATTATTTTTGGAAAGTGACTTTTCTAATGTGTGTCTATATTTCTATTTTATTTTTACAACATGAAAATGCGACACAGCTGTTTTGGTAGTGGATGATTATAAAAAGGCGATGTTGACATGGCGAGACCAATAAAATAGGATATAGGCAGCGGGATCTTTAATTTAACGGAGATAAAACATATTTTTATCAGTTTGTGCAATAATTTCGTTGGATTTGTTCTAGTTCGACTTATTTATAACACACATACATCCAAAGTGTTATGATAACACCATTAATCGGAAATAACTTTTAACATTTGCCTTTTGGTATATTATAGCCAATGAAACGTTTGTCAAATAACGAATAGGAATATATTGCAGAATTAAACGGCTCTTGATTGGTTTTGGTAATTTTTTGGCAATAATATACCCAGTTACTTAATTAAATATTTAGTTGGACAGGATTGGTAACTGAACTAATTTTTCTGAGACACATTAAAGTATCTATGCTTCATGAAATCGGTCTCGGTCAATCACGCGTTTTTCTGTACATTAACATTATGAACCAAAATGAAATTTGTTTTCAAATAACTAAATATTTGTGTTCACTTCACTGTTTTTGAAGAAGCATTGTGGCGTTTAAAGAAAAGTTTTATTATACCCAAGTTATTCAAGTGTGGGCCACCCTACGAGCGACGTGGTTAGCGTCATTGGTTTAACCTGGCTGGCACAGTAAAGATACGGAAAGCAAATAGGGCAGTGAGTTCAAGGCTTGGACGCCATGATTAACTAGTATAATCAAGGAAAAGGAAAGTTAGAGATAAACAAAAGACACATATTACATATACAGGGTGTTGCATCATGAGAGGGACATAGCTTAATAAGAGGTAGAGAACATCAGTGGTAACCGGAACCTCCCATAGAAATGTCTCATTGGGCCTTCACTACGAAATTACAGGGTGTTAAATAATTTTTGGCCAAACCTGTTTTTTGTCATAACTTTGACAGGAAATGAAATAACGGATTCATATTTGGTACGGCTAATGTACAAACGAGCCCCAAGAGGTACATGTATAAAAAAAAATATATCCAGGTCCGGACTCACTATAATTTATGTTTCTTCTTTGCATCAATAAAACATCACCCTGTATATATTTTTTTGAAATTTCGATACGATATTCTAAAAGAGCAAGAAAAAACAAACAAAATGGCCTATTTCATTTTTTTGTTACACCTTCGTGGTTATTTAAATACGTTGTTAAATGTGCAAGAAAATGGATTACAGAACCCTATTAAATAAGAGGCACGTGAAATAAATAGTTTTATAACTAAAATTTGCAAAAATTCTATTGAGCCTAGGTGGTCTGGGTGAATCCTAATTCCGGCAAGTTTTAAAGGTCCATTTTGATAAAAAACTGTGGTCCTAATAAGTAATCGGGTATGAAATAACAAAATTTTTAATCAATCACAGTAGGCTTGTTCAAAGTGACTGATAATAAAAAGAAATCTCCTAAACAGTTGAATAATTGTTTGTTAGTAATTTAATGTGTCAATAATCCGCATTTAGTTAGTGAAAACTTGTGAAAATATTTTAACTATGCCAGTAAAATTTACAAACGGGGAATATGCTGACATAATATTCATCTATGGTTTCTGTAATGGAAATGGTAGGTCGGCGGAAAGAGAATATCGGCTTCGTTTTCCTGGTCGTCGATGCCCTAATCATAAAACCTTTAGTACGGTGTTCCAGTATGCAAGACAGCACGGAAAGTTTCCTACTTCTGCAGTTGTGGAGCGTGTTTTACAACAAGGTGTGCAGGAACAAAACAATATTATAAACGTAGTTCAAGAAAACCCAAATATGAGCACTAGACGAATCAGTTTGGCAACTGGTATTCCTCATTGGCGAGTATGGAGAACCCTAAAAAGAGAACGTTACCATCCATATCATATCCAGCAGGTACAGCGACGATATCCCCCGCCTGGCATTTTGTCGTTGGTTGTCTAATCATAGCCCAGTCATTTACAGAACCTTATTTACGGATGAGGCACAATTTACAAGGGATGGAGTAAACAATTCACGAAATAATCATAAATGGGCACAGGAAAACCCACATGCGGTACGCCAACGCCGTTCGCAACACAGGTTTTCTGTAAATGTTTGGGTCGGACTTGTGAATAGACATTTGATAGGGCCACATTTTTTTGAAGAAAGATTGAATGGTGAAATTTACTTTGATTTTCTTCAAAACATTTTACCGAATATGTTAGAAAATATCGGTATAATAGGCATGTTGTTTCAGCATGATGGGGCCCCACCACATTTTAACCTTCAAGTAAGAGAACACTTAAACAATATGTGTCCTAATAGATGGATTGGACGCGGGGGTCCACATGAATGGCCACCAAGATCTCCTGATTGTAACCCTTGTGATTACTTTTTATGGGGCCACTTAAAAAACGAGGTTTATAGCATTGAAATTGAAAGAAGACAACATTTAATCAGCGCATCGTTACAACCTGCGACGAAATACGGAATAATCCGGAAATGATACGTCGAGCAATTGGTGACCTTTCTAAACGCGCAAGAAAATGCACAGAATTTGGGGGAGGACATTTTGAAAATTTACTTTAGTGTCAATTACGTTTTATTTTTAAACACATTTAGTTATTGTTTTGTTATTTATTGTTAATTGAATGGAAAATATTTTATTTATTTAGATTTTAGTTTGTTCTCTTCCAATTTTTATTAAGTATAAAATGTTGATGATTTTCTTGATCAAAGTAACTGGTTGCTTAGGCCTAAATGGTTTAAATTATCTGTCACTTTTATTCTTTGAACAAGCCTACTGTGATTGATTAAAAATTTTGTTATTTCATACCCGATTACTTATTAGGACCACAGTTTTTTACCAAAATAGACCTTTAAAACGTGCCGGAATTAGGATTCACCCAGACCACCTAGGCTCAATAGAATTTTTGCAAATTTTAGTTATAAAACTATTTATTTCACGTGCCTCTCATTTAATAGGGTTATGTAATCCATTTTCTTGCACATTTAACAACGTATTTAAATAACTACGAAGGTGTAACAAAAAAATGAAATAGGCCATTTTGTTTGTTTCTTGCTCTTTTCGAATATCGTATCGAAATTTCAAAAAAATATATACAGGGTGATATTTTATTGATGCAAAGAAGAAACATAAATTATAGTGAGTCCGGACCTGGATATATTTTTTTTTATACATGTACCTCTTGGGGCTCGTTTGTACATTAGCCGTACCAAATATGAATCCGTTATTTCATTTCCTGTCAAAGTTATGACAAAAAACAGGTTTGGCCAAAAATTATTTAACACCCTGTAATTTCGTAGTGAAGGCCCAATGAGACATTTCTATGGGAGGTTCCGGTTACCACTGATGTTCTCTACCTCCTATTAAGCTATGTCCCTCTCATGATGCAACACCCTGTATACAATAGTACTATATTACAAAATATTATATTACAAAACATGAAGCTATCACAGCATCAGTGATATTGCATAGCAAGACTCGATGTCAAATAGAAAGAAATATTTACAAAATATGCTATATTACAAGATACACTAGATTACAATTTGTAGGACTGTAGACGAGGAGTGGTGAACATAAATCCGTGAAATTTTGTGCTCTCTCATTCAATGTGAAGCGATATATTGACAATACCCCGTAAAATCCTCTAGTACCGTGCTGTTCCAATTGAAATCGTAAATACTCTATAATAATATAATCTTCGGGTGACTGTAGTGACGAAACTAGCCATAGCAAAGGTTTGCGTTCATTGATACATTTAATCAGCATGACGTGAATTACAATATACCAAAATTTCAGTCAATTCGATAGGGACCGCTTTTCCCTAAAATTAGTGCGTCCTTAAGTAACATCATGTGCCAATAGCAATATATAAGAAAGCCTTAGCAAATTTATGCTTTATCTAAATAGTTTCAAAGTAATAAATTTAGTCAATTTATGTGCAGGGATATACAGGAAACTTTCGCCATCAATTTTTATGAAGTGCAATTTATTTGCAAGGTTCCGGAACTATTTTAAACAGAAACAATCTACGAGGTAACTTTCCAAACTAAAAAGTGACGTCATCATGAACTCTTAATATAAAATTTCAGAAACTGCGAGCATTTATCTACATTATTTATCCCTCATGGACCTCGTACATCAAAAATTGTCTAATCATCTATGAGACCTAGATATATTGAACTAAAGGCTGTTAAACGAAATTGAACGAACTGGAAGTATGGATTTAGTAGAAAATTATGTGACGCTGTTAAAAAGATTGTATGTAAAAGTCGGAATGGTGGAAGTTAAAGTAAACCTAAATTGAAGTTATAAATAATCATTATTAGATTCATGATGCATACAAAATGTTAATATCAATGAAAAGTAAAAATACTTGATTGATTCGATCGTTACTTATGAAAATTCATGTTAGAATAAGACTACTTTATGCTAATCACATAAGGGAGTGGAAGAATAGTAATCGTAAAAAAATATCGAGCCTTTAAATTTGAGCAAAAAAATATTTCTGTCGGTCTGTAACTTTTTTTTGCGCGCGTGTTTTCTCTGGAAAGGTTTAAGATACATACTCAAATGTTTACATTTTTTTTCTCTGACTTATTCCTCACCAGTTCCATTCCTTACAGCTTAGATCGGTTGCCATACAGTATTGTATGTTTATATTTTTATATTTGAGAAGTTGTAAATGAATTTAATATATGTCTGATACCACGGGGGCATGTTTAGGGTTAGACCGCTTGCACATGAGTCTTAACTCTTTCATAGGTAATCATAAAATGCCTTTCTGTCCTGTCGCCCTAAGCGTGTTCCTATGCCCATATAACGAAATATATAGAATCTCTATATAACTGTTATTGGTCGGGATAAGTCAACCTGAAACAGTCATAAGTACTAGTGAAGGGCTCCTAAGAATCATAGGCGTGGAGAAATTATTTTCGGTGGCGCCGACATATAAATAAAAAATGTCTTCGAGTGAAAGTGAGATTATTAGCTGTTTAAAATATCATCAAAGTTTTGTATGGGTGGAATCTAATAAAACCTATGGATCTAGGTGATTTAAGATTTCATTGTTTCCAAAAATTTATATTGAACACCGGTTGTAATTTGAAAAACCTTCCTCCGACCGAAGAAGCTACAAATGAACATTTATTGAGAGTGTAACTTCGAATACAAAAATGGCTGGGAGCTGATTAGATATATCCACGATTGTTTGGTTGGGAGGATACAATTAATGGTTTAATGCCTATTACAATGCGAAGACAATACCACAATACCATAAGGAATTCTTGAAATTCTCGCTTGTCAATGTGAAGGCTGTAAAGACCTGAGATGTCGATGCAGGAAGTTCGGACTACAATGTATAAGTTTATGTGAATATTGTGGAGGCATTAATTGCAGGAATTGGACAGAATGCACTGTAGTCGCTGAAGAAGAAAATCGTGAAGTTGAAAAAGACAATATAGATGAATCAGGCATACATTCAAGCCGTACCGATATATCAGAATCGGAACCCGTTAAGCGACTGCCAAAGTTTGCAAGATAATGTACCCGATCTTCCTGTTCAAATTCGTGATGAAGAAGAAAGTGGTGATAAAATTTTATTTGAAACTGATTCAGAGAGTGAAACAGAATTGTACACGTTACCAAGCAAGAGATATAAAATACACTAATTGCGATTTTGTAAATTTATAAGAATAAAAATGTTTAATTTTAAATAATAAAATGTTTTTATCATATTATTAATTCTCGCCTTTAAAACTTTTTCTAACAAGTATTTGTATTACAATATTTACTATTTCCTTTTTAAAATAAAACTTAAAACATTATATTTAGAAGACAATATAAATTTAATCTAAGTATTTGTAAACTTTTTTTTTTTATTTATCGTATGAAATGAATAGGTTTCGAAATGATACAGTCCAAATTTGACCTCAAAATATGCATTTGTTAATTAACAGTTGGCCAAAATGCAATAAGTATCTCGAGTTCACGTTACCAAAAATGAACTTTCTTTTTTTTTAATTAAAGGACCCAAAATTCTCTACCAGATCTTATAAAAAACTTTAATTTGTTTTTAAAAATGACCGAAAAAATGAAATGTTATATGAGTTATAAACAAATGTAAAAAAAGTAACCAAAATTACATAAAAAAAAATTCTTTTTAATTGCGTTCGAAAGCTGGCATCGAGATCTACATTTTGAAAAAAAATCATTTTGGACTTAATTACATAAAATGGCGGGCATTTCAAATTATAGATAACAAATGCAATTTTGGCTAATGGGTTCAATATTTTGACATCAACTTTTCAGGGTCTTTTTATTACATCAAAAAGTATATTTTCTGAAAGTTTGATGCAAATTGGTCTAGTTGGCGGTCTTGGGCACTAAAATGAAAAAAATACTGTTTTTTTTCTCGTTTTTTTTCAGTTTTGTAGGTTATGTACGTACTTCAGAGGTTTGAAACCAACGACATTTATTGGCAATTTTATTACAAAGAGACTGGTTTTCTGTTTGTCCCGATCCGACTTATAGGACCGGAGTTATTCACATTTTAAGCTCGAAGAACGCAGTAAAAAATGTTTAATTGTTTATAAAAAAAGTAGCACAAGGTTTTCGAGGTCCAAAACTTTGGAATATACTCCTGGTGATGCCCCAAACAGGATAAAATCATAATCTTTCTGTACCCAGACTGTGCAAATTAAAATGCTTTTTTTACCGCACTATGACTGTTTATCAGCATGATATTCTTTATTGAAGCTAGTTTCTCGATTTATTGGACTATTACGGGAAGAATCTATAATTCTGCATTAAAAATCATAATGTAATGTGTATAAAAACATTAAACTGACTTTTATAACGTAAACATTGCGTTTCATAGATGAAACATCATGCTTCCTCTGATGTAGTCATACATTATATAAACTGTTTTATACAAAGAGGGATGCACTAAGTAAATACAGTGAAAACTTTATAGAATATTAACCACAAAATAAACATCGTATACTTCACTGTCTAAATTTACGGTAACGGAAAATTTCATTAATTTTTTCCACGGGAGTTTATACGTATACGTCGATCACGTACAAGATGAAAGACTGTAACATCTTACTTTGAACGTTATATTGTTTCAATTTGTATGCATTTTCGTTCATCAACATGAAGGTTGATGTAAACATTTCGAACTGAAATAGTTTACCGCTTTGATTAAAAGCCAGGTTGGAAAATATACAGGGTGTTTCATTTTTAATGAGCAAGACTTTACCAGTTAGAGATTTAATTGAAATATTTTCCACTTTCATGCTGGTTACTATACATCATTGCTAAAGAGAACCACAAAAGAACTTCAAATTATGCCGCAGTAAAAGTCACGAAAATATGTTTTAAAATTGATTCCGAAATTACCCTGGAAGAAAGAACGTTTTTTTTTTGTTATGCGAAAAAATACAATTCATTCGCCCGACTGATACGTGTTGCTCCACTTCATATATTTCTAGGAATTACCTTTTCGTAATAAAATCACGTATGGGGACAGATTGTCTAAATCCAAATATAAAAACGAATATGTTGAACGCATATTTATGTGCTCGGAGACACCTGACCCTGCCAAACACCTGTGTCACGTAGATACTAAATCAACAGGAAGCGTATTGGGATGGATTATTATTCTACGTTCTTGAAATAGAATTGGAAACACTATCGTGACTTACCTGAGCTCGACTGGGAGATAATGGAGAAATTAACTATGTTAAAATCTGACTACTGTGTATTTGATGCACCAGACTCCTATAGTACAGGGTGATTCATCATAAATGTCCCCCTTTCTAACATGTTTTTTTCTGGACCGGTTCTAAAATTTCAAAAACATAATTAAACATTTCTTTAGCTAGTTTTTACACGTCACACAGTGGTAATTTCTCAAGTTCTAGGGAGACAAAATTCTACAAATTTGCAAATGAACAAAATATAGTCTTTAAAAAAGAGAAAAAATTCCTATAGGAAAAAATTTAGGCAGTAAAGGGGTGGGTTTTGACGGGGTTGAAAAATTTTTTTAGTTTTAAAATTCTGAAACTTTGTAAAATCGATAATATTGTACCCGTGAATGCACAAAAGATAGTACAAAAATTAATAAAATCCAAATTCAACGATCTATTTATATGAAACTTTGAATAATAAGGTTTAGGGGAACGGTGAAGAAGAATATGTAATCGATTTTTTGATGAAAAAAAACGGTAATATGAATTACTGATTTTTGACCTTGAAAATTTGTCGCAGTAGATCACGTTTTGCGTTGCAGAAATCATTTGTGCTTTTCAAGAATAGGGTTTATGTAGCACTACATTACAAAAAAAAATCAAATCAGTCAGTAAACAAAGGAGTTACAGGCTTGTTCCACATTTAAACGAGACACCCCGTATATACATTTTTTGAGGCCAGTATGAATTAAATATTTGGATATATTAAGAGAAAGTGTCGAAAATAACGAAGATAATCTCCCTCTGAACCAAATGATTAGAACCCTCTAGCAGCATGTTGGAGCCCGTTACCACAATAATGTTAATATAACACCATTGTTGAACCAGAATTCCAACGAATGGATGGGTAGACATGGACCTATAACATGGCCATCTAAAAGTCCCGATCTCATTCCGTTTGATCCTTTTTTACAAAACAAGATCTGATAATATCGATGAGTGGAAGGACAAAATTATTAAAGTAATTGATCACATCAATACGACCAGTGTTTTGGAAAATGTGTCCAGACATTTTATTAAAAGAATGAATTTGTCTGTAAAAGGTTCCCACATATAACAACTATTGTAATTTTGTTGTTGTTTTTCTTCAATACATTTCTTGTTCTGTGTTCAAAATAATTTAGTTTTTTGTGTAGCTTCAGTAAACGAAATTTGGTTTGCACCAATAATTACAACCTTTCTGGAATTCCACTCTGGGCTCGGCCCTTTATCTGCGACGCTAAGAGCCATGGCTGTTGGAGAGCTGCATTCTTGTTCTGTGTTCAAAATAATTTAGTTTTTTGTGTAGCTTCAGTAAACGAAATTTGGTTTGCATCAATAATTACAACCTTTCTGGAATTCCACTCTGGGCTCGGCCCTTTATCTGCGACGCTAAGAGCCATGGCTGTTGGAGAGCTGCAGCTGGTCGGAAGAGTAGATACAATTAAAAAAATTGAAAAATGTTTCATTGTTGTCAGCGCCTACTTAATATTTTCTAGTCAACTAGTAATTTTTAAATTATTGACGTTCTTGTAAATATTGAACAAGCTATAGAAGATGGCCATGTGAAATATTATATTTTTGAAATTCTCGAATCGATCCAGAAATAATAAAGTTAGAAGGGGGTGCATTTATCGTGGATCACCCTGTACATTTAAATGTTTGATTTCCATTTCAATATTTCACCGCAACTACCTAGGATCTAGAATTTTTTTTTGTAAGTCATTATTTTTTCATGTTATACTCTAATGCCTGTGGAATCTAATAGAAAACATTAAAACTTACGCCTACTATATGTTTATTCTATTTCTGTTTGCCGAACTTTTCACGACATAAAAACTTCCTTCATTACGATATAAAAATACCACCAACTAACTTTAACAACTGCAAGGCACTTTTTATTTACAAATAAAAATATTCTTGCAGCAATCATTTTAAACACATAAACGAAAAATCAAGCGGTTTGCCAAAAATATAATAATAGACACATCAATGTGACATAAACCAATCATTAATGAATCAGTAATCGTAAACGAATAGATTTCTTGGCAGAGTTTAAGACTGTCTAGACTGATAATTTCCGATCTTCTCACATGTGCTTCCGAGGGAATTTCGGCGAAATGTATCTAGAATCCATTAGTTTTAATTTTAATTAGGTTACGCTGTACTAAATTTCAATTTTGTTGGTATGAATGACAGTTGACCGAGATTATGTCTACAAAAAAGATATTTTAAATTCAAATTAGATTTACGTTGTTTCCAGGGTGACGACTCAAATTCGAATAAAAAAATCGGTAAAGGTATTTACACAGAACTTCCCTCTCTATCTGTGCACGCTAAAAGATTATTAATTACGAAATGACATTGAGAATAGTAATCGGTTAAAGTTAATATTACAAAGAAAACCTGATAACTTTTGGTCAAAAAAATATACAGATAGCTCATCCAACATCAAAAATTCAACAGATGCCAAATATGGAAGGCTTGCGCACATACCTTTACAAATGTCCACCATGGTTGAATTATTTCTTGGGATGACCACCCTGTACATTTTTCAATAAAATTATAATAGCGTATGCCAAATATTATTGCCATCTGTCACATTTTCAATTCCACATTCACGTAGTGGAGTGGAAGTATTAGTAGTGGTTAAAAAAAATCATTTTTTAAAAATTTTTCAAAAATGTTGGTGAAAAAATTTTCAAAAATTTTGTTTCTGAAATAGGTTTAGAATGTCATGAAACGTGAAAATTTTAAATTTGAGGGAAACAAAATTTTTCCATCTGTTCTAGTGGCAAAATTTTCTTCCTAAATGGTAAAAAAATGTTTCAAATTTTTTTTTTCCGAGATTTGTTTGGAATGTCATGAAACGTGGAAATTTTAAATTTGCGCAATACAATTTTTTTCATTTATTCTATAGTAAGTAGTGAAATAGATTAAAAAAATTTTCAAAACAATTTTTTAAATTTTTCAAATTTTTTTTAAAATTTGTGTGAATATGTTTAGAATGCCATGGAAACGTGGAAATTTTAAATTTGAACAAAGAAAAAAAAATCCCTCTATTTTAGTGGTAAATTTTCTAATATTTTTTTTAAATAGGTGTAGAACGCTATGAAACGTGAAAATTTTAAATTTGAACAAAGAAAAAAAATCCATTTATTTTAGTGCTAAAAAAAATTTCAAAAATGTTAGTGAAAAAAATTTAATATATTTTTTTTAATAGGTTTAGAATGCCATGAAACGTGGGAATTTTAAATTTGTAGAAAGAAAAATTTTTTTGCAATTTTAGTGTTAAAAATTTTTCAAAAATGTTGGTGAAAAAAATTGTCAATTTTTTTTTCTGAAATAGGTTTAGCTTGTCATGAAACGTGGAAATTTTAAATTTGAGCAAAAAAATTTTTTTCATTATTTATTCCCTTTATATTTTCCAGTGAAAGTTTAACCATTCCTTCGCTGACAGTAGTGTCAACTACCTACCAAATTTGACTGCTCTCCGTCAAGTAGTTTTTTAGTTAATGCACCAACAGACAGACAGACAGACTGACGGAATTGAAAAACCTATATTTTCGTAATCTACTTGATCTGAAACGTCAAAATCCGAAAAAATCTCGGAGAGATGCATCAGTTTTACTGACAATATTCACGCGATATTGATCTTATTCACCTTGATCTGTCGATAAGTTGACGGGAAATCTGTTTCGTAAGACAAATACACCTTCATCACTGAATTATTTCAAATTAATATGAAATAAAATACAACGGTTTTAAATCACGCAATACACATTGTGCTTCTCGCCCGAATTGGCCAATAGAAAACGCCTTGGTGCTAAATACATTTACGGAATGTTTAAATGCTATCCGTATGCTTCCAATATATATTACCAATTTGGTAATTCAGCCAAGAGAAAATGGTAGTAGAAATCATTTGGATCCGACACTTCAATATTTTTGTTGAAGTAAAAACTAAATGAATTCGTTTTAATATTTCATGGTAATTCAAACATCGAAAACTCAAATATTCGTTGTATTTCCTTGTATTATTTTAACTAATTTGTTAGTGTCTATGATCATATTCAATGAATGTATTATTTAAATGACAATACTTTTTAAATTTCAAAGTGATATTTAGAAGTAATTCAGTGATAAGCATCCATAAACCTGGGCATTCGTAACAAATATTTGGCTGATGATAAATGTGTATAAAACTCCAAAACTGCCAATTTATTTTGTTTCAATCTCGTTTATTTTATCGCATAATCGTAAAGTTTTACCCAAACAGTGATTTCGATTTTTACTTTGAACTCAAACTGAGTGGGCAGAAATTTCAGTAATTGAATAAAAATAAAGTTGATACGTTTGTTGCCAAATAAAAAAGTGATAAAGTAGGTATTTTCAATAGTTGCTAGTTATTTTCAATAGTTTGTGAATGATTAATTCCGGAGAAAAGTAATTCAGGATTAGTGAGTCTAGATGAAGTTTAGGTAGGAGCAGTAATGACGGAATTGGTGGAACTCGTTTAGTCATAACCATTGAACGAAAAACATTTTGGAAAGAAAGTTTCTCCTTTTATTGCTTGACAGTTACCTCTAATTTATATTATTGAATATTCAACGTGAACAACTTATTTTGGATTCGTAGATTTTTCAAATTTACTTATTAAAATTAGTTTATATATTAATTTATGAAACGGTAAGATTTCATATTTCATCAAAGAATGTTGCAGCGTGCGTAATTCAGAATTTTTTTTCGTTACCATTTGTCTGACTCAATCTTATAATTCTAGGAAAATGAAGATAGATTTACACGTTTTAAAAATGAATTATTATTTGTTTGCTTATAATTGTATTGAAACATTCTTTATAGGATTTTGCAAACAGCAGAAAAAATAACTATAACTAAAAGAAAAACTTTGTGTAGAAATATTAATGAAATCTTTGCATTCTTTCGATAACCTGAATTCTGGTTATGCTAGCAAATTAAAATCCTGAAATGAATTTGTCTAATTTCTTATTTGACAATTCTCATTCTAACACTAGCATCCACACAGTCCCCTACGGCCATGCAGATTAAACTAGTATCCACATAACCCCCTACGATTATGAAGATTCAGTTAAAAATGAGAACAAAGGCCTAAAATGAATTTATTTATCTACCTTGTCTTAAAAAAATTTTTTCATTCCAATGGATTACATTTTCATGAAATCTATCATTCTGTTTCCTGGAAATGCTTAGCCTTTGAAACGTTTTTCGCCCTTATTCTGGAGCTCATCAGAAAGACATAAAGCCATTCATAAAGATGTTTCATGCAAAACCAAGACAATTTCTATGAATAAGTGTGAAATGATTATATTTGACATTGACTGATAAAAACAACCTCACCTATCTATTAGCTAACTAGTATTGGAGCCTATATACTCTATGCATGGTTTTGCATGAAACATCTTTATGAATGGCTTTATGTCTTTCTGATGAGCTCCAGAATAAGGGCGAAAAACGTTTCAAAGGCTAAGCATTTCCAGGAAACAGAATGATAGATTTCATGAAAATGTAATCCATTGGAATGAAAAAATTTTTTTAAGACAAGGTAGATAAATAAATTCATTTTAGGCCTTTGTTCTCATTTTTAACTGAATCTTCATAATCGTAGGGGGTTATGTGGATACTAGTTTAATCTGCATGGCCGTAGGGGACTGTGTGGATGCTAGTGTTAGAATGAGAATTGTCAAATAAGAAATTAGACAAATTCATTTCAGGATTTTAATTTGCTAGCATAACCAGAATTCAGGTTATCGAAAGAATGCAAAGATTTCATTAATATTTCTACACAAAGTTTTTCTTTTAGTTATAGTTATTTTTTCTGCTGTTTGCAAAATTCTATAAAGAATGTTTCAATAGATTTACACGTTTTCAATACATAATAAGTGTACCTAAATATTTTATTATAAAAGAAATGGGGGAGGCATCTTAGACAAATAAAGGCATATACCTTGGAATAATTCCTCGATCCATATTTTTTTATGAAACCTTTTGCATTTACTTGTAAATAGTGTCAATGAAAAAGGTCTTCTCTTAAAGATGGGTGCTAATTGTTCATTTGTTTAATAACAACAAATAAGTGAAAAATTAGTTGTAAAATTGTATATCTCAAGTATAAATCGATAAAGAACTTCGAAAATAGGTTCCTTGGGGTTTTTGGGCATGCTGATTAAGAATCTGATATTAATTTTTTGAAAAACAATATGGCTGAATCAAAATGACGGATAAAAATGTTAAATATTCCAAAATGAACTGAAAAAAAAGGATTTTTTTGGGATATCCTTCTATCCCACGTGATGAAGCCCGTTTCTTCGTTGTGTGATCGGTTAATACTGATCACGTGGTTTTTTAGAGCGGGTTAATTCAAAAAGAAAATTTCGAAAAATGAAAAATGAAAAAAAAGAAATTTTAATTTGTAGGTTTTACAATATCTGTTATAATAAAACCGTTAATTTATTTTTGTTTATAAATTATGAATCCCCCTAGTATATACAGTGACCCATTTAAAAGCGGGGCACTTTTATAACTTTTTTCTTTTTGTCCGATTTGAACCAAATATTACCAAAATATAGAGCAAATTAGGAGGAGGAGGAGAAATTTACGGTGGCTTTTCTAACATAAAATATAATATACTACTATTGTTTTATAATTATATTTCTAGTATTTTTAGGGAAAAAATATTTACCTTGTAATATCGTTGATGTATCTATTTAAGAAGTATAAAATTATTGGGTAAACTTTGAGTTTAATAAATTTACAATGTATTTTTATGAAATAAAAATGAAAAAATTTAACCATGAATATAACTGTTCACATATTCAAGAAATTGCGCCACTCGCCTAGTGGCTCGTGGGCTCAAACATCATCTTCGTGAATAATGGCTATCATAATCGCTTATATAATAATATACTAAATTATTTAACCGACTATTGTTCAAAACTGGATATGTTAAGCGCAACTTGTTATTATGCAGCTACTTGCCGAAAGAAAATGTACTGTTTTGAGCTGAATTATAAGGCTTGCCCACCCTAGATACAAGATAACAGATGGGTTTCTCCCTTCCCAGAATATACATCAAAAGTATACATCCTACATACACAGGTCAGGTCAGCTTCCATTGAATTGCCCTGTGCTAGTTGTAGCCATACTGAAAACATGTATATTTTAACTATTTACCGCTCATTTTGTTTCCCAGTTGTTTTTACATAAAAAATAAAATATTATAAAGCTTATACTTCAAGGTTTATATGTCAGCTACCATCTCCATGTGCTCAGAGTGTTAATTTTTTTTTGTAACGGCAATTTATCTATAATGCAATTTTCAGACTTTTAGAGTATACATTTTTTTTTATTTTTCATTAAAAAAACTTACGAAAAATTCTAATTATCATAAAACAAATTTTTGTATCTTAAAGTACACATCATGAACTTTAAGTTAACCCCCTATAGAATGCCGATATCGTTATTCAATACTTTATTATTTACAATCAAAATTAGAAGTCAAAGTGGAAAAATGCATTTTCCGTAAATCGACCAACTTTGACGGTCCGATTTTCGTAAAATAGATTTTCTAATTTTTTTGACGAAAGACGTATTTCGTAATCCCTTTAAATGCAATATCCTGCTGTTTGTTTATTTCTTTTGCTTATTTTATTCGAGTAACGTTAAATATTATGAAATAATCGAAAATTCGTGCCATACTTAACTTCAAGCTTTACATAAGATATGTTTGAAATATGAAAAAAATATTTAAATATACGTAATAGTTCAAAAAATTGATCCTTTTCAATATACATTTGGTTTTATGTCGTTTTCTTTAGGCAATTAAAAGTTACAGCTATTTTAGTGCAGCGTATTAGGCGGCTGACGCAGCGCGAATCGGAACGTTACTTAACAAATTACTGGTCGCTCAATTTATATTGAAAAAACAAGTATTGTATATGTTTCTTTTGTCAAATTTTCCGTTCCTTCGAATGGCGCTATTCATTTTTTGATGAAAATAAAATTTAAAAAGTTATCAGCAAAAAACTGCATTTTTGCATACAAATTGTTGAATCAAAAATTTAGCACCCACTTTCTCTCGGAGACATTTTCATATGATAATCTACACACTTTCACGAACACGTTCCAAAAGGAATTATCGATCGAGAAATTTTCCCGAAGTACAAATCTAACATGACTCCCCTAAAACTAGTTGAATGCGAACAAAAATCGAACAGCGAGCAGCCTCGACAAATCCTACTGTTTGTGGCGCTGCGCGCGTCTCATGCGTGTTATTTTTTTGCTTGCCTGTAAAAAAACTGCCGTCAGTTATTGTTTCTCTTTGCGTTGAAGTCTTTCATTTTCGGATTTCCCTATTTTATTTCGATTATTAATTAAATCTGTTTAAAAATTAAGTATAGGGTATTATGTATATGCAGCAAGTTAGTGCCTGACTATTGCCAAGTTTGAATTGTTGACATTTTTTAAATGTGACATTGAGTTTGCTAGTGCATTATGTCGTGACAATGTTCATAGACTTCGGTGTAAATTAATTTTTATTCTGGCTGGCAAGTCCGCTATTTCTGACGAGAAGTAAATACAGACCAAAAAATCGGTTTCAGCGCATAAAAATGCTTAATGCATGATAGGTTTAGTCCTTAGAGCCGAATTTTATTTTTTTTATGTAGACCTATGATATGCTTGCGTCTTATCCTAAAGCAATTTTGATTAGATAGTAATAATTATGAGATATTATATCGATTAATAACATTATTATATTTAGCTTTTTAATTTAATTCAAATAGTAACATGAAAGTATGAAAAAGTATACATGAATGGTTTTTTGCCTAAAAGCCATAAATACCAGTATTTACTAAACAGTTGTTAACACCTTTATCTTATCTTAAATTGAGTTGACTACTTTCGATTTGTCGGTGTTGATAAAGCATTCCTAATGGAATTACAGGAGTAAAAACAGCAGGTAGACGACACAGAGAGATTTCAAGAATAGAGAGAGCAATACTAAATATATGATAAAATATGTGATGATGATAAAATATATTTTATCATATAAAACACTCCATTCATGTTATGGTATAGTTTTATTCATACTAATTGCCAATTTGACTCTATGTACATAATTAAAATGGGTATTAACATTCAAATTCATTTACCAAAACGAGCCAACCTAAATGCCTGGTTTGTCGACATAATTTATGGTGCTCCGTTTATTCTCGTTGCCCATGGTCATCTAGAATAGCAAATCAAACAATTCTGTTGCTGAATTTCAATCTAGCATGTGGTAATAAATTCCGCAAAATTAATGTGGTTATCGGTATCGCTTATCGTATTAATAATACCAAATCGGGTTGTAAATCCTATACAGGAAGGTAAACTTTGGTTATTTTGCGATATATTCCATTTTATTTATAAACCTGTATAAAGGTGCAGCTTTATACCTTGACAAGCTAGGATCAACAACAATTTCTGTTATACATAATGTAGAAGTAATTGGTTTCTTCCCAAATGCAGGGCTAATATACCTGGTACCATGAGTACTGTGCATGCCCTCCTAGCCACAAGCTGCAAAATTTTAAAATTTTATTTGACGATGAAGGAAGAAATGCCTATGAGTGTCGTCCCACTATAACCAAACCAGTTGCTGTACAATTCATAGAGATTTCATATAAATATGAAACAAATATATGTAACCAGAGCCCCACAGTGGAAACTGAAGCAACTGAAAACTAAATTTTCACTGCCAAGGAATACTCATACATCTACATCGGGCCTATCTTTACGTCTATACTCACAGTATGCCTGCACATTGGGCGACGCAATATTTGGACATCTTAATATCGTTATACGTAGACCGTTCTCAGAGATATGTATGTACACTTAAAAGGATATAGTTCAAACTTCCCTGTTTTCCCTTGTCAGGCCTACTGACTCGTCACGGTGATCTAACTTTTACTGACTGGACTTTCACTAGTGACAAAATAAATAAAACGCGGGGTTTTAACCACACTTAAAACTATATTGACAAACAAAATACGAGAATAATCGGTGAAACGTTTAACCAAAAAATTAGAACTTAGAATTTAAACAAAAATAATAAAAATGGAACCTAAAATTAAAACAACCAAAAAATATATATTCAAAGTGGACCGTGGCTCAGTATTTGAGCAGAAATATAACCGGTTCTTGAGAAATTTCTTTATCATAAAGCACACAAACTGATTGAACCTAAATGGTAACAAAGAGACTAATACAACTACCGAACATGAACTTAATAATAATTTAAGAAAAACTGGTTACTAAAACGTCAGTTGCCAATGACAATTCGAATGAGGAACAGTTTAATTTGAACTCTAATGAAAATGAACTAACTTTTAATACAAAATCTCAAAATACGGTGACACTAAAAATTTCTACGTTGAAAGTAATCAATGCTACACCACTTGGAGCTAAACGAAAAGTGTTAATTTTCTGGGAATTGTCCTAGTTAATTTTGAGTTGGTAGGCGTTATCCACCCAAACGAAACCTAAACCAATTAATACCAATCCGCCCCTAGCTAGTACTTAGTTTTGATCCGACCACTAGCGCCGTCTACGGTACCAATGGGACACAATAACTTCCCATAAATATCAAACAAGACCTGGCAATTGGCGTTCTCTATAGTAACTATGCACAAAATGGCTTACCCTTGGTATAAAACATTCTTTTTGCAGTAACTGAAACTATTCTATATCTAAGCTAGCGAATTATTCCTGCGAGATGAGAAACCCTTTTATTTTTAGATTTCTTCTTATCATATGCATAAAATAAAGGGAAAATTCTCGCCAGTTTCGTGTCTAATTTATTATAAATGGGGATCTTAGAACTAACCACAGTATTTATGGGTCGACCCGCTCCCTACCTAACTATGTTATTTTATGTTGTTCGCGTTTTCGCGTAATTCTGTAATTAATCTCGCGTCTATGGCGTTCCTCAGAAAAGCAATTTGCCATTTACTGTACCAATTTTTTCAACCTATCGGCGTTATGAGTTTATGGGAGGCCTTTAAACGGTTATAAAATATTTCAGATTTAGAAAATATACTGCAGAATACTTTATAGTCATTGTCGAAAAGTTTTTATATTTGACATTAAACGGTTGTTAAAATTAGAAATTTATACAATCTTGTTTTTGAAATCCTCTAATATTATTACATTGCCGACGTTTTTCTTGCCCGACCAGTACGGTTGTTATGCGATAAAATTATACGAGTCTATTCTATGATCTTTTAGGCCTTTGGACTGGCATTAAAATTTTCTGCAAAATATCGTTATTTTATGAAAAATTATTTTAATTTCTTTAACTTCTATCTTACATTTGTTACAGTACGTCACAAGGGCGTCTTGGGAATCCTTTAATATTTCGAATTTTAATAAATTTTATTTATTAAACGTTATATGATGTTTAAAATGAATGCTTAGTGAATTCCAAGCGATACTAATTAACTTTGTCCTTAAAAAGAAACGAGAAAGTATTCTTATATGCATGCACCTGGCTTAGGTTATACGACCCTATCGATTTTTGTACTTCCGGGAAAGCTTCGTACGTACACACTGTAATTGCCGACCCCGCATTAAGCCATAGAATGCCAATAACTCCATCCGAATTGAATAAAAGCCCATATCTGTGACCCGCCCGCCTAGACAACCCAATAAAAAGTCTAATTCACCCTGTATTGTGGTTGCTCGACGATCGAGACATCTGCCGGGCAAATAGCTGAGGTTGCGCGCTGGTTGCCAACGTGAATAATAGTTCGATGTGTGCTAGTGCTAAGCGCGCCGCGTCACAACAGCCGGTATGAGCTACGACGCTGAAGGCGACGCTCGACGTCCCGGGCGTCCTGCTTTAATTTTACGTGTTTGGATGACTGTCAGTGTCGATGGACCATATGTTTTTACTTCAACAGGTTTAAGTTTTGCATAATTATATTTACTTAGTGATGAAAGACGGTAGTGAATTTTGTTGAACGGTAAACATTAAATTTTGAAGGAATTTCCTGTCACTTTGTTTCGTAGTCACGCGAATTGAAAGTAAATATTTATGTTGGTGAAGAAAAGGTCGTCGATTGAGGATAATTTTACAGCTCTATTCCTTCGAGAATGTTTCGGTGATTAGGCGTTAACTTCTTCAGGACTACAAATTAAAACCTAATTAGAACTATTATTAACTTCACAAATCTTTAACTGAAATTATACCTTTCCATAAAATAAGCTATATAACTATTTTAAATTTACGCTCAGAAATAGTAAGAGACACCTACAATTTATTTATGTATTTTATTTATGTATTTATTTATTTGTTTATTTATTTATTTACAACTGTCAAACAGTCAAGGACCAATTAGGAAAATTAGACTCTCAATATTGAAACATATTCTTTATAGGATTTTGCAAACAGCAGAAAAATAACTATCTAAAGAAAATCCTATAAAGAATATGTTTCAATACAGTTATAAGCAAACAAATAATAATTCATTTTTAAATAGACTCTCAATAGTTTACATCAATATGGGGTACATACATTTATGATAAAAAACAAGAACATTATGACAAGCAAAAGTCCAAATGACAAACTATGTACATATATCATTATGTATGCTTGTAGACGTATACAGATATACATACCTATATACGTGCATACACAAAAATATTTCGTAAATACAAATATATGTTAATGTATATAGTATTTATAACGTAATCATTAAAAGACTTGCTAGCTAAGTATAGTGTTTATTTTAGACACAGAGGCATTAAATACATGAATATTTTGTTGCCCTGACAATTTTCATTACAGAAAACTAGTTTTACCAATATAAACATAGCTATTGAAAAAAAAATTTAGCAATGACTCTTACTTATTCTGATTCAACATACATAAAATTATATACCTTTTTTATATTATGGAAAGCTGTAATTTAAGGTTGTAAAATTTGCAATATAAAAATAGCTCTAATTTGGATTTAATTTGTGGCCCTGATGAAGTGTACGCCTAGTAAACGAAACGTTGACGAAATAGTAAAATCCTTTTATTGTCCTGAATCGATCATTCCTTCCCTAAATTATACCAGTCAAGGAAATAATTTCTAATAGACTGTAAATATTCATGCACTCTAGTGCTAGATATTTGCAAAACAACATGTTATTGATAAATATTCAGTTTTGAATAATTGACACAAATACGATTTTGTTTCAGTTAGTGATTTATTTTGTTTCACGGTGGGTTTTTAAAACAAATGTTTTTCTAAAGTTCTTTCTTGGAAATACTTCACTTGGGGTGCCATTTTCACGAGACATGCGATGGGGAAAAATTTATTATTTATAATTTTGTTTTAGTACGTATATTTAAAAAAAACTATAAGACTACCTATGTAGAACCATAGTAAGACTATTGCTATGACTTTTCACTTAATAATTTTTCATTGGTTTGCAAAATAGATTTAAATCGAAAGGTTGTGCCAGTCTTCCTATTTTGTAGTTTTAAATCTAACTATTTTGGACACGACTGGAATTACTGAGTGAAAATTCATAGTTATGGTTCTACTTAGGTAGTCTTACAGTTTTTTTAAAAAATATATGAGAAAAAAAGTTACGGCCAAAAATAATAAATATTTCCCCATCGGACGTCTCTGTCTTGAAAATAACAACCTTAAGAAATAATAAATTGAATTACTCTCTCTCTCTCTCTCTCTCTCTCTCTCTCTCTCTCGCTGGCGCTACAGCCCTTGGTGAGCCTTGGTCTTCTCAATTACATCTCTCCAAGCGTTTCTGTCTTACACGCGCCTTCTCCATGCCCTGATACCTATTTTCCGCAGATCTTCTGCTTTACCTAAAAGTTATATGTTTTGGGTCTTCCTCTTCTCCTTGCACCCTCGGACCGGCTGAACATTGTTTTTTTAATCGGGTCCTCCTCCTCTCTTCTCATGACATGCCCAATCCATGTCAGACGACTAATTTTAACAGATTGGGTTATGGTTCGTTCTTTGTATATTCAGTAAAGTTCAAAGTTGTATCTGTTTTGCCACAACCCACTTTCACATACCGCTCCTTAAATTTTTCTCAGAACTTTCCTTTCAAAGCATTCCAGCCATTTTGCTTCATTTTGCGTCTTGGGTCAGGTTTCAGACCCGTACATTAAAACTGGCTCTGTGAGGGTTTTATAAATCCCACACAAACACACTTCACTTATGGTGCTATTTCGAAGAGAGACATGCGATAGGGAAAAATTTATTATTTTTGGCCATAATTTTGTTTCTTAGTACGTATATTTTAAAGAACTATAAGATTACCTGAATAGAACCACAGCAAGACTATTGCTATGAATTTTCACTCAATAACTTTTCAGTGGTTTGCAAAATAGCGTTAATTGTGCCAATCTTCCTATTTTGGTTTTAAATCTAACTATTTTGGACGCGAGTGTTTTTTTTTTTTTTTTAATGGCATTAGGTCATTGACCATGCAGTCAGTTACCTAAGTTTTAAAATTAAGAATGTCTTAACCTAAATCTAACAAAATTAATAAAAGGTAAAACCTGTTTATATTTAAAACAAGAGCCTAAACCCAGAAACATCGACAGGGGGAGGCAATTAAAAGAAAACGTCGAGGGAAAACGGGGACACACGCTTCTCATCCTGGAGTCGATCAGGACATTTTTATAGTTTAGACAATACAAGGTAGACCACGGTGACTGAGGTAAAAAAACACGCGGAAAAACACAGGGATTACGAGATTAACCTATAGCTTAATATTAGTTTCTTTAATAAAAATCATAATATTTTTATATATTTCCCTTGTTCCAATTGTAAGCAAGCTTAGCAAATTGAAAGGCGCGAGAGTATTGCACTCTTCAGTAATACCTTGTATTAGCCTGTCAGAGGCTGCTCTATATTTTGAACAGCCGAAAAAGATATGATCAAGGTCGCCTAGGGCGTCACACTCTTCACATTTATTTGCGAGTGATATTATTGAGTGAACATTCATAGTAATAGTAATAATGGTTATGGCCCCACTTAGGTAGTCTTATAGTTTATATTTAATATACATACTAAGAAAAAAAGTTATGGCCAAAAATAATAATTTTTTCCGTATCGGATGTCTCTCTCTTGGAAATAACAATCTTAAGCAATAATAAATTGCATTACTCTCTTTCTCCTTGGCGCTACAGCCCTTGGTCAACCTTGGCCTTTTCAACTACATTTCTCTAGGCGTTTCTGTCTAACGTAGGCCTACTCCACGCCCTAATTCCTATTTTCTGCTGATCTTCTTTAGCGTTATCTAAAAGTCGTGATTTGGGTCTTCCTCTTCTCCTTATTCCCTCTGATCGGCTCAACATTGTTTTTTTAATCGGGTCCTTCTCTGTTCTCATGACATGCCCAATCCATTTCAGACGACTATGCTTCTTTTTGCGTCATGGGCCAAGCTTCAGACCCGTACATTAAAACTGGCTTTATGAGGGTTTTATAAATTAGTATCTTCGTTTTTTTTGAGATGTTTTGAGGGACAAGCTGAGGGAGGAATCCATAGTAGCATCTGTTCGCTAGCAGTATCCTTCTTTTGACTTCTGTCTTGGTATCGTTATTATTAGTTATCATTGACCCAAGATACAAATTCATCAACATTTTCAACCTTGTACCGGCCGATATCAATAGGTCTGGTTCTTGCGTTTCTTGCTGCACTTATTTAATTTTACAATGATTCATCAGCAGCCCAAAATTCACCAGCAGAGCTAGAAAGGCCTCTCTTAGATTTAGACCTATTACGTCGATGATTATAATGATATAAGAAAATTGCATTACACTAAATATAAATTATTACTTATTTGCTAAATTTCGATCATTTGCATTTGTTGAAAATAAAAATTAATCGAAGATAAAACCAAAAATGCACACCCTCAAGTGGTTTCAACTAATAAGTGCTATGCGTATGACACTGGATCATTGGTCAAATCATTATTTTATTATTGTTATTTTATGTTTATAGTAATTTCTTTGGTACAAACAATTTATCAATGGAGTAGTAAACTTCAACCGGCACGGTAACTCAGCCGGTGTATATGGTTCACATGACAATACAATTTGAAATTTTTTATAGAAGAATCCAAAGTGGCGTTTCAAAGATGGCGGACAGTCTGTTGTCATCCGGCTCTACTAAAAATTGGTGTGGGGATTTCTGAGGTCGCAGATTACAGATATGTCAAGGGTCAAAAATTCAAAATGGCGGCGTGAAAATGGTGGCTAAGATTTGTAGTTTATGGTCTGATTCGTATGAAAATCGGAATCTAGGGATATTCGATGTTATAAATATTTAGTCGAAATTCAAGAATTCAAAAAGCCGGCTTCACGATGGGTTACTATCGGGTGCCTCACGTTCTTACATTTGTTGACATAATTATTGTTATTATTAACATTATTTTCTTCTTTTTAGTGTATTTTATTTACAGTTTCACTTTGATTGTAAAAACGTGTTTTCTAATGTTTAAAAATTATTTTCATATTGATTACGTACGCGCAAACTTGAAGTTAGTTACGTTTTCGGGAAGAGCTTATTACATTATCTACTTTTCCACGACACTGGACGAAGCGAGATAAATCAATACGTGGATATGAGTTTCAAACAAATATTATTTGTCCCAATAAATTCATCACACCCAATCATTTCGAGATTAAGACAAATATTTAGCCTCGTTTCAACATGACTTGAGCCCCTTCGTCTCCTGTGTATACAGTTCTTATAGAGATGAATGCTTTAAAATAATCCTAAAACTAATAATAACATTTATAATATTCAGTTATTTGTAGTAAAAAGTACATCAAAAATATATTATTAGTTTTATCACTGAATAATGTAGGTGATACGTTCGGATACGATTAAAGTACTCCAATGGAAATGACACATTATCTATTCATTTATTATTGACGCCATAGGAAAGAGAAATATTCGATAATTTCCCCATGGAAATATTCGAATACTACATGTTACATTCTGTATTAGCAATTTTATCAACAAAAATTTATATAAAAATGCACCTAATTAAAAAATGTATTATATAATATTAACATTTGTACAGTTCTATTCATAAAAAAAGCGTTCAAGTATTAGAATGAGAGGCGAGCTTTATCATTTTTGTGTAAAGCCGGCTTGTCACATGTCATAAGTTGTCAGAAATCAAATCATTGGCGTCGGGCATCAGTGAAATAATTAAGAAAAATTGAATTGTATATTGAATTATATTTATATGTAACAGTTTTATGAAAATCCCAACAAAACAAAAAACAACAACAAGAATATTTAAAATAAAATCTAATATTTGGTCATATAACCATCTTTTTCTATTACTTGAGCCAATCTTTTCGGCATTGACTGAATTATATCACATATAATGTTTGGATCAAGCTCCTCCCAGCACTCGTGGGTTATTTCCCACAATTCGTTTGAATTTTGTGGTCTAAAATTTCTTTTATATATTTTTTTTTACAATTAAACCCCAAACATTTTCTATCGGATTAATATAGGGACTATAACTGGGAGATGGCAGCACTTCCACATTATGAGATTGAAACCACTTCGTTACAGCATTGACGGTGTGGACTGGACAATTATCCTGTGATAAATGAAATTATGATTGGGATACATTTGTTCAGTAGATGAGAGCATTACGTTTTCTAAAATGTTTATATAGTTCAGAGCATTAAACCTTCCCTCAAATCGCCAACAAACAACAGGCCTATAGACATTTATCAAGCCCCATGCATTTACAGAGAAACGTCCAGATCTAAAAGCAACGGAGCTAGTGTATCGTTCTTCAAGCCTTGTATTGTCTGGATGATAAACACGAATTCGGCGGTTGTAAGTCGACTGGAATGTCTTTTCATCAGTAAAAACGACCATGTCCCAAGATTGAGGGTTGCGGTATACATACTTAATTGCAAAAATTACCCTTGGCCGCCGCCGTTTTACAGTGAGTAACATTTTTTTCGCAGCTGGATGATTTTTTAACTCAGATTCCTTGACCCTTCTGCTGGAGCTAGGTTGAGATCCAGGAAATTCAGTATCAGTCATTGCATCCCTCGCTGTCGCGAATGGATTCTCTCTTAAGTATCCCAAAAAAGCAGCATCTTGTTCAGGGTTGGAAATTTCGGGACGATCTGAATGAACTTTTCTCTTTAAGGAATCTTCTTGCTCCCAGCGTTAATTTTTAATATAGTTTTCTTGTTTCTGTTATACAACTGTGCCACAGCGCGAATTGTCCATCCATCTTCGATTCTGGTCACTATTTGAGCTTTTTTAATTTCAGATAAATAACGAGGCATTTTTATTTATCTACTATGAAAGTCAATGTCAAAGCTTTGCATTTTTTACAACCTATGTCATGTGATAACCTCCAATAACAGTCATTTACATCAGCCGGTTTTACACAAATATGATAAAGCTCGCCTCTCATTCTAATACTTGTACGCTTTTTTAATGAATACAACTGTACAATTACTTCCACATCCACGTAGTGGTGAAATTATGGAGGCTTGACTGGCATTCGTCAACGCCCTTTTATTATTAAAATTCTATGACCAATTGTTTCCACATACTAGAGTGCAAATATAGTCGAAATTTTTTCCTTATTAAGAGACTAGGATGGAAAATCTGGATGTGGAAGTAGTGATTCCTTAGGCGGTGGTTTCTTAAAAAGTTATTAGTATTTACTTAGTAATAACAAAGAGACATGTGGCAATTTTTTTAACGCCCTATTTATATTGACGTCCTGGGAGAGTTTAGCTATAGTTATTTCACCACTCAATCATTCATTACACGCGCACATAAACATCATAAAAACCATTTCCTGCGACATTTTCATCTGTCGCAACTGAGACTCGAACTAAGGAAAGATAACCGCGACTAGACATATTGTGCCACTCAGTCTAGCCCTCTGCTCTCAATAAATATAAAATAATGTAAACAATTTTAATTTTTTCGGAAGATTTTCTTGTTTCTCCCGATTTTTAGAAAAAACGATTGCATTACTATGATTACTATGAACATGCAAATACACATTTTGCCGTGAAACAATGCACTGTTTTTTTCAGTTCAATCAAATCATCAAATTTGACAGGGGTGAGACTAAAGAAATCATCGTTTATTCAAACAACACTTTTCCATTTATTAGTATATATTCAACCTCGCTGCTAAACTAACCTTCAACCTTATAAAACACATATTTATGCCACAAACGAACAAAAATGTTATTATTGGAAAGTAACCATCGAATTCCCTCTGAAATTAAAAATCGAAGATCCCGCAGCAGTGGAATATAATGCAATAAAAGTTAGTGAATCGGGGAAAGAAATAAGCTGCAATAAAAGTTTGTAACACTCTAATACATCTGCTATACACGAGCGATTATATTTTTCTCCTAGACACAATGGTGCATCCTTCTAAATCAATATTAAGGTAGTTATTGACCTCTTGATAAAATATGGGGCGTAGTCTTTCAGATTTCACGATAAAAATAGTTTACATGAAAGAAAAACATGCATAAGTATGTTTGTATATTTTATACATGTTCAAAAGTGAATTATTTTTTGTTTGCTTGTAATTCTAATGAAACATACTATTTATAGGATTTTGCAAATAGCAGAAAAAATATCTCTGAGAACTAAAAAGAAAAACTGTCTGTAAAATTATTGATTTCCGATTTTCGATAACCTGAATTCTGGTTATACTAGCAATTAAAATCCTAAAATGAATTTTTATATTTCTTATTTGACAATTCTCATTGTAACACTAATATCCATATAGAGTTCTCTAACTCTATGCAGAGTAAACTGGTATCTACATAACCCCTTACGATCATGAAGATTCAGTTAAAAATGAGAACATATTCACATACCTCGTCTTTGGAAATTTTTCATTCTAACGGATAACATTTTCATGAAATCTATCATTCTATTTCTTGATACGTTTTTCGCCCTTATTCTGGAGTTCATCAGAAAGACACAAAGCCACTCACAAGATGTTTCATGCAAAAACAAAGTCATTTTCCAAGTTCCTTGACATTAAATTCAGTTTAGGCCTTTGTTCTCATTTTTAACTGAATCTTCATGATCGTAAGGGGTTATGTAGATACTAGTTTACTCTGCACAGCCGTAGGGGACTATGTAGACACTAGTGTTACAATGAGGATTGTCAAATAAGAAATATACAAATTCATTATAGGATTTTAGTTGCTAACATAACTAGAATTCAGGAAAGGATGTAAAGATTGAAAATCAGTAATTTTACAGATAGTTTTTTCTTTTAGTTCTCAGAGGTATTTTTTCTGCAGATTGCAAAATCCTATAAAGAATATTTTTCATTACATTTTATACACTTATTATAATTGGACCTTCCTATTTATATATTTTGTTAATGTGATGATAACACGGTCAAAGTTTGAGCCTAATTTACTGTTCCTTTTATGAGATAGGGCGAGTTCAGTAAAAAAAAATGTTTTCCTATATTAATTTTAATTAGAATTTTATTGTTAATTATTCCATAGACAAAGAGAAGTTTTGATGCAGCAATCCTGCAAAAATATCTAAATAATACACACCGAGAGAATTCCTTTAGATTATTTTCACTGTAGCAAATATGCCTTTGATTTCTTTGTATCGATGTATTATTTCGTAGTTTAATGCTTTTGGACAGGCCTTTGATATCGTTGGTTTGTGTTTCCTTGCAACAAAGAATTATCTTTTGCTTATATTTCTGATGTGCTTATAGTTTATGTTCTTTTTAAAATACACTGCGAGCTATAAAAATGGTTATAAATAGCATGTTAATAGGATCTAATTAAAGATTCACGGTAAAAAATATCTTTAATCAATACAACCATTTCTAACGCGTTTCTGAATAAAGAAGTATACTTGATTGATTGATTGACTGGTTGACTGATTTGTCAGCGTAAGGTAAGCATTGTTGTCAGTAGCGAGACCCACATGACGCATGGGGTAGGAATATAGGATTCGAAGTGTAGGTGTTTGTGAGAGGCTTCTTTAAGTTTCCATCTATGATCATCTCCTTATTTATTCTTCTTCTACTTTTTCCGTTTCTTCTGTTTCTGAATTCAGCATTTTGCACCTCATCCGGCCCGCCTGCGTCCATGTATGGTTTCATGTTTCCCAGAAATCTGTGTCTTCGTTTCAACGTCCTGCACCAGTGCGTCCCCTTCGTTTGTCTGCCAAGACATACATTAGTATAAGCGGTACGCATAAAAATCTGACGAATAATGCAGAAAGCAAGTCCTTTGGCATGTATGCTTTGTATATTTATAGAAGTAATTTGACCCGCAGCACTTTGACCCCTGACCTCATAGACAAAAATGGCAGCCATTTTCAAAAATTCGGGTAAAATATTTAAAAACAAAAGAAGAATATATCCAAAGATTGTTATCAAACTGTAGGTGAACGCTTTAAGGTTAGCAAATGCAACAAAAATAGTCATAGTGCAAGAATAATAGAATTTGTTCAAAAACTCGGCGGCTATTTTAAACTTTAACATTTTTTTTTAAATAATGCATTATGTTATGTGAGGTACCGTTTAAGTATAATTTTAGGTCGCTGATTCCAATGGTGATGTCAAAAAAATAAAATTCTAAAGGAATTATAGCAAAAATACAATTCTGAAGTTAGAAAGATGGCTTTTATTAACAAAATGCAAAATAAAATCATAACAGTTTCCTGGTCATCGCTACTGGAATCATATGGCTTGTAATTAAAAAAAAAGAAATTAACAAGAAAGTTTTTTAATAAATGTAGAATATACCTTTTGCTGCTACATTTTCCTTTGCATTTCTTGCACTTAAGGGTGCAGGGGAAATCATTTTTTCTGCATAGGCAACGCATGGTATTACAATCGCTTGAAAAACCGCATTTTTTTAGCTCTCTACAACCTTGCCAGATTCCTGGCAATTTGGACCAGATGGGCTTCCATCCATTTTCAATAATTTTCCATCCCCATTTACTTGACTCTGGTGGACTTTCCAAAACATCAGATCTGTCCTAGATTTGACCTGCTTGATATGCTGCTCTAAGGGCCAGTTTTACAATACCAGGTTCAGCGTAGGTTCAACTGAGCCACAGCTCAAGCTGAACCGGAGCTCAGGTATATTCCCGTTCTGTAAAGCGTAATTCATCAGGGTTCAGTAGTGCTAGGTTCTGTTACTTTCAAATTTCAATTGGTAGTGTCGGCGTTTGCACACTGTGGATTTTGATGTGACATTAGCACAAACTAGTGGGTAGTTTGTGGACATTAGACATTCGGCATTCATGATAGTTACCTGTGATTCATATTCAAGAGTTTTACAATATAATCGTGAACCTTAGTTTTTGTTTTGAGAGAATATGGATGATAGAAAAAGATCTGCAAACTTTTCTGCCATAGAGGAGTCTATATTAATCTCCTCGGTAAGAAAATATAGAAATATCGTCGAATTCAAGCTTTCTGATTCCCAAGCAAATTTCCAGAAAGGAGAGACGCGAAAGATAGAAAGTGAATTTAATAGTATTTCTGGAGAGAATTCCCGTAATGATAAAGTTCTAAAAAAAACGATAATATTAAAAAGAGAACGAAAAAGATGATCCCTGATGAAAAATTGTATGTGCGGGGTACTGGTGGTTGTCTTTATCGAGAAACCAAAGTTACGATACTGGATGAGGAAGTCAAAGAACTTCTTGGCTCGAGCAAAATTGATGGAGACATTTCACAGTTTGATGGAGATACAAATAAGTTGATAAAAATATACTTTGAACATATCTGTTTAAAAATTGTTAGTCTACAATAATAAGTTTCTTTTGCAAATCATTTTCAACATTTTATTCCAGCAATAATGGAGCAATCCGATGGACAGAATCAAGCTCTTAAGTCTGTTTCAAGCCAAGAAGATTTGAACGAAATAATTATTGAAGAAGCTGTATCTCTGGACGTTTTAAAAGACCACAGTAAGTTGTTCGCACTACTTATATAAGTCCATATTCGAGTTATTTCCTTTTCAGTATATGCCTGCACTTTAAGCCCATCGCAGCTCCATACTGAAATTCTACTCGAAAACAGGAAAGAAATTCAGCCACAGATATAAATTAGCAAAAGTAAATAATAGGTACCTACGTCACAGATTTTCTTTTTTTTTACTTTTGTAGTGTCTCAAAGTCAAAATCAATCACGAAATTGGTGAAAGTACAGTCCGGCCATGATAAGGGCAAGTAAGTCTAAAGCCCTTAAGTAGAATACTCGATGCAAGTCTGAAGCTGCATTTAGCAGAGTTTCCCAGTGGGCAGATGCAAAATCTGCTGTAGAAGCAGCAAAGGCACGTTTTATGGAAGAACAATGCCAAAAACTCAAATTTATGAGAGAAAAGCATGAATTGGAGATGATGAATATGAAGAGGAAAGCAGATGTGGAAATAGAGCTTATGAGACAATATCAATAATCAAGGCGACGTTACTTAACAAAAAGTTATAAATTATCTACAAATTCACCTCTTATAATTACCTTTATTTTATATTTTTTTATTATATCAATTATTTATTTGTATTTACACATTTTATACGATATTAAGTAAAAGCTAAGTTTTCTTAAAATACAAAATTAATTTTTAAAATATTTCTTTATTTTTTACACTCACGAACAAACATACTCGTCACCATATGATGTACAATGGGTGTTAGGAGCGTTTATAACCTAAAAGACTGTTACATAATATTTTTCAGAGAAGTCCATTAAAATAGTTTATTAACTGTAATGTGACTGTATCATTGCCAATCACCCTGTTATCCCCATATTCTCCACCACCACTTCATTGACAATGTTAATAGCTTCTTGCTGTTGGTCATCAAGTGGTGGTATTTCCTCATGCCGCAAACATGCTATATTGTGCAGTATGGCAGTTGCTGCAACAATGGCTTCTGCTTTTGATCTTCAGTCGAATCCCCAAGGAAAGAACAGGAAATCGCATTTTCCAAACACCGATGCACCTTTCAACTGGATTTCTTGTTCTTACTTGGGGCTCGTTAAAAGGGTGCTTTGCAGGAGGGAATAATATTTATTCGTTCGGTAGGGGGTAGACCTGGGCTAGCAATATATTCAAATGCTTCTATTATATCATCATATCATCACCCCAATTATAACGCAATTTTTACATCGTAATAAAAGTTACTTTTTTACAAATTGGCCGCCATTTTGGATTTACACGTCCGGAAATTAAAGTGCTGCGGGTAAATTTAATACAATGAATGTGTACAAATCACATGCAAATTTTCTTGCTTTCTGCATTATCCGTCAGATTTTGCCGATTTTCTCGATGTACCGCTTAAACTACATAGGGAGCTTTTATTTATTAACCGTTCCACGGGTAAATATCCATTTACGGTGGAAGTGCCCTATCGCAGTGAAAAAAAGCTCTTTTTTCGAGTTATGGGAAAGAGGCATTATTTCGTACACCCTGTATATTGGTTTATTTTTGAGGCAATCATTTTTATTTTCCGTTTTCTAATTCCGGGCAATTTTTCTATTTCACTACCCGTGTTTAATACCTTTTCAATTTCCATTGTGTCAATTTTAATGAAGAAATAGACGAATAAACAAACTAATATACTAATAAATTAAAGCTTCAAATTAAACAGAACTTTTGTAAGTTCATGCATTAATATTTCAAATAAATGAAATTAATATAGTTTAGCTTTCTGTAATCGCATTTCTTGTCTGATTTGTTCACTTCATAGATCTGTCACTATGGCTTTTTGTTGCAAGGTAATTTATGAATTTATGATATGAACGACTGGGTCTTTCGATTACACGTATTTGCTTTCTTTTAGTTGTATCCCATTTTCAATTTGTTTGTATATGCTTTTACTGATGTTATAATCAAATATCAATTATCAGCAATATGAATTAGCCAGACTTATGCTAATTTATATCAACTTATGTTAGCTTGAATAGAATTATCCGCGTTTTAAATCATCACAATTTCGTACGATTTAGCACCGTTTTAACCGAGTTTATTTGAGATTTTCTAGGAGCTACTTAAACACGTCTGCCTTCGTTGCCAACCGAACTCAAACTCTCTCTGAATGAAAGAAGTATAAAATTAAATTGCGAGAGCAAATATAGTTGTGGTATTTAATAAGAGTAATAGTAATATGTCAGTGATACTTTTGATAATGAGATTGTAATTTAAACACATTGAAACAAGGGGCAAAAGAATGCTCCACCTGGTTATTATAGTATCTTTCAAATAACATTTAAAAAAATGGGGGTTGCCATTTTAAAAAAATGGCGGTGACGTCATAACTTTAAAAAACATTTGCAGCACTTTTTTTAAAATAAATAGATTAAGAAATATATTTAAAAATCGACGGGTCTGAGCGAATTCTTGTCACTTGTTTTGTAACTATTTTAATGAATTTATTCCAACCTTTACGTGCTCACTATATAACATACATGTACATATTTCAGCTTGTTAAAACTGAAAATTGTAAAGAAACCTTATACTTTTCAGCAATCAGCAATAGTCTGTATATTACGAGAAAAAAGTGTACCAATACCCTCCCTGTGCATTATTTACGTAGCTAAGATATTCTCGTTGTCGAACTTCGACGTAACGACGAACATAAGTTTATCATTACTTCAAGAATAATCACCAACTTCCTCCATCTCGACATTCGACAGACCAAACTAATACAACTATCTCGAACTGTCAGTCAATGATTAGTTGATTACTAACCGATTTACACTTTCCAGCAACGTCGAATTTCTGTTAAGTCTGGCTCTAACGTAAAGTTGGCGGTCGGGAAGCCCTATAATACATATTAGATCAGTGCGGCCGAGCCTGGTTAAATGCAGTGACTGAAGCGGCAAATAATTTACGTTATCACTAACGCTGCAGCGCTGTAGAGTACAAAAACGTGTTGTTTCGCAGGGACTGCATTGGGAACCAAATGCCAGACGTCCTTTAAATTTTAATGATGAAACTTTACGCTTTAGAAATCGTTGACGGCGTCGTATTATTTTCATTCAGTGTGGATGGTTTATTATTTCGCGAACGTTGGCCAGGCTGAATGCGGTTTTTTATATCAATGTCTAATTAAGATCTTCCGAGCCTATTTCTAGAAATATTGCTCTTATAGCCAGGTCAAGTCATTCTCAAAATACTGCGAAGATTATTCTACAAAATGAATCTACAAAAACTATACAAGGCCGCTGATATACAGGGTGATTCAGAACTTATCCGGAAAAATTTAAGGGGATATACAACTGGTCGATATAAATATGATAGCGCAAAGAGAAAATGAAAAAAAAGCACTTTAAAAAAATTAAAAAATTTTACTTGTACGCTACTGCTATTCTGGTCGTTTGCAATAAAAATTGGAAACGGCATGAATCGTGAAAACAGCTGATATTGGATGAATAGTTGTGTAATGCGAAAACTTCAGGTAAAAGGAATCGATAACGACAAGAATCTAGCCTAACGTAATTTATCTTTGAAGTTAGAAGTTTACTTTTAATTTTTTATTTACTTTAAATGATTACAAATGGGCCTTTACAGTACATTCGAATTTTGACATTTAAATATGGTAGGTGTCATTTGGGGAAAATAAAATAATATTTGATCTAAAAATGAGGCGTCTTAGAACAGCGATCTCTGAGAAATAAATTAGCTAAATACAACAACTTCCACGGGGTATTTCAAACGCTCGAGTTTCACGCGCCTTGGTTGCACACTTAATCCCACCAATCATCGTCGAGGGCACAACAGAAGACCTTGCAAACCGGCAACACTGCGATCACCGAGCGTGCGGATAGCGGATAACCTTAAACTTTCATTTGAGATGTCGTATTTAACCGAAGTAATGTTTATAGTATAGACTTTACTATAATTTATTGCATTGTACCAGTGAGAAAAGTCTTTTCTGGGGCATTTTCGGTCGTATTTTCAGAGAATAGAACAAAACACTGCTTGCTAGATATTTTAATAGAAATCAGAGGCTTTCAATTTACGCTAACCTCAAAACCAAAATGTTAACATCAACAAACTGTCAAACGTCTAGTCATGGGCGATGTATCACTGCCGGTGATTAAATCACCGTGATTATATAAAATATTAATATAAAGTGTAATTTACATCGTTTTACTTTCAATTCATACTTGTCCAGTGCTGCTTAGTGCAGCCATACATTCACACAAACAAATTACGGCGAACGGTAAACATATCAGCTTGCAGATTGTGATCGCATTTAGTTTAAAACCACCGTAAGCGGAAAATATAAGTCGCCGTTAAGGAGTGATTGGAAAATCGCGATATCGCCCACACTACAACCGTCAATTGAATGCTGATCCTGTTCAACGTTGCCGAGTCGCCTTTTACACTATTGGCTTGGGATTGCTGACGTATTAAAGGCGGGTTACGGATAATCGTTTAAACTGGACTTGTAAATAGGTGATTTTAATTATTTTTTTTTGGCTCTAATCTGCATCAAAATAAAAATTGAAAAAATACGGGTATTTTAATTTTTCATGAAATTTATGATTCCGCAATAAAAAAAATATGCTGAAAAGGCCCATTTTGTACATACCTGATGTTACAATAACTGTTCGAAATTCTGTCCGCCGACCTCTATGCACTTTTGCCGTACTAATGCAAATGTTCCCCGTTCTTGCTGTTCCTGGAGACGTAAATTATTGGCCCTGTCGGGTCAGCTGTCTTGTACTTATTCGCGGATTTTCGGCTACAATTTCCAAAATTTCTTCCTCGGCCGCTAAAATACGTTGTGGACGACCAGGTCCCCCGTCTCGTCAACGATTGAATTGTAAATTTCCAGTATCACGGCCACGTTGAACGACTGCCGTAAAAGTTCCTGGGTTAAACACATGTCTGTCGGGAAAATATTTCGCTTACAATTCAGACGCTGCTAAAGCATTCTGCATTGCCTCACAGTAAGTTAAAATCATGTCCATATACTCCGTGTTACTATACACATATGGCATTTTGAAAGAAACTCACTTACAGCACTAAAATTTAAAAAAAACACTCACTAACAACGCAAGTAAGTCACAAATTGACAACGCACGGCACCGGAACTAGTTGCTACTTGCTTGATTGAAGAGATCTGCGCATACAGTAAGGGGTAGGTCAGTGTTTCATCCAGTCGTTCAGCTAAGTAGCGTTTAATAATACCATAACTTCAATATTTTTTTACGGAAGTTTTGTTAGGATTTCATTAAAATTTTTTTTCCTGGTATCGACTCTAATTTTAAGGGTGCATATCTCCTTAAATTCTCCCGGATAAGTTCTGAATCACCCTGTATATGGAAATGGTCGATTATCTCCTAAAGCTAAGATAGCTAGCGAAGAATGTTAAGACACAACAGTTTTAGGGTTTTTTAAAATCTGTTACAAAATTAAGTATACAGGATCTGTAAAAAAGTCATGACAAAACAAAGTTTATTTAATGGAACACCCTGTCTGTTATTCCATATTTCAATTCTTCTTAAAATTCTAAACAAAATGGGCTTGTTCGGCATATATTTTTTTTTATTTCATAAATTGGAAGTGCAAGTATAAAATAATAGATTTGCAAAAAATCAGAATTTTATTCGCACGTTTAGTATATTAAAAACTATTACAAATCTCCACCTCGCGAAAATGGGGCGTGGCCAGGCGCTACGTCACTATACGCATAGACTCCGCGATCTCAATAGACTTGATGCTCCTTAGTTGTTATAATTGTTTTCGAAGTATTGTTTGTTTTGCTTTCTTCTTGACAGTAGGGGGGGGGGAGTACAATTTGGGGAAATGTCAAAAAATTACAGTTTTCTCTCGCTCCTGTCGGACGAATTTTCGATTTTGACCCTGCAATTTACGATTAGGATGTATCGTCGGCTTCTCCTTTCCGTAGAGACATAGAACGAACTTCCACGTATTTATTTAGTTACCAGCGTTTGAAAATTCCATGTTTTTCAACATTTCAGGTTAAATTTGAAAGGTCCCAGAAAGTCACTTTTCTTACGTCATTTGCGTATAGTGACGTCACAAATGAGCGCTCGGTTTTTGCAATTATTACTAATTTCAACTCTTTATATCTCGAGAACAGAAAAAGTTAATAATACGAAATTTTAAGTGCATAATGAGAATAACGAGTACTATATGAAAAAGTATAAAAACCATATAAAAAGAATATCATGGAACAAACCCATTCATATAGCACATCATATACCTAAACTTAAGGTTTTCGAGATATCGAATTTTGAAAGTAACTTTAAACTACTCTCTTTATTAAAGGAAAAACTCGAAATGATGGATATTTATTATGAATATTACATAAGGCGGAGAATATGGATATGAATAAATTTTATTATTTTTTTCAAAAAATGAAAAAGCATAATTGTTGATAAATATGCATGAAACGAAAAAATGTATTTTTTAATAAATGCCCTGGATATTTTAAATTTTATGAAAACAGTAGTTATACCAGAAAAAAGAGAGAAAGCAAGTTTCAATAAACAACACATATTTTCTTTGAAATTCTGTTTTATAAGGTACTCAAAGTGTTCATTATTTACCTCCTAACTAGTGATGGGTCGCTCATCTAATTTTACTGAGCCCGCTCAGTTCGTTCAGCTCACCGAGGTGAGTCGTTCATCGAGAGTCGTTCATTTGAACGATGTACTGACGACACTTCGTTCATTCATTCAAACTACTCAAACAAAGATATGTATCGTATCAATGCAATTGCGCAATGCGCACGCCTTATGTCATATTATGTATAAATCAACAACGAGCTTTATGTGTTTAATGTTTTTATTTCATTTAGTTTATTTATTTTCTTTAAAAGTGAATTATTATTTTCTGTCATGTATGCAGAATGTTTTAAATTTGTTTTATTATAAATAAAAAGTGAAAAAAAAAAATTGATTTCTTAACGACTAACGGACAAAAAACTCTATACATTTATCGTTGCGTTATAATTTTGCGGATAGCATGGCAAACTGAGCCGAGTTTGTGGAAGAAATAATGTATGAGTTAGCCTGCACTTGCGTCGTTTGTGAACGAATGAACGACTGAACGATAACGATACGGCAGCTCGTGGTCCATTCGACACTTCGTCAGCTCAGGCTTACCATTCAGCACACCAATCTGTGCCGTGTGCCACTCAGGCGCTAGCGCCTCTGCTAGCACTCACTGAACTGCAGTGTGGTACGAATGGTACGGAGTCGTAATGGCATATTGAACGAGTTGTATTTTAAATGTTCACAGTTCACTGAAGTGAGTCGTTCACTTTGAACGACTCGTTCATGAACGACCCATCACTACTCCTAACCATAATGAATTCGCTGAACAAAATTTTGTAGTAAATCTAAAAGGGTGTTGGAAGGAATAGTGGAAATTTGATGCCTTATCCTTTCTTGAAACTCTTCAATATTTTGGGGCCTGTTTTTTATACTGCATTTCTTATGTGACAGAAAAAATATCAAGCGGGGTCATGTCGGGAGACCTAGCTGGCTATTCAATTGTGTCCAATCCATTTATCAGGAAAAGTTTCCTCTAGATATGCCCGTACAACAAGTCCAAAATGTGGAGGAGCCCCATCTTGTTGAAACCATATTTGTTCTGCCAGTAAATTGGGATTTTTATTGTTCTGGAATAAATGTCTAAGCTCTGGAATAATATACTATTGCAAAAGTAATAAATATCGTTCATAGGTTAAATTTCCGTTTATAACATAGAGTCATATGACGTGTCCACCAATAATGCCACACAAAACATTTCTTGTGGTCGTTGAGTGTGAACTTCTCCATCCAATGTGGATTTTGGTCTGACCAATACTTACACTTGTGTCGGTTTACGTTTAAACAAAATGTAGAATCGTCAGAAAACAATATGTGGTTGACATTTATCCATAATAACTTCGCGGAACTCGCAAAATCGTCTTCACTAAATTATTGTAACAAATGAATTTTATATGGAGGAATTTTTTCCGTTTGCAAATTTTCTGAATAGAATATCGACTTATGTTTTGATATAGAACTCTCTGTTATGTCGTATTTATTTAATTTTCCACCATATCTAACATGACCTTTAAAGAATTTTCTTCATTTGTATCGCTTACCAGTCTGCCACTTTTTGGTCGATCATTCACACCTCCAGTTTCATGAAAACGCTGCAATGTTTTTGAAACGGTTGAATTAGAAAGAGGTTCCTGATCGGAATGCAATTCATTAAAAATATTCACTACTTGGTCACAACTTTCTTCTATTAGCATATCCTATGATCATTTAAATTTCAATACTACACTAAATGTATTTTTGACACTTCTTAAAATTATCACTGATAAACAAAAGAACGACGTGGCATTGTTATGGAGCTAGAAACCTTTAAATGTAACTCGATGGACTTTAAACTTAATGTACTAAAATATTTTCCCGAAAAGAATTGAAATATGGAATAATAGACAGGGTGTTCCATTAAAGACAGCGCAGCTATGTTTCGTAATGGCTTTTGACTTATCCTGTATACTTAATTTTTACTTTAATAGATTTTAAAAGGCCCTAAAACTTTTGGGTCTTAACATTCTTCACTAGCTATCGTACTTGAGGAGATAATCGACCATTTCCATACATATCAGACACCTTGTATATAAACAGTAAGCCAGCGAATACTATAATACTATAATATACGTCTAGTTTGATGTCTTTTTCGAGAGGTTTTGCTTCAACGTTTCGGACGATCTAGGAATTAAATCTAGTAATCTTACTATTGACTGTTAAAAACTTACAAAATATTACAAAAATACATTGACCTATTCTAAAAATTGTTAATGTAATAATAATATTCAACAATGTAAGTATTTTTTTTTTAATAAAATCTTGTAATCACTGGTACATGCGAATCCTGGGATATGATAAAATTTATATAAGAGCGCCAGTAGTGCCCTCCTGCAACGATTGGCGTTTACTTTCTATTCACAGTGTGATTCTTAGAAGACAGTAAGGCTGAGAAAGAAAAATTCTTACTTACCTTCTATTGCTACGTTGCTACATCTCTTTTGATTTTCATTACTGTCAATATACTTTTCTGATATTTATCTTAAAAATTAACAATCTTCAAAATTTCAAGCATGTCTAACTAATTTCCCTTATTGACATTATGCAAAAGTTTAATATTACTACCATTGAAAAAATTGTTTTTATCTATACAATGTTCTGCGAAACCAGTTGATTTTTTATTCTCTAAAATAGACTTTTTCCTCGAATACAAACAATTTAGGTCGCTTGTTAATTAATAACAAAGAAAAAACTGGACTCACATAAAGCGGGAGTATATGAAATACATTGTGACGATTGCGATGCTCTATATATAGGTCAGAGTGGTCGAAGCTTAAACTTACGGATAAATAAACATAAAAACTCTATATTAAAAATAAGTAATAAAATGAATTATTATTTGTTTGCTTATAATTGTATTGAAACATTCTTTATAGGATTTTGCAAACAGCAGAAAAAATAGTTATAGATAGTTATTTTTTCTGCTGTTTGCAAAATCCTATAAAGAATGTTTCAATACAAGTAATAAAATGTCAATTAGGTATCTATACCTCTCAAATATAATAAATATCTTGTAATGGTCACTTTTAGGTTAGTTGTTATAACTCTTTGATAATGGTCGAAAGGCCGAAACACATGTCAGAGTAATCTGAATAAGAAATTGTGGGACAGTAATACTTACCAAGTGTTTTTAATCTTCATTCTAATACGGATAACGGAATTTCACCTCTCCACTCTTTTGAACCGCTCTTCAAAAAAATAGTCTAAACTGAAATACTTTCGCAAGATAAATTGAATGAATAGTGATTCATTGTTTAATTTTTCTTACTGGAAATCGTATTTTAGTGTACTTCTCAACTGATTTTATTGTAGTTTCTAAAAAGTCAAATTTAATTTCCAAAAGATTATTTTCCAAATCTTTAATTACACTTTTGCAAAACTTAAATAAAGCCGTTTTTATATGTCGTTTTCATAAGGGATATTTTCCCAAGTACCAATTCATTATACTTCCTTAATTCGATCTCAGGGATCATTAGCTTGGTTACGTAACAATACACTGTCAGATAAATATGTTAGGTAAATAGGAATGGATTTTTTTAACACTTTCGTGATAACTTCAGCTAAAGTTCACCACTACGCTGATGTCTAGAGCACTAAACACGCGACGGTCAAGTTTCAATGTTTTCCATGGTGATTAAACACACAGAGCTATTGCTTATCATGATATAATTCAGAGCACGCACAATGTCTTCTAGCGACCACTATGCCATAACGCCTTGATTTATTTTAGATTTCAATTAATTCGAATAGTATTTCGAGACGCACTGGTTGGAAAGAAGATATATAATATATTATTTAAAATAATGGCGGATGCGCGGGGATAAAATTATTAAATCTTTTTTTGACTCATCTAATGAAAAACCAGTAGTTATATATAAAAAAGAACTGTATGTACAGTACAACAATGAATTAAAATGTGGAATGATGTGGGTGAGGCATCAAGACCAATAGAAGTTAGATTGAGTAAACATTGAGTTTGAAGCTGGGGTTAAAAGATGTCATTGATTGAAATAAATTAATTTGTTGGTCATTACGGTGAGCAGAAAGTTGTCAGACTTTGTTTAGAATTACATACGCTTCAGTTTTATATACATCACTTAGCGTGAACTATTAACGCATTTTATTTATGAGCCGCAGATCTTTATGGAATATTTAAGAGCGAATTTGAAGATCTAGGGTAGTAAACATTGTATTTTATATACCTTTTAGATTTATAGTTCTGTAAACAGACAAAAACCCCCAGTTCAAATTCGGCGAGTTCCTCTCGAGACACAAACATAAAACCTATATTTCAACTCCATGGCCACCGCCAGTTCTATTATACATTTTTATTGCTTCTTCCAATTCTTTTATGCCCAAACGTTGTTCGGGGTTAAACATCAAACTGATGTAATATCAGACGGGACTGTATCTATTTGTGTGAATTTAGTTTTATAGTAGGCTCTTTTGGACCCAATTAAATGAGCAACAGCGTAAAACTAAAATTTGTGGAGAGTTGTCTTACTATAGCCCATGCTTTTGCAGGAAGTTATTGTAAAATTTATAAGTATACCAAAAAGTTTGGGATTAAATCCGGGACTCAGGCTCTTGTTTAAAAGAAATTTAAGCGAGAATGTTCTGAATTTTGTTTCTTCGTAGTATTTCTGAAATATCTTTGACTGTATAACTTGTATCGTAATTAAGAAAATTTTTTCAATTTATGAAGGAAATTAGATTTATCCATTTTTTGGTCAATTTCTTTTTCTAAAATAGAAATAGCCGATTTTTACTTCAACAATAATGTATGCATCGTGACGAAAATTCAAGGAAATATGCATCATCATGGTAAATAATCAGGATTAAAAGTGCATAAGAATGTCTAAAAAACAATAAAAAGAGCCGAAAATTTAATCGTTGATAAGTTGAGTACCTTAAGCCCTACAGCAAATTTTTTTCAAATTGTAGTTTATGTACTTTTCAGTGATGAAAGCAAAGAGAAATTTAATATTTTCTGGAACTATTTTTTTATTTCTTTAATTTCTATTTCCCTCGATTGCCGAAGGGAAGTGAAAAATCACCCTTGGAAATTTCTTCGAAATTTCACGTTTCAGACCAAATGGATTCAGGAAATTAAGGTGTTTCAATTCCGTCTGTCCGTCTATCGGTCTGTTGTCTGTCTGTTGGTGTTGTAGCGAAGAAACTTCCTGACAGAATAGTCAGATTTGGTAGGTAGAAAACAAAGAAATGGGTAGACTTTCGCTGGAAAATATACAGGATGGGCCGTCTAAAGAGAATAAATAATGAAAGAAACGTGGCAAATGGCAATAATATTTGACATATAGTTAGCACCATTGGCAAGGTGATACAGGTATTATATACTTTTAATATACAGGATGGCCATTTTAAGAAATAGTTCAACTCTGGTGGAAATTTGTAAAGGTAATTACGCAAATCTTTCATATTTGGGACCTTTCACTTATTGTTTATTTCGGATGGCCACTCTGTAAATATATTCTTAACCAAAAATTATCAGGATTTCTTTGTAGCAGTAGTGATAACTGCTTTCAATTATTATTTTCCTGTTGTTTCTTAATTAATAATTTTTTAGAGTTATCACCTGGTATAAATGGAGAGGGAAGTTCTGTGTAAATGTCTTTACCAATTTTTTTTTAAAGCAAATGCATTTTACTCAACAATATTTTGCTCAATAATAGAACTTATTGGCACCTATCAAAAGTACTGAGAAAACTCTCCAGAACCAAAAATACTCTATTCCTATTTGTTTTATCAACTAAACTTACAGAGTATCCATTGATCTTAGGTATGGCCTTAATTCAAGGCCTATTTTGCAAATCTCTGTTCGTTCAGAGAAAAACCTATTGCACAATGAATTATGAAACTGATTGTTATGTCTATTCGTACGTTTGTCGGGCCGTCTGACTAGTAAATCAAGAAATTCTTGTGGTTTATTAATCAAATTTCATAATTAAAATTCTCCTTGTGATACCGCATTAAATTCTATGCATGTAGTGACACTAGATGTGTTTAATTAACTTCATTGTAGACATTTTATTGTTTTTATTTAAAATGGAAATGGATTTACTAGCATAAGCTGGTTTTCAGTAATATGTCAAACAAGTTTAATTATCCCAAACAGTTTTTAGGGAACAGGATTATGACAATTCCCTGGCGCGCAGCCACAAGGGCTCTCGGATTATCAGGCACCTGCGGGACTACCTCGCCTGTTGTTCCCTTCGTAATTCCAGTTCCAGTTACACTTTACAACTTTCAAACTAGACCACTCTAATTATTGTTATATTCCAACTTTCAAACGCTGTGAACTATTTGATTATTCTGCTTTTGTTTTTTTGGCGACAGTACCATTGTCTAAAAGCACTTTCGTTCTAAGGCCTATTAAAATATTTACTTTATATGCTTCAAACATTTTTTTTTTTGTTGAAATAGGCATAAGACGTCGAGATATTAAATTTGAGTCTGTCTGTCGGTCGGTCTGTAACTTTTTTATGCTCTTTTCAGCAACGGTTTAAGGTATTGACTTGAAATTTGGTACACATATGGAGCTTGATGAGATCTGGAACTAGATTATATTTTGTGCTAAATACGGTGAAAGGTTAGGGGCTACATAGGGAAAATAAGTAAAGCAAGTTGGGTAAGAGTACAGTAACTTGGGATTTGGTATATGTACAGATTTATCAAATTTAGTTTAAGGTACGTAAACTTGTTTCTGCGCAGATAAACCACGCCTTGTCGTAGAACAATGCAGGGCATTGGTATAAAACAATAGCGCCATCGCTTGACCGCGTCGAGTTGAGAACAGCGTACCCATTCTGCTTTTAATAGCGTAGCTGTTTACACGTGTGGGAATAAAATAAATTAATCTCAATTTTGTTATTAAAATGCCGTGTGTTTATACAACTGCAGAAAAAGTGCAAATTGTGAAGTGGTACTTCTGGGGCCATTCCACTGAAGACACAATAAATTTATTTACTGTGGCATATCAAGACAGATCAATTCCCTCGGCTAGCATAGTCATACATTATTAAACAATTTGACGATTTCGGGTGTGTCGTGAATTATTGTAAACAATGCTGTCAACCCGAACCCCGTCATCAACAAATGACCGAAGAACGTGAAATTCGCGAAACTAATGTCTGTGCACTTGTTGAAACTAGTGAACCTTGTTCTAGCAGGCAAATTGCTGATGAAGTTGACATGAAGGAAAGAACTGTCAGAAATATTTTGAAAAGAAATGGGTACAGTTGTTTTAAAGTTCAAACAACGCAAGAAATATTTCCCGAGGACACGGATGGAATTTTGTGAAATCATGATAAATACAGTGAAAGAGAATAAAAACTTCTTAAAGAATATATTGTTTACAGATTAATCATCCTTTTCATTACATAGGAAACACAATCCATCCGTAGTACGATATTGGTCTCGGAAAAATAAACATTTGAGTGTTGCTGTGCGAACTCAGTATCCTCAAAAGTTGAACGTTTAGACGGGAATTTTGGATAATCATATTAAAGGCCCACTACTAATCGATGGCAATTTAAATGGCAATAAATATTTAGAGCTTTTACAAAACCAAATAATTCCTGCAGTTCAAAATCTTCCTGTCAACTTTGACGACATTTGGTTTCAACAAGACGGCTGCCCAAGTCACAATATCTTAATTAACTGTTATTAATTTTCTGGAAAGAACATTTCCCAATCGTTTAATAGCTACGAGGGGAATGATAAAATGACCCCCCCCCCAGGTCACCTGATCTAGCACCCCATGATTTCTTTCTGTGGGGCTTTTTAAAGGAAACCGCGTACAAACATGCGTTTGAACGAGCCAATAATTTAGTTGAATTACGGGAAAAACTTTGTGCAAGCATTACTCCAAATCAACTCAACGATATGAGAGGTTCATTGTATAATCGGTTTGGCTATTGTTTGGCACAAGAAGGTGGTGTGTTTGAATTCTTACTTCATTAATTTATCGTTTGATAATTATTAGTTGATTTTAGTTTCTGAGGGTTATTTAATTTTATTTTAATGTTCTATTTTTGTAATTTAATAAGAATAATTTATTTTTTGATAATTATCAGTTGATTTTAGTTTCCGAGTTATTTTATTTTATTTTAATGTTCTATTTTCATTTCGGTTTTAATAAGAATTATTGGTTTATTCCCATAGCATTTACGGCTAAACAAGAAACTGCAGAAATGCTTTCAATAGAAGAAATGATTTGTCAAAAATGTGACAAATAACTTCTTCGCTTTTGACGAAGAGATACTGTCTCGTTTCGTATTAGAAATGGTTACCTACATCTGCACCCATCCTTAGTTCATGCCGTACTAAATTCAATTCATTGTGTGCCTCTGCTTTCACGATTTATGGAACTAGCGGGGCGTGGTCAATTTCATCGTTATTTCTATACCCTAAACTGCATTTTTCGAATCTGCATATACTAGAAGCCAAGACATCATATTTTGTTGTAATATTTTCACCCACCCCACAGCTTAAAATGGTATATCCTACACTTTTAATAAATACGTTGCAACTCAGCTTGTTTGCTTTCATCATACATTCGGTTATGTCTCTAATTTAAGGCCAACTCGAGTTTCAATTAGTAAAGTTGCACCAAATGAAATTCTGGCCGTTGTTTCACCTCAAGTTGTCGGTAATTTCGTTCACTTCGAATTACTTTTTCGTAGACTGCAGCTGAGAGATGACAAATTTATTAAATAACCATCTTATCAAGTCCATTATTTTTCTAATTAAAAGGTTTTCATACTATGGCAACGCCGTTGGCGGCCCTAAAGTCTAATTAAATTAATGAGAAACCTTTTAATTCTGGATTTTCTGTCGGTTTTGCTGACGTCGCTAAACAAAGAGTTTAATTTTAAAATTAATCTCGCTCATTGCAAATAAATTACGACGACTCGTAGCTTCTTTGTTTACTTTTCGCAGCGAGATAATTAAAATTATTTTGTTGGCTGGAGTCACGAGGTAGGAACACTTATTTCACGACATTCATCAAGCAAAATGACGTTCTAGTTGCGCTTTCTCTGGTTGGTTTTAATCAACCCCTGATCATGTCTAAGTGTAATGTTCGCAATGGTTATCGTGTTTATAATAACCGCTTATAGAAATATTTAAAAAAGAAAAACGCGTCAGCCAATAAAGTTATTAACCCACATTTATCGCATTTTGCTCAAAAACGTGGGCCATGTTATGGGATAGATATCTTCAATAAGACATAAAAGGGCTGAACATTTTCAACATAGTTTATATAAGTAGCACATCCACCATATCAGCGAACAGTATTCCAATTTTGATCGTGCAAATGATTAGTACAGCAACTTCATACTATCAATATTGCTAAACCTTTTACCGCTGATGCTAGAGTGCTACTCAAACATTTATCAAATGTAGCACGAATATTCTTTACTGTATCAGCGATATTGGACCGTTTATATGATAATTATGTCTCATATTTTTACACATTTTACATTTAGATATGTTGAGAGACAAGTAATTAGACAAGCAGCAGTAATTGATCATGTTTATGTTATTTTGAAGTTTTCTGCAATTTTCTTCGCTTTCTGTTCAAGTTATCGAGATATAAAAGGCCCTCTACATTAGGATAAACTACAATATCATTTATAAAAACCATAAACATAAGCGGGTCCGCTACGGATCCCTGGAGAACGCCGGAAGTGGTGAAGACATCAAACAATCTGAAACCACGGCATTAGACATCCACATATAATAACTGCAGAGTAAAACTTTTATACACAACCATCAATTCAATATCTTTTAAATAAGAATAACTTTTAAAAATAAAGAAGTATTTTTAATGAATATTACATTTGAAACATATCAAAAAAGGATTTGTTCGAAGATAATGTACTTTTGTCGTCTAACTGACTAAGTGATATCGTTAAGAGGTTTGTGATCTACCCATTTTTTTGTAATTGTAGGATGATCAGAAAGTTCTATCGAGGTGCATCTGGTCTAGACTGATTTTTTAAAGCGTAAACAATCGAGGATCAACAACTGTCGGCAGTGAAATTCTGTGATTTTTCACTTGCCATGCTTTGACAGTTTAAAAAAATGTGTTTATACACTTAAATAAATACATTTAACGTAATGATATAAGCTCATGCAAACATGTTGTGACTAGCAGATGTAAATATAACGATTTTTTACAATTTCATATCAACAAGTAGCTCCCAATTGAAATGCTGCCAAGGCTTCCTGTATTCTGGGGAAGGTAAGGCACCTGTTTAAATAGAATATTCTATATTCTATCGTGCGCTTCGGAAAGGCAGACATAAAATATCCTGTAATAATTCATAAAGCGACCAACATTAAAAAAGCATATTTTGTTGGAAACTTTATCTACTTTTGTGACAACAATATCAATCAGTGCTTGGACAGTAGTGATTGGACCCCATAGGTTGCTTTTCCTGTGTTTCTTACACACGAAGACATTTCTTATTCGTCCCGAAATCACACTTCTCATAGTCGTAGGGGATTATGAGAATACTAGTGTTCATAGGAAGACAAAAAGAACAGAAAGGTAAACAAACCTAAGTTCACAGACACGAAGAAGGAATGGGAGGGTATCGAGCCCCAAGTTCCACAGTAGCGCTCTAGTTTTACTGTGAGAGTACCCTTCGCTGGCATATTAATTTTTTTATTATTTTTTCTTTTGCTTTACAATTGCTGTATCTTTTATTTTAATAACCTCCTAATGAGTGGGTGTGATGGTGGGGGTGACAGATGTCATAAAAAAATTGAGACCTTATTTTCAACACCCCATCTTCTGTACTCTTACTAATTTGTTTTACTTATTTACCCCTATTAACCCCCAACCCTTCAACGGAATAAGCTCAAAATATGCTTCCACATCTCGTTATGATACATGTATGTACCAAATATTAAGTGAATATCTTGGACCGTTTCGGATGAATCTTGTGCACAAGAAAAGTGCACCTCAAAGTTTTTTCCATTTTCTCGAAAACCATGGCATATACAAGAAAATTACTAGAGGACTTTTTTTAGGCAATTAGCCAAGCTTTCTTTTTTATAATGAGCAATTTTTTTGTATCTTCAACGTTTAACGGTTATCAATAAAATAAGGCTATTTTCGCCAAAGGGGTGGTTTTTGGTTGTACTTTGTCCCGATCGGACCTCTAGAACGGGAGATATTCACCTTTTTACCTAAAAAAAAAAAAGCAAAATTGTTCATAAAAAAACGCTATTGGCTTTGGAAGTTCAAAACTCAGATATATACCGGGTGAGTCACGAATTGCGCTCGCCCCGATATTTCCTAAAATATTTGGAATAGAAAATTGAAATTTGGAGGCCTTATTACACGACTAAAATGCCATCTTTTCAATAAAAAATCTAGTTTGGTGCACATCCGGATTGACCGGAAATGCCCACAACTTTCGATTTTTAAATGGAACACCCTATATATTTTTACATTTTTGGAATCTAGAGTAAATTTTGAATACAATACATCCATTTTGGTCACTTTTTGATAAACATTAAAAATTTTATTAAAAAATCTATTTCTGAATCCAGAGTGCTGTGGTGCCCAAAATATATTTTAGTTTGTGTGCTACGTTACTATAAAAATAAAAAGAGCAATATGATTGCATTACTTAATTCTCTAGAGGCGTTTAAAATTTTTAAATGTGATTTTTACCCAGGATCAGTACTTCTATTGTCCATTTATAAAATCAGTTTAAAGCGTTACTACCAGGATAAGTCATTACAAAGCCTGTTTTTGATACAGTGACACCCAGGACCGCGCTTGAATATTGCAAACGATATCCGTATACGAATATATAGACCACAAGCCCATGCTAAATTTTTAGGGGGTCATATGACACCGCTCGAACAGGTATAATTTTTGTAGTCCTTTAAAAATAAATGACTTTGAGCCCTATGCCGTACATTTTAGGTGGGACATGGAAAAACCGCGGAAAAGTGGAAATCGTAACCCGCGGAGGTGCATTTTTTTCAAATGATACTGTACGGCTTACGTTTATTTGGGCTGTATTTATACCTGTGACTCTTAAAAATAAAATGCCATACAAAAATAATGGGACAGAAATACAGGGAAAATTTTCTATGCCGTACAAATCGGTTGGAACATGGGGTGACAAGCGCGAGATCAACCCCCGTCCTAGACCTCTATCAAGGGTGGTGATTTGACACCACATAAATCTTGATTATTTTAATACTATTTTATATAATAAAAATTTTATTACCATGCCGTACATTTTAGTTGGTACGTGTGTCTGGAAAATTGAATTTTCCGTCCCAAAGTGGGATTTTATGAATAAAAAATTATTGTAAGACTTTATTACGTTTGAGAAATACTTGATATTCTAATTATTCTAAACCTATTATTCAAAATTAATGGATCTGAAATGTAAAATGATTTTCCGAAAATTTTCTGCTATGTTATGTCGAAACAGTACGTAAATAAATTATACTTTATAAAAATAAATATTTATCGATATTTTTTATTACTTGAATAAAGGATGAAATAGAAAAGCTGCTTGGCCAAAACACTGTGTCTGTAAGGCCAAATATCTAGAGAGAAAAAAAAGAAAAGCTGCTGAAAAATATTAATTTTTATGTACTTGAAACAAGGGTGATTCAGTAAAAAAGGAGAGCATCTTGTTTATTTTCACATCCCCACTTCTCTATCTGGGTGTGTTATCCACATACATTTATTTCCAGAATATAATTCTGGGTACTGACATATACAACGACAAAATCACAATGCACACAATAATATCACAATGAAACTGTAAATCTCCTCCTGGTGTTATAAACTCGTTATAAAAAAAATATCGGCAAAGTACTAGTTGCCCGTGGCTTCCCTCGCTGGTCCTTGCCACACTATTAAAAAAAAAAAAAACAAAAAAAGTTGTTTTTGGTGGATTTTTTTTGGGGGGGCGACGACCCTTATCGATATCTTTGGTGCCACCTTAGCATGAACGTATTACGTGTGTCAAATTTTATTGGAATCTATTCATCCGATTAGAAGATTTTTTAAAACCTGAAAATAATAAAAACTATTTTTAGGGGTTGCATCCCTTATTTGACTACATTGTAATACAGGTGCCTGAATTAACATCTTGATCGTGCATCTGACTGAGAAACAAGAACTGGAAAAAAATTGTTTTTGGTGGATTTTTTTGTAGGGTCTAGCGTCTAAAATCTCTACAATGAAAATGTACGGCATTGACACATTTGTATTCTTTTATAGTTAAGGAAAGGAATAACAATGTAAAGTTGAAAATCTATCCATTGTATTAAGAAATAGAGATTTTTTTTTAAAATGTCGCCTTTTTTGCAATGTTCTAATTTTATTATTGTCCATTATTTTTGTACGGCTACTAAATAAAATAAAAATTCTAACCTATATTAATCCAAAAAATAAATGGTCGTACAGTATTAAATAAACTTACTAGTAGAAAACGTGAGTTTTTCCCTTTCTCGGGGGTGATTTTTTTATTTACATTAATAATACCCATTCTTTTTAGTCGGGTAATGTTTTTTTTTAAGATTTGAAATGCATTATCTTTTGGAATTGATGCCGTACAGGGTCAAATCACCATCCTTGATAGAGGTCTAGGACGGGGGTTGATCTCGCGTTTGTCACCCCATGTTCCAACCGATTTGTACGGCATAGCAAAAAAATTCATCCTTGTTAATATAAAAATCGAATTTCATAAAAGCCGTACGTTGTCATATCACCTTAGTACATAGAGGTCACTTTTCGGAAAACGAAAATTTTTCGTGTACTTCTGTCCCATTATTTTTGTACGGCATTTTCTTTTTAAGAGTCACAGGTATAAATACAGTTCATATAAACGTAAGCCGTACAGTGTCATTTGAAAAAAATGCACCACCGCGGGTTACGATTTTCACTTTTCCGCGACTTATATCCCACCTAAAATGTACGGCATAGGGCTCAAAGCGATTTATTTTTGTAGGACTACAAAAATTATACCTTTTCAAGCGGTGTCATATGACCCCCTAAAAATTTGGCATGGGCTTGTGGTCTAATAGTTCACAGATATCTTATACGCTTACCTCAAACGAAAATAGTCGATTGTTTACCTGGCTCACTATTACAAGTCCGTTACCTGCTCTTCGTCCATGATTAATATTGCCGATAGCATAGCTGTAGGTTAAATGTTATTAATTTACTTTTATTGGGTAATTCATGGAGTTGTTCATTAAACTAACATTATTTATTACACCTTAATAAATAGTGTATTATAAATAAATAATTTACATCATACCATTCAATTAGTATAAAGTAATTAATCAAACTAACTTTAGTTAAACTATAAGCGTGTCACGTTAAATTCGCTTTTTTTGTCTCAAAATGTTTGCGAAGGCTAATTTTGCAGTCACTTGTTCGGTTGGAGCTCCTAAGTTCAGTCAAACAGGATCTAAAGTGACGTCCAAATATTTTACCTTCTTTTATTCATAACACCCTGACTAACGTTGGTCTCCCTTTACTGTATAACACATGCGACAGTCTCATGCCATATATCGCTGCTGCCTCTTAAACGCACGACACCTTAAAGTTCTTTCTCAAGCTGTTAGTGTAATGTTCAGCCCAGATAATTCGTGGTATACGTGTCCAGACTCACCACATCTCGAAAGCATCAATACATTGTCCGCCTGCCTCCCTAGTGATCCATGTCTCAAAGGCGCAAGGAAATATGGACAAGCCTATAAACTTAACAAGTGTAGTCTGTGTGCGTTTCATGATATTCCTATCATGCCAGATTTTGCCATCTGTATTCTTTGTTGAATCCTATATTCGCAGTTTCCCATATTGTTCACAAAAACTCCAATGTAAACCATATTGTTTATTACCTTACAGTCACTTATTCCTTATGTGTCTGGGTAGTTCTCATTTATTCACTCTACAATCGTAATTTTCATTTTATTGTAATTTCTACTCAAACCGTACTCAGAGCCTATTGTCTGAAGGTTGCCCAACAAGTGCATGAGCTCCTCTTCTTTTACTTCCATCAAGGCGGTATCGTCTAGAAATCTCAAGTTAAAAACTTAGTTCCACCCATAATGACCTTGAGAGTTCATAGGGACCCTGCTAGTCCTCCAACTCACCTCGCATCATGTGTTCCCATCGATCTTAAAGAAAATTGGTAACAGAACGCAGCCCTGTCTGACGCTCTTGCCAACTTTATATTTGTCCGAGTTAGTATTCGACTTTTACCAAAACAGAATTTACTTCATCCAACCAATAATAATAAGGACTAGGTGTCTGATTGTTACTTATAAAACAGGTAAACAGCAGATACTGTTAAATGAGGAACGCGGGCTTTCTATAAAGCGATTAATTAATTATTCCTTGCCTTCTTTATGTTTTTTAAAAATGATCGATAGGCAATTAATTTTCCTAGTTATAGTATGAGCACTCAACTTAATTAATAACAATATTAGAAAAAGTTACAAGCCAAGAAAATTCTCTAAACCACTCAATCGATTATGTTTAGATTATTTAACTATCAATAAGTGACAAGAAAGTTCTTGCATTTAATAATTCTGATTATATAATTAGAAGTTCTGAACATAATATTGTAAAGTGGACTGTATGATCAATATATTTGGGTGAACGTTCGGTTATTCAGTTCGTTAAAAACATCTTATATTTTTATTGGTATAAAGACGTAGGCTATTATTTACTCAGATTTTAAAGTAATTTAAATTTAGATTATATAAACAGAATTTGAAATTAATCTGTTTGATGAAAAAATTGTGCGATATCGTGGATACTAAAAAAATAGTAGGCGCGTAATAATTCTTAATTTTATCTAAATATTCAAGAAAATAAAATAAAATTGATATCTTTGTTTACTGAGGTGTCTCACAATCTACTCGTGAAAATTTCCACTATAGTCAAATCACAAATAGCTAGGAGCTTACTAAATCATCAAATTGGAGAAGTTCGCATTAAATATCTCCAGCTAAATTTGAACCAACTGTCATATCTTTTGAGTTCTAGTCCAGAATAGAACTTTAAGGACAACTTTTGTTTTAGACGTCACTCTACTCAGGAATCAAATAAAGTTTTTATTTTCTCCCAAAGCTTTTAATTGTTGATTGTTCTTGTGTTGTTCTTCAGCTCTTAATTCTCTTCAAGACGAAAATTGTCAGAGCATAACAAGATAAAACCTCAACTGTCGCTAAATCGCAAACATTTCAGTTTATTTACTAAAGTTTCAACAAGGCTTGTAGCGCAAAGTGTAGTTAAAGAACCGTTGTCTGGTGCCTAAGAAGACACTACTACCACATCCATATTTGAAAGCCTTGCAGCGCCAATATTCTTGATTAAAGATGACGGTCTCGGATGATTAGGGGTCGAGCTTGAGCTCTTTGTCCCAAAAACCACTAAGAAAATTAATAAAACTATTTCATTACTTACCTTAGTTGCCTAGATGCAGTATTCAAAAAGTGGGAAAAGAAATTTTCACGTCATAGTTGTCAGGTTTAATCAAAAATTTGTTATTGTATTTATTGCCACATCAAAAACAAATTAGAGCATCAAAATTGCTACAGTAAAGTTTATTTTTATTACACTGTATAAATATAAATCCGTAAGTCAAAATAATAAAAAAATGTTTTACTAAAGAATACGTTTGATAGGCGAATCACGACCGGTTCGGCTCAATAAAATTAAATAAAAGTTAAAACTCCTTCCACCTGGCGGCTCAAAATTAACATTAAAAATTTTTCATATACCTGAAGAATGGATTTAAAAACACTCAAAAATTAAACACAATAAGAATATATAGAAAACACTGTATAAATTTCGGTTATTGGCACGGGAGAAGCTCAACGAAAAAACCCGTTCGAGGTAATTTTACCCTAACCGTCTGCTCGCCGTTAGGAAGGTATGATTGGGAAAGGAAGATTTGAGTTCTAAATAATTTGAATTTTACAAAGTTTCTTGGTCAAAAGTGAATTCAGAACAAAAAATGACAAAATAACAAAAAAGACAAAAAGACAAACATATGACAAACACAGAGAGAAAGGAGGAATAGGTATAGAATAAGAGATATGATGGTGAAAAGTGTGTGATAGAAGGAAGTTTTGGTAAAGGAAAGGTTGGCTAGAGAGGTTGCCGAAAGATAGGCAACGCCTGGGCTGTAGATGTTGTCGCTTAACACGGACTTACTACGGTCGGGGTGGACTTGGAATTTCAATTAGTCTACGTCAGCAGGAAGGCTTCCTAATACCGATATCGAAAGATCGAAATTGGCATTTTCACGGCATCATTAATTGCATGGGCGAAATCGAAAATTCGAGCCGACAGAAGTGAACGAATGTAGCATTTTTTGACATTTCGCGAATTTGATTTGTTTTTTGTTCCATTAATGTCACTGGTATGTGAATAACCGGAAAACCTGGACGAATATGGAGATTTTAAATATAAAACAAAATCGTCAGAACTGCACCTCGACCAATGTCAAATTTTAATAATTTTCTTACAACTTTACCGACCTCTGGCAACATTTAATCCCCGACCTAGACTTCTGGAAATAATTTTACGCAATTTTTACAGTTAAAAACTATAACTACACAAAATTTCAGAGCTGCACTCAAAGATTTTATTTTGATGGAAAATTAACGCGTTTGAGCGCTTTCCTCCCCGGGGCGGACTTCTGGCGACAGAGGTACTTTGCAGCTAGTAAGGAGGATTTTTAGTTAAAAATTTTCAGTACACCTTATCAATTTTAATTTCCGTAGCCAGGCTCTTAGGCTATATCAGCTGATGATGATAGATGTTATTCTGAGGATCAACAACCAATTAAAAAAAAAAATACAGCTATTAGTTCTGTTAATTCTATTCTCTCATTCAAATTGAAATATCAGATACAATATATTTATAAATAATCGATCCGTCTTGTCACTTTAATGCTCGAAATTAACCGACAAATTTCGATCCGCAGTGTTTTCCTTTCAACTCTGAGACGTCCCAATTGGATTACGTTTTTATCGCCCACACACTCCATCGGTAATCTTTTGCTTCATAAAAAAAATCTTGCAAGTCCCGACCCGTGAAATCAATATACCGAAAGTAGTGCAAGTGCCTAGCATCAGATGGTTTTTCTGTGGTAGGTTGCGCCATCTCTACGGAAATAGCGTAACTGAAATTGTAGTAACCACCGACTCTCGAATTGATTATTTGGTGAGATTAATTTCGGGTCTTTCCCGATAGAGGGAGACTCAATATATTCGTATTGATTTGATGGTGTTGAATTAGTTTTTAAAATGTTTATACAGGGTGTATGGGTTACGTGTATGTTTATATGTAATGATATTGAAGCAAGAATATAATAACTAATATGTTGTTTCTTTTAAGCTTTTTGAACTGTGAGCAAAATAGATAAATTGTGTTAAAAAGATGAACTATATGCAGGGTGATTCACGTAGGCCGTTCGTTAGTTTTTAAACTTACAGTTGGATTACAAACTTGAAACTTTGTATGCAGCCATAATCGATCATACCTGTTCTACCTAAAATATTTTCAGTCCTCCAGCGATACAGGGTGTGCCAAAAGTCGGTATCGACTTTCTTTAATGGAAACCTACATTTTTCTTACTTACATGTTTCGATTGGCCATCCAATTCTGAGTTATGTTAATTTATCTGTTACAGGTTTTGGTGCATGTCATTTTTTTTTTAAATTGCCGCTGTAGTAATTTACGAATAAATTTGTATATCACAAACCGTTCAAAATTATGAAACCAAATTGATGAAGCAGTTAGCTGGAAGTCCAAGCTAACACCTGATGTCTCATCGGTGGTTCCATCTTGTACCATATGGACGCAGGCGATTTTCAAATGTCCCAATGAAAAATCGTCAAAAAGTCGATTTACTTAAGCATTCCCTATACCTGGCTTCACCCATAATCGAGTTATTCAATAAAAATCAAGAAATACCTTATCTTGTCGAGATATTTATTCGTTTTTCAAGTATACCATGGAAACAAAAGACAATTCTGACAATTTACTTAAAAATATGTATGCATATCTTCAGCCGTTTTGAGTTATTGACATTTTTTGAAAAATAAGTTTTTTTTCTCAAGGGTAGTAGGCTTTGGAAATCATCGTTTCATTTGAATTTTTATTCAAAAATTGTAATGCAATAACAAATAGTAACAATAAAATAACAGCAAATGAATAGATTAACAAAATAATTTATTTCAATATAAATGCTCAATGTGTGCACCGTTTTCATTGAGACAGTCTACAATATGCTCCTGAACAGGCTACGTTGCTCTCCAAATTTCGAGAGGTTCTAAATGATCAAAAGCTCCAACTATCCTTATTCTCAAGTCGTAATTACCCCATAAATTAAAATCTAAAGGAGTAAGATCCGGAGATCGGGCGGGCCAAAATGATGGAGCACTGTTTTCCCACCAACGATCTTCAAAGAGTTGGCATCTACGACTCTAGTCGAATGTGCTGGAGCTCCGTCTATTTGATATCAACGATTGATGAGTCGATTAAGTGGCATATCAGCCAGGTAGTTTTCCACAACTTCTCTTAAGATTCTCAAATAACCCTCGCCATTGAAGTCTTCATCGCAGATGAAATATCGCACCTCACTGTCCATTAATAGGCAGAAAACAGTAATATGAAATAGAATTTCATTTTCCACCTCCATTACAATATGAGGATTTTCATGAGCCTAAAAGTGTACTACCTCTCGTGGAAAAAATTTTGCTTCGACTGTCCAGATGATTTTTTGTAAAAAATTACGATCATGAATCCTTATCAAAAATTCTTCGCAAACGTTGATCCTGCGTACGTAGTCCCCGGGATGTAGTTTTTGTAGCCTTATAAATTTATATTATTTTTAAGCCTAAGAAATTTACCTTTTGTCATTTGCGGTAGATGTGGATACTTGAAATTGAACGCGCGGTATGTTCTGTCAACTATTTTGTTATTTTCACCATAAATTGCAAACATATCAAAGACAATATCATTCGGATAATGTTCCATGATGAAAATTGTGCAAATTAGAAGATAACAATGACGCAATAGTGGCCAGGTTTGATATTTGGCATTTTTTTCAAAGCCTACTGCAAAAAAATGGCAGTAACTCAAAAACGGCTGAAGATATATTTCTAAGTAAATTGTTAGATTTGTCATTTGTTAACATGGCATACTTGAAAAGCCAAGCAATATCTCGGCAAGATACGGTATTTCTTGATCTCTATTGAATAACTCGACTGGGAATGAAGTTAGATATAGGAAATGCCTAAGTAACTAAGCCTAAAGTTCAATTTTCTATTGGATGATGTCAAAAAAACAGTAGGTGCCATTTGAAATATCGACTTTTTGACGATTTTTCATTGCGACATTTGAAAATCGCCTGCGCCCATGAGGTACAAGATGGACAACGGCAATTTTTTCAAAATAATTGACATGTGTCAAAATCTGTAATAGATAAGTTAACATAAGATGAGTTGTCTAAACATAGAATTGGAAAGCCAATCGAACGATTTTTCAGGTTTCCAATTAAAATAAGAAAGTTGGTACCGACTTTTGGCATATCCAGTATGGCTGGAGGACGTAAAATATTTAGGTAGAATGGGGATGATCGATTATGGCTGCATACCAAGTTTCAAGTTTGTAATCCAACTGCAAGTTGATAAACTTCTATCGAACGTGTACTAAACTTTTTGATTTAGCACACAAAAATGTGAAGATGTCTAAGATACCAAAACTGTAAAATAATCAGTTTGTCCCAGATTCGAGGGGACTTTACGTATATTAAGAAATATATCATTACATACATTGGTATTGAGCTGTTTTAAGTAAGATTATTACAAAATTAATAACAGTAGTAGTTGGGCGCTGCCGGAGGTGTAAAATTTTTATTACATTTTTTTTTTCAAATTTGGAACATTTGTGAAATAACATAGTCTAATACTCCCTAATGAAATTGGTGATATTCCTTTTTGTTGCTATTGCTACAGTCGGAAGGTGAAGACAGCCAAAGTTTTACAATTTAGAAAATGCAATTTTACAAAATATAGTCATTTTATACTGTAATAAATATACCCAGCGTTAGTTAAGATAAGTGGATCAAAAGACCCACAATAAAAAATAAAAACCGCCACTTCCAGATTTTTTTTGCAAATATTTATAAAGACCAAGATAATGAATTTGTTTTGAAAGTTCTTAGAGCCTAAACCATAAGAAACATTAATTTTTAACAATATGGCTTAAATCGTAATTAATATTAAATCAGTGAAGTGTCTGAACAATTTTGTGCCAATAAAAAAAGTGATGTGTGGACAACAGTTGATAGAACTATGCCCCCACTTAATGTCAGGTCGGAGATAATGTGCTCTTTGTGTCCGAGGAAGAAACCCCCTCCGAAGAAAGCAGTAAGATTTGACTCTATTATCGATACGTTTTCCATATCTGACACCACCTCTCAACTTAGGGTAAGTTACCGATTTTTTAGATAAAAACTAACTCTTTACAAGGTATACAGTACCGTCCAACATAGTACGAACGCGGTGAACACCCAATATGCGATTATACCAATTCAGTCTTACCCGTTAAAAGCAATACTGCCACTTGCTAGCAGTAAGTAGAGCGGGAGATATATACTAGGGTGTTTCATTTTGAAGGAAAAAAAAAATAAAATGTGAAATTTTTGCAGACTTTGCTTATGCCCCGAGTCTCAGTAATGTAAATAATATATATGCCAAATGTCAAGAAGATCGGACAATATTTAGAGGTTGCACACTTTGAACAGTTTGATAAAAGTTGGCCAAAGAATGTGAATTATTTTTATTAGGAAATCAAACAATAACAAACTTTGAATAAGCAATACTCAAATTAAACACTTAGATTGATAGGCATTATCATTCGTATGAAATATTTTACACTAATTTACTTTAAAATATGCAAATTCTTCTTTTGCTCAATTGATGACGAGGCGCGGCGTGGATCCCGAGCAATTCAAAGAATGTCTTTGCTTTGTTAGTCAAAAATCGATCAGATCCTTTCCTTCAAAAACTACATCTTTACCATCCAATCGTTTCGTGTCTTGTTTATTTGCAGATTTCTCTTTTAAATTTTCTTTTTCTTCTCGGATGAGTGATAGATTCATCCAATCCTAGGTTTGTTTCTGACAGATACCCAAGGTGTCTCCTAGCAACTTTTTTGGCATCTGTATCTGGGTAGGAGTTCGAAAGCTGTAGTTTATCCAAATCATTCTTTGGAGTCCATCGACTTACAATTGCCTCGTGCCGAAAGCGGACATATATTAGACATACAAAATGTACTACTTTTCTTATTTCTTTCAATTCTCCATTTTCTTTATGTTTAGTAAATTTTGAGTGCATATATGGCCTTTGCCATCCATCTTGCCCGATGAAAAGCCCCTGGTTGCCTAAATTTGAAATCGTTTTTCAGACCAACCTCCAAGGTATAGGAGTGATAGTTGTAATAGCTCTTTACCAAAAATGAAGATCTTCACAAAACACGTAAGTTCGTTCCAGTTCAAACCCGATCGCGTAATTATTTCGCCAGATATCGCGATTGAACTTGCAAATAAACGAAAAATTGAATAAATTATTTCTCGAGAAGGCGTGGAGTGTGGCAATTTTTCTGAATAGAAGGGTATTGATAAACACTTGATGAGGCCGGAGGGTGGGGGTGGTGGGACAATTAACACGCTGATAACTTAGCAATCTGGTCGGGACCAACTTCCGTATTTTTTATTTGTTAAAAGATAGCACTGACGAATTTTTTTTTCTTTTTTTGAAATGCCTGTCGCGCAAAATAAAAAATGGCCGATTTTTTGCACGTCTTTGTCGGCATGAAGGAAGGGGGTCGAGGATAATTTTTTCACCAATTAATAGTATTTTTTTTATCTTCAATTTCCGCCCCCCAAGATCGCGATCGGATGATTAGGAAGGGAGATACAGGCCGGTAAAGTTTTTGCTGTATCGCGGGAGAACGGAGAGGGGTGGGGGATTTGGGCCGGGATGATAATTTTGAGAAAAGTGTTTTCTTTCGACTTTTCTATTTTATAAGTACCCGATGTCCATACATTGTCGGCCCGCGCGAGTTTCAAGAGGAAAAATAGGACGTAAACGGACGAGCGAGTCAGTTCGGCCGCCAGGGGCGCTTACTGTTTCCCGCTCTCTAGCTCTTCTCGAATTATCATCCTCTATTAGTGAACTGTTTACATTGGCAGATCTATACGGGTGTACGAAGATTTCTCTTCTCGCAATATGAAGATAGCGATGTCGAATCAGCGTTAGTCTTTGTCGGTCTGTCAACTCTACTTGGTACTGCAGTCAGTAAACAATAAGCTCGCCGCTGCAAAGTTAGGCACTCCTCAACTAGCAAAAACACGTTTTTTTCACGTCTAAGCACGTGAATTTCACCAAAATTTCGGCGTCCTCTCGACGTAAAGATGACGACGATATATCACAGCGATTTGACGTCGATAGACGACGTCAAATATACGAGAGAGCGGGAGAGAATAAGCGCCCCCGGCGGCTCAACTGGCTTGCTCGACCGTTTTCGTTGTTTTTCTTCTTTTAACTCGCGCGGGCGGACATTGTGTGGACATCGAGTACTTATAAAACAGAAAAGTCGAAAGAAAAAACTTTTCTCAAAATATTCATCCCGGTCCAAACACCCCACCCCTCCCCATTCTCCCACTATACAGTAAAAACTTTGCCGGCCTGTATCTCCCTTTCTAATCATCCGATCGCGATCTTACCGGGTGGAAATTGAAGACAAAAGATAATGCTAATAATTGGTGAAAAAATTATTTCCCCCACCCCATTCCTTCATGCCGAAAAATACGAGCAAAAAATCAGCCATTTTTTATTTTGCGCGAAAGGCGTTTATTTAAAAAAAAATCCGTCAGTGCTATCTATTAACAAACCAAAAAATATGAAAATTGGTCCCGACCAGATTGCTGTAGCTCTGTTAATAAGGAAGTCTTAATAATTTTGGTTTCCCCTCATATCTCCCCGTCTAATTGTCCCACCACCACCACCCCCAGCCTCCGGCCTCATCAAGTGTTTATCGATACCCTTCTATTCAGAAAAAGTGGAGGCCCCAACTCCACTTCCTCTCGAGAAATAAATAATTTAATTTTTCGTTTTTTCGCTACTTCAATCGCGATATCTCTCGAACTAAATATGCGATCGGGTTCGGGTTGGAACGAGCTTACGTGTTTTGTCAAGGAACCAACACCTGCGGAGATACGTCGGAAAAACTGCTATCCCTTGCTTTTAATTGGCCGTTTCCCACACCCCCCGCCGACTCCGCCCTTTAAAAACCCGTCGGAATGATGGAGGAGACCTAACTTTATAAGTTGGTAAAAATTCGGAGCAGTCACTTTTCGACCCTGTTTTGTCTCCAGATCTGCCCGACTAAATGTATACAGACAATCTACCGTCTTAAGAGCGGTAGTGATGTGTACTAGTGTAGCACTGTTTTGTCAGAAAATAAAAATGTAATTTGATATTTTCGATTTGTTAAATATATTGTTAAGAATTTAATGAAGGATTTTCGTCTCGCCACATTGTTTATGTAATGCCATTTCATTACTTGCTTTCTTTCTTCTAAATTTTAAATCCGTTTTGCTTGAAAACGAATTTTGAATTTCTAGAACTCGCCAGTTCCGTTTCTCAGATTCAAATGAATAATAGCATGGTAGTGACCAGTTTTTCCACTCTACAGTTGGCCAAAATCCATTAATTTGTACTAGCTCGAAAAATCAACTTTAGGCCTTTCCACTACAAGGGTATTATTTAATAAAAAAGGCGACGCCATTTCGACTCATATTGAGCATTTTGTAATCCTTACATTCATTGATGAATACATTAATGTCCCTTGTTCCATAATACAATAATAGCATTCTTCGACATTAATGACTAAGTTTAGATAATTGGTGAAAGATGCCCGAAACAACTAATATTCAATAATACTAAAGATTTTTCTTCTATTAAAATTTTCAAAATGTATCAAAAATTAAGATTTCTACCAAGTCTGGTTACGCTGAATATTAACACAAGCTGATATTCGTCGTGCGTCGCAAATCGTCGTATCTTATTATCGTATTCCTGCCAGTGGGGACGAAAGTCAACTGGACATATTGCATTCGTATTCGTATTTTTCTAGCCCCAACTGTGTGAAATACAAAGGGCCAGCTTAATGTATAAATTAGGCAACCTTAAACAAATGCGAATCACACTGCATACTTTGAAAACTTATTACATATAATTATAAACCTTATGTACAAATATGCATAAAGATAAGAACCACTTTGTATTTTAAATACATCTTTATATGAAATATTTATGGATTTTATTGAGGTATAATGGAATCCACATGTTTTCAAAATATTACGTAGAACGCAGAAGTCCTTATTGAATAATATGTGTAAGTTTGCAACAGTCCATATTTCTGACTCGCTGTATCGTGTGATTGCATCTATAGCCCGGGTGGTGTAGCTAATTTTGTCTAAAAATTTCAAACATGTTAGGAGGCAGATGATGGGAAAATAACAAATATTTTCAGAAAGAGCATAAATTTCTAAGCAAAAAAGAACATTTCTTTACTAAAGTCACAGGTTTTCCGTAAAAAATTATTAAACTGGAAGTAGTAGAGTAAGCGAGGTGCAAATCTGCGTCGTGCTGTATTGGCAAAATATTACCCCAGGTATGAAATATATTATGAAAATTGCATTATTAAACAATATTTGTTGGAGGAAAGAATAGAAAATAATTATTATAAATGACATTTATCCTATAAAAAGTCATACACAACATAATAGCAGTAAAAGCATAGTCGAGCTGAGCCGGCGCTCCCGCGCCGGTACCTGAATACAGTGCTTTGTATTATATACAAATAGATAAATAATATGCCTTTCCACTATGTTCCATGTATACGTGATACTCTTGTCTACTTATTCTGTAAGTATCAGAATTTATATTATATTTCTTAGCGAAGTACATTCCCGAAACTGTAAATATCGGAATTTTTGCTTATGCACTGAAGATTTGGAAAAACATTTAGAATCACATAATTTTTTTTGATATTTCAATAATATCTTTTACTTTATAACTGAATTTGTTTTATATATCTTAATAGTTTTTTCTCTGAGTTCCAATAACATGTATATATATTTGTTCCACAAATGCTGAAATTTCAGAACAAGTGTTTATTTAAAGTACATTAACCTAAGCAAATGTAAGTTCATGAGGTTCAAACTGACACATTTCTCGAAAGTTTTCCGTAGACCAAAAGAGAGTTCGAACATTTCCTACGGATTATCATACAATATACAAAAATGAGATAATTTTCGAAATATAATATATGAATTGATGGTTTACTTCTATATATTAGCCTTATTTTAATATACAATTATATGCACAAGAAACGTGAGACTTCCAACTGTAAAATGAGTCGTTAGTTTTTTAATTTGTGTAAATTCTGTTTGTCTAAGCAAAGGGTCTTTCATGCGCCAAGTACTGCAAAACGCGCGTTCGGGCTCGAGCTAATTCATCACTTCACTAATTTCTCAAGGAAAATACGTGACATTAAACGAAGTTTCTATACATACATTTTTTGTGTGAAAAAGTATAGTTCAGTACGTAAAGTAAAAAATACACCAGAAGCTCGCAAAAAATATTATCTGAGGCTTTCCTTCCGTAACTGTTAGTGCGAGGATTAAACATCACAAAACCACAAAAATCAGTTCTGGGGGTGCCGCGCAACCCCCCCCCCCAAAAAAAAAAACACCCCTTCGGTGAAAGAAGCCTTATTTTACTGATAACTCGTTAACCGTTGAAGATATAAAGAAAATGCTCATTATAAAAAAGAGAGCTTGACTGATGGCCTAAAAAAAGTTCTCTTGTAATTTTCTTGTATATGCCATGGTTTTCGGAAAAATCGATATTGACAAAAATTGCAAAATTTGTATTTTTAATACGCACGAATTTTCGTTTATTTGACATTTTTTTGCGCGCAGCCTATAGAAAAAATTAAATTGCTCGAGAACCAAACAAGATAGGAAGAAAAATCAAAATGGCTTTTAAAGGGGATATAAAATACTCTCCTGTGTTGCCATTTTTGAGGGCTATTGATATTTTTTAGTATATAAAAATAACAATATAATATAGTTATCTCTTGATTTTTTGTGCATCTAACTATTCACAAGCCCATAAAAAATAACTGTCTATAATATAAGTAATTAATGCATTATCTTTTAGTTCAAGATAGTACTGCAATGCACAAAAAGTTTGAAATAAAAATATTCACATTTACAAATTTAGCAGCATGTTAAAGTTAACAAAAAAAAAAAACTCCAAAAAAGGTTGCACATTCAATTTTTTTATATTTTTTAATACAATTTTTTAAGTATTAATTGATTAGAAACAATAGTTATATGATATATAAACCCAAAAAGAATTTTTTGAGTTAAATTCTCAAGACGTTTGAGTCTTTTTTTTTTTATTTTTAGGAAGCAATGAAAAATTGGCCAAAATTTGGCTAACTTCAACATGCTGGTAAATTTGTAATTAACTTTTTCTGCATTGAAGTACTACCTTGCACTAACAGATAACGCATTTATAACTTATATTAAAATCAGTGAATTTTTATGGGCCTGTGAACAGTTAAAAGTGCAAAAAATCAAGAGAGAGTTATTTTTATATACTAATAGATATCAATAGCCATCAAAAATGTAAACACAAAAGACTCTTTTATATCCCCTTTAAAACTCATTTTGATTTTTCTTCCTTGCATGTTTGGTTTTCGAGCAATTCAGTTTTTTCTATAGGCCGCGCGCAAAATAATTCAAATAAACGAAAATTCGTGCGCCTTAAAAATACAAATTTTGCAATTATTTTCAATATCGATGTTCTCGAAGACCATGATGGCATATACAAGAAAATTATAACAGGACTTTTTTTAGGCAATTAGTCAACCTTGTTTTTTATGTTGAGCATTTTTTTTTGTTTTTAACGGTTAACGAGTTATCAGTAAAAAAAAGGCTTTTTTCACTGAAAGGGTGTCACTTTGGGGGGCTTGAGCGGTACCCCCAGAACTGATTTTTGTGGTTTTGTGATGTATGATCCCTCCGCTAGCACGTACTGGAGGAAAATCTCAGACAACATTTTTTGTTATGAAAATCTTTATAATTATTGGACTAGTATGGCTCTTACTAAATATATTTTTTATTTTCTCCTACCCTCGACTCATTTTCGAAATTTTGGGAAAATACCGGAAAAATAAAGTTTTTGAATTTTTTTTGTATGTTTCCGGCCTGGAAATCATGCAATCATTACGTGATGTTATTGCTTACCATCCAAAGAACTCATTAAAAATAATCATCCGCCTCCGATTTGTTTAGGGGTAAATATCTCTAATGACTGAGCTAATGTTCGAATGCTATTGTTAAGTTTTAGCATTATCATTAAAATCTTCCATTCGTTTTAAATATTAGGAGTGAACGTGAAATCTACCCATATCATTTCATAGCGTGCGCTTGCCATCACTATATCCTCTTAGTAAATTTAGTTTCAAATCTACCTATTTTATACTTCAATACTGCTATTATTAATAAAGTCGTACATAACTTTATATTTTTCATTTTTATCTTATCAAAAATTACGAGTGGAAAACACAAACAATCCGTACATCCGTTACATCCGTAACGATTCATTTTTTCTTTAAAAGCATTCCTACGCCCAATTTATTTGCCAAAATAATGGCCTGTAGTTAAGAGAACAACTAAAAATTGTATACAAAGGAACATTTATTACTGGTTTTTGCCATTATTGTTGTGAATAGCACGATAAGGGTTATTTCTCGTTTCCTCTCTTAATAGGCATTTTGTGCAAAGGGGTCACTTAATGACTTGTTAGGGTAATATATTAGCTTCCAAGTAATTTCATGATTTTAGTCCTAACATATTTGGCTTCTAAAACATAGTCGATCATTGAGGAGGAGAACCTAAAATTATTATTATTAAAAGTTGAATTAATTAGAAAATGGTTATAACGTAAATATGCCGAAAAATGGTGCGTATCATTTTCAACAGAACGCACTTACTCTAACGAGCAAAAATAATTTATTGCAATTTTGAAAAAAATAGCTTTAGTTGGAGGACACTACAGTGAAATAATCTCTATACTTGAGTAATACACGCTAAAAGTTTCAAAAAACTGAAGTGGTGGAACATACTTAAAAGAATATTCCTTTATTCTTTACTTACATGAAGCCAATTAAATACAAATATACTTAAGAATTAATTGAAAACAAAGGATGAAAGATAAGTGTTATATCTATCTATTTCTAAGATATATTTATTAATCCTTCACAGATGGGAAGAATGTTGTGATTCGGAAATCCATTGTTTCACATATACGCGAATGAATAAATTCTTCATGTGGAACGGGTACTTTTGTTTAAGAAATAATTTATTTACTATAAACTTTTTGTTTCTCGCTACAGAGTTATTAGTTTTATATGGGGAATTTCTTTATTTGATTACCGGTTAAGGCAGAAGATTTTTGATTCGTAAAATATATACCTGGATTCGTCCCTTCTTGAAGTGGGCGATATAAAATAAACAACGCCAGATGTGTGAATGAAACAGATTAGTTTTTGTTTATATAGCATTAGCATTGGTTTATTTATGTCTTTCTTAAAAATTTTAAACGAGAATTGGAGATCAAAATTAAAAAGATATTAAACATAATATACACGTAATAAACATAATATACAGGTGATGAAATGGAAAAACTGCCCAAAATTGAAACCAATTGTTTCAAGGAAACGACATACAGGGTGAGCAAACTATCCCTTCGGACCTCTTTTCTCATAACGCGCAAAAAAAATTGTTACCGTGAGATAGGGCCCTTCCCAGCAACTCCACCGTAGATGGATATTTACTTGTGGAGCGGTTAATAAATAAAAAAAAGAAAGGGAAAAAAGGGGAAAAATACAAAAATAAAAGCTGCCAAATTCAGAGACACAAGAAGCAGAAAACTTAGAAGAAAAATAAGGAGATGACGATAGATGGAAATTTAAAAGAAGCATGGAAACTGAATAGAAGCATGTCGCAAACAACTGCACCACACTGCAGCCGATGATGACAAATAAAAGCAGGGAAACTTAAAAGAAGCATCTCTCAAACACCTACACTTCCCATCCTATATTCCCACCCCATGCGTCATGCGGCTCTCGCTGCTGACAACAAGCATATCCAATGTCCAACCCGGCGTATGAGCTGGTCCGGCGGTATATAAAACATCCGAGATTTGGTTCCAGCACGCGGTTTGGCCATCCGTTGGGCGTGTTCGACGGAGGACCAAGCTGCGTGTTGGAATGAACCTCCATGGATGCCCGGAATTGACAGCAATGCCCACCATACGCTGGCAAATCAATCAATCAACAAAGGACCTATTCAAATATGATTACCAACTTCTTAAGGCGTCTGTCCCAATCATTCGATTCGTACAGACATTCCTGTATTCAACGAAATTGTAATATTTACCAATGCGGCAATATTTTGGCTGTAGAACTTTACTAGTACTATCAGGAAATCTCTTATTTTTTCCCGTTCTTGTCCATCCCTGGACATAGGCTTCTTTCATATTATTTCATCGCTGTCTGCCTTGGACGCCAAAGATCCAGTCTCTGCCGGTTTTCCCCAACACGCGGTGCGCCTAACACCCCTTCTAGTTTCACTGGGTCGCCTTCATCCCCGACGACGTGCTCTGTCCAACGTCATTTATTTGTATCGATGCGCTCTATAACGTCAAGAGCTTCAGTTATGTCCCTAATGACCTTGTTTAGAAACAACTTGGTCCCTCAAGCTGATCCTCAGCTTCGCGCGTTCCATTGCTTATTGGCAAACCCGAAGTAGTTGCGCCCGGCTTTGTTCCAAGGATAAGTCTCGAGGCCATAGGTCCTGACTGATAATGTACAGGCGTCTTCAGGTTATTGGATTCTCCATTTTCCTGAGAATGTGACAAAGTTTGTAGCAACTTTGTGTAGCAGTAAAAGGACAAAAGAAAGCTTGTAGATTATGATGTATTCAGGATGTGTCCGAAACGAGACAGATCTGAAAACCAATAAAGTGTATGAGCGTCAAATGTTTTACTGACGAAAGGGCAGTACATTACACCTAGTTATACACATTTCCATAGAATAGAATAGAAACATTTATTTGCCATAAAGAAACTGTTTTCACAGAAAGAGAAATATATCAGCCCTTAAACACTACTCGCGAATACAATCAATTTTAATCATATCCACATGATACCAAAATGATTCGCGAAACGTGATTCTAGTGTTCAAACGTCTTGGTGTATAAGGACTATTGAGACAGTCTAACACCTATTTTAATTAAATTTATATAGTTTGTAAAATTAATAGTCGTCAATTAACAGATAGAAACCAGAAAATATGTAATCAACGCTTACAATAAAAACTAATAGAAGCAGGAAACCAAGATATATTACATATAATTTCAATTTTCTATGGATCATCAATAATTTTCGATAACAGCTTGACAACCTCCAAGCCTGCTAATAATACACTATTATATTAAATCGACTTAACTTGATTGATATCTGTCATGAGCATACCACGTGTGGTCAGTAAACTTCAAGTCTGGTAATCCAGTAGGCCGAACCATTATTGCAACTCCTTTCCCAAAGAAATCGTTGATATTGAGCATACTGTGATCTTGAATTGTAGTCCATGTAAAGGAAATGACGCGTTTGACTTAAGAACTAAAGAAGAAATCGAAATGTTTCATGAACTAATTGAATTATCTTTGACGCTTACATTTGGATTTAAAAAAATGCCTAATTCAGTCGTTCTTGAGTAGGATTTCTGACACTCTTAAAAACTTTATATAAACTACATGCATTTTAAATGTACCTTACCCCAATTTTTCTGTATACTGTCTTCATGAATCCATTCTTAATAAATATTTATGAATATCGATAAAACAAAAGTTAAATCTGTTTATATTTTCGCATATTTTTTACAATTTAATAATGACGTACTTAACCAGTAGCTCTCACGCAATATATGATTTATCTTCAACTATGATATCACCAATATAAAGTGTATATGAAATCATAACAGTATTCTTTATTAATCGATTGGTTTTCGATTTCGCCACAGTTGCTACAATAATTTTTTTAAGTTTAACTGAATTATTTAAAATATATCTATTTCTTACAGGTAAGTTCCTCTACTGCAACGCAAGTGGTGAGTTTTTTATATGTGCAAATGTTTGCATATTTTTTAATCAATTTAATTTGCTAATTATTTTAAATGCATGCTGATGCTGTTAATGTTTTTTAAATTAAGAACCGTAAGTTTAAAATACTCGGATCCAAAGAAAAAATGAGATCTGGTTTAGATATGTCAATGTCAAACTCATACTTTCATCAACGCGCCAATATTCTTGACTGAAGATGACGGTCTCGGATGATTAGGGGTCGAGATTGAGCTCTTTGCCCCAATCATCGCTGTCAACCTGACCAGCCTCGTAAGGGGTGGTTCAAATATAATAATGCAAGTAAAGTCAAGCCGCAAAGGAATTTGTGTCGCATTATATCGCAAAAGAACGTTGTCCTAAGGTTACATTGTGGTAACATTCAAGATGTTATACTATCATTTTATTGTCAACGACATTACCACAATGTCAGAAAGGATTTGCAATGAGACGCTTTCCGTATCTATTAAACTTTTTTAACAAATTGTAAAGTAACAAACAAAGGACCTGACACAGTTGAGATGGGAAAATTGGTTGAAACTGAATGGATATTGAAGCTTAATCCGCCCGGAACAAAAGTTCTCATGGGCACAAGGTCAGAAACTGGACAATTTACCAGATATCGGGGGTGGAAAGGGGGTGCGAATTTCTTATGGGAAGTGGCCCCCGCCCCGGTGAAATTCTCTAGAATCGATATATATTATTCATCTCGAGCTCCTGATAAAATGTTCTCATGATCCCAAGGTCGGAAAATGCACAGATATCTGACCTTGTATTTATAAGAATTTTTTATTAGGAGCTCAAGTGGAATAACATATATCGATTCCAGCGAATTTCACCAGGGGCCACCCCCGATATCTGGACAACTGTCTATTTTCCTACCTTGTGCCCATGAGAACTGTTGTTCGGGGCGGATTGAGCTTTAATGCGCGTTTGCATTCATCCAATTTGACCAAAAGAATTTCCCATCTCAACTGTGCCAGGTCCTCTGTCTGTCTGTAACTTTTCTGTGCGCTATTACACCGGAATTGTTACAAATATTGACTTGTTAGATACACGTATCTATCATAACGTGATCTGGAACTATATTATATTTTGATCTTATTCCATTGAAAGATTGGAGGCCCATTAGGGCTAAACTGAGCAAAATAAGCAAAACAAGCTAGTAGTTTAGAAACTTTGGATTTGGTGTATATGAGTATATTCTTCTTCTAGTGAAGCCAAGGCCACAATTTTTTTTATGGCATCTACCATAGTTTTCTAACTCACGGTTTGGGGGATGTTTCTTGGATGGTGAAGACGCGTAACAATATTGTACAGGATGTGCAATAATAATTTCTAATTCCCTAATAAGCTAAAAGCAATATTAAAGCAATTGGATATTCTATTTTTACACTATTCGCATAAAAGACCTATTTGCGAGACACTTTTTGGTCCTTCCGTTCATCCTTCGCTGGAAATTGCTACACGTATGTTTTATAATGACATCTGGATTCCGTTGTAGGATATTCTAACGGGCGAAGTTTAGCTCAACAGCGGTAAATAGGAAAAATTAAGTAAAGCAAACTGATAAATAGGGAAAAAATAAGTAAAGCAAGCTACTAAGAGTCTACAAACTTCATTCTTGGCGTATTCATGCTAGAAGCCAACGCCTCAAATTTTATGACATATGTTTCAAATATCATATTATAAGAAATCTGTTACCAATTATTTCTACATACTAGAGTGCAATTATAGTAAACATGTTTCCCTTTAAAGAGATTTGGATGAGAAACCTGGATGTGAAGGGAGATTTATTAGGCGCGTTTTTTTTGGTTCTCACAACTAGAAATGTATACTTCTCGTGTGGTATAAAAGACATTCCCGGCGGCAAGATGGGCGTCCAGAATAAACACAAGCTACGGTTTGGATCCCTATTAGAGAAATGTTACTACGTCTCAAATTAAACAGTAGCTGTCACGGAGTATTAGGGTTATCGAGATAGCGAATACCAAGGATTGTTAACTGTAATTAGAGTTTCTGTGCAACTGAAACTATAATTACGACAAACAATGTTACACGTAGGTAAATAAAATGCATGTCAGTGTGTTCAGCTGGAAGTCTAATAAGGTTGTATAATGTTACCTTAGGGCAAGAGATAACAGCATAATGATAAGCGTCGTAAACTGCAGTACATTCAATCAACAAGCTTTTTCTTCAGATATTTCCAAGGTATTTGATTTAATGGTACACTTAATTGTTTTGCAGTTACCCAAACCTGATGTAACTAAGCATTGAAGCAGTCTTTAATCTTAATTTATAATGAAGAATTGAAAACTTTCTTTCGGACTGTCCAAGAAGCTCTCATGTAGTTGAACTAACGATATCACGAGTCATACATTTGCCAAAATCAGATTTCATATTTTTAATAGCACAATAAATATTATAAATAAATGGCATTAGCTGACATCTGATTATTTACAATTGTTAATAGTCTAATTCCTTGGTTTATTCTCTCAGAATGAACTCTGGTAGATGCACCGTTTTACAATTCACTTCACAATGGGCATATATTAATATAATTTTGGATTTTTCTCACACACTGTATGCCTGTTTAATTAAGTCAGATCTTGCTAAGTCTTTTACAGTAGTTATAGTCAACTGATAAGGTAACCTATTGCTATATGTGGTTTCCGCCCGTAGGTTCCGATATTTCCTATCCGAGCCCCACCTAAGCGATCTGCGCAAATTGAATATTGAATACGGGATTTCTTAATTAAGTTAACGAGCAAAGGAACAGAAAAATTCCTATCGCCATTTTGTACGATTGTTGTGGTGCTGTATATTATAAATTATTTACACAAAGGCCTTTCTAAGCAGGAGGTAGGTCAAATTCTATTCAAATACCTAGATTTAATAAATTTATGGGAAATAGGAAACTAGTAATCAGGTGTAGTCGGCATCACTTAAAAATAACTCTATTTTAGATTCGCCGGCCTTTTGTTTTTATTATTGGTTCTGCCACAACAATATAACATATTGTATTCTGGGGGACTAACTGCCATATCAGTGGAGTAGGCCTTCCGAACTTGGATCGTTAGCAACCCTATGATGTTCTAAACGAGAAGGGAACCTCTCACGAAGATCATAAGGTCAGAATATTTTTTTCCGCTTTCTATTAGAAAATTCCACAGGGCAAGTAGTGTGCCATTCTCAAAAGGTTTCCTACCTACGGCGAATTGATACTTAATTTTTATAACCGAGCCTACGAGGGAGAGATCTTCAAAAAGAAAAATTAGAAAATTTATTTAATTATATTTTATTAATATTATAATAAGATCCACAGATATTATTCAATTAACCTTAAAGTGCGAACCACGCGTAGCGCTGCGGGTGGGGGTTCAAAAATAGAAATTACCCAATTTAATCTAGTTTATGCAAATTAAGGTTATCTCACTTCTGACTGTGAAGCTTATCTTTATATTAATTATATTATTAAGGGAAAAACCTCTTCACTTATTTTTCCCCCTAGCCCTCCATCTCGGTTAGGTGGCGCCCGGCACCTAGGTGAGAATACTCAGAAAAAATCCGTACCCAGACCTATCGCTCCCAGACGAAGAGCTGCCGTCACGAAACGGGCCCAAGAAAGGGTTACAATCACCACTGGCCAAAGTTACAGATTCTATCTGAAATAGCATAGCATGTCTGGTTTCTGGGTCTGAACTTTTTTTTGTGGGGTCGACCTAGAAACTAAAAATACATCAAATCCATGTTTCGTGACACAGAATTTTTTTGTATGGCTGTATTACTTGAGTAACGTCAAATTTTGCCACTGTATATTTCATTCAACAAGGGATTGCGTTTTATGGCGTAAATTATAAATATCCTTCAGGCATAGTACATGTGTTTCATTCGTACGCATTAAATTTGAAGGTGAAAAAAAATGCTGCAGCCTACCCGATTACGCTACAACCGTAGGTAAAGGTTCAGCGTGCGCCGTGACAGACGTCCCGGCGCCTAACGTGCCCAGCATCCCTTCTGCTTTTCAGTTTTCGGTAAACTCGCTGCACTCAACACGTCCGTGAAACCCGGAAAATCACGCGGTCCACGCGGCTCAGAGCACGCTTCTAAAATATGAAGTGATTAGAGAAATGTTCAACGGTATTTGTTAAACGACAACGTTGTAATCTACTTGACTCTTGTCAAGAAATTCTTGGTAATAATTTTTAAAATGTACTCAGGAAAATAGTTATGTTCTGTTTGCATTGTAGGATAATTCAAACACAGTGCATTGTATATCTAGTTGCATTTGAAAGTTAATTTGCTAAATGGATTTAAAAAATTATCAATAACCACTTATTAATACTTCGATATTTACCATTGAAATTATTATTAATCAGATATTTACTTAATGAACGTACATAATGACGGTAAAATGGATTTTATTTAATGCATTAGTGACTTTAATACAGTTTTATAAATTTCACGATATTTTTCTGTAGGGTTTGATAAAGAATCTTTTATTCTTACATACCTACAAACTTTTTTAAATAATACCGAAATTCATCACGAATTATGTTTATCATTATCTTAAAGAATATATATAGGTCTTGATTCGTCTTTTCATTCGTTATTTTCAATTTACTGTATTCTTTGTTAAGGTTGTTTTAAGATGGTTTACAAAAGAATAGTTGTAATTCTACATAAAGATATAGTATATTAATGTTATTATTTTTGTAAAGTTGGCCAGCTATCATGAAAGAAAAACAAGAACAGTTCATAGTATATATTTATTTACAAATTATGGTTTATAAAAATTTAATTTTGCTTGCAAATGAATTGGTTTTATTAAATGTTTGTTTATCGTGCGCATCTTGCTAAATTCAATATAAATGTTATCATTTATTTTCAGCAGGATCTTCAGATTAGGCCATTAATATCGCAAATTGAGATATTTATCTTATTAATTTTTTAGTTACAAAGAGAAAAATAAAGTTAAAATCAGATCAGAATATAAAAATCAAAACATTTGCTGCCTGGCTTACCAAAATACTGGTTTCAACAACAGTTTCAGTTGAATTGGAGCGGTTGGTCACCTTAGTGAAAGTGCAAAATTATTTTAAGGAAATACAGCATTTCATTTTCTTACACAGAATGTTTCGAAATAAAGGTAAATTGAAACACGTGTTTCTAATATTTGAAAAATAAATTTAACAGTTTCTATATAGCAGTGACTAAAATCGTTTTCCAACGGCACCGTTTTTTTTTTGCATTTGGCAATTATTTTTTTAATTAAACTCATTTTCTTTAAACTCTGTTTGATCCTCGGTTCGATCATGAAAATTATTAGTATGTATTAAGGGTTCATAAAACAGAGATAATTCTTCAAGAACATTTTTCTACGCTATTTGTGAGTCGAGATACGACATTTTTGGCGCAATAAAAATGCATTTATTTAAAATTGGCCAAATGCAAGTCGTACTTGCGCAATACCCTAAGTACAGCTGTCATCTTGTTGCGGGATCTGCGTTATATTCATTCCATTTTCAATTTTAAGAAATTCAGTTAAGTTTAATACACAACCACACAAGAAAAAAAAAGATAGATTCTGATCTGCCCGAGGCCATCTCTCAAAACGAGCCGAGATGCAGAGTTGCTCCATTCGACTTCTCTCATCTTCCTACATAACCCTGAATGTTTTCAGATTTTGGCCGGCACTTCCATTTTTTTGCAAAACTTCTAAGGTAAAGCATCTAAAGAATTCAGGAGTATGTAGGAAGGTGAGAGAAATCAAATGGCGCTAACGACATCTCTGTATCTCGTTTTGTTTTCGAGATATGGCCTCGGGAAGCGGCAAAATAATTCAATTTTCACCTTCCGGGGACCTCGAGCTATCATGTCTCGAAAACCAAGGCACGTACCGACCTCCGGTTTGCGCCATTCGATTTCTTACGTCTTCCTACGTACTCCTCAATTTTGTGATTTTTGTTAGCTTTCGTTTGGCAGAAATGGCCCTTGAAGCTGGGCCGAGTCGCACGAGAAGCGAAATTCTCGGACCTCTCACTCTGGCGGCCCATATCTCACTTAAAAAACGCCGGGAAAATATCGTTGAGAGGTGAGATGATCAAATTTTAAAAGTTGAAAAATAAGCACCCTAGTGTGCAGGTGTTTGCGAGATGCTTCTTTTCAGTTTCCATGCTTCTTCTAAGTTTCCATTTATCGCTATCTCCTTATTTTTCTTCTATGTTTTCTGTTTCATCTGTTTCTGAATCTGGCAGCTTTTATTTTTATTTTTTTTGTTTTTATTTATTAACCGTTCCACAAGTAAACATCCATTTACGGTGGAGTTGCTGAGAAGGACCCTATCTCGCGGTAACAATATTTTTTGCGCGTTATGAGAAAAGAGGTCGGATGGGATAGTTTGCTTACCCTGTAGGTATGTCGTTTCGTTGAAATAATCGGCTTCAATTTCCGCCTTCCAATTCCGGGCAGTTTTTCCATTTCATCACCTATGTATTATGTTTAATACCTTTTCAACTTTAATCTCCATTTCTTATTTAAATTTTAATAAAGGGATAAATAAATAAACCAATGCTAATGCTACAATAAACAAACAAAAAATGTATCTCCCCTCATTCACATCTGGCTGACTGGCTGTCCCATGTTGCTCTCCATACACCATACACTTGAAGAAGGGACGGGTCGCAGGTAGTATAAATTCTACGACCTTCCAGCTATAGTGCACTAATACAGACACTGTTTCTGTTTACTTTGGACTTTTATTACTTTTAAGCCACAACACAGCTAATATGTCTATTTTGCTTTGTACACATATGTGGCTCGCTCACTTGACACTAAACGACGCTTTATTTACCAACAGCCACTTGAAAGGGTCTTGGGTACAATTTGGGTTTCCGTCGACGGCCAAACTAAGGCACTGCACGTGTTTACTTTATTTTTGGTACTATTAATAAGCACTTTTCAATTATTAATTCGGTATGTACTTTGTTTTTCTATTATGGCACTTCATTTTATGCCGAATTTTTTTACCTACCGATGACTTAAGTTTTATCGAGTTTTAACCAATTCTTCTTACGTTTTCCTCGGGGGCGTCCTACGGTATGTCTGCCCTCAACGTAAGTCAATTTGAGACTCCGCGCAATACCATCGGTTGTTTTTAAATATAAATTTGATAGATTTATACATATAATGCCGCAAAACAAAGTTTGTCGTCGAGCTTTCTTTATATATACCAAAAAGGTTATTTAAGGTAATGCAATCCTAATCCTAATAATTTTCGTTCATCCACACTCTATTCCCAATCTCCATGATTTTCTTCAGATTTTAGTGAGCGATACTTTTGAAGATAGGATGAGGGAACGGCGATTTTAAACGTTGTTTCGGAACAGTGTTAAAAACATAGATGAAGAACAAAATATATATTTTTAAATTCATGCTTTAACAAGTTTCATTTAATACTCCACACGGTGACTTTAAAAAAATATGTTTGTTTTTACTTTAACTTTCTTATTACTTTTCCAAAACCCTTGTAAGTCGGCCCTGTTGCAATTTGTAGATATTGCAGAAACAAGGCGAAAATTACAACTTTTCTAAACGAGAAGTTTGGTACATCTTGTTGGACAAAAAATGACAGTGAGGAATGCCTTGAGCAGCAAAAACATTTCTAATTTATTGTTCATTTTTTCCTCTTCATGTAACGGAGCACACCTTTTAACAATGGACCCTAAATTTCATGTCATTAAAATACAGTATTTTTATGATAAACTGCCTTTCTTGTGTATAACTTATAATTAATTGCCGAGAAGCTCTCCCCATCTCCAGCATAATTTAATACTATCCCAAAGGAGCCTACATTTTTTTCGCTGTTTCTCCTTTTATATGTAGTAGAACCTGTGGATATAATTATAGATATATGCAGTAAAAATTAATAAATAATAAAATTTTTATGTCGTGACAAGTCTCATTTCATCGATTACTTTATGATGTTTGTAAATAATAGTAGTAAACAATTTTTGTTCATAAAACATATACAAGTTGGGATTATATTCTTTTTTGCACCTCTAAAATATTTAAAGAACTTCAATCAAATACATACTATATCAACGCCAATCAGATAAATCCTATTTTTTACAATATACATATACAGAGAAAAAAAAGAAGAGATACCATTTTTTTTATTATGTAAACTAATTTTATTTCAAATCAAATGAAGTAAGGCTGGTAATTTAAAATTTACAAAAAATTAACGAAATAAATGTCAGCAATTATTGTAACTTAATAAACTTTTCATACAACCATTGTTTTGTATTTCAAATTTCTTTCCATTTTTTAAACTATTTAGTAGGAAGGTAATGTACCAGTACGCTAGCTCAGTTTGCTAAACCGTGTTAGAGGCTAGCAGGTCCGACTGTCTGTCGTACACTATGTTCGATTCCTTATTTAGCTGATTTAGTTTTTCTTTATTTAACGTTAGCAAATTTGAATTTAACCATTTATTAGCTTCGTATAAACCTGTCTCAGCTTTTAGCATAACGTTTTGCCAACTAACATAACCAAATCATCTGCATAAGCAACAAAATTTCCAGAGATACTTAATTTAATATGTTGTTCATGGATAACTGAAAAAGAACAGGACCTAAAACTGTTCCTTGGAGAACTCCATTTGATACCAATAAGTCCTCAGTCTTTTTCATTGATTTATTCTTTCATCTCGATTAGAAAGGTAATCTTTGATAAGTTCATCGCGCTCCGTATACCATAATGCTTATTTTCTAAATTAATTTTTCATGAGACACGGGGTCAAAAGACTTAGCCAAATATAAAAAGGTGAGCAGAGGCCTTTGACCACTTCTTAAACTATTTTCTAAATAATTTGTTGCGGAGAATATGACATCAACTGTCGATGCGCCTTCCCTGAATTCGCGTTTACTATTTTAATTATTTTGGAATGTTCATTCATTCTGGTTTTAATGCATTTCTCTTTATGGGCATATATCACCAGATAGTAATAAATATTGAAAATTATATTTCGCATGCAATAATTTCCTCTAATGCTTTATAAAATATATGGCCTGACAAAACCTAAAATATTGTTGCGAATTATTATTTATTTGTCTGTAACTCTAAATTAATGGGCTTGATGTAGCGTGCCCCAAAATTTTTGTGCCTGGCACGGTAAGGTTTCCAATTAAGTTTGAAAGGAAAAGCAGAATTATACTGGAATTATTTATTATTTTTCGACTGTCGTGATATCACTCCTAACAGTCCTAACGATACAAGGTGAAGTTAAAAAAATCTTGTCTATCAGAACTTCAAATAAAATCATTCGTAATTTTGATTTTTTATCCACTTTTTAATATCAACCTTTTCCGTTAGTAAATTTAATCACTGACGCGGTGCCAGGAAACGAGCTACCACCAACCTGGAGACTGCCAAGTTTGTTCTCGTAAGGAAAGTAGACATTTTTTGCTTGCCTAACATTGACTGCTTCACATCTCATTCGAAGGATGTATATCCAATACACAACCTTCGCCTAAAAGTGTATAGCTACTACGTATGTGTTGATATACAAGCTGTTAGAAGATAAGGGGAGATCGCTGTATTTTCGTGGAGGGTCACCCCTCCACTAACTACAATTGGTGTGAGTAGACTTAGGACGCATCTCCGTTCGCCCACAATAAATAGTTGTTCCCGGGAATGTAAAACTGCATAATTTTTGACCTTGTGGAAACACAGTTTCTGGTGAAGACTTTATTACAAATGTAAAGTCTCTGTGTAACAGGAATCAAGTAAAGGCTTTTGTAAGAGTCGGAGAACTTCCCAGTGATGCACAGGTAGATACAAGACGGCATTAGTAGTGTTTTATATTACCAAGAAGAAAATGTCTCTTCCTTATTTATATTAACATCCTGGAGGAATCTAGCTATAGCTGTCTCATCGTTCAACCAGGAAATATTAGAAAATATGGTGATTATTTTTGTTAATGAACATATTTCCTATACGAGTTAATTTGTGACTATTATCGCTTTCCGCTTCCTAGCTTTATGCCATTGCGTTACATTGTGTTAATCCTTCCCAAGACTTTTATCCCAAAGGGAAGTTCCTATATCATCTCTTCTTAGATTTCATTCATCATTCATTTTTCACTTTAGTTTATCTCTCTTCTCTTGTCTGGACTCACCCATGTTTCAACACCTTGCGTTTAAATTATTTTGATAATAACCGAAATATTGATAGTTTAGCTCATTTAGAGAAGGCAGTAACAAGTGTTTAAATTTAAATGCTGCTGCTGGTTGGTCATTCAAGAATTTTGGCTATAATCCAACTGGAGTACACCACCAAACTTACTCACTCGATGCCAACCAAGTAGAACTTGCACTTTCCCTTTGATTTGTTGAGGGAGTGTCATCTGACGAGCAGGATCGGTGCACTGGTGTAGAGAAAAAGTCACTCATTTAATATGCAAATGAATCTAAAGTGACAAAAGGGATAGGTATGGGTGTGGTGGGTCTAAATGCATGGTCTTTAGAGCCCTAAATAGCACCTGAACTATCTTCTAAGCAGAAAGGTATGCTATAGATAGATGCATGTGTCCGGGAGGATATAGATTTTTATGCTTTCAGACCATCGTAGCCTATAAGTGTAAACAATCCAGAAGAAACTGAGAAAAAACAAAGCCACCTTAATGTGGAGATTAGGGCATAAGGGAAGATCATGAAACAGCTTATAGTCTTGCAAAATAAGGTGCTGGTGTCAAAGATTAGCGAGAAGATTCATAAATTTATCGGCAAAGAAGAGAAGCCCACTTGACTGATGACACGAACCACTGCTCCTTAGAATCATATTAAGAATTTGAACAGAACTTGATGATTACAGTAGAAAATGCTGAACTGGAATCATCTACTTTATATAAATGCAAGAAATGATGCCGCATTACGTTAAAGTACTTCAAAAGTATAGCTAACATCAAAAAACATACAGAACTCAGCTATAAAAAAAATTACAAACGTTGTCAAAAGTCTGACAATCCTGGACATCAGTTAGCTCTAGGGTAATTCATAAATGATCTTTGAGATCCAGGTGAAGTATGACTAAAGAGCTAAGTCATCCTTTGAACTTTCATAAATATACTGTGTATTTTAATTCTTTACCAATAGCATTCATCCTCCATCAGTTTCACATCCAAATATTTGAACTTTGACGGGTACTTCATTACCAGATTATCAACAGCAAAGACTTCTATGTTCTTTTACCTGGTCATCCATTTTCTTCTTTATCTGATACTTTGATCGCCTGGTGAAGTGAATATAGTAAACCAGCTCGATTGCAATGCCCATATGTTAGAACTTGTTTCGGCGTGTCCACGACTTCTTGGTCGAGTCTTTTGAAAACCAATGTAGCGGTAGTGGATCTGATGAAGACCTTTTGTACCATTTATAGGGCTAAATTGACCTTCTCTGTATATAACACAACTCAATGTAGGTTATTTTATTGCCTTCATAACCTACCATAGCTTTGTAAGTGCAACATCTATGTTACTCACAATTTTTTTACCTCCATTTTAACTACTCATTTTCCTTAATTATCTTAGTAGAGATATCGATAGTTAGGACCCCCCCCCCCTTTCTAAACTGTACAAACTGGCAACCTTGCATTAGTACTATTTAACGCATTAAAGAGATTCTTGTTAATTTTACAGTTATTTACTTAGATGCGTTTTCAAATGAAATAAACTGTTTTTTTCTTACCACGGTATGTTTTGAAAATCCTGAAATAATTCTTCTCCACTCAGCCTACCCTCCTATACCCGCATTCCGTACGTTAACAGTATGTTAGACACGTCATGTATTTGCCATAAATCCAACACAAGCAAACAGGAACATGATTAGAATTCCACATAGTCTCTGTAATAAAGTGCTCTTAAACATAGTGATTTAATTAAAGCTCACACCTCCAGAATGTGTCCCACGTCTAACCGCAACGTGTATCCGATAAATTTGCCGACGTAGCACTGTATCACAAGCAGAACGCTGAATTTATGATCTTCATCAAACCACCCTCGAGAAATATGGGCTTTAACGACAGGAAACTCAGAAGGCTGCGACGTTTTCGCTTCTTCGGACGGGCCAAGGTCTACCTTATGGTCCGGTGGCCGATGCTGGTATGTAAAGTTATTTTATTATATTATGAGGGCCGGATTGAGGACTTGTTGTATAATCAGCATTTCAGTTTACAGGTTTAAATTTTTAAAATAATTGCAAGTAACTAAACAATAGAAAAAATTATAATAATGTTCCACATGTTGCCCATTTTGATTGACACACAACTCTATGTGCTTTTGAAATGAGGTTCCCACTGTTCTAAAACTCCCAGTGTAGCAGATCTAAAGGCAGTTTCTATAAACAATTTCCTTCACGTATCGCCATAAAAAAATACATTTTTGTAAGATCTAGCAGGCTATTTAGTGGTCCATCTCTTCAAATCCACTGATGAGGGAAGGTATTATTTAAGTGTCTCTAACTGCATTTAAATAATGTGGTGGAGCATCATTTTGCTGAAACCACATCATATTTCGAATTTTTTCAAGGAGAGTCAATGTACCATCGAAGAAATGTGGCCCTATTACATATTCTCCAATAATTCCTTCCCAAACGTTTATAGAACATCTGTGTTGGTTATCAGCTTGCATAAAAAAGTGAGGATTTTCCGAAGCATAATAATGGAAATTGTGCCTGTTAACAAATCAAATTCATTTTTATGAAAAGTTGCCTCATCAGTGAATAAACCATTATTGAAGAAGTTGACATCAACTTGCATTTTACCTTTGACCCAATTACAAAATTGTAGGCGCTTTTGAAAATCATCATCAGATAATTCCTCGTGTATTTGAATATGATATGCATGCAACTTATTTGTTTTTAAGATTCGACCCACAGACCGTCTACTTATTCCTTTTAATGACCTCACTTCTCTTTGACCAACATGGGAATTCTCAACCGTTGCCAGCACCACAAAATACTCATTTTCTTCGTTCACAACACGTTTTTTTTTTCCCTTTTTTTATATTCGACATTTTCAGTTTCCAGAAATCTATTGAGAAGGTTTTGGAAGCTGCTAACATCAGGAATCCTTCTTTCAGGATAACGTTGGTGATAAATTTCCGTCTGACTCGCCCAAAACAAAAGTCATGTCTACAAGTTTCGCTTTATTAAAATTCATATTGTAAAATTCCAAATATTTTAAAATCAATACAAATTGTAACTAAGGACCTATAAGTGTTATAAATGCTCCGTTCTACACGACAATTTATACCACCAAACTGAGGTTTTATTGCTTTTCGAATAACGAAGGCGGCAGAAAAATGTACAAAAAAATCGGTAAAGATATTTACACAGAACTTCCCTCGTTATTTGTGCATGACGGTCACTCTAAAAAATTATTAAATACGAAATGACATTGAGAATAATAATCGAAATATAGTTATTGTAATTATTACAAAGAAATCCTGATAACTTTTGGTCAAAAAAATAGTGCTCATCCAACAGCAAAAGTTCAATACTAAATAACAGGTCTACCATGAATTATTTCTTGGGATGACCGCCCTGTATATTTTCCAATAAAAGTATAATAGCATATGTCAAATATTATTGCCATTAGGCACATTTTCAGTTCCACATTCACGCAGTGAAGTGGAAGTATAGTGGTGGTTAAAAATTTCATTTTTTTTTGAAATTTTTCAAAGCTGTTGGTTAAAAATTTTTTTTTTCTGAAATAAGTTTAGAATATCATGAAACGTGAAAATTTTAAATATCAGCAAAAACAATTTTTTTCCGTCTGTTCTAATGGTATTTTTTTTTTCCAAAATAGGTTTGGAATATCATGAAACGTGGATATTTTAAATTTAAGCAAAAAAAAATGTTCGTCTATTCTATAGTAAGTAGTGAAATAGATTTTATCAATGATTTTTTTAATTTGTATGAATAGGTTTAGAATGCTATGGAAACGTTGAAATTTTAAAATTGAACAAAGAAAAAAAATATACTTTTTTTTAATTTTTCCAAAATGTTGGTTCAAAAATTTTCAAAATTTTTTTTTCTAAAATAGGTTTAGAATGTCATGAAACGTGTATATTTTAAATTTGCGTAAAAAAAATTTCCATCTATTCTAGTGGTAATTTTTCTTTTCCAAAATGGTAAAAAAATGTTACAAGTTTTTCCTTCCGAAATATGTTTGGAAATTTTAAATTTGAGTAAAAAATATATTTTCATGTATTCTATAGTAAGTACTTAGTGATGAATACATAATTTTTTTCAAGAAAATTATTCAGAAAAATGTCTAAATTTGTTTTAATACGTTTAGAATGCCATGGAATCGTGAAAATTTTGAATTTGAACAAAAAAAATCCACCTATTTTAGTGGTAAAAATTTGTTCAAAAATGGTAAAATAAAATTCAAAAAAAAATTTGTTTTGAAATACGTTTAGAATGCCATGAAACGTGAAAATTTTAAATTTGAAGAAAGAAATAAAATTTTTAATAAATACGCACTATACAAGTCAATATAAATATAGGATAAACCGTCAATATTTTGTTATCGTTAAGTACTCCTTATTAGATCTCCACTGGTTGCAGGGAAAAGATTAGTCTATTAATCTTTTTAGAGCAACAGACATCCTAAGCAAATATTGCCTACTTCCCAAGAAATACTATTAGCTCTTAGCTAAAAACTGTTCTATAGTCATTCTTTTGTCCTTTACATAACGTATCTTGCTTTGCGTTTCTATTACTAGGATATTCAAGGCAGGTACTCTAAATAATTTTGTTTACCGCTAATATTTATTTTTTTGTACTGAGACTATTTGCTAATTGCACAAATGTTTTATATAACTCAATAAATAATTGTTACTTCATATTATATTAGATAGTAAAATAATAAATGTGCAAGGTTAGTAAATTTGGTTTAAATGCTTTTATTTTTTTTAAATACATTCTAACATCGAAAAACTTGTTTATTAATTTAAAATATTGACTTACCATTACCAAGTTGTTTTAGGCGGTACGCCGGTTCTGATACTTTCTACGTGTGTGATATCATAAATCCAGGATGTTATGGAGGTGTAGCGTTTTATATGTCCTCATATTTTACGGCCTACAAGAATTGCAAACTCCCAGCGTTCTGGGAGTATTTTATTGGACCAAAGATGATGGATTGTGTGGCCATCTAGAATTCACTTTGTGGTCACATGTGCTGATGTAACAAATAAGAAAAACGTCCGAATTATATCACACCAAACTGAAATTATAACTCCAAGGTTCCACTGATGGAACATTCTTAAACTGACAAATTTAATCATCTTTCTAGAACACAAGTGCTTAATTTATTGCCTGAATAACCCCTTGAATGTTTCAATAGTCACTGAATTTAGAATTAGTAGATGAAATATTGCCTGAAAAGGGAAGTATAATTGAATTAGTGAAATAGAGATTTGTAGTAGTTGATTTCAGATTGCAGTAATGGATCTCATTAATAACAAAGTAGTTCTAAAGTTGCAGAATTATGGAAGAGATTTATGAAATTGCAAATTGAATAGTTGGAATTATGGGTAATAAGTTGAAAAATATTCGTTCGTAATTGAGGTTTATAAAAGGTTATTTTACCTTTTTCTATTTGTAGAATTTTCTGCCACAAAAGTTTTAGGATATTGGTTTTAGTTGTTTTGAGGTTTTATTGGCCGTTTTAATGTTATTTTTATTTTTAATTTCGCCTGCGGTGAAACATGTTATAATTTTTTAACGTATGTTAGTATGCCGCATTTAGCCTTTAACTGCGCCAGCATTAGCGTCGTGGATGTCTGCATGGTCTCGTACCAGACTCAGTGGAGAGAATTGTTTCCAATGTTAATTCAAATAAAGGTCCATTGAATTGAACTGAATTAATTCTAGACTGGTACTCAGATACTTTTTCAATTTTACTTTATGGTGACCAACTAAATTGACGTCATAAAATTTAAATTGAAACTAATGTTCTTTACAAAAGAAAATACGAAGAGTATCCCATAGGATGTTTAATAATTATACGAAAAATTCAATAAATCAAGAAAGAGTATAAAGTTCATTCTAGTTCGTGGCTTCCAAGGGAGTCACTTACATCATCTAAAGTCACTTTTCTGAGCAATAGTCACTTACAGTCATTTTTCCACTAATAAATTTATATCTAAATGAACTCCGTGATGAATGGCGACTTTTGAAAGCAGAAAATTGTGGAATAAAAGTGGATGAAAGAGAAATGGTGGGAATTTTTTGGAATACTGTTTTCAGTAAAAAAATATCCTATAAATGGTGCTCCAAGATATCCAACAGTGATAAGAGTAGTCAAAGCTTGTCACACGGAAGTGCGGTCGTCCAAAGAGGATTTTCTAGCTCCAAACTTATATTAACTGATGCTAAAACATCAATGGGATTATGCACGCTAAATGCCAAGCTGAATGCCGTCAATGGTTTGAGAATACAACAATAAACCTGATTTTATTCCAATTACAGAAAGTTTATTAAGAGTGCGAAGGAATCATGGAAAAGTTATGCAACTTACTTGCAGAAAGAGAAACTGGACTTCGATAGAAGACACAAAGAATCTGAGAATCAGCGGAGATTACAGACATTGACAAAACAGAATTTACAGGAAGTTACGAAAGTCAAAAGAGAGTGATCCGGAAGGAGCTAAGGTGACCAAATTACTACTTGATAGCTACAAAGAGGTCAAACACAAGGAACTTAACCAAAGAAAGGAAACTGACGAGATTCAATCAAAAGTTGAGAAAAGGAGAACTACTATTATCGAAACATTTACTAAAGAAATAAAAATAAATTGAAGCATGATGGAACAAACGAAGTGCGTTATTATTATTTTCGTTTAGTTGTATTAATTGGTTTTGTTTATTTAATATAACATAATTTTGTAAAAGAAAATTGTCTCAGAATTTTTCATATTTTGTTTTCTTATGTACGTTAATATATCTTTGGTATTATCAAGCAATTGTTTATTATTGTGGATCACCCTATGTGTCTATTTTTTAAGTGAATCATTTGTAGTAATTTTTTGTATGCTATGATAGTCACTTAATCGCTTTTTTATTTAAAGAATTCCGTGCTAGTTTATTCTCGATATACATAATTTATTTATATAAAAAAGTTTCCCGCTTGCTATATTTACGATAACAAATTCTCACATTTTATAAATAAATTCACTGAGTTCTGGTACACTGAGAGAACAGAGCACAATCCAGCAGGTTCAATAAAAAATAAAAAGAGAAACAATTTTTCGAAACTACTAATAATTCTCGTAGATCTAGATTTCTCTGAGTAGATGGGACGAGAGTGTACAGTTTATAAAGAAATCCGAAGCATTTCTTGGGAATAATTTGTAATAAAGCATTACTCTCATCACACACAACTTGAAGGCGTTAGCCATATGGTTAGGGCGATAGTGGTAGAAATTTTAAAACGATTTGTTCGTGCTGCAGAAGTTAAAGTGTGTAGATCTAACAAAATAAATAATAAATACCATATCTGCATTTACAGTATCTGTACGTTTACAATTATCAGTTAATTAAAAATGTAATAAGACAAGCTCTCCTATATCATTTGTTCGCTTCTAAAATTTGTTGTAAAAGTTAAATACAACATTAATATAAATGCATTTTGCCGAAATGTATGTTTCTGCGTTAACTTGAAATTTATTTATTTTCATCAATTTCCGATGTAAGTAACAAGAATTAAACGATTTGTTCGTCGATATAGAAATTTTCTTTAAATCATTAGAAACAACAAAAATTTTTTTAAAAGTAAAAAAGTGCTTTTATATCATTAGTTCGCTTCTGCAGCTTCGTAAGCTTCTTCGTTTATATGTCAAAAATATGAAAATAATACTTACAGGTATCAACTATCTGATTTTTCATATGCAGAGGGTTTTTAATAATTATTCATAAGGTAAATGCCCCCTCTATTGGCAACTTAAGTATGGTAGATGGCCACTTATTTTTGTATAACCTATTTAACATGGAATATCATTAAATCGAGCTGTCTCTTAATTCTACTTTCGACAATCATTTGTTGATTCGAACTAATATTAACGCGTTGAGGAAGATAATTGATAAGAAATATTTTTTTGCAAAAACAAAAATAATTTTCCACAAATTTAAGTGATCATAATTCGTTTCATTAATTTTTTCATTTTTTGGACTAAATTAGAAATAAGTATTTCTAAAATCAGCAACACACACTTCTGCAACTGTTGTTTTCTAGTTGTGGGTATAAAAACCGCTACCTAAGGAATCACTGCTTCCACATAAAGATTTCGTATTCAAGACTTTAAAGGAAAACATCTTCACACTAATTTTAATTTGATATTTAAGGCATTGTCTCCTCTCATATACGCCAAAAATGAAGTTTGTGGACTCTTATTAGCTTGTTTTACTTATTTTTCCATATTTGCCATATTTGTCTGCATTACTTCATTTCCCCTATTTGCCCCTATTTAACTCTCCAACCATACAACTAGTCCTCTCAGTAAGGTAAAAAATACACCAGAAGCTCGCAAAAAATGTTATCTGAAATTTTCCTTCCGTAACTGTTAGTGTGAGGATTAAACATCACAAAACCACAAAAATCAGTTCTGGGAGTGCCGCGCAACCCTCCCAAAAAACCACCCCTTCGGTGAAAAAAGCCATATTTTACTGATAAACACATTAACCGTTGAAGATACAAAAAAATTGCTCATCATAAAAAAGAAAGATTGATTAATTGCCTAAAAAGAAGTCCTCTCGAAATTTTCTTATATATACCATGGTTTTCGAGAAAATCGATACTGACAGTAATTGCAAAATTTGTATTTTTAATGCGCGCGAATTTTCGTTTATTACAAATGTTTTGCGCGCGGCCTATAAAAAAATTGAATTACTTGAAAACCAAACAAGCTAGGAAGAAAAATCAAAATGGGTTTTAAAGAGGATATAAAATACTCTCTTGTGTTGCCATTTTTGAGGGCTATTGACATGTATTAGTATACAAAAATAACAATATAATATAGTTATCTCTTGATCTTGATCTTTTGTGCATCTAACTATTCACAGGCCCATAAAAAATAACTGACTATAATATAAATTATAAATGCATTACTTTTAGTTCAAGGTAGTACTTCAATATTCACATTTACAAGTTTAGCAGCATATATCATTTTTTGATGATATTTTTTTAATACAATTTTTTACCTATTAAATGATTTTAAATTAAACTATTAAATTTTCAAGATGTTTGGGTCTTTTTTTTAGGAAACAATAAAAAATTGCCCAAAATTTGGCAAACTTCAACATGCTGGTAAATTTGTAAATGTGAATATTTTTATTCCTAACTTTTTTTGCATTGAAGTACTACCTTGAACTAAAAGACGATGCATTTATAACTTTTATTAAAGTCAGTTATTTTTTATGGGCCTGTGAGTTGTTGAAAGTGCAAAAAATCAATCAATATACTAATAGATATCAATAGCCATCAAAAATGGAAACACAAAAGAGTATTTTATATTGCCTTTAAAACCCATTTTGATTTTTTTCCTAGCATGTTTGGTTTTCGAGCAATACAATTTTTCCTAGAGGCCGCGTGCAAAAAATTTCAAATAAACTAAAATTCGTGTGCATTAAAAATACAAATTTGCATTTTTTTCAATATCGATTTTCTCGAAAACCATGGCATATACAGGGAAATTATAAGAGCACTTTTTTTAGGCAATTAATCAATCTTTCTTTTTTATGATGAGCAATTTTTTTTATGTCTTCAATGGTTAACGAGTTATCAGTAAAATAAGGCTTTTTTCACCAAAGGCGTGGTTTTTTGAGGGTGTTGCGCGGTACCCCCAGAACTGATTTTTGTGGTTTTGTTATGTATAATCCCTCCATTAACAGTTACTGAAGGAAAATCTCTCAAATAACATTTTTTGTTATGGAAATCTTTATAATTATTGGACTATACGGATTCATCTCAAAAATAGTCTAGTTTCAGATGTCGTTTTAAAACATATGTGTACCAAATTACAAGCGAATATCTCAATTTAATTTTTTTATCAACCCCTTTAATAATGGGGCGGCGGTGGTTGATGGGGGGGGGGGGGGTATTATGAGGGTATTATAAAAAAGTCTCTCCTTGGTTTCTAGTAGATACACAAAATCCCAAATTACTGTTCTTTTACCAGCTTGCTTTACTTATCTTCCTTTATTTACCCCAAAACTCTTCACCAGATCTCGTCATGGTAATATGTATCCCAAATTTGAACTTAGCGTTCCTGAGAAAACTTGCACATAAGAAGAAGTTACAGACAGACAAGCAGACTGACCAGCTGGCAGACAGAAATTTTATTTTGGCTTAAATTTGAAATTTCGACGTTTCTCTGAACAAAAAAAAATGATATTTTTTTACGATTACTTACTATACTTCCACTCCTCAACGTGGATAAAACGAACCGATTAATTAAAAATAAGAAGAAGTACGAACAAATGATTAGAGCTTTTTTTACTCTAAACAGTTATTTTTATAAGAAAACTCATATTTTGTTAGTAATATTGATAAATTAACATTCTGTAATAATTGCATAAACAAACTAATAATTTAAGAGCATTTTTGCAATTTTGAAATTCATTTATTAAAAAAATCAGCTACCTCCAAGTTCAAACTCTACTTTATCGATTCGTCATATCAAAAATGTAATTATATGTTGCTATCAGTGACGAACTAATCATGTACCCATGTTGCCACTATCTCCCTAACTAATAGAGCTATCATCCTCAATAATAAATGTACTCTCAATTCGGCAGGTTTATTGAAAGCAAAGCAATACATTTAAACTTTTCTGACCACTTCATATATCAACATTATTTACCACAGGCAAAAGGGGATATAAAACTGTCACATTAACTATCAATTTGTAGACCTTACATTATATGAGAATGAAGAATCCACTTGTATTACCAGAACTGAGTTATTTCTGTCTCTTACTAAATCTTAAGAAGTTCTGGAGAAATACCGCCTGAAAATATATCTAAGTAGGTATCAAAAGAGCATCTACAAATCAAATTAGTAACCTATTTTTGATGATATATCGCAAAGCTTAGGAAAAGCACAAACGGGGAGGATTATTATTATAAATCCTCGGCGAAATTGCATCTTACACGACTCCAATAATAACTTATGCAGTTGCTTGCTAGTTTACGAGTTTCACTAAGAATCTAATATTCAGCTGCTTGAATTAATGGAGACGTGCGGTAAGGCGGTTCACTTGAGATGATGGTACAAGTAATACAAGTTGTATACGTTGCGAACTGTGCAAACTAGCGCAGATTATTTTATATGCAAGTTTTAGTTTATCTATCACGGTCATACAAATTCATGCAACCCTGTTTATCCTTATTTTAAAAGAACCTCAAAGAGGAGGCTCTCAGTCCGGATGTATATTAATCTGTATATACAGGGCGAGTCACTGGTGCGTGGATGGTCAATAGTTTCTCAACTGTTTGAAACTTTAAAAAATGTCACAGGATAGAGAATTAAATGTCAAATATAAATATACCCAAAAATATTGAATGTTTCATTTAAGAAATTCAAGTATTGGCTTGCCACCACTACATGAAACACCCTGTAGATTTAAAAATAATTTTAGAATATGCCACTTTTAATCTCCTACAATTTTTATTTCAGTTGGTTGAGAAGATAATGACTCGTCCCTGTATGTTTGTGACTGTGATTTAAAACTTCCATTATTATTCCGGTCCCAAAAGTGCCTAATACAAATTTAGCACAAGAAATGCGCCCCAATATGTTACCATTTTGCGAAAAACTCTTAGAACTAGTAGTATATAATCAAATATTATGTAAAATGTAACAGTTTGCTGAATACATATCAGTCGGGATTCAGGGACAAACACTCTTACGAGACTGCATTACAGTGTGTAATATCTGATTGGAAAGAGGATATAAGTCAAAAACTTGACATATGTGTCTTCATAGACCTAAAGAGAGCTTTTGAGACAATTGATCGCCATACGCTAATTTTAAAACTTAAAAGGTATGGATTTTCTGGCACTACTGTCACGAGAGGGCTCAACCAAGCCTCCACCAGGTGACCGCTGGTCTATGACTGTTATAATAAGGGGCCACTTGGCCTGCGAGAGGTTTTCCTAGTTGGAAATTATCAGACACAAAATAAATTGTAAATAATATTTATTAATCAAACAATAAAAATGGTTGCAGTCAAACAACAAAGTCAGAAATACACAAATATAAAATAAACAGTAAATAATGTTTCCTTACCAAAGGCACATGTTGTGAGAGATGGGTCCCCAGATGGACTCCCAGAATGGACTGCCACTGCCCATTCATTCTGGGCTATTTATATTATTGATAAATGCTTAATGTGGTTGGAAAGTTATTTATCATTTAGATGCCAAAAAACAAAATATAATGGTCAATATTCTTGTAATAACTGGGGTTTTATTCCCCTAATTACATAATTTAATCAGACATTACCATTGGCAGAGTACGGAGTGTCCCAATCACTTTGCAAACTCCGTCGATATCATAGTATATCCATCGAAAACAAAACTGTGCTTACCCTTTGCTTTCTAGGTGATTTTATCCTTTTTGGTGTCCATCAACCAGGTTACTTCACCAACAAACTTTACTGAATGTAAAATGAACTTAATTTCATGACAAGCAAATAAAACACGGGATTTCTCAAAACACTTAAACCACTATATTTACATAAGAAAATGAAAGCAAATGAAATTGACAATCACAAACACTTAAACACGATTAAATAAATTAACAAACAGTAATTATACAATATCAAGAAATAAACTGGTCCGCGGCAATTTCAAATCTTTAGCTAAACCTTAGTTCGATTACAACACATTAATTTTCTACTTATTAAAACCGGCAAAATGCTAAACAAAATGTACTTAAACTTTACAATTGAAAAAGGTTCGCAAAATGAGAATTTACTATACTACTAATACCCTAGATGATGACCGAACCGAAGTTAAACCAAGAGTGAAGATAATCTCTACATCGAAATAATACGTTTCCAAAGTGGGCAGTAAACTTTAAACCCTCGCATTTGAAATTACCTAACGGACCATGGTATTTATCATATGGTCTATCGTTAACATTTTAATACCAGTCCAGCAGATGGAAAAAAACCCCTTTTGTTCCTTGCTTTGCCTTTGTATAGGGGAAAAAATCTGCCTTCTTTGGTCTATCTATCTTAGTCTATTACATATGTTCCTGGAATCATATTTCAACTGCCTTAGTCTAGAAAATTTAACTATACCCCCCGTGGATATTTCAACAAGTGCCTTTAACTTCAAGCGGGCAAAGCAAATTGGACATAAAATAATTTGGATGCTTATTTATTGTTTACAAGTGGCTAACGTCGACTACCTAATAAAGAGTAAAGTTAACAAAGCACGTTTCCTGGACTCTAAAGTTTGCAAGATAAAACAGATGTATCTATGGCCAGTATCTTACGTTGTTGTCCTAAGTACGGTGATTCTAAGCGACAGGGTCGGACTTGGCTTCCCTTAATTTGACTTTTGTTACATTCTGAAAGCAGCTATAACAAAAATGGAGTCTTCTTGGTCCTCTGCTATTCGTCCTTTATATTAATGATTTGGGTAAAGTATTAGTCAATTGCAAAATACATCTGGTGATGACACGCTAATCTACTTTAGCCACGAAGATTATATCATTTTGATTTCCATGGTCAATGAAGATTTAAACAGTCTTACTCAAAAATTTAATGCACACAGACTAAAAAGTAAATGAATCTAAATCAAAGTGTATGTTTATAGGATCTGACTGTGCGTATAGAAACTTTGGTAATTTACAAATAAAAGTCAAGATTGGCGAATAAGGAGCTGGATTTTCAAGATTAAAAACCTGGGAAAAAAAATGGTAAAAAAATAGGATACTTTTATAGAATTAGTGAACATATTTCTATAAATACTAAAGTAACACTATGTAACAGCATTATTTCACCCCATTTTACCTACTGTTCGTCAGTTATATATGTATCTCAAGCAAACTGTTACAGGCTACAGCTTCTATAAAATAAGGCAATGCGTATTATCTTAGGTGTAAATCAATTTACACATATTAACACAATGTTGGAAACATTGGGTTGGCTCGATATAAAAAAGAATATGCATATTCAAACAATGTTATTTATTTACAAAATAATAAATAAGATGGTACCAGATTATTTATCCTCGAAGTTAGTGAGTGTAAATGAAGGGCATTCCTATAATACTAGGAATAAAAGCAAATGTAAATAGCACAACTGACACTCTCGCATATAGCTTGTTTCATAAAGGTATTATTATCTTTACCCAACCACTAGAAAACTGTTAATAACATTATTCAAATCAAAGCTTATTAAGTATGTAAAGGAAAATATGTAAGTGTAAATATAGATATATGTATATAAAATACATGTATGTTACTGGTATGCTACTTACATTATTACTTATTATTATGTTATTCATGTTATTCATATATTATTATTATTTGTACATTATTGGGAAACGCGCACTAAATTAGTGCATCCACTATTGTATTTACTTTATTACTTTATTATTGTCATGTATTATCCTTTAGATTAATAAATACTATTCATACTTAATACTCCAAGAGTTCGTAAGTTATATTATTACAACCACAAAAATAAAAGGGTAGGCATTAAAAGAAATTAAAAATTCTGAGAGGATTTTTAAAATTCCCCGGCTCCTTCGCCATTTCTTTAAATTAATGCCTGCACAATTGCACATGTAAAAACTTTTTAGTACCAAAGTTGAGATGACGATGCATCTCAGAAAGATCGAGTTTTTCTGCATGTAACGAGCACCCGTGCCGAATATATGCGCCAGATTAAAAAAATATAAATTGCAGAAAATTCGTTTATTTATAATATCATAATATATTAAAGTATTAAAAATATTTCAAAAGTCAGAATTCTGCAATAACAGAAGTATTACAAATTACAAATGGTCAAGCCTGTCAAAATATTTATAGAAATCTGTGTAAATAACGTCGACTTGACCACCTCCCTCCAAAACTTCACAAAGATACTGACTTAAGCATAATAAATTTGTAGTCGTAGACCTACCTGATATGAACCCATGTTGATGGTTTGATATTTTATTTTCTACATTCGGAAAAATATAGTCGTAGAGAACGAATTCAAATTGTTTAGAGAAATAATTAATTATGGTGATTTGCCTGTATTTTTTTTGTTTTCTCTTTAAAGTTTTTTTTGTGTACAAACATATTTTATATATTTTCCTAAGGCTGGGAAAAATGCCATTAGCTAAGGATAAATTCCGAGTTATATTTCTAAATTACGGTTTTTAAAAAAATGTTGTCGTTGTGGCCCTTCTACATTTTCGTCAAAATGTAAAATTTAGCTTTATAACAATAATAATATGTGTCTTTATTAATCTATAAAATGCCAGATTAACAACAAATTTTATATGGGTGACGGCGTTTAGAGTTGTTGGTCTTCCAATCAAGTTGACTTTTAAAAAAATCAATTAATTTTTGTAATAATTAATAAACTCATTAATTCGTTGTAAAATTACATAAATATCCTTTAAAGTCGTCAGAATGTATCAGTTTCTCTAAGATTTAACTTGACCTGCAATTTTCTCTAAGCTTCTATTAAACAACATGTCATCCACGCTTACGTCAACATCGACTATTTTTTTACTTTAAAAGACTCCTCGACTTGGTAACTAGTTCACAACAACATTGAGCGGATAACAGAATGTCACTTCATTATTCTTTAGAAATGAAACAGCAACGGGGACTGGAAGTTTTAAAACAGTTCAACATTAATTAAGCAACTTTCCGATAAAAGTGACCCAGCTCCATCAATCACCGGGTAAAACAAAATACCGGCTTATGCTGAAATTCTTATTTTTATCTATTGTAGCGGAAAATATCGTCTCGGAAAATCTTAATTTATTGCTTCAATAGGTTGTAAAATGCTTTTCGAAATACAGTAAGCGAATGTTCCAATTTGAGTAAGGATTTGGTGGAAACTTATGGATGAATTATCGTGTGATAGAGAAAATTGTATACAATAATTTATAATTCATTGAATTAAAATGAAGACCATTAATCTAGCCAAGTAACAATTTAGATTTTATCGTGGTCTTCAGAACCTCTTAAATCTATTTAATAAAACTTCTGATAAAACTATATATCTTTGACAAAACCTTTATAAAGCTTGTATAAGGCTAAGGAGGACTATTCTTAAAAGAGTTCTGAGGGCCTTTTTTAAAAGTCATTTTAAAACCAATTGGTTTTATTCTAAACGGCCTTTATACCGTTCTGAAGACCTTGAAAAAGCTATCCATAAAACCAACAATTTATCCTAAAAGCATACTTTTGGCCTTAAGCGACTATCTACAAACCGTTGTTTAAACTATTATAAAACCACTTCGTAAAGTCATCATAAAACTAAAATGCTTTAGAGCTGCACTTGAAAATGCTGTTTGCTCTGTTAATATGATTATTTTTAATAAAAAGGTTTTATACTTGTCATCATTAAAACTACGTTGGCAATATTGGCAAATTAGTCGCATGCTGGTAATGGATATTATAATAAGCAATTGTTGTTGTTCAGCTTTCAACTGGTCTCTCTATACTGGTTAATAATATCAAGTTTAGTATACGTACTTACCATGAGTGAAAATTTAGCTGCTCATTAAATTATACTGATGCTATCACAACTAGTAGGTTGAAAAATGCGGACGCCCTTCAATAATATTAAATATTAGAAATTTTAAGAAATATTTTAAAATTCATTTTTTTTTTAGATATCAACTTAAATCACACGTTAGTAATAATAATCATGATTTTAGTCCTTATTACTCATGAATTGCTGCAAAAATTGCAATTGTTCGCTTGAATAATTCCAACATGGCAGTTTTTGTTTACAAAGATATCTTTGTAGAAAAATGGCGATTTTTTATTAAAACCTGTTGGTTGCCGGCAATTCCAAAATAACCGTATTTAATCCTAATATTGTCACAATCCTCTCGTATAAGAGCATTTGCTACTAATTACAACCAATTTGAGTCCTCTTACATTTATGTGAGTCCATTTGGTATTATCTAATGCCAGTTGATCTTGTCTAACACCATTTGACCTATATTAAGATTTATTGGATTTATTCACAACCACCATAAAACCTATTGCCCAAAAAGATATAAATAAGAAGAAGAAGATAACATTTCACATTTATCTGAATATTTTGAATAGTCAAATATGTCAATGTGTGGTGTGGCTCTAATTGTTTGCAAAAAGTCGTATCTTTCGTCATATAATTGATGAATGGCAGGTGGTCTCAATTATCAATTGTTGAGTGTTTGCTGGTGATGACTCATTATATTCTGTTTTACTAATCGAAATTGACGGTGTGTTATTTACTATTTTCAAGCAGTTCAAGTTACCTCTGGCTTTCCTTTTAAACTAACCACTCCTTTTTATTTTCATCCACGTTTGTGAAAAATGTGTCTCAATTTCTTGAGGTACTTAACTTTTGCGGTTTTATGAAGGAGTATTTCTCCAGACTAAATGGTTCTTATGTTACATTTGGCATTATACAAGCCAATACAGCTTTATAGCAGTTTTATGATTAGTATATTCAGGTGCCCCTTAAGACTCTTAGGCATAATGGTTTTATGAACGTTATATCTGAGGTAAATTGGTTTCTTAGACCAAATGACTTTATCATGGTAGTGCTGACCACCACCATGAAATCTTTACAAATGCCAATAGACTCGAGTAAAACAAACGCTAAATGGTATTGAAATTCAGCCTCCAGGAGGTTGTTACAACTCTTAATAAAACTACTTGGGCTGAAAGAGTTGTTAGCCTGCTATACTACCGCTATAAAGCCTGCTAAATAACTTACATCCTCAATAAAGCTATTACAAAACTTATTCAAGTCCACATAGCATTTAAATTGTTACCTGGGTAAGAACTAGTGGCGTCGACAATATACCCATTTCTACAAATCTGGAAATATGCAAAAGTGTTAGTTTAGATCTCCTCAAAGAAGGAATGGCCGACATGGCTAAGGGGCGTTGGTGGGGTGAGCACCCTTGAATTTTTAGAAATGGGACAAAAATGCAAAATTTTACTAATTTCGACAAAGCTTATATTCGCAGTAATGGTAGCTAGTGCCATCCTCCTATTAACGAAACGAAAATTGTCAAATCATTTGGTTGGTGGTAACTATCTGCAATACCAGGTCAGAGGTTGCCGTGTACTTATTTCTGCAAGGCTGAAATTTGAATATTATCTTTCGAAAAATAAGTGAAAGACAATATGCACAAAGCCTTACCGATGTGGTGGAAAGAGGATAAATTGATTTTAATGAGTACGAGAGAGAGAGAGAGAGAGGGGGGCTTTATGCAGTCCCGCGAGTGAGAAAGATAGCGTTAATAGGAGCTCCATCGCATGCGTAGTATTGAAATATACAAGTGTTGTTCGCACTTTTCGAAATTTTTGTTAAACTGTTTTGTATTATAATATAATAATTATATGAATGATTATGGCTTTTCTTTACTAATTACTTTCTATTATATTACTTTTTATCCAAATTTGCAAAGATTTTCGAGGTGTCAGTGTATAATGTAATATATCCTGCTATAAGAAATGTAATTTCTATATCTCAACATGACTTTTAACCTAGTCGTCAGGGGTTTTAAGGCATCACTAGATGTTATATGGCTGAATTTTTCAGGATAAGTATTTCTTTTATTGTAGAATACGATAAAAAGTTTACAGCTGTAAGCTGCCGGCGACCCCTAAAAAAATCGAAAATATTAGCCGAAATTCGGTTCTTGGCCAATAACTCAAATAATAAAAAATATATATATATATAAAAAATTAATAGCACGGCGATAGAGGGGGAAATTTTACAGCAAAAACGTACTTATATGATGTTTTTTTGTACGATCAGAAATGAAGACTCCAGATTTTTTTGTTTTTACGAAAATAGAACGTAGCGACACGTAAGTACGGGGCGCCAAGCGTGCGCTTTCTCGAACGCGCCACACTAAATTTGTTCTAACTTTTGAACTAATTAATGAAATTGAGCTTAACAAAGCTTAAATGAAAAAAGAGACATGTGATATAAATCTGGAACTTTCATATATTACTCTTGAAGTAATGTATGAAAAGATACGATGAGTGAAAAAAATCCCAAAAATTTATTTTTGAGAATATACACTTCCAAAATTCCAAAACCTTGAGAAAGTGATCAAATTTGGTATGTATAACTTTAACCACGTATTTAATTTCAATCGCGTTATTAGATTTCTGTAGGTGCGATTTTTAAAGCTTGAAATGTGTACTTTAAAATGCTCAAGGGAATTTACCTTAAAAATTAAATTAGCCCTCTTTATTTTACGAAAATAAAAAAAAAATTTCATTGCTCCGAAATTCGTGAATCTAGGAGTAAAATAAACGTTAATAACTTTAATTTGAGAAATTATTTGGCCTACCTATCCATCGGATGTTTTTATACATTACTTCAAGAGTTTCAGATTTCTATATTAAAAATTGTAGATATGGTAGAGCTTTCACCGATTACATCGAAATCTCTTTATGTTCCGACTTCATATATGTACTATTCTTACACACAATAATTTTATATTTGAAAATATGGTAATCCAAGAGCCACATGGTTCTCGTTTCATTTAAGCTTTCTCGAGCTCAATTTCATTAATTAGTTCAAAAGTTACCACAAATTTAGTGTAGCGCGTCCGAGACCGCGCACGCTTCGCGAGCCGTACTTATGTGTCGCCACGTTCCATTCTCGTGCGTTAAATAAAAAAAATTCGAGCCTACATTTTTTATCGTAGAAAAAAAAAACTTCATATACGTTTTTGATGTGAAATTTCCCCCTCTATCGCCCAGTGCCTATTAGTTTTTTTATATGTTTTATTTATTTTTCGAGTTATTGGCCAAAATCTGAATGTCGGCCAATAGTGACCGGTTTTTATCAATTTCTGTCTCGGACAACTGGGTTATACATGAAAAAACGCTCTACAATATCTAAATTAGCGTGTCTAACAATTTATTTATAATATACTAGACAGACGATGTTAGGTGGAGGTTCTGTACACTTTTCGAAGGCTTTGACCGATAGACCATAGAGTTGTAATTAATAAACTTGACAACTTTGGTTTTAGTGATAGACTTGTTAAATTTTTTTCGCCCTACGTACAATGCCGGTTACAGTATGTTCAGTACAATGGTTTTAAATCAAATACATATGTCGCGACCTCTAGTATACACTAGGGTTCAAACTTGGGTCCACTCTTATTTTCGGCATTATTTATGTGATGGATTGAATTTCAACAAATTTCTCTTTGCGGATGATCTGACAGGACACATTAACTAGCACACAATTACTAAATCTGCGTTAAAAACACTCGGTTTTGTTATGAGAAATTCAAAAAATTTTACTAATACAAAAGAGTTAAAAACATTATATTTGTGTTTTGTACGTTCGAAATTAGAGTATAGTTCAACAACATGGAATCCTATTTATGAGAAATATTCACAATCATTAGAATCTTATCAACGGAAATTTCTTTTAAAATAGATCACCAATACCCCCAACAGGGATATCCAAAGTATTTAATGTTAACATGGTTTAACTTGAATTCATTAGAAAACAAAAGAATTATCTCAAATTTAATGTTTATTTACAAGCTGATCAATAATACAATAGACTCTCCAGAACTCCTATCGCAGCTTAATTTTAGAATTCCGCGTTCAGGCTCTCGTCAAACCTTTACTTTTGCACTACAATCTAAAAGAACAAACATCCTTCCTAAATCAATAATTTATTCCATGGTGGAAATATATATTGGTGACCATTGTGCCATGTTTGGCCTTTCTTTAAATAATTACTCCAAGACTATAAAACTCTGTGTCCGAAATAGATTGTAACATACATTTAAGTACATAACCGTAATATTATAAGCTACTGTAAAGTAAATAATTATTTTGTACTTTTATATTTTATACTTTCTATTTTTTATATTTTATGCTTTGCATTTATTTAATTTATTTCTATTTTGTAAAATTGTCCTGTAACTGGAGGATTTTGTTGGGCAATAAATTCTTTATTATTGTTATTATAATTATTATTACTTAAGTCATTAATACTCATTTTTTTTCCTTAATTTTTTTAATGTATAACTGTTTTCCGCAGCTCTTGGTATGGATTCACAGGTGTTGTCAAATGCATCCTATGTATCTTTTCCATGTCTGCATTCTATGTAATACTTTATATCAAATTTTTCCACATCTTACTGAATATTTAATTGCAATGAATATTTTGGTGATGTATAATGGTATAGCGTCGTCTTTTACAAGACAAGGAAAAGTGCCAATAGGATAACAGAGTAATTTACATGTCGATCCTTTAATAATTGGAAATACTTTGATTTAATTATTTTACGCGATGTAAAAGGAAATAATCTTAACTCTCAGAGAAGTAAATCAAGAAGTTAGGACAAACCGAAAATTGAATTTCTAATAGAAAGTTATACGATTCCTTGAGGCGAGCAAATTGAATACTGAAATATTCATGTTCAGGTCAGAAGTTCTCTTCTTACTTGGAAAATTAAATTGATATTATTTACATTGGCACAAAAGACGTTCCATATTTAAGACTTGGGGATGGAAATTGAATTAGTAATGTCTCCTGTTCCCCTGACGATAAGTAGAAGGGAATTTTCAAGATGCCAAGTTGGCGTGCAAATGATTTTTTAAAACGTTTTCCTGTCAGGCATTATTATAGTTCTTATCAGCAATTTGCACCCTTAGATCATCGTTTGTGTTCTAACCATTTTCGCTTACTTTGCAGTATGTATTTCGGTATATTTTAAAATTACAAAAGGTCACAAGTACCCGCTTCAGATTGTAGATCGGGAGCACACATATTTACATAATAATTAAAACTGGATGTAAACGTTTTCTTCGCCGGTGTGTTAACATTTTATATAATTGCTGATTAGTCCAGTCAGTGGAGACAATAAAAGAGCAAGACCTTGGTCTCCGGTTAGGGAAGATCGATTTTCATGGAATAAACGGCATTCGATTCATGATTGATAATATCGCAAAGTCTACATGGTCCCAAGGTGTGCCTTTAATTTTTGACAACAAACCAGCAACGATATAAAAGTGAATTATTTTGTTCTCATTTTTAACTGAATTTACATATCGTATTGGATCATGTAGATACTAGTTTAGCCTGCCTAGCCGTAGGGGACTATGTTGGATGCTAGTGTTAAAATGAGAATGGCAAATAAGAATTTTTACTTGTTAGCATAACCAGAAGTCAGGTTATCGAAAGAATGCAAAGATTTCATTACTATTTTTTACATTTAGTGTTTCTATTAGTTCTCATATATAGTTTTTTTCCGCTGTTTGCAAAATCCTATAAAGAATATGTTTCATTCTAAACCTAGTTCAACAAAAAAAAAATATTTTTTTTTACTATTACTATACTTCCACTCGACTACGTGGATGTGGAAGTAATAAAGAAAGAGTTGTTGTCCTTAAAGAAAATGGACTATTTGGAATCGGTCTTTTGTCACTATTCATATTTTTTACATTTTTGATTTCTAAGCTGTCTTCTATTTGTCACATTTCTAATTAACCTTAAGTTATACCTATTCAGTGATTTAATGCATGTTGTTCAACACTAGACTGTTCAGTTCTGCCACATTTGAGATGAGCCGTATGCTCTTTAAATCCCGTTATAATCAAACACTTCGCTTGTCCAACATACTTCAAACTAAAATTTTCTCCTTTCACTCAGAGGAATACTTAATAGACGATGAATCAAGAAATTGAGACCTGCCATGTTTTGCTTGTTCCCAATACAAAATATTTATTGCACAATCTGCAGGGTTGTGTTCTATTATCGATCAGTTATTTAAATTCATTATGTAATTTTGTATTATAGCACCAGTAAATTGTTGTCAACATTATTATGAAATGTAAATTGATTCAGTTAAAAATCTACCGGAGGCGCCAGGAACACTCAGAATCCGCCCGTGCTAAAATCATAAAAATCAACCTATCAAATTCCCCCGTCAGTACAAAAACAAGAAAGTGACACCTCCAACCATTAACATCAGTTGCGTCGAAGAGAGCTCTAAACTAAACTTATTGACACAACACTATTTTCAAAAGGCACCTCAGCTTGGCACACAAAGATAACAATAACTGGCGCTATTCATATACAAATGACTTATCGCATATCCTGCTGGGATGAGTGTTCATTAGAATTAACGCTGCTGTTGATTCAATGGAAGCGAGAGAGACTTGAACAGCTGACTTTTTGTTTCCGATCCCATCTTGCTCCAGCCCGGCCTTTGCAGATGTAGGGCGAGCATTCAGTTAATTAATAATTGTTCTAACGTATCTACAAAAACTGAATTTTTCTAGCATCCTATCTGTATTCATTTATCTCTCGTGTATGAGACAAATGCACTTTGTCTTTTTTGTTTGTGCTTAATTAAATGCTGGAAGTAAACCAACATTTTGTATTAAATAAATAAATATAATGAATTATGCCAATTTATCTATCAATTTCTTTCGTATGTGGCAAATCAATAGGAAGAAATAATTTTCTTGACAACATTGCTCACAAACAATAAAGAAGTATTTATGCTACAGTACTAAAAAATAACTAATTTACGCGGTATTATCTATAGATCACGGCTCGTGGCAATTTTTAATGCTCAGCACAGTGGGATAAAAACATATACAAAAGGAGAAAAGTCGTTCTCCGACTTAGTTTTTAAGATACTTAAATACATTTTAATTTAAAATATTCAGATAACATCAGAGTTTCACGTTGACCTCCGATCTTTTTCAATTAATTTTTTGAGGTTAAGAAATCTGTCAAAAGTATGAGAAATATTTAAAAATTTATAGATTTTTAATTTATGATGACAAAAATGTATCCTAACTAGTTTTTTAAGTTACTGTATAGGTTTCTTGGGTCGCTAATTCCGAAAATCGTAGTTACGAACTCCTAGAATATGGAACAACCTCCGAAATATGGAAAAAGATCAGTTTTGTTTTTTTTGCAATCATTTGGATATTGATATTAAACTCGATATTAAATAATATTAAAAAAGACGTTCATTAGAGGTGAAAACTAGCCCTAAAATCTTTTTTTCTCTACTTGATTTAGGTAGGAGTGGTTTTAGGCTGAAAATATTTAGAAAGATGTTTTCATTACTAATACATTTAAAATACCATTAAAATGCAAAAAACTAACGTCTCAAACTTAATTCTTTTATTGCACTTGAATTTAAGGATTTCAAAGAGTAGTTAAGGATATTTTCACCCCCAGGAATGGGATAAAATAATTTTTTATTGTTTAGAAATGGCCATTGCTTCGCATTGAAAGCAAATAGTAAACAAAAAATTTAAACAAGAATTTCTCATTTTAGGTCATTTTGAGGGTAGTAGTCACCCTCTATAATTAACCCCTGTTAATAAAATTTCGCGCAATTTAATGTAAGTTAAATAAATTTGCAAAAAACCTGTAACAGGGGTGTTTCTTTAATATTTCGGGGGTGGTTCCATATTTTAGGAGAACACAATCACGATTTTCGGAATCGGCGACCCAAGAAGCCCATACAGTAACTTAAAAATATATTTAGAATACACTTTTGTCATCATAAAATAAAAAAAAAGTTTTTTAAATATTTTTCGTACTTTTCCTAACCTCAAAAAAATAATAATGAAAAAGATCGGAGGCTTACGTGAAATCCTGATGTTTCATGAGTATTTAAAAAAAAAATTATTCATGTCTTAAAAATTGAGCCAGAGAACGACTTTTCTCCATTTTCATATGTTTTTATCCCACTGTGCGCGGGTCCAGTATTGGAGAAACCTAGGCGAAATTCGATGTTACAATTTTGTGTATAGCAAACAAGTCTTAATAACTTTATAATTATAACGCATGTCCAAGTAAACATAATATGGTTTAAAAGAGCAAAGATGTAAGTATATTACGCAACATTTGTCTTGAGCAAGTGACGTCACACGTTACCACAATATGTCCGCCAAATTGTGGTGGGATATTACCGGTTCGCCGCGCGGAAAAATTAGTATAGCTCGAGAGCGCGTGCGCATAGGACGTTGTTTTAGGTGTCTTTCAACAGAGCTCGATAAGTGCCATAAAATAAAATACTAATAGACAATAGTGAAAGCAATTGAAATAATATACACTGATAAAATGTTGAACTTGGACTAACTTTTCCTTAAATTTTAACCATGTCGAAATATCTTCGAAAATGAAACAAGAGTATCATAAACAATTCAAAGTGAAAGAAGAATAAATGGAATCCAAAAAGGTCCATTGATAGCAGCAGAACGAATACAGAGGATGAGGCAGGGTCGACAAATTGTGGCGAACAATACATGCTCGAACGCCGCAACGCCTGTTACTCTTTCACAACCAATAGATGTTGACACTGAGATTTCTTCTTCTTGCGCTCATTTATTTCTTACCGGTCTTACAAACATCACGCCTCGACAACACCGCTTAGGTAAGATGTTCTCCGCCAAATACCTCAGCGGTAGTGTCTCTGATCTGCCTATCCAGCACATGTTATTAATATTGATTGATTATTAGGATGTAACGAAAAATAGCGGCGCCGTCAGCCTCCGAGCCAACCAAGGATATGCTCGAGCCATACGTCCTTAATTCTCCATTCAAAATCAATATTTTTAAAATGTTCTGTTTCGCTTATATCGGTTGCTAATTTTCCCATCGCGGGTCATCGTCAGCTTCTCTTCGATTTTGGAATGTTAGTAATTTTTGGATTAGTGTCTTCTCCCCTGCAGGAAACTTCGTGTTACATTTACGGCAGTAAGGTAGGGTCGCAGATTTCATTAGTTGAATATAACCAAACTGGAAAGACACTAGCGTTCCAACTTCTAATAGTGTTATCGAAGAATCTTTGGGAAGTTGTTAATATCTCCTAATAGTAAATACTGGTAGGCAATGTATTGCTGGACTTTAAAGAAAGAGATCAACGGATTTTGATTATCCAGCCAAAATTACGAAGAAAATTATCTAAAACGTTTTGGTTAGGATAAGCTATAACATCATAGAAAAAAATAGCAAAATTTTGAAATGTGTCCTGTTTGGGGTACATACCACGAAAAAATTCATTAAGGTATAAAATCGTGCAAATGGTAATTAAACACAATTTTTATAAGCAAATTATAAATACACGGAAAGGACACTTCCTGAATACATATCTGTTACAACGAGAATACCTCACGGTGTGGCAAATGAGCAAGTATTAGCAACAATTACTCCATCACACAAAGGGCGATGTAATCGGTATTGCCATATATTACCGACTGTCCATACAAAGCACACTCAATTAACCACCAACAATAATTAATTACAAACAGCTAAGGAATGCGCGCTAGGAGACTTCCGCCTGCCTGCCAAATATATCGTTCTAAAAGTGATTAAGTGCAGATTTGTCTTTGGAAAACAATGATAAATAATTAAACATTAGTTTAAAACAACAATAAGTTAGCCTTCTTGGATTTTATTTAGATCAGTCAATAATATACAATATTGTCTTATTGTTGCCAGTTTCCGCCCCTTTGGGAAACCACCCTTTCAATTTCCGTAGGTTCCAAATAAATTATGTAAAGATAAACACTAACACTCTATTTAATAATTAACTGATAGTTACACAATACTTCTAAAATAACTTTACAGTGTTTATTACTCGGATTTCTAACCTCACTTTTCGCTAGCAAACTTCACTTTCAAAAATTTCTCCTTTTTCGCCGTGAATCGCGCCTTATATATATCCAAAAAGAATACATCTAAAAAACTTTAGCATAGACCTTTTTCAAAAATATACATCTAGAGTTTTTCTCGGCGGCGATTCCAGAACAATGTAGAAAGTCACTATTAGTCATGGGCGTATCAGTCTCCAGTTTCAAGGGGGTGTAATGATTAACAATATTATAATACAACAAAAATAGCCCTCTGATAAGATGTGGAAGAGCTTAAATAACTTAATATATGCATAGAAAGTATATTTCTATTTATAGAAGACAAGAGTAATAATTCCGTCGAAAACCTCTATACTGACCTTATTTACATAAGGCCACAACTAGGAGACAACGAACAGCTAGCTATTCTCTGAACTATGTGCCTCTCACCGATCGCTGCATTACGAGTTACAAGTCTGGTGCTTTGAGTATATTATTACACATTATCACAAAACGTTCTGATAAGGCAATTACAACTATTATCAGAGATATAGGATATCCCTTAAATTGAAACACAAGCTTAAATAATCACAATGTTAATTGTTGATGAGTTTTTGTACCTGCCCTCACATTTAAGACCAGTTTTTCCCTCCAATACTTATTGACAGTTACTTTTTTAATGTATGTTCCTTAGATATGTTCTCTCACTTGATAAATGTTGCAAACAATATTACATATTATATGTATCTGGGTCGCAAATCACTAATTTGAAGCAGGAATTGTACCAATCCTAATACTGAACCTTGAGGAATATCAAGTATAACATGTTTAATTTGATTACTGTTGTTGTCATAGTAATGATAGGAGTTTATTAATTATATAATTCATGCATTTCGTTGGGCTAATCCCAGGGTATTTATACCTATGCACTACATATAATGCAGTTATATCGTTTTCCATTATACGCCGCTGGGTTTGACCAAATGTTTAAGCCCAACTTTAGCAGTTACAATAATCCATTTGTACGTGCAACATCCAAATATAATGGATGCGTTTAAACAGCTCTGCCTGAAATTATTCCACTATTTGCAAGGCAATCCATCATTGCGTAAGCCGTCCGTGCCATATATCATCTTCAGAGAGACGCCACCTGGGGATTTTATATTGACGTTTCCGTTTTACATCAACAAGTAAGACTAATGAGTATGTGTTTGTACACTTGTTCGTTTAATAATGAAAACAATACTGAAAGGCAGTAGTGAAATCATTTTTAAATGCACGATATGTTTACTCGCACACGTCAAAATTTTCAATGTAGGCGAGAAAATAGATTGAAAAAAAAATAGCTAAGGAAGAAATTGAATATAGGTACTTATATTTTATTTGATAAGATGACAAAATTCGCAGTTAAATGAATATAAGACCAGTTCCTAACAATGAATAAAACAACAGCTAATCACTAATCAACTTTTCTTCTGTACTTCTGACGACAAGAATATACATACAATAATTATTTGATGTTCTTTCAATCTTGTTATAATTTGAGGTATCGTTTGTCCAATGTATTTTGCAATTCTTATAACAACCCGGACATTTGGCTTGATACCGATATAACCATTGGTTTGTCTAAAAGTTATAGTGAGTTATTTACCGATGGATAAACAAGTGTCATATCTAAATGTAAATACTTACTTTCCGCATATACAAGGAAAAAGATTCACATCGCTTGCTTAGCTCCAAATGTCAACTTTCAGTTCTCAGATCATAGACGAAAATATCTATTTAAAGTAAAATTCCTAAACAAAGTGTGCTTAACTAGGGCTAAGCGTAAATTAAACTATCCAGAAAAATAATTATACTTCACCTCTGACTTTTGAAAATTTGAATTTTCAACCCATGCTTACCTTTACTTTTTCACAAGTTTCCGTCTATTTTATGTATCTCCATCTTTTATGATGATGGACGTATTGTCTTATCAGTTTAAAAAAATAATTACATTATGTTATTCAGAGTAAAACGTGTTTTTTCTTTTCAATCTCCTGACTATTAGGATAAAATATATTGAGCAGATGCTATTTTGCCTTTTTTGGTTATATGAATTATGTAATCTTGTTACCATAATTAAGTTATAAACAATGCCTAAGTTAGTATTAATTATTTTCGAAATAAAATATGACAAACCGAGAAGTAATTTCATTGATTTAATATCACGCTGTTATAATTTTAAATGCTTTAATTTGGCACTTTGACAAAATTAGAAAGGCAAGTAATATTATAGTGTTCTCGATTTATTACAAAGTAAAGGGTTCCAGGAATGTGTCCCAAGCAATTTAGAGTCTGAAACTGAAATTTTGGTAATGTTACATTTGCAGATGTCCAGATGTTTAACTACTGCTTCCAGTTTATTAATTTTAAGTTAATTATCTAATTTATATTATGCAGCCGAAACAGGAGACGACTAAAAAGTCGGTATAGTATGTGGACCGAAGCAATGACCTAAAATAATGTTTATATTTTTAACAGTTCACGAAGAATTTTGTAGACAAGACATATGCTTGTACATGAGTAGCCACTTTTTCGAAAATAATGAATATTATTTGCGAGGCAACTAAAAATGATAAATTTAAAAATAAAGGGAAGAATTATATTTTTAACATAAACCAAAAGGAGTCACAGCATCTTGATGGCATAAAACCACCTTTTATTTATTATTTTCTCATTTGCTTATAAATACATTTTTGGCCTTTAAAGTTAAAGAATTATGAAAGAAGTATGAAAAATGTAAAATTTTAGTGCCAATTTGAACTTTGGCCAATTTTTGCCACATTCGTAGTATAAAGTAAAGGGAAACATAACCTAAACACAATTTTGTCAACCTTAATTTATCTTTAAAATACAAATATTGGACAACATTTTAACTCTGTTTCTTTCTTCCAGGGAAACGATAATTGGCAAGGGAACGACAGTGACCAGGTAAGTGTCTAATGTTTGCCGAATTTCTAGAGTAAGTAAACTAAGTATTTTAATTTTAAATGTTGCCATCTTTAAAGATAACCTTATAGTGCAGTTACTAAAGAGCAAAACGGCCTTTTTTTCTAAGTTTCCTCTTCTTAAAAAAATAATTTAACTCCCCATTTGTTCGGTGCATATTTCTGGAAACATTTAAGAAAAGCGAAATTTTCAAAATTCAATTTCTTCAGTTAAGCGCCATCTATAGAGATAATACGTGTCTCCTAGACCATAAAGTTTCCCGTGTATTTCTTATTACTTATGGCAAATAGGGAAAATTGGAGGAAATTAATAGTGGAAGTTTTGAAACTTTAACAAATATGTTCATTACTGTGAAACATACTAAAAGGCCCCATCTCTGCCTGTCGCGCTTGAGCCGCCATATTGGAAAAATGGTGCTCAAATTAAGTTTTTTGCCGATGTGTCGCCAATCATTAGCGAAAAGTGAAAATTTAAGGTGTAGGAAAGTTATTACAGTCTCTAGTATTAATAGCCATGGAAAGCCTAACTGTAAAAGATAAAATAGAAGTTGTACGTCTTGTTAGCGATAATGTGCATGCGTACAAGAGAAGCTGCGGTTGAATTCAATAGTAGACACCCAAATAGACGAGTACGTTGAAGCAATGTACAACAAATTAATACAGTTTTCAAGGAGACAGGTTGTGTTTCAAAATGCTTGCTTAGAACCAGACATAATTTACGTTTTGAGAAATAATGACCAATTTTTAAAATACTTTAACAACAACCCCCAGGTTAGTATTAGAACGGCTAGTTTAAACATTAATATCCCCAGAGAAAGTAATAGAAGATGCCCGAAAAAAAAAAAACAAATTAAAGGCTTACATGCCAAAAATTTTGCATACATTGGAAGTGGGAGATGAGGAAGGACGATTAGAGTTTTGTTATTTGCTACAGGGGAAATATCTAAATAATTTTTTTTATAAAATTTTATTTAGCGAAGAAGCCTCATTTACCCACAAATGGTTTCAAATCAAAATTGCCGCCACTGGTCGACTGAGAATTCGGAACTCGTCATAAATGCAATATTCGCAAAAAATCAACGTTTGGTGCGGAATCGTAAATGATAAAATAATTGGTCCTTTCTTCTTTGAGGGTAACGTCAATGCGAATGTGTTCTTTAATTTTGTTGAGAACGAGTTTTGGAACGCATTAGATGATTTACCACTACAGAATCTCAAATTTCAGTTAGATGGAAGTTCCGTTCATAACGCTGTTTTGGCAAGAAGTTAAATGAATATTTTTAAAATCGTTGGATAGGGCTGAACAGTCCTTTGATTGAGTGGCCGCCGAGATCTCCAAACTTGACGCCACTCGATTTTTTCCTTTGGGATTTGCTGAAACAAGTAGTTTACAAATCAAGGCCACACACTATGCAAGAACTACGGGCTAGGATAATGCAAGCCTGTGGAAAAATTACTCCAGAACAAATACGAAAGGGTATTATGGATGTGCGCAAAAGAATTGACAAGTTGTATTGAAATACATGGTGGATTGGTAGAAGTGACGACCATCTTGTAGTTCTTGTAAGGGAATTCTCTGTTTTAACTTCCCCAAAAAGGAGGATAATATTTTTTTTCTACAGTTTAACATTAATTTTCTGAAATTGTACCTTTGGCGTTGAGAGGTACACCTCCAGACTGTTGACATCTCTGGTCTTGGGCCCCCGTACATATTTTTCTACTATACTTATAGATAATTGGCAATCAGGCCTGACGAGAGGGGGTGGGGGTCGGGGGCGTTTCCCCCCGGTCCGGAGTATTTGAGGGGGCCCGAATTCCCCCGAATTTCTGAAATTCGGGAAAAGTTGGAGATGCATATGCAAATTTCAATTGCATTTGCATTGGCGAAAGCAAGATAAATATTCCAAATTGGTAATTTTGTATGGCACAAAGAAACCACCCCCGCTCTTCAAAATTGTATCAGCGGTGGTGTGGGGCCCGTATGCTACTACTCCCAGCCCCGATTTTCTCTCGATGGCCCTGCTAGCAATTTACATAATAAATATATTTTTCGTATGCGGATGCTAGTCTTATTATACGTCTTCGTTCTGGAATATTCTGACTTGTATTTCAAAAATATTCAGTACGCAGCCGAGTGAACGAAGCTCATAAAGTAAATCGTCCATACGCCGGGTATACGTACATTTTTAAGAAATATATGCATTCACACCAACCGCATTAGTCACTGAAATGGGATTCCACGTCCTGCCTTATGTATAGGCAACCAACAATTCGACATAGCTAATACGTTGCATTGTATGTAGGGAAGAGATTTCTCAAGCACGAAGCTATTCACGTTATGGTTATATTAAAATATAAATACCTTTTTCTTCTCTTTCCGAAAATGTGATGTGATATCTACGACATAACGATGACACAGTCGTGTACAATAAATAATATGACAACTCTTATAACGTATTTTTGCTAAAATTTAGTTGTGTACTACTTTAATATTTGTGACATTGTCATTTATTTGTCAAAATCTATTGCGATAATTGTAATAACACATTTGATGATTTATTATTGTAGTTTGTGTTAGTAAATGTAATGTGTAAATAAATTTAATAAATGTAATTTTATGTAAAGTCTGTCTCAGCGTTTATGGCGTGTGCGCCACGAGAAGCGTACAGTCTAAGATGATTTGAAGAGAAGGGGGAACAGTGACGGATCAACCAGTCAAAACGCTTCGTACGGCTATGCTGATTGAGTGGGCATAAACGTTGGTCTATAACCGAATATAACCGCATGAAGGAATGAAAGAGATGAACGTATAATCGTATGAGATGAACGACGAATGAGAACAAATCTTAAAGGAAGGCGTAGCTCGAGCCGTACTCTCGCCATAAACGCAGAGACAGACTATGTAAATAAATACTTTTATTTCTTTTATGTATGATTTAAATATATGATTTATATTTGTGTGTGTTGTTGGATTATATCCAGCGAATTTTGGGATACCCTAATAGCACATGGACGTCCCGAAAACGTCCCAAGACCGTACTCACAGGACATGAAAACGTCCCGAGGACGTACTCTACCGACGTAAGACGTACCGAGGACGTTTGGGGGACGTTCCGTGTCAGCAAAACGGGGTGTCCCGAGGACGTCCCACCCAGGACTTTTGTGGGACGAATGTAGGTCTAGAGAGGACGTCCTGAAAACGTTGTTGGGACATACTATGCAAAATATATAGGTACCACCCGCTCCACCACTTTTAAGGTGTATTCACAGCAGAGGGTATTTATGTTCCTTTTTAGGTTTTCTAACCACATGCATTTCTTTCGAAATAGAATCCAGTGATTGGATTCTATTTCGAAAGGAATAAATGTGGTTAGAAAAGCCAAAAAGATAAAAAAATGACAATATATAAGTAATTATACCATGTAGAAAAATTATTCAATTAGATTGATTTTAATACTTAGTACTTTTATTTATCAACACCAAGTGACAAATTTATGCGAACATTTTATTTCTATTGTGCTATTGAAAAATAAGTTATGGCATTTGTATTTAATTGATTGATTCGACCTTTACTTGATGAAAATCCATGTTAACGTTTCACAAATAAAACATACAGTTGTTTTATGATTTTCACAAAAAAATTTTATTTTATATATTTTTTCAAATATATAAGCCACTGTGCTGGCGAAACAATTGTTATGTGTTTATATATTTGAAAAAATATATAAAATAAAATTTTTTTGTGAAAATCATAAAACAACTGTATGTTTTATTTGTGAAAAAAAAAAAAAAAAAAAAAAAAAAAGCATTTGTATTTTTTTTAAATTAACTTCTTACTCTACAAATTCAAGTGTCAAGTGTCAAAAATACAATTTTTATGGGATTTAAAAGTTATATATTATAATACCTAGTTCAGTATAATATAGTTATATATACATATTATAAGAAATAAGCCAAGTATGAAATAAAACGTAAGATAAATGTATATCTCACCTTCTCTTAACGTTTTGCACACTTCGTCTTTTTATAATTATCTTAGTTTATATTATTTTCTAATATTCTCTCTTTTTTGACACCCTCTCTGTTCTTTCTTTTGCCCTCTTCAATCACGATGTAATAGCCATTTCGGTGTCCTTCCAAGACTTTGAAGCGTTAGCGACTGCAGCAGCCCCTGTGCAAATAAAAGAAAAATTAACATTTCAGATGAAATCTTGGCAAAAAACATTAAGACTAATATATGCCACTTGATGGCAAGCTTATATTTAAAATAAATTGTTATAATTTTCTTAGTGTCCTATTTAAAAAAAAATCACAGTTTACATGTGAACATTTTTTTGTTTAACTGACTTTTGCATTTGAAAGGTTCTTTTGTTCATTTAAAAATTTTAAGAACGCTTCTTTATATGAATGATCGATTCTACAAATAATACCAAAGACCGAGAGAAGCAGAAATATATTTTGTGACTAATGCTACCGCAGATTAATAACATTATTATAAGTTTAACGTTTTATTTTTTGCCAATATTATTACAGAAGTCAAGTAAAGAAAATGGCTATGGGTTAAGATGCATTAGGATTTACGGTTAGAAGCAGGTTTATAAGGTTGAACATTGATGATGTATAAAAGTTTTTGTACGTATACGTACAGCATAATTTCAGAAAAATATAACAAATAGGGCATATAAGTTACAAATTTGTAAATTTTCCTCAAAAAGTACCTTTATTAGTTTTTTCCTTTTATTAATTTACTGAAATCCCTAAATATACTTTACAAGTTTGTTGATGTTTTCTGGCAAATGTTTTTATTACTCGATGTATCAAACCTTACCTATTAAAAGTTTCATCACCTCCACTTGTTCATCAGAGATGTCGAACCATATATAACACTTCGTTTAACACACTGCATGAGTAGGTACTTCTTTTCAATTTTTACTTCCCTCGCATACCGAAGGGAAGTATTGTATTTATAATGTTTAACCAACAATCTTCTTTTAAGTGAATAAGTTCGCTCCATGATAAACAACTAAAAACTACATACTCAGGTTCACAGGTGATCTCCCATAGAATTTTAACAGAGCCAAATAAGGTGGGTGGTAGTATATTTGTTATAACCTACAAATAAGCCGCACCAAATTTATCTAGAATAAAATATCGATCTATAAATACTTATATATTAATAAATCAATTAAATAGACTTACCTGTTTTTGGTACTTTCTTTTGTAGCCGTTAAAAGTGACTAGTGCCAGTGTGCGGAAGAAATAAAAATGCAAAGAATAAAAATGATGCAATGCCTGCCAAATTGAATTTCCCATAGTTTGACAGCAACTGAGTTGAGTCAGGTTGAGTAACATTATAAGCTCTGCTTAAATATTGCGGTGAAAACGGCTGTAATATAACCGAAACTCATGAAAAAAATAGTTGAAACGAATATAAGATTTCTGAAATCAGAAAAATCAAATTGACAAAATTTAAATGGACCATGAAATATGAAAATGTTTTGTTATCAAAAGAAATTTTGTTAGCAAAACTTTTTAAGGATTTTAATTTCATTTTTACAGTTTTTAATTTCCTTTTTTAATCATATCCTCATCTGCTCAAAAAATACATCACTCCTAGAGGTTATTTCACAAATGTGTTTAGGTTTGTCTTGACTAGACTCTAGCAGGATGTCCTCAAAACGTTTTATTCAGAACGTTTTAGGGACGATAGCAAACGGACGTCCCTGGGACGTACCATGTAAACCCGGGACGTTCAGACCAAACGAGGACCTAAGTGAACGTCCTGGGGACGTTTGGTGTTATCGGGGTAGGCGGCTTTTATTATCGTTCCATCGTTATTTATATCAGCGAACGATTTCGTTAATATAGTCATAAATTCCAGAAAAAACAGTACCAATAGCTTTCAGTTTAAAAGCAAAATCAAATTCGACAAAATATCAATACATATTTAATGCACATACAGAACCTCAGCTTTGCCGCTTACGTATAGATAGGAAAGCGGGGCATGCTCTATTTTTGTGGAAAATGTTAAATCATAAATTTAATATAAAGTATTACTTAATACATAGATCAACTTTGTTCTCATGTAAGTTGTGTTTTGGCATTTTTAAAATAAGAAATGGCTGGAAACCGGTTTGAATTATAATTTCAAATTATTTTGATATCGTTACCCGACTCCCTCCTACCGAAAATATTTTGGGATGTAACGGTTTATAGCAGGTATGTAAACCCAACTTACGGCAAAGTCGAACATAATATTGTTAGTGTATCATGGAATATGGAATTCGTCAATGCTTCACAAATATGTAAGACATTATTCCTATCTTAACACAAACAACAGTAAATTTGTTTAATTTACCACTATACCAATTAACAATTAATTTACCAAAGATAATACTTCAATATTTCTACTGTTATTGTGCACAAAATTTTAAGTACGGCTCTGTGGGATATCATTCATGCTTACGAGACAGATTTATGGTCGGTTTTTATGGCTACTTTTATGTACATTAAATGTGTGTACGTACATTTCATGATATAGTTTTGGACCTATATAAAAAAATCACTATTCCTGTTTATGGTCAATTTTTTTTTGTCGTTAAGAAGTCTATACAGTGGGGTCCATATATATGGAATACATTTATTTTAAGCTTAAATGTGAACTTTTTGTTGAAACGTTCTGGAAGAGGTCGAATTTCAATTTAAAATTGTCATTTTTTAGCATGAAAAAGTTGGATAAATAAAGAAATCTTATTACACTATTACACTGATACGTGTATCTAACTTAAAATAAAGTGACACGTGACACTAATTGAGTTTTATTTTCAATCAGTAAATTTTACGTCTTGATATTTTTTTATTTATTTTGTGTTTCTTTCTGTTTTACTGAAATGCGGCTCTGATTTAGTGAAGTTTTGGATTATAAGTACCGTTAAAATACAGCGAAATAATTTGATTCTTACGTTTGTTCGGCGTATTAAACGGGCTCTAAGCATTGCCAATCTTACTAATAAATTAAAATGGTTTTTGTCGATAATCAGATTCGAGCTTTTGGAAATAATGGACATTCGTTCAGTTTTGGAGTCGATGTTTGAACACTGCCCCTGGTTAAAGTGCTGGATGGGGCGTTCTCTTTATAGTTTCAAATGGCAGTGACGTTATTCTCAAGAAAGTTCCCTAATAGCACATGGACGTCCCGAAAACGTCCCAAGAACGTACTCACAGGACATGAAAACGTCCCGAGGACGTACTCTACCGACGTAAGACGTACCGAGAACGTTTGAGGGGCGTTCCGTGTCAGCAAAACGGGGTGTCCCGAGGACGTCCCACCCAGGACTTATGTGGGACGAATGTAGGTCTAGAGAGGACGTCCTGAAAACGTTGTTGGGACATACTATGCAAAACATATAGGTACCTCCCCCTCCACCACTTTTAAGGTGTATTCACAGCAGAGGGTATTTATGTTCCTTTTTGGGTTTTCTAACCACATGCATTTCTTTCGAAATGGAATCCAGTGATTGGATTCTATTTCGAAGGGAATAAATGTGGTTAGAAAAGCCAAAAAGATAAAAAAATGACAATATATAATTACTTACCATGTAGAAAAATTATTCAGATTGATTTTAAAACTTAGTACTTTTATATATCAACACCAAATGACAAATTTATGCGAACATTTTATTTCTATTATGCTATTGAAAAATAAGTTATGGCATTTGTATTTTTTTTAAATTAACTTCTTACTCTACAAATTCAAGTGTCGTGTCAAAAATACAATTTTTATGGGATTTAAAAGTTATATATTATAATACCTAGTACAGTATAATATAGTTATATATACATTAAGTCATATTGAATATTATAAGAAATAAGCCAAGTATGCAATAAAACGTAAGATAAATGTATATCTCACCTTTTCTTAACGTTTTGCACACTTCGTCTTTTTATAATTATCTTAGTTTATATTATTTTCTCATATTCTCTCTTTTTTGACACCCTCTCTGTTCTTTCTTTTGCCCTCTTCGATCACGATGTAATAGCCATTTCGGTGTCCTTCCAAGACTTTGAAGCGTTAGCGACTGCAGCAGCCCCTGTGCAAATAAAAGAAAAATTAACATTTCAGATGAAATCTTGGCAAAAAACATTAAGACTAACATATGCCACTTGACGGCAAGCTTATATTTAAAATAAATTGTTATAATTTTCTTGGTGTCCTATTTAAAAAAAAAATCACTGTTTAAATGTGAACATTTTTTTGTTTAACTGGCTTTTGCATTTGAAAGGTTCCCTTGTTAATTTAAAATTTTTAAGATCACCTCTTTATATGAATGATCGATTCTACAAATAATACCAAAGACCAAGAGAAGCAGAAATATATGTTGTGACTAATGCTACCGCAGATTAATAACATTATTATAAGTTTAACGTTATATTTTTTGCCAATATTATTACAGAATTCAAGTAAAGAAAATGGCTATGGGTTAAGATGCATTAGGATTTATGGTTAGAAGCAGGTTTATATTAGGTTGAACATTGATGATGTATAAAAGTTTTTGTACGTACGTACAGCATAATTTCAGAAAAATATAACAAATAGGGCATATAAGTTACAAATTTGTAAATTTTCCTCAAAAAGTACCTTTATTAGTTTTTTCCTTATATTAATTCACTGAAATCCCTAAATATACTTTACAAGTTTGTTGATGTTTTCTGGCAAATGTTTTTATTATTCGATGTATCAAACCTTACCTATTAAAAGTTTCATCACCTCCACTTGTTCATCAGAGATGTCGAACCATATATAACACTTCGTTTAACACACTGCATGAGTAGGTACTTCTTTTCAATTTTTACTTCCCTCGCATACCGAAGGGAAGAATTGTATTTATAATGTTTAACCAACAATCTTCTTTTAAGTGAATAAGTTCGCTCCAGGATAAACAACTAAAAACTACATACTCAGGTTCACAGGTGATTTCCCATAGAATTTTAACAGAGCCAAATAAGATGGGTGGTCGTATATTTATTATAACCTACAAATAAGCCGCACCAAATTTATCTAGAATAAAATATCGATCTAAATACTTATATATTAATAAATCAATTAAATAGACTTACCTGTTTTTGGTACTTTCTTTTGTAGCCGTTAAAAGTGACTAGTGCCAGTGTGCGGAAGAAATAAAAATGCAAAGAATTTATATAAATTCTTTGTAAAAATGATGCAATGCCTGCCAAATTGAATTTCCCAGTTTGACAGCAACTGAGTAACATACATAAGCTCTGCTTAAATATTGCGGTGAAAATGGCTGTAATATAACCGAAACTCATGAAAAAAATAGTTGAAACGAATATAAGATTTCTGAAATCAGAAAAATCAAATTGACAAAATTTAAATCATTTAAATTTTTTAAATTAAATGGACCATGAAATATGAAAATATTTTGTTATCAAAAGAAATTTTGTTAGTAAAACTTTTTAAGGATTGTAATTTCATTTTTACAGTTTTCAATTTCCTTTTTTAATCATATCCTCATCTGCCCCAAAAAAACATCACTCCTAGAGGTTATTTCACAAATGTGTTTAGGTTTGTCTTGACTAGACTCTAGCAGGATGTCCTCAAAACGTTTTATTCAGAACGTTTTAGGGACGATAGCAAACCGACGTCCTTGGGACGTGCCATGTAAACCCGGGACGTTCAGACCAAACGAGGACCTAAGTGAACGTCCTGGGGACGTTTGGTGTTATCAGGGTTTTAGGTCCTTCCCTAATAGCACATGGACGTCCCGAAAACGTCCCAAGAACGTACTCACAGGACATGAAAACGTCCCGAGGACGTACTCTACCGACGTAAGACGTACCGAGGACGTTTGAGGGACGTTCCGTGTCAGCAAAACGGGGTGTCCCGAGGACGTCCCACCCAGGACTTATGTGGGACGAATGTAGGTCTAGAGAGGACGTCCTGAAAACGTTGTTGGGACATACTATGCAAAACATATGGGTACCTCCCCCTCCACCACTTTTAAGGTGTATTCACAGCAGAGGGTATTTATGTTCCTTTTCCAGTGATTGGATTCTATTTCGAAGGGCATAAATGTGGTTAGGAAAGCCAAAAAGATAAAAAAATGACAATATATAATTACCATGTAGAAAAATTATTCAATTAAATTGATTTTAATACTTAGTACTTTTATTTATCAACACCAAATGACAAATTTATGCGAACATTTTATTTCTATTGTGCTATTGAAAAATAAGTTATGGCATTTGCATTTTTTTAAAATTAACTTCTTACTCTACAAATTCAAGTGTCAAGTGTCAAAAATACAATTTTTATTGGATTTAAAAGTTATATATTATAATACCTAGTACAGTATAATATAGTTATATATACAATAAGTCATATTGAATATTATAAGAAATAAGCCAAGTATGCAATAAAACGTAAGATAAATGTATATCTCACCTTCTCTTAACGTTTTGCACACTTCGTCTTTTTATAATTATCTTAGTTTATATTAGTTTCTAATATTCTCTCTTTTTTGACACCCTCTCTGTTCTTTCTTTTGCCCTCTTCAATCACGATGTAATAGCCATTTCGGTGTCCTTCCAAGACTTTGAAGCGTTAGCGACTGCAGCAGCCCCTTTGCAAATAAAAGAAAAATTAACATTTCAGATGAAATCTTGGAAAAAAACATTAAGGCTAATATATGCCACTTGATGGCAAGCTTATATTTAAAATAAATTGTTATAATTTTCTTGGTGTCCTATTTAAAAAAAAATCACAGTTTAAATGTGAACATTTTTTTGTTTAACTGACTTTTGCATTTGAAAGGTTCCCTTGTTCATTTAAAAATTTTAAGAGCACCTCTTTATATGAATGATCGATTCTACAAATAATACCAAAGGCCAAGAGAAGCAGAAATATATGTTGTGACTAATGCTACCGCAGATTAATAACATTATTATAAGTTTAACGTTATATTTTTTGCCAATATTATTATAGAATTCAAGTAAAGAAAATGGCTATGGGTTAAGATGCATTAGGATTTACGGTTAGAAGCAGGTTTATTAGGTTGAACATTGATGATGTATAATAGTTTTTGTACGTACGTACAGCATAATTTCAGAAAAATATAACAAATAAGTAGGGCATATAAGTTACAAATTTGTAAATTTTCCTCAAAAAGTACCTTTATTAGTTTTTTCCTTATATTAATTTACTGAAATCCCTAAATATACTTTACAAGTTTGTTGATGTTTTCTGGCAAATATTTTTATTACTCGATGTATCAAACCTTACCTATTAAAAGTTTCATCACCTCCACTTGTTCATCAGAGATGTCGAACCATATATAACACTTCGTTTAACACACTGCATGAGTAGGTACTTCTTTTCAATTTTTACTTCCCTCGCATACCGAAGGGAAGTATTGTATTTATAATGTTTAACCAACAATCTTCTTTTTAGTGAATAAGTTCGCTCCATGATAAACAACTAAAAACTACATACTCAGGTTCACAGGTGATCTCCCATAGAATTTTAACAGAGCCAAATAAGGTGGGTGGTAGTATATTTATTATAACCTGCAAATAAGCCGCACCAAATTTATCTAGAATAAAATATCGATCTAAATACTTATATATTAATAAATCAATTAAATAGACTTACCTGTTTTTGGTACTTTCCTTTGTAGCCGTTAAAAGTGACTAGTGCCAGTGTGCGGAAGAAATAAAAATGCAAAGAATTTATATAAATTCTTTGTAAAAATGATGCAATGCCTGCCAAATTGAATTTCCCAGTTTGACAGCAATTGAGTAACATTACATAAGCTCTGCTTAAATATTGCGGTGAAAATGGCTGTAATATAACCGAAACTCATGAAAAAAATAGTTGAAACGAATATAAGATTTCTGAAATCAGAAAAATCAAATTGACAAAATTTAAATGGACCATGAAATATGAAAATATTTTGTTATCAAAAGAAATTTTGTTGGTAAAACTTTTTAAGGATTGTAATTTCATTTTTACAGTTTTTAATTTCCTTTTTTAATCATATCCTCATCTGCTCAAAAAAAACATCACTCCTAGAGGTTATTTCACAAATGTGTCTAGGTTTGTCTTGACTAGACTCTAGCAGGATGTCCTCAAAACGTTTTATTCAGAACGTTTTTGGGACGATAGCAAACGGACGTCCTTGGGACGTACCATGTAAACCCGGGACGTTCAGACCAAACGAGGACCTAAGTGAACGTCCTGGGGACGTTTGGTGTTATCAGGGTTGCAGTCTATAGGAATAGAACTGGCTTTTTGAGGAGAGAAAAATACAAACCCCGGCTTGACTTTAGCAATTTACAGCCAAAAACAATTAGTTCCCCACCGAATCTCTATGAAAACAAAGAGATCATTTTGAATTTATGACCGCTTAAACATATTTATCATGTAGCTCTTATAAATAAATATTCATTAAACTATGGTAATGTCATACGGACAAATCTACTTAGAAATAAACTGCTAATGAATTCGAACGTATTAAATGTAGCAACATAATAGAAAACGTGCTAATTAAAAAAAATTAATCACTTGTTACGCCAGTGAGTAACGATAATAGCTTTGCGACGCGACTATATACAATCTACCTCTACCTTTAAATTTAAATACTTCTCGGTTATATCCGCTTTGTGTCGACTTGCACTATCCCACGTGTACAGAAACGGACTCGATGCACTTTCAATGCATTTAAAAATGTAAAATAATATACCTATTAGGTATAGCATTTGGTCCATCAATCGTGGCGATAATTAGGTATACGCATTTGTGAAATTTTTGAGTAAAATCGAGAGTACTGTTAATTATAAAAGGTGGATAATATTAATATTATAAAAATTGGAATTGAAATAAAACTTTAACGCCAACATACGCTATATTTGCTTTGTTTATTGAGGTATAGATAATTTTTCAATTTCCGATCACTCACCGAGCGCAAACGACGATTGACGAATCTTACCCTAACATCATTCTATTTGTTGATTTCCATTTATGTTTAACCGTCGTTCAGGTATACCGGGTGAGTCACGAATTGCGCTCGCCCCGATATTTCCTAACATATTTAGAATATAAAATAGAATTTTGGAGGCCTTATTACACGACTAAAATGCCATCTTTTTAATAAAAAATCAAGTTTGGTGCACATCCGGTTTGATCGGAAATGCCCACAACTTTCGATTTTTAAATGGAACACCCTATATATTTTTACATTTTTGGAATCTAGAGGAAATTTTGAATACAATACATCCATTTTGGTCACTTTTTGATAAACATTAAAAATTTTATTAAAAAATCTATTTCTGAATCCAGAGTGCTGTGGTACCCAAAATATATTTTAGTTTGTGTGCTACGTTACTATAAAAATAAAAAGAGCAATATGATTGCATTACTTAATCCTCTAGAGGCGTTTAAAATTTTTAAATGTGATTTTTACCCACTAACTCGGTTTTTTTAAATGGGAATTTAATCGTTCACCAACATTTTTAAATACCTCATTTTCATACGAATCTAATGATACCAAAATTTTGAAAATCCGCTCAGAAATATTTGAGATTTCAGCCAAAATACAATGCAACCAAGCTTTTAGAAACATGCGGCTAATAGATAATAGATTAGTGGGCTTTGGAAACTAAAATGGCATATTTCTGTGTAAATCTGGTAACCTAATAACATTGAAAAAATCATAGTAGCCATTGAATGTAATAAAACAATATCAGCTCTCAGACAGATACAAAATAAAGCGTTGCGGAAATCTCTTTGAGTAAAAATTAAAGAAAATGAATAAGTAGAAATGAAAAGGTCGATATGTTACTGATATATGGACAGCGTCTCAAAAATTCAGCTGCAGCTGCAGAACTGTATCAGCAACGATATCCCAACAGACATAATCCAAGCAGACACTTGTTTGCCAGAGTGGAACAAGAATTAAGAAACGAACCCAATCAACAAGATGACCATCAAACATTTATTGTAAGTGAGGACAAAGAAATTGATGTATTAGGATTTGTGATGGTACACCCAACAATATCAACAAGGGAATTGTCAATGGAAGGCGACATTAGTCAGTCTTCGGTTTGCAGAATTTTAAAGAAACATAAGTTTCGGTCTTATAAATACCAAATACACCAACATCTTTATGGAGATGATAACGACAGGAGGCTAGTATATTGCAACTGGTTCTTAAATGCAGTACAACAAAACCCATGTTGTCCTTTTCATATTTTATATTCAGATGAAAGTAGATTTACGAACCAAGGTATGTTTAACAGAAATAATACTAGGTACTGGGCTCAAGAAAATCCGAGGTTGGTAGTGCGGGGGAATATTCAGGAAAGATTTGGGTTTAACTGTTGGCTTGGAGTACTTGGAGATCGAATAATTGGACCCATATTTTTTGATGGAACACTTACTGGCGAACGATATTTATTCTTTTTACAAAACCAGACAGCAGAATTTCTTGACTTACTTCCTCTTGCCTATTTACAAAATCTGTTTTTCCAACAAGATGGTGCTCCCCCACATAATTCCAGAAGAGGGATGGAATATTTAAACAACTTGCATGGTGAACGCCTTATCGCAAATCAAGGTCATATCAGGTGGCCTCCTAGGTCACCTGACTTAACACCCCTCGACTATTATGTATGGTGCACTCTCAAAAATAAAGTTTATAAAACTTCTTCAAATACCCGTGAAGAGCTGCAAAATAAAGTTGTACGGACTCTTAATGAAATAACGCCGGCTGAATTGCGTAGAGCCATTCAAGCAACTGTACGCAGAGCCGAATTGTGTATAGAAAAAAATGGTGGACATTTTGAACAATATCTATAAATGTCAATTTATGGTTTAATTATATTAATTATTTTAAAGATACCTACTGTTACCTAGTTTAAGTTCAATTGTTCAAACGGAATTGATTTTTATTTATTTATAGGCCCGATATTTATGTTCATTTAAATAAAACTCTGAAAACCGAACTGATGTCGCATTCTATTGCAAATGTCCTTGTGGATGTAATTGTGTTTACCTCCACATATCTATGCTAAACTTAATTGTAACGTTCTTTGCGCTCACAATTATTAAATGTTTGATAGCTCAAGATTGCCTATAACTACACGAGTCTGTCTGACAGCTGATATTGTTTTATTACATTCAATGGCTGCTATGATTTTTCCAATGTTATTAGGTTACCAGATTTACACAGAAATGTGCCATTTTAGTTTCCAAAGCCCACTAGTCTATTATGTATTAGCCGCATGTTTCTAAAAGCTTGGTTGCATTGTATTTTGGCTGAAATCTCAAATATTTCTGAGCGGATTTTCAAAATTTTAGTATCATTAGATTCGTATGAAAATGAGGTATTTAAAAATGTGTGGAAGAAATTTTGTAAAGACCCTGAGCGATAATCTATGTACCCAATGTTAAAGCGCTTATATGCTTATAGAATATATGAAGAGAAATGAAAAAGCTGCCGATATGATGTCACGTGGAGAATGCTGTAAGACTTATTTCTGAGCGAAAGACGCGACGTCCACAAGTATCTCCCATATTGCCATATCGCCATATCGGCGGCCACATTCGCTAGGCATACGAGAGGATTTAAATCAATTATTGAATGAATACTTTATCAAATAAAACATAGTGATAGAAAACAAGATTCAAGTTTATTAACTGAATATAACTATAAGCAAAAGTTGTACTTAACATTTTCTTTATCATCGCATCCAACACCCCTGGTGAACCACTCTTCAGGGGAGGAGTTAGGGCCACGCAGTATCAATGCAGAACTTTTCGAACTCCAAACCCAACTGCCTTTTTTACTACTCTACGGCACCGTTCCCTTTTTTGCGATTCAGCATTTCCGCCAAATGAACTCGGCGAACCTTACTTTTCGCTGACTACGACGTTCGCAATTCCAAAGTAAAACACGCTTTGTCTAGGCATAAAAGTACGTTCAACAATCCAATGTAACATATCATATCCGCTACTAAAAAATGATGTACCGGGTGTTTAAAATAAATCATAAGTACTGTGTGACAGTAAAGCAGTGAAAGCAGTGAAAACATAAGTAATAGGTTTTCCTAAATATTGCTTTAACTGAATTTACTTCTACTGATCTTTAGATTTTAATGTTAAGTTATATTACTATTAAGAAAGAGACTTGGCGAATATGCGAGTGTATTATTAAAGAAAGTATGAAAGAGAGCGTGTTAAAAATATTGTTGGTTTTTTGGCATTGACAAAAATTCTTTGCCACAGAATACATTAGTTAAGAGAAATGTTAAAAATATACTTACGTTGAAGTAATCTTCCCATGTAAATTTCTGATATATCAACGTCATTCCTTTTCACAGCACATAATCATGTATCTTCTTCATTACATCGTTTGATCCCACTGGTAACAATATGAATATTTGTCTGGTACTTTTACTGATGGTGAGGTGCTACACGGTATAATGAATACTTAGCATCTTTCTTTTCCATTGTAAAACACGGAATTAAATGTAATTTGAATAGGTTTTAAGCTCTTCTACAACTATCTAATGCAGAACTCAACACAGAACACAATCAAAACAAATAGAATGAAGTCACAATACCACGGCTGTCATTTGCATATCGCGAAAATTTAAAATTGTCATATTTTATTGTTTCTCCTTGAGGATAACGGGTTATAGTTCTATCGTTTCCTGTAAATAAATTCGCTAAGTTGGGAGATTTAGTTAAAAATCATGTGTTTACCCGTTTGATCTTCGCCAATAACTGTAAACATCAGAAATGATATTATATCTCAGATTTTTTCAGTAAAATTATAATTAAACTAACGTTTAATCCACTCCAAGAAGGATTATATTCAGTATCTAAAACGGACGCTTTGAGAGGTTATTTAAAAAAAAAATTAGCAAACAAGATTTCATGCAAATATGCAAGTCTGTAAAAAAGTCAAGATACTAAAAGTAAAATTTAAAAAAAAATCAGATTTGAATCTTTTTTTTTATTTGTCCGCGTTAAAAATTGACGGATGTTACAGAAGTAACTAATTTTGTGATGCTTTCATAGCTGAAAGTAAAACGTGACTAATTTAATTACCTTTACTTACATTATTTTCATTTACTAAAATAAAGAAAAGATTTAGGTCCATTAGACATTGAAACTAAGAAAGCCATAAGAAGTAATAAGCATGTTTAAAAGTTAATTATTATTTGTTTGCTTATAATTGTATTGAAACATTCTTTATAGCATTTTGCAAACAGCAGAAAAAATAACTATCTGTGAGAACTAAAAGAAAAACTATGTGTAAAAATATTAGTGAAATCTTTGCATCCTTTCGATAACCTGAATTCTGGTTATGATAGCAAATTAAAATGAATTTGTCTAATTTCTTATTTGAAAATTCTCATTCAACAACTAGCATCCACACAGTCCCCTACGGCCATGCAGATTAAACTAGTATCTACATAACCCCCTACTGTAATGAAGATTCAGTTAAGAATAAGAAGAAATTAGACAAATTCATTTTAGGATTTTAATTTGCTAGCGTAACCAGAATTCAGGTTATCGAAAGAATGCAAAGGTTTCATTAATATTTTTACACATAGTTTTTGTTTTAGTTCTCATATAGTTATTTTTTCTGCTGTTCGCAAAATCCTATAAAGAATATGTTTCAAAGTAGTAAGTAGTTAACAAATACCCAGATTTGAAAATACACCATGTCATAAAACTGCTTAATAAATATATTAAAGACAGGCTTAAATTTCGATGATAAATTAAATTTTGTGTCTTCTGGTCAATATGTTGTGTATTTGCAGCTCTCAGGCAATTAGATTGTACTTTAAGAAATTTACATTTTAAAAATATTTAAACATACAAGCTAAAATTTGGAGGGCTTATTTGATATAATTGTCCTGTAAATAGTGTAGAATCTATACAAAAAAGATTTTTGCAATTCTTGGCACTTAAGTAACATGACGTATATCCTAATCGAGGAATCGTCCACAACGTTTTGCTAAATTCGACATATTACCGTTTAGTCCATAATCAAATCAAATTGTCATTTTTTGTTATTTGTGCGATATTCATCATAATTCTGTTTAAAAAATCTCATTATTGCATCTCTGTACCTATGACAAGCTTTGACTATTTATTAGTTATGTTGTGCATTCGTTTTAAAAGTTATGCCTAATGCTTCTGTGATTAACTAATTATTTTTATTATTTTTGTATATTTACTCTTACTTCTTCTAATATAACCTATTTCCTGTTTTAATAAATTGTTATTTTAAAGTATTCCTTGTATATAAGTATTTCAAACCTATTGGAGACACATTATTTTATTATTATTATTATTATTATTATTATTGAAACTATGTAATAATTCATAGTACTTACAAGTCTTTCTCCTTTTCAATTTTGGTTTAGTATTCAAGGATCTTTGATTATGATCGTGAGACCGAGCTGTCTTATGTTAATTAAAAATTATCATCGCATCTAAATTCCTCTGGTATCATTTGCCCCAAGCCGACCCTGTCTTCACACGTTGTGGTACCTCCTCGTGACGTAGCACGGTATCTCCGACGCCGCCATGCAGGCAACTGGGCGAACTGCCAGCGGTGACTTGACCAAGCCACAAGTGGTTGAAAATGAAAATCAGTTTTTGACGTTTTTACCGGTACCATGTTTTTGTTTTATCGAATTTTCGGTGACCGTGTAGACATTTCGCCTTGTCGGATAAACCAAGCGACAGTTGCAGTGCGAAAATATCGTGTGTGAATTTAATATAAAGTGCAGTTTCATTTAAAACTAGTTTGTTATTGTTGCTGTGCTCATGTTTGAGGTTTACAATATTGTTTCTAAGGTAAATTCCACAGCTGACTATTGCAGCGACTGTTTGATATGCATTGGTAGGAAAATAACGCTTGAAATAGTTGTTTTAAAGCTGTTTGTGGCTGTAGTAGCGTAACCTAACCTCAAAATTCCTTTACTCAGGTAGGCATTTGGCAGGTTTTCGGCTTCATTAATCTACCTACCTACGCCTGCTGCTTGTTTTTTTCATAAAATGTGAGCACTAATTTAACCGTATTTAAATGTTATGTACGTGCACGGTTAAGTAGGGCGTATATATGATTAATTTTATGTGTTTCTTATCATTTACGGGTAGTTTTATGACTTTTCAATTAAGCTCGATAAGATAACGTACACATTTACTTTTTACACGGCTTTTTTAGCTTTTCCTTACAAGTTACAACTTTATCAGGTACCTACTAATGCATATTTATACAGTTTTGGTATAACTGTACCAACGTGGTATAAAGGTTATTGCCCATGGTGTGGAGCATCATGACATATCGGGCTAGATGAGCGAGCTTAGGTACACTGTTAAATATCAGCAAATGTTCAATACGAAAGATGTTTAGGGTTCATGATTGTGCTATAAACATAAATACAATGCATGTGTCACTGCATCTTCCTGTGAACAGGTGGTATGGGTACTCCCCGCTATTTTTAGCATTACGATTTATTTTCAATGCACTGAGCATGTTTATATTATTATTTATTTGTGAATTGTTTATAACTTGACAGGTTGAAGGTGTAGTATAACGTGGGAAAGTGCTTCAGTTATTAATAGTATGGGGTTTTATGGCATAATATTTTTTATAAGGTTGGATTAGAACAAGCAGATAAGCATTTTTATCTAGTGGGTGAGGTCTGATGAAATTTTATCGGTCACAGTCACGATCTATTCCAAGTTGTAGGTATGTGTAGTTTTCGAAGATATATCCGTTACCAGTGACTGTCAAGCTAGTGAGGTATTTAATCCAAATAAAAACGACATGGAACAGTTCTTTCTTTAAAAAATATTGATGGAAAATGAAAAACGACAAGAAACATTTTATTAGATAAATCTACTAGGTACAGCTTGATAATTATCTCGAAAAAGTATTAGATAATTGTAGAAAGTTTAGCCACCATCTAGGTATTCATTTTGTTTAGTAAATAGTCTAGAGGTACTAGTCTAGCCTCGACAACATACCCATTTTAACACAGAGCTGGAAATATACAAAAATGTTAGTTTAGTTCTCCCCAAAGAATGGCCCGGTATGGCTAAAGGACGTCGGTGGGGTGAACACCCTTGAATTTTTATGAATGGGGTAAGAATACAAAGTTTTAACATTTCTGCAAAGCTCCAATTTGCAGCACTGATAGCTTGTACTATCCTATTAATGAAACAAAAATTGCCATACCAGTTGATTGACGGAAACTAGGTACCTGCGATGCCAGGTCAAAGGTTGCCGTTTAGGGCTTAGGGGTGAAATTGACTTATTTCTACAAGGCTGAAATTCTTGGACCTCCAGTAGGATGACGGCGAAAGAAATAGTTTATATACATGAGGTCCAAAATTTTGAATAGGTGTAATCTCTATTGTTTTAAATTGTTCTTTTTTCGATCTTTTAAACCCATCGCCGAGGAGTAAGTAAATGCTATAATGTAGTTGATCTCAGTTTAGAATGCAGTGTTTGTAAAGATAGGGAACGTATATATGTCCTTGTGTTTGATTGGTGCATTTACAAGCTAAGTTTGCGCAGGGATAAAATAGGAACATTTATGCTGTAATTTAAATTAAATACATTCAATGTATATGCCAAATGAAAGTGAATTCAAACTGTTAATTTTTATTTTGGGTACCAATGGCCTTGAGACGGCCTCGATGGCGATTCCACTTACTTGGGAATTCCCATGTGCCTGTGTAAACTGTGCTCCGTTCATAACGTAATTAACTGCATTCTAATCTGAGACCGACTATAGGAAAGGACGTTCTATTTCATTGTTTTAAGTTGATCCAGCCCTACCCCACCCAGCCTCTGAACTACTACTGGATGTTTGGCAGGGCTCCGAGCTTGTGGCTGGGGATGCCATTATTACTTTAATAAACTATTTTTGATTGATACATGAGGTCCAGAGTTCAATTCCCGCCCGCAAAAATATTTTCACTTTTTTTAAATTTTTTGGTCCAAATATCTTGCCCGAATATTACCTGTATTTCACGTCTATATGTTTCTTTGATTTTGCTGTTTGCTTAATTAAACTGGGCCATTGGAATCCTCCCTTCACTTTGAAACTAATATACGATTCACTTTAACCGCGAATATCACAGAAACGGAGGAGCAGAAAAAATTTAAAAAAATATGTGTTCATTATGAGTCTATTCTAAAACAATCACTGAAATTTGAGTAATGTACATTGAACACTTTTGAAGTTCTGCTAAGTTATATTGAAAAATATCCTACGTTTTAAGGAAATTTTGACAATACCTTTTTTAAATCCATTAATCTTGAAAAATATGCCTCCTATCTAAATAACATTTTAGACACCGATAGAGCACGGCATTTTTTGTAAGAGGAAATTTTTTCATAATTTTTTATTTTAAAATTTTGCAGTTATTCTCAAAAACGTGACGTCATGTTTATTCGGTTATTTATCAATGTATTTTTAAAAAATTGTTAAAATAGTTCATAATATAAAATGCGAGGGGTGATCCACTCTGGAAAATATGTGCATGTAATGCAAAAACCGGGAATTATTGTAGGTAATTCGAGTATTGCCGCAAAATTGCACGAAATTTGGATGTATTGCAAAGTAATGCAGGAGAATGCAACGTAATATAAGGTAATGCGATTTAATGCCAGGGTAATGCAACATAATACAGCGGAATGCAGTGTAATGCAGCGTGACACAATTTCATACATTTTGTTCCCTTTAAGAGTTTTAATCATTTATTCTGACGCTGTAATTCAGTACTATAAATAGAAGCTGAGGGGGCAAGTCAATAAACAAGCAATTTTATGAAAAAAAACGCGTAATTTTAACTACTTGTATAATATGTCGTTGACTTGAGAAAATATCTTTGAGGCAAAATAAAATACATACTTACATGCATTCCAGAATGGCAAGTAAAATAATTACTATGGGTAAGTATGGTTTAAAAAAAAAACAGACTACAGACTAATTTTTAAAGGTTCTTCTCGCTGTTTTGTACATTTTATTAATTATAATATGCTCATACCTTTTAATCGTGAATGGACCACTTCCCACAACATTTATTTGCCCATAAAATATAAATTTATTTGCCACCACCTGAACATCTTCCTTCGGAGGCCAGACAAATAAATCCAATTCGGATTTTAGAAATTTGATTTTAGACGCATATTATTATTATCATTCCTTTCCAATGCTCTCCCGATATATCAATCTTCATCATAATAAACGGCATAGTAACATTCATTTTTAATGGAGTTACAGATACCATTGTTACCGTTTAGGAGATAGAGGTCTGCAAATTATTAGTATTATTATTATTATTATTGAGTAAAACACTATGTTCTTTACCACTATAAGAACATAGTAGTGTTTTACCCAACTTCGTTATAATGGGCTTGTTCGGCATTTTTTTTATTTCATAAATCGAAAGTACAAGTATAAATTAATGGACCTGCAAAAAATCAGAATCTCATTCGCACTTTTAGTTTCTTAAAAACTATTACAAATCTCCATCTCCCGAAAATGGGGCGTGGCCAGGCGCTACGTCACTATACGCATAGACTCGACGATCTCAATAGACTTGATGCTCCTTACTTGTTTTAATTGTAGTGTTTTCGAAGTATTGTTTATTTTGCTTACTATTTGCCAGTAGGGGAGTACAATTTGGTGAAATGTCAAAAAATTACAATTTTCTCTCGCTCCTGTCGGGACGAATTTTCGATTTTGACCCTGCAATTTACGATTAGAATTCATCGCCAACCACGTACAGCCAGCGAGAGCTCCCTGGCTAAATGTTTATATTACTCGTTTCTAAAGTCGTTTCCATGGGAATAAATAAATAAATAAATATTACAAGTCTGATACTGCACTACATGGAAGCGAGGTCTCAAGTCTTCCATAGAAGTGTTCTCGGCAGACGCAGTAAATGCGATAGAAGCATTTTTAATTATTGAAATGAAATGCAGAAAGAATAAAGTAACGAATACTTAGGCTATTTCATCCCATCAAAGAACCCCTAGAAAACTATAATTGATATACAACGCCACGGCTCCTCCCACATCCATGAGTTTGAAGCAACTACTGATTTTAGCAACAGGTATCGGTTGAAATAAAAAAATTTAAAATTATATTTAGTAATAATTTAACACGCAAATTTTAATAACATAATAAAAAAATATGATAGGAAAGACCATCGCCATAATGACACGGTGAATAGAACATATTTATGGGTATTGAAACATTCTTTATAGGATTTTGCAAACAGCAGAAAAAATAACTATCCACAACTAAAAGAAAAACTTTGTGGAAAAATATTAATGAAATCTTTGCATTCTTTCGATAACTTGAATTCTGGTTATGCTAGCAAATTAAAATGAATTTGTCTAATTTCTTATTCGACAATTCTCATTCTAACACTAGCATCCACACAGTCCCCTATGGCCATGCAGATTAAGCTAGTATCTACATAACCCCCTAGGATCATGAAGATTCAGTTAAAAATGAGAACAAAGGCCTAAAATGAATTTATTTATCTACCTTGTCTTAAAAAAAATTTATTCTAATGTATTATATTTTCGTGAAATCATTCTGTTTCTTGGAAATGCTTAACCTTTAAAACATCTTTATGAGCGGCTTTATGTCTTTCTGATGAGCTCCAGAATTAGGGCGAAAAACGTTTCAAAGGCTAAGCATTTTCAAGAAACAGAATGATAGATTTCATGAAAATGAAATCCATTAGAATGAAAAATTTTTAAGACAAGGTAGATAAATAAATTCATGTTAGGCCTTTGTTCTCATTTTTAACTGAATCTTCATAATCGTATGGGGTTATGTAGATACTAGTTTAATCTGCATGGCCGTAGTGGACTGTGTGGATGCTAGTGTTATAATGAGAATTGTTAAATAAGAAATTAGACAAATTCATTTTAGGATTTTAATTTGCTAGCATAACCAGAATTCAAGTTTTCAAAAGAATGCAAAGATTTCATTAATATTTTTACACAAAGTTTTTCTTTTAGTTATAGATAGTTATTTTTTCTGCTGTTTGCCAAATCCTATAAAGAACATGTTTCAATACAATTATAAGCAAACAAATAATAATTAATTTTTAAACATATTTATGGGTACTTAATCGGATGATGCCCGTAATGCGTAACCCGTCGCTGCACGTTCACATTAGCACGAAAATCGGTGTGTCAATAAACATTGTGGCAAATGAAGCTAAGAAATGATAAAAAGAAACCCTCGAAGAAACAAAAATGCAAAATAATACAGTATTTTGAAGTAATGTCGCGTAATGTGAAGTAATGCAACGTAATGCAAAGTATTGTAGAGTAATTCGGAATAATGTACGGTAATGCAATGTATTGCCAAGGTAATGTGAGGTAATGCGAGGTAATGCGAGCCAATTTAATACACGTAATGCCGGAGTGGCTCACCCCTCGATAAAATGTAAGCATTTTCTGAAAAAATGTGTATATCAAATATTAATTTAGTTATCAAGCGTAATAGATAATATTATGGCAAACTGGCAATGACATTATCCTTTACGCTTGTAACTAAATTAAGGTTTGATATATACCAATTATTTTTTCTGAAAATGCTTACATTTTATACAATTGACCATTTCATCATTTTTTTAAAAATACATTGATAAATAACCGAATAAACATGACGTCACGTTTTTGAGAATAACTGCAAAATTTAAAATAAAAAATGATGACAAAATTCCCTCATACAAAAAATGCCGTGCTTTTATCGGCGTCTAAAATATCATTTACATAGTACCTATGCATATTTTCCAAGATATTGTAGCATTTATTCACTTTTTAGGAAACACCCTGTATGAATCCGTGGGTTCTAAATAATTTCAACAAGAGATAAACACCACTAACACTTTATTTGATAATTTACTGACTATACAATACTTGAAAATACACTTTGTTTACTTTAACCTCACTTTTTCCACTTTCCAACTTGTTCACTTTTATAAACTGCTCTTTAATAAACTTTCCTCCTCTGCGCTGGTAATCGCGCCTTATATACTCCGAAATTACCTCTAGATTAAACCAGAATCTTCTCCAACCACAATCTAGAGAAGTCCATGGCTCTTTCTAGAGTGTTTCCAGTCACTATTAGTAGGCATAGGCGTATCATCTCCAGTTCCAAGGGGGTGTAATTCATAACAATATAATGGATTTAAAACGTATAGTCAAAATTTCCTTAAAAAGTAGGACATTTGTCAATATAACTTAGCAGAACTTCAGAAGTGTCCAATGCACATTATTCAAATTTCAGTGATTTAATTGATTTAGAATAGACTCATAATAAACACATAATTTTGTTCAATTTTCTCGGCTCTTCCGTTTCTGATATATTCGCGGTTAAAGTGAGAAGCCAATACATTTGAATCGTATATTAATTTTGCTGGAATTTAATAAAATAAAATAGGAGAAAAATTATATTTGGTACCCTGATTTTATGAATCAGCGATAGAAATCGGTACTAACGGAAACCGCCGCTGCAACAAATGGTTTAAAAATGTCTGAAAACCATTTTTTTTAGTTTTCAGTGTGTGTTTTCAGACTCACTACTAGGGATGTAAAATACTTCACTATGTGAAATATTCCAAATATAGCTTTACCTCGTCAAATTCGCTGTTTATTGCCTTGTTTTCAAGTTAACATCTTTTCTATGAAACTAACTCCAACAATCCAGGATCCAGGTAATATTAATAATGTTGGACATTATATTGGGTTTATTGAACTTTAAAAACAGGTATTAATTGTAATGTAATTTAAAATTATAACATAGTAAAATTAGAAACAGTTATTAATTGTAGTTAAACTAGTGTAAGTTTAGGGGAGGCCATCTTTTAATCTGAGCTGTCGCTGTCGATGTCACTGGAAGCCTCATTTTCATCATCCCCACCATCATTATCATCGCTTGATTCGGTTGTGTCATTTTCAGGTTCACTGTCGTCAATATCGATATCGTTATTTGTATCATCATCTACAGCTACAGGTAATTGTCTTATTTAGGACGATTGTTGATTATTAAAAGAATTAGAGAGAGCGTACTTATGAATCAATCGTTTATTAGCAAGTGTCGATTACAAGTGTGTTGCCAACCTAACTGGTTTTACAGAAGATCCCTGTTAAGCTACCAACATATGTTACAGTAATTGAGAGTGAGACTGGGAAGACTGTGGTGGTTCTAGATTTTTAAGTTTGATTCATTTTGTTAAAAAGTGCCTAATATTTCATCAATATTTGGTTGAATGGTGTTTTTTTTTTTAATGCGTTGTGAATGAAGTATTACGCTTGTCTTCTTCTAAATCATCAACTTCAAATATTTGAACAACGTCTCTTTCTTCTTCTTCACCACTTGTAGTTGTAGACAAATTTTCTTCAGTGAAAGCAGGTTTTTTTCTTTCGGTTTTATCAGCTCTAAATCATACTTTCTATATGCCAGTTTGTTGGCCCTTTTAGTTGTTAGTCTATTTCTGCCTTCGGTATGAACGTTTGAATGGATAATGTGATTCACCATCAACCTATCATATAACGTCACTCGCCAGTCACACGAGGATCCCAGAGCCTGCACCTCAAGTCAAGGTTAAACATAAAACACCAAGCGCAATTTTATGTATTGAAAAATATGTTTTTGAAAGTGAAATATTTCGGGGCAATATTACTGAAATATTTCGAAATTTAAAAATATTTCCATATTCAATATTTCGAAATATAATCGAAAAAGTGAAATATTTCAGTAATATTTCGAAATTTAAATACAAAATTAAATGTTTATACATCCCTACTCACTACTACTGCTGGTTGCATCTAGGCTTGAAGCTCCATTATGTTTGTGCCTTAAGATTCTGTAGGTGCCCCAATAACATCTTTCTTGAGTTGCTAATATTTCTCAGGTGGCCTTTTTACCAAGGACACGACTAATTGTTTTCTTTTTTTTGCCAGGTTTAAAGACGAAATTGTGTTGTGATATCCATGGATTGTGTGCAATGTGCATGAATATACCGCTAATTATTTTTTAAATCGCGTGTAGTCGTGTCTTAATATGTTTTTGATTGTTTTAAGTGTGTTGTTATGAATTGTGGTGTAAAGTGCAAATTTTAGTGTAGTTTGTGGAGTATCTTTCTGTAAAAAATGACTACTCGGAGGAAAAAAAGCAAGCAAGAAAAGGATGGTTTTATGAAAAAGGTATCGTCTCTTTTCAATCTGGATACGGTAAGCTTTTTTTGTGAATATTACTCTTAGTGGATTTGTAGGGTACCTGTTTGGAAAATGTAAGAATGAGCGATAATCAGGGCCGGCACAAAACCCCACAATTAGAAAAAACCGGTTTGTGAAATGGGCGTTTTTGCGGGTTTTTGAATTTAGAAAAACCCTTCTGGGTTTTTGTTTGATTTTCGTTTTTTTTTTTGCAGGAAAAGAGCATCGAGAAAAGCAATTATAAAAAATTATATTTTTGCCTCACAAATACAAAACAGTACCTAACAAAAATGTAACGTGTTAATATATTAGCAAACAATACTTAAAACAAGTAAATAATTAACTTGAGAAAAATAAAAATATGAAACAAATAACAAAAACTTAACAAAGTTCCCTCAAACTGAAAGGCAAAAGATAATTACTTATTTACTTAAATGTCTGTAAATCTTAACTAATTTTGACTCCTTTTCAGCTCCAAGCTTGTTCCTTATTTTGCTTCATATAGGGTCGAATGTAGAAAAAATTCTTTCTACTGCGGTACTAGAACTACATATTTCGTATGCACTACTAATACAATTAGATTAGATTATAATAGATCAAAATACTCTTCAAGTTTTATATCACATCACATCAATTGTGCCGTGGATGTCTGGCTGGCTCCGGGCGGAGTGCAGAAATTATCTTGTAAATGCCTAAATATTAATAAGTTTGTTTTGATTGATAGATTGGGGGTGTGTAGAGGAAGTTCTAAGAAACAGATCTGCTTGAAGCTTCTCGCGAATTAGAAATAATTTTTTCTCATTCGATCGAAACTTCAGTCACAAGAGAAACATGCATATTTTTTACTCAAATTATTGTTTGCTGTAATTAGCTAACCACTTGAACGAGGTATTAAAATATGAGTGTAATAATGCAGAACGCTGAAGCAAAACACAGTACTTAAATAGTATGCTACAATAGAATTGTCAGTATCTTATGACCATAACTTAATTTATTGTAGAGTTAGTTTTGTTGTGCTATCATTTCAGACCACATAGCAGCATTATAAAACAATGTAAATGTCTCCAACGAGGTCTCTAGCTAAGAACAAACAGCGCACGATATTAGATCATAACATAAATCAGTGCTAACGTTCACGTTCAGTAGAAATCTCCGTTTAGAAATGCCGCTCTGGTTGGATTGCATGTCCCAGTAACGTTACACAGTAGTGGCTTTCATAACGGGTTTTTGCCTAATAATTTTAATATGCGCTCAAGCTTTAGAAAACTAATTTCTGTACAAATGTTTACTATTTAACTAGATGAAATAGTGTAACTGAAGGCCTCACTGCGATGGTAATACGGTTACCGTTACCGAATTAACTAGTATAATTTTATTACACTTGGTCGAGACTTCGTTTTATTCAAAATAACTATATAAAATGAGACTGTAGATGGTCAATGAAGAGAACAGGAAAGACGTATTGGCGACAGTTCACATGTAGCCAAAAGACAGAAATGCCATGTTAGAGATTAATATTGTGTGTACGTACTATTATTCCAAGTCTGCACTGATGAGGGATAATAATCCAGAAACTCTGGTGTCTTTTCTTACTCTTTATAGAGTATTTTGCCACATAAATATTTAATTGGATCAGATAGGGATTGGATTTTAAATAGTCCTGACTATTATATTAGTCTCCTATCTAAAAAATTCACAGACCTTGCATCTTACGCAAGTGTCAAAAGCGTATTGCAATTAGGGGAAAGGGGGGATACTTGATCACGGTTTTATTTAATTCAAAAAGTTAGAAAAACGGTATGTATGATTGGAACTAAATCAGATACATTGGAAACTTGGTAGTTATATATTTGCCTGTTTATATTTAGAATGAGCTTTAATAAAGGTTTTAAACAAATTGTATTGTAGATTTTTGTCTTTAATGTAATTTGCTCAAGCATCCCCACTAGGTGGGATACTTGATCAGTAGGTAGGGAATACTTGATCACTAGAGGGATACTTGATTAAGTAATGAGTTTATATAAATAATAAAAAATGAAGCAAACACTATGAAATGATAAAAGAACTATGATTATATCAACCTCCTTAATCGTAATGCCGAAAATATTTTCTTATCTCGTTTCCTGCAATATTTAGGGCCGCGTTAATGAATATTTATAAAACGAAAAGTATAAACAACGACAACTGTGGTTTACAACATTTAAGGTTATTAGTTGACTCTTTATCCTTGACATTGTTTTATCAGTTCATAATCGACGGGCCAAGAGATCTGTTGGCCTTTTGCCTGTCGCTTCAATTTTTAGTAGACCTAAAATTCTGAAAAAGAAATTTAAAATGGGGCCATTCTATTTAAAATAAGAAAGTTCTTGTCAACTTCCGTTATAATGGGAAATACCACCTTTTTAAAAATATTTTCCTTACAGCCCGTTAGGACTATAACCAAATTATCACATTATTATTCTTTCTCCACATATTTCTAATAGACGACCAAAATGAATCACCCTGTATACTAAGGTGTTCAAGACGTAACGAGGGAATTAAAAATGTCATAATTACTTATCCTCGTAATGATCATCGTTGTGTAAACAGCCCGAGATTCTCCTTCTTTTATTTGTGTCATCATGCAAGGTACCTACTCATTTTTATCAAATAGTTAACTGCTATATACGGATGGAGGAATTCAAAATTACAGGATTTCCAGGTCGATGATTACTCGAGAACATCCACTCTCTATTTTATTAAAAGTAACCCTAACCTAAGTATGTTGTTTTAAGAAGGAATCCTCTGAACTATAACAGATACACAGGCAAGCTTCACAAGAAGCCGCTTTAATAACAGTATATAATACACATGTTAATTAACATTCCTCTATTTAAAGGGTATTCTAATTAAAAAGTGTCTATAAAGACGCATTAAAATATGTGTTGACTGTAATGTTGTTGGCCACTAACTAACTTTTAATTCAATTAACCTGCGATGTACATACATATCTAAAATAAAAAATAGAGAACACAGAAAGAAGTTACATATTAACTTTTAAAGTGGGAGAAAAATAATTAGCAACAAAAATAAACAAAATCAGAAATGGACCCGGCACAAACCTTGGAAATTGGGTTTCGGTAGAATAGTCTTAATTCTCGTACTATTGTTATTATTATTCACATTATTTCCTTCTTTTTGGTGCATTTTTAACAGCTTCGCTTATTTAATTATTATGAATTTTCTTTAAGCGCTTGTATCGAGAGTTTGCAATAATTAAAGTCGAATTGTATAAAATAACTAGTCGTGTTAGTTACCTTGTAACATGATACTTTTAACACCGGGGTTCATCGGAGCATGGTTGCATTCTAGGAGGAGACACGTTTCAACCGTAACGATACACGGTCATCATCACTTTACTGTCCATTCATTGTCCATTATTACACCTGAAATGGAAGATGGAAGAACGAGAAGTTCACGATTAGTGTCTAGACATCGAGATGTCAATGAAATTATTCAAATACAGGTACATTGTTCTCATTTTATGTGAAATTCTTGAAGAAACTTAATTGGTTTTTTATGTAAGACTTCGGGTAGGCGTAATAGCGATGCTTGTTTTTCACCGACTTCAAAAATCCTATCCTCAAATAAGGGCATATGGGACCTTTCGGTCCAAATATCTCGGAACCTGTAGGTTTTCGGGAGCTGTTGTATCTATTGGGACAATTTGACGAAAGCATTAAAACACTACACTTGAACAATTTATCTACTCGACGCACGTTTCACCATTCGTGTATTAATATATAACGTAAGAAAGTAGATTTTATTAGAGATTTAAACACGCGCTAGTAGTAATAAGACACATTTTTGGGGAAAATAAAGTTTTAACAAAACTCGCGGCGCAGTTTAATAAAATAAAAATTTTAGAAGGAAAATGATTAACTTTTAATAGAGCTTAAATCAAATAAAAAAAGTAGAAGTGCTAGGGATCGATCTCGCAACAACCCCATTTATATTTATTGCTGTTCGAGCATCTTACCGATTGAGCTACGCGATCCTGTCTATTCTACTCTAAAATCTGTAATGTCTACGTACTAGAAAATTGTAAGACTTAGTGGTTTGACATTGTTCGTTTCACAGATAAATATCCACTATTTACCACCAAAAATAACTCAAATAATTCATATAAAGACGTTTTCCATATTTAGATTGGTGTTAGTTAACGGAAATATTTGTCATCAAATCACACACAGTTTGAGAATCGCTGAGCTTATGACTACGTTTCTCACTCCTTAGTGTACATTTCATATTTCCGTCTCAAAAGAAGTGGGAGAGAATCTTGGTAGATATACATTGACAATGTCTTTAGGCTACGGCTTTAAGTTTGTGTGCAAGAGATAGTGAAAATGTATGTGTAATATTGATTCTGTCATATCGGTGGTCTTTTTAAACTGGACCCGACTCTACCTTTATTGATCTTTTAGCTATAATACATAATTATAGATAAGACATGTCAGTAGAATGCCATATCAAATGCTTAAACAGAAAAATTTAAAATAAAAGTGTAAATACATTAATATACAGAGAACCACAAAAAGAGAATGAAAAAAAAGTTCAGACCTGCGAACTAGACCCTATATATTTTCGGTCGCCGAATGATGAACAATATTAAATAGTACACATATTTAATTAATCTGAAGCTGTCGTCAGAATCAAAATACCATGATTGCTCGTCACCATAATTATCATCATCGCCTTGGCATTCGGAGACAGGAGGTGGTACTGACATCTGAGGCATCCTTTCGCAAATGTTGGAGTTTCTTTTTGGGTAGCTTCCTGAAGACCATATTAAAGACATTAATTATTTCAAATGATTTGAATTTAAATTAAAAATCATATATTCCTAATTTTTGAGTACTCCGTATACTTAATAATAACTTTATGATTTATTTGACAATTTTTTTATGACTGTTGTAAAATTTTATATTTTGATCCTTATTTACGGTATAGGTAACTTAGTCCAGGACCATACGGCACAGTAAGAATATTCATTTGTAACGAAAATCGCAGAAAATCGCAACAAACTTAAACGTACCCTAAATCTGTGATAATTACTCGTTTTAACCGTATAACTAAAAGTGCTTGATATGGTTCGATACACGACTGAAAGTTTACCTACTTCCGCGAACGAGTCCACGAACATAGTGTTTTATAAATAAAACTCACAATTATGATTTATAAATGTTTTTATTCAACAATGTTGCTATTATTTTATAAAAATAGTAAAGATATAACTCGTACCTGAAGTAGACGACTATAACCAAATAGTAGAATTTAGAAGAATTAACAACAAAACAGCGATTGAACCTTAACAAATCGGCTTAATACAACGTGCGTACGAATCTTTATAAGTAGTTGAACTCAACCGAAGGGTAGAAGCAAGGCGGGGCAGTTATCTATGTCCATCTCGAATATTCGTTGTCATAATGCGTTTTAGTATTGTCTACATTGACGTTATAAAAACCAGTGCATTCGCTGCACTTTGGTTTTGACATTAATCCCAGATTTAGGCATCTTTCAACCCACTGTGTGTCCCCTTAATTAATTAATCGTGCTTAGCACCTTAAATCCTCTACTTGAACTATTTTGATTGATTGATTGATTGATTGATTTGCCAGCGTAAGGTGGGCATTGCTGCCAATTCCGGTGCAGGGAGATTTGTTCCACCACGCAGCCCGATCGCCCACCGATCATCCCACCGTGTGCCAGAACAAACCCCCTGTGCTTTTATATACCGCCGGACCAGCTGCATACGCTGGATTGGACATTGGACATGCTTGTTGTCAGCAGCGAGAGCCGCATGACGCATGGGGTAGGAGTATAGGATGGAGCGTGTAGGTGTTTGTGAGATGTTTCTTCTTGTTTTCCTTCTGTCTTCATCGGATGGAAAGTGTAGGCGCTTGTGAGATGCTTCTTTTAGGTTTTCGTGCTTCTTTTTACTTTCAGGTTTTTGTGATATGCTTCTTCTTAGTTTCTGTCTGTGATCATCTTCTCTCCTATTCTACTTCTGAGTTTTCTGTTTCTTCTGTTTCTGAGTCTGGCAGTGTGTATATCCTTGATATTTCTTTATTGTATTCCATTTTTTGTTGTGCAAACTTTTCCCAGTGTGTATAATCCTTTCCTAGCTTATTCATAATTCTCTCGATTGTTGTAATCCATGTGTAGCATGGCCTCCCTATTTTCAGTTTGTTGCTGTTCATTCGCAGCGCTTTCTTCAGTAGGTGTGTCGTGTCCCGTCTTTGGACATGTCTCCAGTATTTCATTGCGTATGATTCTATTCTTTTGATTATTGTTCTTCCCTCTAGTAATGTTGACGTTTTCTGTCGTTTTTGTGGTTTTCCTGTTTTCGCTAGCAGTTGGATAATGTCCCTTTCAGCTCTTCTCAGGCTTCTTCGGTTGGCCTTTATCGTTGCTGCGTTTTTGACTCCATATATCATCGTAGTAGGCATTATGATGGTCGTGTATACCTTTTTGGTTAGGCACCATGGTGGTTTGTTGTCCTCAATGAAGGGTAGTAGAGAGCTCTTGTGACTCTGTAGGCTGTTTTGACTTGGTCCAGGACTGTGGTGAATAGTCGGGGGGATAGGGGACATCCTTGTTTGACTCCTATATTCTTCATTTTTGATTCCGTCGTCTGTCCAAACCATTGTATTGCAGTGTTTTCGTGTAGGCATGCTTTTATTATTCTGTTTATTAAGTATTGCGGTACTCCTCTGTTGAGCAAAGTGTTGACTATAGCCTCATGCCTTATAGTATCAAATGCCTTTTGGAGGTCAATTGAGACTATATATAGTTTTGTTCCTTCTTTCCACTTTTCTTCCAGGATCCGTCTGGTGGTGTACATGTGGTCGTCTGTCGATCTACCCTTGATAAATGCCGTTTGATAATCTGGTAGTTCGCCGATGTATTTTTCCATTTCTCTGAGGAGGAATTGTGCGTAGTATTTATACCCTACACTGCTGAGTGTTATTCTTCTGTAATCGTCCACGTTTTGTGGTGATTTGATTTTAGGGAGCGGTATCTGTATGGTTGTATTCCATTCCTCAGGCAGGGGTGTGGTTTCCGTCCATGCGTTGGTGATGATTTCTAGGATTAGCTGTTTTATGTTGTCCGGTCCATAGTATACTAGTTCGTTATTTATTTTATCTATTCCTGGGGCCGTGTTTCTTTTAGCTCTGGCCATTATTTCTAGTAGTTCGTCTTTTGACGGTGGCTTTCCCAGAGGCCAGTGGTCCATTTCTTGTATTGGTTCTATTTGACTTCTCTCTGCGTTTCCTTCTTCTAGTTTCCTGACCCAATGCTGCAGTGGTATGTATTTTCTAATAATAAAATATATTCGTTATTTAAGTCACCCTAGTTTTAAACATTTTTCATGAAAATATAAACATTTGTATACAACTCGGTATACAAATAGGTTAATTGTGGGTTAATGTTTTTTTGGATTTATCCGAGCTGATCTAAACAAAGCAAACATCGACACGCGTCGGTCAATAATAACAAACCCCATTAAACTTATAAGCAAACAATTTTCGGAGTCAGGCGATTGCGAGGGCGACGAGAGCTTACATTGACACCACTGGTCAACACGTCCATGTCATCATATGATCTACGTGGAACATAATACTAATATTGTATGTACCTACAGTGTACATAGTGAAGCCTCTTGACATGGGAGTGGTGAACTGAATTCATTATTAGCTACTAAAATTAGTTTGGTATGTATGTGTACCTGCACGCTGCGAGCTAAAAGGTTATTTAACATGTCGATAATGAAAGTGCTTTGTTTAGATCAAAAGGGAAGGTAATTGAATAACAGTATACGTTATAAAGTGTCCAGTAGTGGGCTAAATTGAGTGTAACTGACACCATACCTCTGCGTTGGACAGGAGTTCAGCAATTTTGATTGTTCTGTAAAATATTGACAGGAAAAGGAAAGCTGTAGGGTATCAACCTTACTGCTATCTCTTTTCAAGGCTTTTATCAGTCAATATTTTTCATTAAAAAAAATAAATTATTCAGGCGTGTTACTACTTCCAGTAACTTGGATAAACCGAGCAACTAGGTATAAAATTAATGGTAAATGCCCTGACTTATTAAAAGAGGCCAAGGTGATGCCGATCTTTAAAAAATCAGGGTAGACTGTACTTGGTACAGCCACAAGTGTTTTTCGTGAAACGTTGTAACATATTTTGATACCTAAATATTAAAACATGTTATTCCGTTGCGAACGGCAGCCAATTTTTGGTGGAGAGCACAAGGTCGTGGGTTAGGATTGTGTGTGGACACTCAAAAGGGCGCCACTGGCTGTATGTTACGTAATATGATTTAAATAATTTTGCCAGCTCGGAACAAAATTAAGTTACTAGCAACCATGCGATGGAATACTCAAAATATCTCTGTAATATCAAAACTCTACCTTACTCTATGAAATCTCAAAATTTAAGCAAATATCAGGAGTACCAGTGCAAATAATAAGAACATGTAGACATTAGACATTTATTACAACACACACGAGATGTACAACAATAAAAAACAAATAGTTTCCCAATTGTCCCCTGAACTTAATCTATATATGCAAAAGAAATGCAAATTATGTAATTGACCCCTTCTAAAATTATTTCTGTGATTTGACCTTTTCTTTATAGAAATGCAACTACGGCTTAAAGGATACCAACAATGAATTTTAAATTAGCAACAGCGAGTTAAAGGTTTACAATGGATTAAAATTACCGCTCATCACTAAAATATTATGTAACTAATATGATTCTATGAGCCAATTTTCACAATGCTCGCTATGTGCACTAGAATGTTAAAGAATGTTCTAAAATAATTATGTTCTACTAAAAGTATTTCATATGTGACATAATAGAAGGTAAATTAGTATTACGTGGTACCATGCGCTACTTACAGTAAAAAATCTTAAGATGCTTCATCATGCTCAGTACCTATGTAGTTGCAAAATCGTTGTGCAATTTACTCTAATAATTCACAAAAAAATCACTGAATGAAACTATAATAATTTCTATAAAATTATGTAACTAAAATGAAGCAATAAAACCTGGTTAGAGCCTTAGCGTTTTCTCTGACGACTGTGGCGTGACCTGTTACCACTTTTCTAGATGTTCTCGACGTTGGGTGCAGCTGCGACTCCGTGTCACTCCTAAATCTCTGCCCAAATCTCTTAGAGACTGCTGCGAACAACTCTCCAACCAAAACTTCTCCCAATGTCAGCAGGACCCACATAAAACCAAATGTCTGAGTAATAGACTTCCTCCTATTACTCCTCTAACAATACTGGGCCCCCTTACATAACCAAAATGGCAGCACCATTCATTCTGAACATAAGCCTCTCCAAAATATATGCATATACCAAGTACAAGCCTCTCCAAACATAACTTATTTTCAAAGGGCCAGTCCCTCCAAACACCCTGCAATATTTACAATAAATAAGAACTAAATAGAACACCAACTAAGTAAAATAAAAGCTTACCTCCTATAGAGAGTATTGCATAACTCACCACTCACGAGCACGTGGCGATCAGATTACGACAAGCAACAAAATTCCTTCCTGGAATTTACAAAATGCTTCTGACAGGACGGTAAAGAAACACTGGGTACATCAAATCAAATCCCTTTTCAGTGTTAACGATGTAAAACCCAAATTCTTCACTACAAAACCGGGACTGCCGCCTTCAGCTCTCTCGTCGCTGTCGAAAATGAATCTCCTCGACGGAAATCTGCTTGACAGTTCCTCCGCGTTGCCAACTTGAACATCTAGAGAACACTTTCTCTAGCCAATAAAAATGCGCCAACAAAAAGGGCTTGTAATTTAGAGACTGAATTACACCATTGTGTAATATCCCAACAACAAGAATACGTGAGTAACACCTCCGACTCAAAAATAATACATAAAAGAAAACACGCTTTCTTTCCTTGTTGAGAATTTCAGATATGCAACCTGCTATGCCCCTTTGAAGTACGAGTGGTTGCCTATCAAACAAATGAACCAATGGGTTAATCTACTGTATTCAAACTGAAATTATTAATGTAGATTTTTCAAATGCTACAACGTCGTTGGTGCCGTGAGGTAATGAATGAAACACTATTTAAAATTTTCACTGTCATCTGTAAAACGCATCGTTACGCTTGGACTTTCTGTCGTAGCCCCATCAGTCGTGATTTTCTGTATTTACGTTGGAATGCGCCAGAGTTTAAGCTGATAGAAAAATCTCATGTCCTTGATAAGTACATAAATTGATGACGTGACTACATTTGTGATTTGGACTATACCATGATAATCCTTTACATATTTTTTGATTCTCATTCAGTAAACGTCTGTAAAAAGGAATTGTGGGACATTTTTATCATTCGTAATTTGAAACAACCATCCATTTCGTTACACAAATGACAATTCTGTTGTGCATCAACTCGGAACAATCTTACTTTGTAGATGTGAAACAGCAGACCCTCAGACAATGCAATTAATCAACCATAAAGACAAATTTTTCTGTCATTTGAGGATATTCCATTACCAAATGCCTTTTTTATATAAGCTCCTGCGTTCGATGAAAGCTTTTCTTATATATTATATTGTTTTCGCATCTTCCGCCAGGCATAAAGAGAAATACTGTTATAAAAACGCAGGATGTGTGTTTTATGAAATATGTGTAAGGAGAATAAAACAATATATTTTTTGTATTTAGTTTATAGTCCAATAATTATCAAGATTTCCATAACAAGAAATGTTATCTGAGATTTTCCTTCAGTAACTGTTAGTGGAGGGATTATACTTCATAAAACGATAAAAATCAGTTCCGGGGGTGCCGCGCAACCTCCCCAAAAAACCACCCCTTTGGTGAAAAAAAACTTATTTTACTAATGATTCGTTAACCGTTGAAGATATAAAAAAAAATGCTCATCATAAACAAGAAAACTTGACTAAGTGCCTAAAAAAAAAGTCCTCTTCTAATTTTCTTGTATATGCCATGATTTTCGAGAAAATCAATATTGAAAAAAATTGCAAAATTTGTATTTTTAATGCGTACGAATTTTCGTTTATTTGAAATTTTTTGCGCGCGGCCTATAGAAAAGGTTGAATTGCTCGAAAACCAAACAAGCTAGGAAGAAAACACAAAATGGGTTTTAAAGGGGATATTTATTTATTTAACAATACACTACCCAATAGAGCATTCCAATTACAGGGTAGGAAATAGTAAGTATTTACAAATATATAACGTATGAGAGTAGAATACAAAGTAAACAGATAAAAACAAAGATAAAACAAAACAAAAAATTTTAAATTATGCACTTAACCTTTTTATCGCAGCTACATTGCAGTAGAATATACCAAACTGATCTTGTAGATTATTATAATTCTCACACATTTTGTATGGCGGCGAAAATTTCTAGACGTTAGTTCGGGGAGTCGGCAAATAGAACAATGAGTTATGCCTAGAACCAAGTCTAGGAGTTCGAAAATTTAGTAAGTTTAAGATAGCGCCGCAATCAGTTATATTATGTATTATTTGAAAAGAAAAATTTGCTGTGAAATAGTTCTACGAGTCTCCAGAATCGAGAGTGAGAATCTATTTAACAGTTCAGTCTGAGGAAGACCAATAGCAGGATAGACACCATCTTCCTTATGACTCAAAGTCTTTAAAAAACGCCTCTGAATTCTCTCTATGCTCTGTATATGTGTGTTATAATGGGGCGACCAAATAATCGACGAATATTTGGATCGAACAAATGATTGATACAGTAGTTTCAGTGTGCCAACGTCGTTAAAATCGCGAGAACATCGTATTATGAATCCTAGCGTTCTGAAACTTTCATTAGTGATGTTATTTATATGGCAATTAAATGATAGTTTGGGTGTCAAATGTTACACCTAGGTCGCGGAATGTTGATGGACGTGTAAGCACTGAATCTTCTATACGGTAATTAAATTCTACATATTGGTGTTTATTAGTAAAAGTTAGGACATTACACTTTCTTATACTCAACTGTAATTTGTTTGCATTACACCATTCGTTAATTTTATCAAGGGTACTTTGTAATATCACACAGTCACTCACATCATTTACTTTATTGTATAACTTCATATCATCTGCGTATAAAAGACAATTGACACTCAATTCCTCTGCTATGTCATTAATGAAAATGTTGAAGGATAATGGGCCCAAAACAGAGCCTTGGGGTACACCGGAGGTCGATACGAATTCCGCAGATCGTTGTCCACGGTATTCAATATGGTGATGTCTATTTTCAAGATATGATTTGAAAAATAACAACAAATTTCTTGAGAAGCCAAATTTTTGAAATACTCTCTTGTGTTACCCTATTTGAGGGCTATTGATATCTATTAGTATATAAAAATAATAATATAATATAATTATGCGTCTTTAACTATTCACAAGCACATAAAAAATAACTGACTTTAATATAAGTTATAAATGTTATCTTTTAGTTCAAGGTAGTACTTCAATGTAGAAAAAGTTATGAATAAAAATATTCACATTTACAAATTTACCAGTATGTTGAAGTTACCAAATGGCCAATATTTTATTGTTTTCTGAAAAGTAAAAAAAGACCCAAACATCTTGAAAATTTAGCTCAAACATTTTTTTTTGAGTTTATATATCATGTAACCATTGTTTCTAAACATTTAATAGTAAATAATTGTATAAAAAAATACTAAAAAAAAGAATATACTTACAGCCTTTTTTGGTTTTTTTTTTGGCTAACTTCAACCTGCTGGTAAATTTGTAAATGTGAATATTTTTATTCCTAACTTTTTCTGCATTGAAGTACTATCTTGAACTAAAAGACATTGCATTTATAACTTATATTAAAATCAAGAGATAACTATATTATTATTTTTATATACTAATAAATATCAATAGCCATCAAAACTGGCAACACAAGAGAGTATTTTATATCCCCTCTAAATTTTGATTCTCCTTCCTAGCTTGGTTGGTTCTCGAGCAATTACATTTATTCTGTAGGTCGCGTGCAAAAAATTTCAAATAAACGAAAATTCGCGCGCATTAAAAGTGGGCATTTTGCAATATTTGTCAATATCGATTTTCTCGAAAACCATGGCATGTACAAGAAAATTACAAGAGGACTTTTTTTTAGCAAATTAAGTAGTCAAGCTTTCTTTTTTATGATGAACAAAGGGTCTTTTCTTTCTCATCAAATGGGCCGTGGTTTAGAAGACGGTCACCAAACATTATGAAATAAAACTCCACTGTAGTTCGACTAATTGAATAAGGTTCAATTACCTAAAACGCCTTTATACACAATTGAAACTGTTAAATAATGCGTTAAAATAAAGAAAATAAAAGTAATAGTAACAATAATTTGTTATGTCAATAAAGGAAAAGCGTGGGACGCTCAAAACACCTGGAAAAACATAAAATTTTACTCATGGGATGCCCCACGGTTTAACTTGTATTAACATAATTATTGTGATTATTAACATTATTTTCTTCTTTTTACTGTATTTTTTAACAGTTTCAGTTTGTGTTTAAAAGTGTGTTTTTACTTCCACATCCACGTAGTGGATTGGAAGTATAGTAATCGCAAAAAAATTTTCAAAAATTTTTATTCGTGAAATAGGTTTAGAATGTCATGAAACGTCGAGATTTTAAATTTGAGCGAAAAAAAATTTTCTGTCTGTCTGTCTGTCGGTCTGTCTGTCTGTAACTTTTTTTGTCCGCACGCTTTCTCCGAAACGGTTTAAGATATTGACCTGAAATTTTGTACACGTATATATTATAACGAGATCTGGAACTGGATTGTTTTTTGAGGAAATCCGGTGAAGGGTTGGGGGTTAAATAGGGGTAAATAGGGGGAAATAAGTAAAGCAAGCTTGTAAGAGTACAGAAACTTGAAATTCGGTGCATGTACTAGAAGTTAAGGCCTCAGATTTTTTTATAATATTTTTCAACCCCCCAGCACCCCTACCCCATTAAAGAGGGTTGATAAAATAAAGTTGAGATATTCATTTGAAATTTCGTACACGTATGTATTATAACGATGTCTAGAATTAGATTATATTTTGGGATGAAACCGTTGAAGGGTTGGGGGTTAATTTGGGGTAAATAGAGGAATATAAGTAAAACAAGTTGGTAAGAGTACAGAAACTTGAAATTCGATGTATGTACTAGAAGCCAAAGCGTCAGATTTTTTAATAATATTTTTCAACCCCCACCACCCCTACTCCAATTTGAAAAGGGTTGATAAAATAAAATTGAGATATTCATTTGAAATTTTCTACATGTATGTATTATAACGACATCTGGAACTAGATTATATTTTGAGATAATTCCGTTGAAGGGTTGGGGGTTAAATAGGGGTAAATAGGGGAAAATAAATAAAGCAAGCTGGTAAGACTACAGAAACTTGAAATTCGGTGTATGTACTAGAAGCCAAGGTCTCAGATTATTTATAATATTTTTCAACCCCCACCACCCCTACTTCATTATTAAAAGGGTTGATAAAGTAAAATCGAGATATTCATTTGAAATTTGATACACGTATGAATTATAACAACATCTGGAACTAGATTATACTTTGAGATGATTATGTTGAAGGGTTGGGGATTATTTAGGGGTCAATAGGAGGAAATAAGTAAAGCAAGCTGGTATGAGTACAGAAACTTGAAATTCGGTGTATGTACAAGAAGTTAAGGCCTCAGATTTTTTATAATATTTTTCAACCCCCCCCACCACCCCTACCCCATTAATGGGGTTGACAAAATAAAGTTGAGATATTCATTTGAAATTTCGTACACGTATGTATTATAACGACGTCTGGAATTAGTTTATATTTTGAGATGTTTCCGTTGAAGGGTTGGGGGTTAATTTGGGGTAAATAGAGGAATATAAGTAAAACGTTGGTAAGACTACAGAAACTTGAAATTCGGTACTAGAAGCCACAGCGTCAGATTTTCTTATAATATTTTTCAACCCAACCACCCCTACTCCAATATGAAAAGGGTTGATAAAATAAAATTGAGATATTCATTTGAAATTTGGTACACGTATGTATTATAACTACGTCTGAAACTAGATCATAATTTGAGATGATGCCGTTGAAGGGTTGGGGGTTAAATAGGGGCAAATAAGTAAAGCAAGCTGGTAAGACTACAGAAATTTGGGATTCGGTGTATATACTAGAAACCAAGGCCTCAGATTTCTTTCTAATATTTTTCAAACTCTACCACCTCCGCTTCATTATTAATGGGATTGATAACATCAAATTGAGATATTCACTTGAAAATTAGTACACGTATGTATTGTAGTGACATCTGATTGAGATGACTCCATTGAGGTGGTAGGTTGTAAATAGTGGAAAATAAGTACGGTAAACTAGAAACTTCATTTTTAACGTATATGGTAGAAACCAACTCCTCAAACTTTTCTATGACATCTACCCCAAATATTATTAAAATTCTATGACCAATAATTTCCACATACTAGAGTACATACAAATATAGTCAAGATGTTTCCTTTAAAGTGACTTGGACGAATAATCTGGATGTGGAAGTAGTGATTCCTTAGGCAGCGGTTTTTAATTTTTTAAACTACTCTGGGGTATGCCTATAGCAATCATTGTTATTTTTCATTTTATATCGGACCCCATCAACTTTTCAATTCTTTGTTCTTATAAAATTAGTTTTTCTTGTGCGATATTCGTAATTAACTTTTTTTTTTAGTAAAAAACCCTAAAAGTCCCTTCATAATGATAACCTCATCAACTTGTGTGATGAATTGTTTAGATAACGACTAGGTATTTACGCTCCAATAAGGGCTTCGTTGCCACATCATTTATTTTACATTACGCGATCTAGATTGGCGTCGAGGGGATTTACAGGAGTTAGAGTTTCGACGGGAAACGGGGGCAGAAGTGGAAAGTATGGTTTAAAGTTGGCGTTTGTCTCCTCGGGCGATGACAACTTCAAGGCTTGTTGTTGGAAACTAAGTAGGGAGTTCAGAATTCCATTGTTCCTGTCAAGTGTGACAAAATCTGTGCAGACAATAAATATGTGCAACATTTATTCATAGGCATACTCAAATGTCATTCCTATTTTTAATCATAAAGATATTTTTTTTATATTTCAATTTATTATGTGACAACGTGTGTTCGCATAATGAACCGAATAAGATATTTGAATTTACACGTGTTAGTATTAATCGACAAAAAAATATCGTTCAAGTTTACCAACATAACAAAAAAAAATCGGTAAACTTATTTACACAGAACTTCCCTCTTTATTTATGCATGGTGGTCACTCTAAAAAAATATTAATTACGAAATGACATTGAGAATAATAATCGTATTATAGTTACTGCTATTATTACAAGGAAATCCTGATAACTTTTGGTCAAAAAAATATAGAGTGGTCATCAGACAGCAAAAATTTAATAGTAAATAAACAACATGTGCAAAATATGGAAGGCTTGGGCAAATTCCTTTACAAATGTCCACCACGGTTGAATTATTTCTTGGGATGACCACCCTGTACATTTTTCAGTAAAACTATAATAGGTGCATATGCCAAATATTATTGCCATCTGTCACATTTTCAGTTCCACATTCACGTAGTGGAGTGGAAGTAGGTATAGTAGTGGTTAAAAAATTTCGTTTTTTTTTAATAGGTTTAGAATGTTATGAAACGCGAAAAAAAATTTTTTTCATCTACTTATTCTATAGTTGTGGTAAAAAAACTTTATTACTTTTAATTTTTTTTTTTAAATGTCCTAATTTTTTTACTTCCCTTGCATACCAGGGAAGTATTGTATTCGAGAAAAAATCACCATCCGAGATTTTTTCGGATTCTGACGTTTCAGAACACGTAGATTCCGAAAATATAGGTTTTTCAATTCCGTCAGTCTGTCTGTCTGTCTGTCTGTTGGTGCATTAACTAAAAAACTACTTGACGGAGAGCAGTCAAATTTGGTAGGTAGTTAACCCTACTGTCAGCGAAGAACTGGTAGAATTTTCACTGAAAAATATACAGGGTGGACCGTCTAAACGGAATAAAAAGTGGAAAAAATTTTTTTTTGCTAAAATTTAAAATTTCCACGTTTCATGACGCGCTAAACCTATTTCAGAAAAAAAAATTTTTTGAAAATTTTTTTCAATCATTTTTGAAAAAATTTTTACCACTAAAAAAAAATTTTTTCTTTGTTCAAATTTAAAATTTCCACGTGTCATGGCATTCTAAACCTATTTAAAAGAAAAAAAAAATTTGAAAATTTTTTACCAACATTTTTGAAAAAATTTTTACCACCAAAATAGATGAATTTTTTTTTTTCTCAAAATTTAAAATTTCCACGTTTCATAGCGTTCTAAATCTATTTAAAGAAAAATAAAAAAAATATAAAAAATTTTTGAAAAAATTTTACCACAAATAGATGGAATTTTTTTTTCCGGTTTAAAATTTCCACGTTTCCATGGCATTCCAAATTTATAAAACAAATTTAAAAATGTTTTAGAAAAATAAAAATAAAATGAAAACATGTTTTAGTAATCTATTTATCACCATTATAGAATAGACGAAATATTTTTTTGCTCAAATTTAAAATTTCCACGTTTCATAACATTCTGAACCTATTTCGGAAAAAAAAATTTGCAACATATTTTCACCAATTTGGAAAAAAAATTTAACACTAGAATAGACGGAAAACATTTTTGAAAATTTGTTCTATATTTTAATCACCACTATACTTCCACTCCATTACGTGAATGTGGGATTGAAAATGTGAGAGATGGCAATAATATTTGGCATATCCTATTATATACTTTTATTGAATAATGGCATCCCAAGAAATAATTGAGTCGTGGTGGACATTTATAAAGGTATTTGCGCAAGCCTTCCATATTTGGCACCTGTTATTTAGTATATTGAATTTTTGCTGTTGGATGAACACTGTAATTTTTTAGACCAAAAGTTATCAGGTTTTCTTTGTAATAATACCAATAATTATATTCCGATTATTATTCCCAATGTCATTTCGTAATTAATAAATTTTTTGAGTGACTGTCATGCACAAATAACGAGGGGAGTTCTGTGTAAATAACTTTACCGATTTTTTGAAGTAGGTTTAGAATGTCATGAAACGTGCAAATTTGAAATTTGAGCAAACAAATTTTTTTACATCTATTTTAGTGGTAAAAATTTTTCAAAATTTTTATTTATTTTTTTTTTTTTCTGAAATGAATGTAGAATGTCATGAAACTTGGAAATTTTAAATTTGAGCAAATTTTCATTATTTATTCCCTTTCGACGGTCCACCCTGTATATTTTCCAGTGAAAGTAACCATTTCTTCACTGACAGCAGCGTCAGCTATCTACCATATTTGGCTGTTCTCCGTTAAGTAGTTTTTTAGACAGATAGACTGACGGAATTGAAAAACCTATATTTTCGTAATCTCCATGATCTGAAACGTGAAAATCCGAAAATATCTCGGAGGGTGATTTTTTTCTCGAATACAATACTTCCCTTCGCTATGTGAGGGAAGTAAAAATACTTAAAAAGAAACAAATGAAATTTCAAAAGAATATCAAGAAAATACCGAAATCATGTTTCATGTTTTTAGAATTTAAAACTCCTCACTAAAAGTTCGTTTGATTGATTTTTGTTGCTTTATACTCAAATACAGGGTGTTCCTTAATGACGTGCCAATATTTCAGAGTATGATTCTTAGTAGGCCAGTGCAGGTACCTTTTAAAAAGGCAAACATTGATAAAAATTAATAACAGCATGAAAACTGTTGGAAAGGGAAGGAAATATAGCGAACCAACGGGAAAAATAAATTGAAGTTGATCCGAGTTACGAGGGTGAAATGGGGTGAACTTTTAGGGGTGGAAAATGTTTTTTCACAATTTCCAGCGAAACTTGACCTTATCGAAAAAAGTTACATGTAAACGTTAGTTATAGTTAATGAAAAGGTCTATAACTTTTGTATGAACCATTTTTTCACATAACCTAAAATTTTCCGAGAAAAATCGAAAAAACCTTTTTTTTGGTTTTTCATTTTTATCTCCCACAAAAAAAATTTCTTTCACGAAATTTGATAGAAACTCACCTTTTTATGTCCCAAACACGCTGTAATCTTTTTGAATCAAAATATTTATTTTTGTGCCAAATTGTCCAGAGCAAAACATGATTTTATTCTATTAATTACTTTACATTATTGTAGCAATTATGCATCCTAAATTATAGAGTAAGAGCAGCATATATCATATTATATTATAGTATAGTTGTGATATATTTTTATTACAAAAACAAATATCAATAATAAAAAAGAATTGATTAGGCTAAGAATTTAAATTGGTGTATTTCTAAACGAAACAATGATGTTTACAACTTATGTAATATTTTGTTATAAACAATTTGTTGCCAGTGGGTAAAACGCTCGTTCACGCATGTGTGGGTTCGAAGAGAACGAGAGAGCGGGAGAGTGTAAGCGCCTCCGGCGACTCAACTGACTCGCCCGCCCGTTTTCGTTCTGTTTTTCCTTTTGTAACTCGCGCGGGCGGATAATGTATGGACATCGGGTACTTATAAAATAGAAAAGTCGAAAAAGAAAAGAAGACTTCTCAAAATGTTCATCCCGGCCCTCACCCCTCACTCCTCTCCATTCTCCCGCTATGTAACAAAAACTTTGCCGGCCTGATCTCCCTTTCTAATCATCCGATCGCGATCTTGCTGGGTGGAAATTGAAGGTAAAAAATGCTATTAATTGGTGAAAAAATTATTTCCCCCGCCCCCTTCATGCGGAAAAAGACGTGCAAAAAATCGGCGCACTAGGCGTTTATTTCCAAAAAAGAAAAATTCTGTCAGTGCTATCTTTTAACAAATAAAAAAAATGCGGAAATTGGTCCCGGCCAGATTGCGGTAGCTCTATTAATAAGGAAGTTATCAGTGTCTTAATAATTTTGGTTTCTCACCATATCTCCCCTCCTAATTGTCCCAGCACCCCCACCTTCTGGCCTCATCATCATACCCTTCTATTCAGAAAAAAATGAGGTCCTAATTCCACTGCCTCTCGAGAAATAATTAATTTAATTTTGCGTTTTTTCGCAACTTTCAATCGCGATATTTCGCGAACTAATTATGCGATCGGGTTTGGGTTGGAACCAGCTTACGTGTTTTGTCAAGTTCTTCATTTTTGGTAAGTACGATTTGTTTGTGGGACTAATACCTACGGAGATATGTGGGAAAACTGCTGTCCCATACTTTTAATAGGCCGTCTCCCCCACCCCCCGCCGACTCCGCCCTGTAAAAATTTGTCTGAATGATTAATTGGAAAGCATGAATTATACAGACTGTCTATTTTACGAGGGCCACACCATATATCTCGCTTAATATCTATTGTAGAAGAATAAAGTTTTAGAAACAGTTATCCCATTTTTTGTGAGCTATATTTCAGTAAAAAGAAATTTGAAATCCATAGCCTACTTTATGAGATATATTACAAAAACCTGAAAAATAGGAAAACCACAAACGGTTATAGCTTCCTTATTTGAGGAGATACGAAAAAAGTTAAAGGAATGAAAGTTGACGGCAAAGACAATAAGAATAATAACGTGTAACAAAAAAATCGAAAAATGCAGTTTGCTTTGACATACCCTATTGTGCAAAAATGAAAAATACATATCTCAAAGTAGGCCATGACGCCATTAATTCCGTTATTTTTTTCTCATTCCAACGATATAAAACATGTCATAGAAATTTTAACCGATAGTGTCAATATTTAATATTTTACGAATACCACAATTCATATAATTGAATCGTAACAATTAGCTGTGCCATAATTAGTGAAAAACAATGTATGCAGTTATTAATAAATTTGACAGATTGTAACTGTTGTAGGTTGTATGTTGCGTTGTTGAGTTCTAAGACAAATTTTATATCAGTAATTATGGTGTACACCAATAATAACAAATTCGATATGATTAGCATTTATTGTCAGTGCAATTTTGACGCTGAGATGGCAGTCACGGTTTACGGAGATAGATTTCCAGATGCTCCGCAGCCAAACCGAACTATGTTTAGGAAGTTAGTTCAAAATCTAAAAACGCACGGTTCATTTTCAAAAAAAGTAGTAAGGCGAGCGCATGTTGCGGATAATGTAAGAAAAGTGAATAGAGTAATGAATTATGTTAACCAAAATGAGGAAACCTCTTTGAGACAAATTCAGAGAAACTGTCGCATAAAAAAAGACAGTGCAAGAAAAATATTGAAAAAAAAAACGGATTTCGATGCTACAAAATGAGGAAAGTTCAACATTTAAATGAGGGAGATAAGCCAAGGAGAGTAAGATTTTGTAGATGGTTATTAAATAAGAAAAGGAATGACGCGCTGATATGTAGCAAAATTCTTTGGTCGGACGAATCAAATTTTTCTAATAATGGATTTTTCAATAGAAATATGCATTATAAGTGGACACGAGAAAATACACATTGGTGCAGAGAGACTGCTTTCCAAGAAAGATTTTCTACGAATGTTTGGTTGGATCCTTTAGGGACTAAAGTAATTGGACCTTATTTTTATGATGGCAAGTTAACCGCTCGTAGATACCTTTATTTCCTGCAAAACGAATTTCAAGATTTTCTTTATGAATTAACAGTGGCAGAAAGATTAAATTATTCATATTTCCAACAAGATGGGGTTCCACCTCACACTGCTGTAATATGTACAAATTATTTAAATCAAGTTATGCCAGATAGCTGGATAGGCACCTATGGACCCATTCTATGGCCAGCTCGATCACCAGATATTACTCCCTTGGATTTTTTCGTCTGGGGTTACATTAAAGACAAGGTATTTTAAACTGCCCCTGAAAATATTGAGGACATCAAAACCAGAATTCGAAACCCATGTGAGGCAATTACTCCTGAAATGCTCCAAAATGTAATGCGTGACGTGTCTCGTAGAGCACGTTTATGTGTCAGAATGCATGGTGCACAATTTGAGCATTTGTAGTTAGAAAAATAAATACACACAATTTCTTTTCAATATAGTAGTAGGTAGTACTGTTATACATAGTTTTTCGTTTTTTTCTTTGGATGTTCGTTTTGTACTTGTATTTTTATTTATGAGATATTTATTGGTTTGTATTAAATTGTAATAAATAATTACGGAATTATAATTATTATAAAGTGAATTTTTACTATTATGGCACAGCGATTGTTACGATTCAATTATATGAATTGTGGTATTCGTAAAATATTAAATATTGACACTATCGGTTAAAATTTCTGTGACATGTTTTATATCGTTGGAATGAGAAAAAAATAACGGAATTAATGGCGTCATGGCCTACTTTGAGATATGTATTTTTCATTTTTGCACAATAGCGTATGTCAAAGCCAACTGCATTTTTCGATTTTTTTGTTACACGTTATTATTCTTATTGTCTTTGCCGTCAACTTTCATTCCTTTAACATTTTTCGTATCTGCTCAAATAAGGAAGCTATAACCGTTTGTGGTTTTCCTATTTTTCAGGTTTTTGTAATATATCTCATAAAGTAGGCTATGGATTTCAAATTTCTTTTTACTGAAATATAGCTCACAAAAAATGGGATAACTGTTTCTAAAACTTTATTCTTCTACAATAGATATTAAGCGAGATATTTGGTGTGGCGCTCCTAAAATAGACAGTCTGTATATAAGTCCGCAAGTCAAAATGGTTCTAATTTTAAATAAACAAACATTAAAAAAAGTCATCAAAATCGATACTGTAATTCTAAAGTAAAAACTTTCAACGACTTGGCTAATATAGACATAAGTACAGTTTATATACGCGGCATAAAATCACCCGTCCAATTTTCAACCAGAGTGATACATTTCCGTTACTTGGAAATCGAACGTGATGCTCTTTAAAGTTCCCAGTTATCCCGAACTTGATACAAAATTATCATAATCTGGCCGTATCTCTTCCGGAACTTATAGCCCATTACGTCACGCGGTCACGGTATAATTCGCATCAATTTTCCCAGGCACATATCGTTTGCACATAAACTCGCTCGTCTGCTTCAACTTATAAGCATTAAAAATGTTGCCGACCTAATACATATAAAGTGCATTTTACATGATGGAAGCAGTGGAAAGGAAGCGATAAACTTAGTTTACATATACAGGATGTTCCATAAAACATGAGAAAATAGGTGAACTTTGAACAATATTTCAAATATTTGTACAATTTTAGAACATGCAACATCCTTACTTCGTTTATTAAATTAACCATGTTTGCCCTAAATTATATCAATATAACCACGGCTCTTTGGCAACGTTGGCGCTCTGGAGTATATCAAATAATCCCAAGAGACCCTTCTAAGTCTGTATTAAATGCCGGTGGGCTTTAACTTAAATTAGAAAGTCCTGCATCTGCAAGTAGAGTTCATATACACATTTCTTTCGAGCTTCTTGACCCTCGTCAGCGTGGAGTAGAGTGACCAAAGTTACCAATATCGCCATTGACCCTACTAAGCTAGTTTTAAAGCAGCGTCTTGAAAAGCAAGTACCGTTGCGATTAAAGAAATTTCTTTTCAGTTTTTGCTCACTTTAAGCTAGACATGGCTTGATGACATTATAATGCCATACATACCCTACACAAAATGTTTCATAATAATCTTCTCCTTTTTAAAGTTTATAGTTTAACTGTCGGTTAAAAATAAGTGTTACGAATATAAAACAATAAAAAAATTAGTATATGCAATCAGCCAGAGACTTTTAACAACCGTGACAACGTAATAGCAATGAAAAGTAACGTTTTAGAATTACGTAAGTATAAATTTGGATTATACCTACCTCGTCATACTACATAATAAATTAACTATTTAGAGGTGGCAAGGTGCCAAAGATATTCACTGCCATCAAGGAAATTATAAAACAATTTAGAAACTTTTATCTGGCGTCACTAACATTGTTTTTTACAGAATGGTTGGAAAATTTCTTTTTGGACACGAGAACAAAGTAAAACATTAGCTTTAATACATTTCTACAGGGAACCTTGATTTTTACATTAATGATGCCTAAACATTTATATGGCAGATAAAATGTAGTCCAGTATTTGTAAAAATTAAATTCATTTATTTATTTGACAATTTTCTACACTTTGTTCCTTATTTTGTGTATATACAGGGTGTTTCTTAATGACGTGCAGTGTGATTCCTTGGGTCATTTTATGAAGAAAAGTTCATGTGAACATATGTCCGTAATGGCTTGAAATTTTTTGCTACAAGGTGTTGATTTTTTACTTCCCTCGCATACCGAAGGGAAGTATTGTATTCGAGAAAAAATCACCCTCCGAGATTTTTTCGGATTCTGACGTTTCAGAACACGTAGATTCCGAAAATATAGGTTTTTCAATTCCGTCAGTCTGTCTGTCTGTCTGTCTGTCGGTCTGTCTGTCTGTCTGTCTGTCTGTCTGTCTGTTGGTGCATTAACTAAAAAACTGCTTGACGGAGAGCAGTCAAATTTGGTAGGTAGTTAACCCTACTGTCAGCGAAGAACTGGTAGAATTTTCACTGAAATATATACAGGGTGGACCGTCTAAACGGAATAAACAGTGAAAAAAATTTTTTTTTGCTCAAATTTAAAATTTCCACGTTTCATGACGCGCTAAACCTATTTCAGAAAAAAAAAATTTTTGAAAATTTTTTTCATTTTCGAAAAAATTTTTACCACTAAAAAAATTTTTTTTCTTTGTTCAAATTTAAAATTTCCACGTTTCATGGCATTCTAAACCTATTTAAAAGAAAAAAAAAAATTTGAAAATTTTTTACCATTTTTGAAAAAATTTTTACCACCAAAATAGATGAATTTTTTTTCTCTCAAAATTTAAAATTTCCACGTTTCATAGCGTTCTAAATCTATTTAAAGAAAAAATAAAAAAAAAATTTACCACAAATAGATGGAATTTTTTTTTCAGATTTAAAATTTCCACGTTTCCATGGCATTCCAAATTTATTAAAACAAATTTAAAAATGTTTTAGACAAATTTAAAAAAAATGAAAACATGTTTATGTAATCTATTTATCACCATTATGGAATAGACGAAATATATTTTTTGCTCAAATTTAAAATTTCCACATTCTAAACCTATTTCGGAAAAAAAAATTTGCAACATATTTTCACCAATTTGGAAAAAAATTTAACATTAGAATAGACAGAAAGCATTTTTGAAAATTTGTTCTATATTGTAATCACCACTATACTTCCACTCCATTACGTGAATGTGGGATTGAGAATGTGAGAGATGGCAATAATATTTGGCATATCCTATTATATACTTTTATTGAATAATGGCATCCCAAGAAATAATTGAGTCATGGTGGACATTTATAAAGGTATTTGCGCAAGCCTTCCATATTTGGCACCTGTTATTTAGTATATTGAACTTTTGCTGTTGGATGAACACTCTGTATATTTTTTTGACCAAAAGTTATCAGGCTTTCTTTGTAATAATACCAATAATTATATTCCGATTATTATTCCCAATGTCATTTCGTAATTAATAATTTTTTTGAGTGACTGTCATGCACAAATAACGAGGGAAGTTCTGTGTAAATAACTTTACCGATTTTTTTAAACCGTTAATATACTCTTCAATACAAGACGAAGAGTATATTGCATTCGATCGGCACATTTCTAAAACCGGTAATATTGCTCCTAGAGAAAAAAATTTCATATCACTGTATTCATGATCGAATTCTGAACGAGTTTCAAAATTCCCGTCCGTCCGTCCGTCTGTCTGTCTGTCACATTTCTTGTAAGCACGATAACTTAAGAAAGAAAAGTCCGATTGTATTGAAATTTGGAGGGTAAGTTAGTGTTAGCTAGAGGAAGAACCCTATTGTTTTTGAACAAAATCGATCGATAAATAAAAAAGTTATTAATTTTTTAAATTGAGAAAAAATATATTTTTTTATGTTTGGCACTAAGAATGTCCAAAACTAAAATTATTTACAAAAAAAACTGCGAAGAGTATCCTATAGAATGCACAACAATTAAATAAAAAGAGCAGTAAATCGGCGAAGAGTATAATGGTTAGCTTGTTTTAATCTAACGCTGAAATAGGACTCTGCGCGACCGCTGCAGGATGCACGCGCCGCCTCAAAAGAGAGTACATCACATAAAATAATTTTTTTATAGTATTAAATATCAATTAAAAAATTTGAAAAAATTATGGTGTATTCTTAACACTTCAAAGAATAGGGTCCAGTTGGAAAAAATCTTAGTTTATTTTTCAACAAGTTAGGCCATTGTTAACTAACGAAATTTTAAGGGACCTCCGTTGTCATTGGAGACATTTTTTTTTAAAATAATTGGCCTATAAAATTCTCGCTTCTTGGAACCCTTCTTGTACATATACTTAACAAGATCACGTTATACAAGTTTTTAAAAATTGTTTGTTTTGTTTATTATAATTTTTGAAAGTAAACAAAAAATTGAAAACAAAGTAAAGTTGTAAAACATTTTTTTTTTCATATTCGTTATCATATTACTATTTTTGCATTGAAGAAACGCATTCATTAACGTAAAAAAAATTTTTTTACGCAATTTGTTTATAAATTGTTTATAAACAAATTAAGGTCACTTGGGGTATTTGAGCCATGATTTTACATCCTGAGCGAGAAGATTATACTTTGAACTTGCCTGAGAACCACTAATAAGTTATATTAATATCTAAAATATTTTTTTATATGTAATACAATATACAGTCTTTAAATGTATAATATTCAAATCCCGAGTCAAATTTAATTTTCTTTATAATTATAATTAAATAATATAAAGTCTGATGGGCCCAGTTACTCCTAGAAATTGGGGCAACTGGACCATACGGGTCTTGGTTTCATACAAACGATTGTTATTTGAACTGAGGTAAGTTGGTAAACATGTAAACTTCGTACAAAAATTACCACAAGTCATTTAAACCACAACATAGTCGAGTTGTCGACGATGTAAGAGAACTACTACATACCAATTAGGTGGAAATTTATTCAAATTTAGGAATAACACAACTTCTGTTAAAGTGAAAAAGGCAAAATTAAATGTAAAAAACATCCAATTTCAAGTAAGCATAAATAACACAGGCCCACAAAAAAAAGTGATCTACACCAGGGACCTGACATAGCAATCCTATGTATTTCGACGTGCTGAACACGAATCCAATGTCCGTTTAGCTCCGTTACCTACCAACTTTTTGTAAATCGCGAAAATAATTTAAAGAAATAAGGTTGCTTAGGCTATTTTCGCGATTTACAAAAAAATGGTGGGTGATGGAGCTAAACGGACATCAGATTCGTGTTCAACAAAATACATAGGGATTAATATGTCGGGTCCCGGGTTCAGATCGCTATTTTTTGTGTGACTGTGCGCAGTGATCTACATCTACCTAATAAATAAAAACAAAAATAACATACTTAATGTGCTTGGGGTAACTTGGTCCCAGCCGTGCCCAGATGCACCAATTAACTGGCCCACTTACCCCATTTTTGAAAAATTGTGGGGGGTAACTGGGCCACCCACTCAAGCTTATGACCTAACGCAGAATACATGCTTGCACATTTTAGGAATATATCATGCTTCTAATTTATGCTAAATTAACTGTGACGTTGATAATATATACAGTAAACCTGTAGTATTTCATAAAAATCAAGATTACATCACGTTGCTATGAAAATTTTGCACTACAAAATTTAAAAAATTGCTACATGAAAGCAACAACACTCAGAAACATGAGACTAATTGTTGTAGTGAGATGACATTGTCCTTCAATGCTGCCAACTGCTTGAAGTGAAATTACCCCCACAAGTTCTACGGAAAAAACTATGGCCCAGTTACCCCCTGGGCCCAGATACCCCAACTGACCTTAACTAGTTTTATATTAATTTTTTTTTTTTAAATTTTGTTGTCTTCAGAATATTATGATTTAAAAAAAATTGTCAACAGTTTCATTGTTTATGTTTATTAACTTAACAATTTGTTATAAACAAAAAAACAGCCATATGCAACAAAATATTGAAAAAAATTAGTTTGTATTTTTTATAGCGTTTTTCAATATTACACTATACAGAAGTTGAAACGGCCACTTGATTTGTCAACTAAAAAACTGACATAACTTTTAAACTATTAGAGATATCGCAATAGACATTCAGGTCGTTTTCATAGAGGATTAATTAACCTTTAAACGAGTTGACTTCCAAGTTGTAACTATTATTAATCAGTTATTATGCGCATTTGTTTATAAAAATTAAATATGTTTTCTATTTATTCTTAAATAAACAATTGCAATTTTCAGATATTTTATCACTTAACAAAATTGCCTTGAAGGTTCATTACCGTATCTGCGTTATTTAATAAGCTAGAAGTCATAAAAGATTCAAAAACGTCGAAATCACATTTAACTTTTATAAACAAATGCGCATAATAACTGATTAATAACAGTTACAAACCTGGAAGTCAACTCATTTAGAGATTAATTAATCCTCTATAAAAACGACCTGAATGTCTATTGTGATATCTCTAATAGTTTAAAAGTAATATCAGTTTTTTAGTTGACAAATTAAGTGGCCGTTTCAACTTCTGTATTGTGTAATATTAAAAAACGCTATAAAAAATACAAAAAAAATAATTTCAGTATGTTGTTGCATATCGCTATTTTATAATTTTTTTAAGATTTAGAAAAAAAGGTTAGGATTGTCAGAGTTTGTTTATAATAAATTGTTAAATTAATAAACAATGAAATTGTTGAGAAACAAAATTTTTTTTTGTTACTTTACTGAAGATTGTCAATTATGATTTTTAAGAAAAAACTAATTTCTTAACTAATTATTCAAATGATGGATAATAAAAAAAAAAGATTATAAACAATAAGATACTGTTTTTAAGAAAAACTATTGCTTTCTTTAAATCATAATATTCTCAAGACAACAAAACTATAAACAATTTTTTGTTAATATTAAATAAGTCAATTTGTTTATAAACAATTTATAAACAAATGGCGTAATTTTTTTTTTAACGTTAATGAATGCCTTTCTTCAATGCAAAAACAGTAATATGATAACGAATATGAAAAAATTTTTTTTTACAATTTTACTTTGGTTTTTAATTTTTTGTTTACTTTAAAAAATTATAATAAACAAAATAAACAATTGTTAAAAACTTTTATAACGTGATCTTGTTAAGTATATGTATAAGCAGGGCTCCAAGAAGCGAAAATTTTATAGTCCAATTATTTAAAAAAAGAAATCGTCTCCAGTGACCATGAAGGTTGCATAAAATTTCGTTAGTTAACAATGGCCTAACTTGTTGAAAATTAAGTTTTAACATTTTTTTTCTAACGGGACCTTATTCTTTCAAGTGTTAAGAATACACCATATTATTATGAATTACACCCCTTTGGAAGTGGAGATGATACGCCTATGCCTACTAATTGTGACTGGGAGCTGTCAGAATGAAATGGACTTTTTCTGGAATGTTGAATGAAGATTCTTGATTGTTTCTAGATGGATCTAGAGAGTCAAATTCGGAGTATATAACGCGCGATTACCAGCGCAGAGGGAGAAGTTTTATGAAGAAGGAAGTTTATTTTAGAAGTGACACGTTCGGTAAAAAGTGAGGTTAAATAAGAAGTAAATAAAGTTTATTTTGAAGTATTGTATAGTCAGTAAATTGTTAAATAAAGTGTTAGTAGTGTTTATCTCTTGTTGAAATTATTTAGAACCCACGGATTCACACAGGGTGTTCCTAAAAGGTGCAAAATTTGCAACAATATTTTTTTATAATTTTTTAATTGATATTTAACTCGATATTTAATAGTATAAAAAAATTATTTTATGTGATGTACTCTCTTTTAAAAAAGGCGCGCGGGTCCTGCAGCGGTCGCGCAGAGTCCTATTTTCAGCGTTAAATTAAAATTATAAATAATGGAGACAGAGTTCCCGGAGTTTGACTTTTTATTGGAAATTTCCTTCTCTTTAAGAATCTTGTTTCCGATTTCCGTTATCGCTTATAGTCTTTGAGTTATAAGCGAAAAACTAAATGCTATTTTTTTTTTCATCATAATTTGTTTATAACTTTTTCAATTTTTTGTGTGCTAATAAAACATTTTGATGCATTTTTCTAGACGTGATACCGAATTCAATGAGCTATCGCTCATATTTTTAGGAGCTATTTCAAGAATTAACACTTTTTTGAACTTGTGAATTAGACTATAAGGAATTACACCCTGAAATATTAGCACGTCATTAAGGAACACCCTGTATATATGGGTATCTACGATTTTTATCTGTGTTATTCTGATTTTATTATTTTATTATACTATTGAAATTATTAGACCATTTTATAAATTTTGTAGATATCATTTGATTTGTGTTAAACACTGATGTGATTTGATTAATATCAGTTTTGAAAATATTCGCTCTTTGTAGTTTTCACATTTTTGCAAATAGCGGCACTCTGCACATCAATTTTAAATAGTAACATTTTCGAGTTTTTCTTAAAAAAAAAACAGACGTTTTTGTAAAGATTGACTTTTCCTCGTTTCCGAACTCAACATATGAACACATTGCCGATATTAAGGTCAGTTTAAAAATGAACAAATAACAAAACAAGAGGAAACTAGAACCAACATCAATATTGTTATTAGGTACCTAATAAAGGTCCAATTAACCGAGAGACTGCGACTGGGTAAAATTTTATTTAATAATTTTTAGGAACTTGTGAAGGCGATTCAATATTTTTATTCACTTCTTATTAACAGGCACAGAAAACCCCCGAGGAAGAGTACAGCGAACACCCTCTAGCAAAATCTTTTATTCAATTTACTAATGCTATCTCTGCGATGATTTATAGTCGTAGTTAAACGACACTGCTCAGATTTCTATTCAACCACCCCGAATGGCCTACACCCTACATAAAACCTGCACCCTCAAAAGCGATTATCTCAGAATTAATCAGGCATAAGGAAATTGCTCGAAAGGGATGAGATACTTGTTTAACTAAAAGGCTGCGTCGTTTGTATCTCATTTCCTTGGAAGAGCAAGGCAAGTCATTATCGCTTGTTAATTGTGATAAGGAAACGTGACTGCCGTGTCATAATTGTGTACGTTGTGTAGCAGGGGCGTCGGAATAGTATCGTTTTGAAGTTTTGAGGTTCATGTCGTTAAAAATACAAAACATTTCTGGAATTCTGTATATCAATAAACAATTTTAAAAAATTTAAAAAGACGTAAATATTAATTGAAACTGTTAAAAAATACACTAAAGATAAGAAAATGGGGCGCTCAAAATATTTAAAAAACGGAAAATTTTATTCATTGGGCACCCCACGTTTTGATGTTTATTAATTAGAACCAATTTAACAAAGTAGAGTTTATAATTGTACTAACTTCGCGTGTGAGAGGTGAAGCCGTTGAGCTTTGAAATATGACTGATTGTATCTGGTTTCACAAATACTAGAGTACAAGGGATGAGTAGTGAGCGAGATTTTCCAACTTTAATTACGGCCTTCTATTATGTTCGTTTATTACTGTACATTGAATTGTCGGCTTTCCCAATCTTGGGCTTGAACGTACCAATATTATAAGTTATGTATTTAAGTAATTAAGTGTTGGAAAGTACACCATACTACACAAACCAAAGACATAAATCAGACTTGTGGCGCAGAAATCTGGATGCAGAATTAGGCAACTTTTTTTATTTTTTTAAACCCCTAATAATGGAGTTGAAGTGGTGGTGACGGTGTCAGATATCTTAAAAAAATTTGAGACCTTGGCTTTTAGTATATAGACACACCAAATCCCAAGTTTATGGACTGTTACTAGCTTATTTTACATATTTACCCCAATTTACCCCCAAACTTTTCAACGGAATAAGTTAAAATTATAATCTAGTTCGAGATCTCCTTATAATACATGCGTGTACCAAATTTTAAGTCAATATCTTTCACTGTTCCAGAGAAAACGGGCGTACAAAAAGTTACAGACAGACCAACCGATCGACAGACAGACCAACAGACAGAAAAATGTTTTTCGCTCAAATTTAAAATTTCCACGTTTCGTAACATTCTTAACTTATTTCAACAAACAAAAAAATTGAAATTAGAAAAAACTTTTATTTAACTTGCAATGTTAGTTTGTTTAGGTCAAATCTTGCAATCAAAATTTCGACTAGTTCTAAGTAAGCAGAGCTTTTAAATTTGGCGTCCGTGTATAAGTTTGGTGACGATGCAACATAGTATATCTATTATCTTTATAAATGCAATATGGCGGACAACCAAGATGGCGGATCGCCTTTTTTCTTCACAATCCTCTTGATATGGGTATCAGATGAAAGTGACGGGTGAAATGCGATAAATTATGTGACGTCATTCTAAATCCAATACGGCGGACGCCTCAAAATGGCGGATTATTTTTTCTTCACAATCGCCTAGATATGGGTATCAAATGAAAGGGTTGGACAAGTAAAATGCGTTAAATTATATTACGTCATTTTTTTTCCTTCTCCAATTCTTTGGGACTTCATGCCACATGTATGTTTTCTTTTTAAGCGGTGCTCGGGGATCTACAAAATATCACAATTAACCAGTATGTTACTGGTAAATAACCTCTACGCCTGTGACTTTTACGTCAAGGGATCGGTTAAGGGTTGCTTTTTTTAAATAAACAACACAAATAAGAAGTATAAAAACTTGAAATTAAATATTTCGCCGACGTTTCGGAAATCTATTTTGTTTCCTTTTTCAAGGCTTTTTTTGAAAAATCTTTTTTGCTGTGTATGATAAATACACAGCTCTAAGAATATTTGTTATATTCAATATCCATAGATACTTTACTATTTACATAGATCTGTTGATACAGTTAACAGTTTTTTTAGTTTTTATACAATGTTAAGTTTGTGAAGTTTTTCTTTTAACATTGGCAACCAAGTTGTACAGACATCTACGGAACAATTCGATACGCATCTGTCCTCATTCAATAATATTATCGCGAATTCCTTAATTTTTCTTTTTTGCTATCTGCCTCTTTTGTTAAAATTTTTGCCGAGTCCCAGCTTATTATGTGTCCATTCTCACAAGGGTGTTCGCAGATCTTGGACCTCTGAATTTATTTTTTCCTATATAATTTTGATGTTCGCCCACTAAAAGGTCTGGATGACTCACCCACGTATTGTTTGTTGCACTCGCGCGAAATACTATAAATGCAGTTTTTTGAATTTTGCTCGTGGTTCTTCGGTTTCGCCTTTGTCAGAATAGATCTTAAAGTGTTGTTTGTTTGAAATACCGTCCTAATATCAAATCTATCACCGATGCGGAGCAACTTTTCGGATAATCCGCATACATAAGGAATTAACGCTGTGTAACGTTTTTCAGGTTTTTGTCGTAAGTACCTGATTGTTATTTTCAATATTTATGAAGGTTTTATCGACAAAACCCCCAGGGTATTGGTTATTTATAGTGCAACAAACAATACGTGGGTGAGTCATCCAGAACTTTTAGTGTAAGATTGGGCGAACATCAAAATCATATAAGAAAAAATGAAATTCAGAGGTCCAAGGTCTGCGAACACGCTTGGGAGAATGGACACAAAATAAACTGGGACTCGGCAAAAATTTTAACAAAAGAGGGATGGCAAAAAAAGAAAAATTAAAGAATCCGCAATAATATTATTGAATGAGGATAGATGCGTGTCGAATTGTTCCGTAGATGTCGGTACAACTTGGTTGCCAATGTTAAAAGAAGAACTTCACAAACTTAACATTGTATAAAAACTAAAAAAACTGTTAACTGTATCAACAGATCTACGTAAATAGTAAGTATCTATGGATATTCAATATAACAAACATTCTTAGAGCTGTGTATTTATCATACACAGCGAAAAAGATTTTTCAAAAGAAGCCTTGAAAAAGGAAACAGAATAGATTTCCGAAACGTCTGCGAAATATTTCATTTATAGTTTTTATAATTTTTAATTTTTCTACTTATTTGTGTTGTTTATTTAAAAAAAGCAACCTTTAACTGATCCTTTGACGTAAAAGTCACAGGAGTGGAGATTATTTACCAGTAATATACTGGTTAATTGTGATATTTTGTAGATTCCCCGAGCACCGCTTAAAAAGAAAACATACATGGGGCAGGAAGTCCCAAAGAATTGAAGAAGGAAAACAAAATTAAGATAATGCCATAAATAACATTTAGGTGGTTTATTACGTCATTCCAAATCCAATATGTCGGACGCCCTAGGATTGTGGATTACCTTTTTCTTCACAACTTCCTTGACATAGGTATGAAATGATAGGGTTTTGACTGTCTGTTTGTAATTTATTATGATAGGCATGACCTGATTCCCCACCTAAGATATACAATGTGGTCGATTAATTGTGCAACAAATGGATTTTTTTTTTGTTGCACAATCAAAGTTTAAATACCGCCAAAAGTTATTGCATGTCCGATAACCATTTCACGTGCACTTAGAGTGATTTTAAGTTAAATAATGTACAGGGTAGGACAAAAAGATGAAATTGTTCAAGAGTAAAGTGCGCTTATATCGAAAAAAAAATATATTTAAGAAAAAGCTTTTATTTAAAAAAACTGTAAGTACTAAAAAGGAAAAAATAAATTTTTTAAATTCATACACGTGGAAACCAAAAGCTTTGGGGGCGGTTAATTGAGCGAAGTAACTATGCAATAGTGCTACATAACCGTCCCCAAAGCTTTTGGTTGTCAGGTGTATGAATTTAAAAAAAATATTTTTTACTTTTTGGTAATTTTTTAAAATAAAATCTTTTTCTTAAAAATATTTTTTTATTTTATTTTTTTGCGATTACTTACTTTACTTTCTCTCCACTACGTGAATGTGGAAATAAATTCTCATTTCGATATTATACATGTTTGTGCGTAGCGATTGAGATATTCTATATTTCAGCCGGCAGCATTCACAGAAACCCCAGTGGTTCCCCTATAGCATCGTAATTCCTTTCGAATTAAAATATATGTGCGTTTAAGCGATTTCCCTGGAGATGTTGCGTGAGGAATATGCTGGTCACGTTGAAACGCTGTTGCGGTTAAATTGGAGATCGAAATGAAACATAAAATAGATACAAGTTGCGTTGTGATTCGTGACAGTTGCCCCATTTGTTCATTTGCACGTTTTAAGCGTTTTCGATATATTTCATCATAAACAGGGTGTTTTAGAATAATGTCCATAAACTTCACCCGTATACAGGGTGATACTTTTCAGGCGGCCATTAGAATATTTCCCACTTGCAGATAAGATAGACATATGAGGTTTGGTACCCTAGCGTAGTCCACCATTGCGAGTTCGAAAATAATAATTTCAAAATGGTGCGGCGCGGCACGTTGAACCACATGGAACAATAATGGATTTATGTTTTGACAAGATTCTGTAAAAAAGTGTTAACAGAGCCAAGTTAAATTATTATCAAAATTCATTAAGTAATATAGTTAGTATTCACGATAGACAAAAACAAGTATGGCTTTAGTGTGTAAAAAGACTGGCAAAATTGAAACCGCACAGTCAATAAAAATTCAAATTAACAATGGAATTGTAAGCGATCCCGATAAAATTGTCAATGCATTTGCTGAGCACCACTCTACCGAGGTCCCAAATAAAATAAAGGATCACTTTGGCGATCAAGTTTCAAAAAATGTACCACAATGCCTAATAATAACAACACCTTTTTCTTTACGCCAGTCACTAGTGAGGATATAATAAACATAAGTCAGTTAAAAAATACTAACTCTGTAGGAGTAAATCGTGTGTCTATAAAAATTATTAAATGTGTTTGTCAGTTTATTGTCGAACCGCTAGCCCATATTGTTAACCTGTCTGTAGAACTGGGGAAATTCCCGGAAGAATTGAACAGAATCTACAAAAATAATAACCCATATTTAATAGAGAATTATACGCCTATCACTGTAGTTAGCGTCATATGTAAAATAATTGGACGCGCTATATATAATAAAATACTTCCCTATTTAACCAAATAATTTCCAAATGTCAAAATGGATTTTACCCTGGCAGGTCAACCGAGAGTGCGGCGACTGACTTCTCGGAATTTGTGTACAATCGTATGGATAACAGAAAGTACGTTGCTGCCCTTTCCAAGGCATTTTATTCTATAGAACCAACATTTGTAGGAATTAGGGGTAACTTTCTTTCGTGGATAGTATCATATCTCAGCTTTAGAAAACTTGTTGTAAAATTGGAAGAAACTAGTTCAGAGAAGTATGATTTTAATCTTGGAGTTCCTCAGGGCTCTCTTCTGGGACCACTAATTTTCCTTTTGTTTATACATGACTTACCACTTCATATTAGTACCGAGTGCGTTGTGCTGTTCGCATACGATGTCTCCATAGCAGAAGATGCAGACACCCCTGAGGAGCTGCAGGAAAAGCTCAATACTCTCTTTGAACAATTTACAAGTTGGTGCGGTATTAATAAATTGTTAACACGAAAAAACTGTCTTAATGCAATTTTTTGGCAGAAAAAAATTTCACGCTGACATAAATGAAACATTTAACCAATTAACACTTGTCCCAAGGGCAACAACAAAATTTCTTGGTATACATATTGACAATGATATGAGCTGGAAATACTATATTAGCAATGTTTGTCGGAAAATAAGTAGTGGCTACTATGCAATCTTGCAACTAAAAAATGTTTTAGACCAAAACTCACTATTAAATGTTTATTATGCCCTCATTAATTCGGTACTGTCGTATAACGTCATTTTGTGGGGTGGTGCTTCTGAGAGCGAGAGGGTTCTTTCTAATTGCTCAAAAACGAGTCATTCGATTAATTTTTGACTTACAGAAAACTCAGTCATGTAGAATATTTTTTAAACAACATGCTATGTTGACGTTTCCTTGCGTGTATATACAGAATCAGAAAGTATTCGTTTTGGTATGGCAATAATTGGCAATAAGTGGAAGCGAGAACGAAGCAACTAGGCTATTCTTTTCTATCGTATGTATAACACATCGTACAAAGCGCCACCTGCTATCTCCACCACATGTGTGTGGACATCCCTAGAGTTTAGTTTCCGTCTTACACACGTCAGTTCTCGTTTTGCCCTATACGATAGAAAAGAATAACCTAGTTGCTTCGCTCTCGCTTGCTCTTATTGCCAAATATTACCATGCCAAAACGAACACTTTCTGAATCTGTATACAATTGTCTCATATATACAAAAAAGAATATTAGCAAGTATGAAACAACATCTCAACTACATAATTACCCTACTACATGGTAATCTACTTAAAATACAGAGAATTTTTGGGTCAATTCGAAAAGTCGAATATTTAAAATAGGCAAGTTCGTATCGACTTCCGGTAGTTCCGGAAGGGTCGCCATTTTGAACTTATTATTTTCGAACTCGCATTGGTCGACTTTGGTAGGATATCAAATTTCAGATCTCATCTGAAAGTGGGAAATATTCTAATGGCTGCCTTAACAGATTCACCCTGTACATTGTGTACATCCATCCCTTCTTTACGAATCTGCGTAATGATTTTACTGAATGGTATTGCATAGGTAATACATCACATGTGATGTTTCAATTGCGGACGATCCTGTAGATACAGATAATAATTTTTTAACAATTGAACAATTTACAGAGCAAGAAGTTTTAAATACTTTTAAAAAAATCGAACCGAAATTCCTGCCTTTATAATTATTACATGTTGTGTGCAAGTGTGTTCATAATTCCTCGCACATTTTTATTCCATTTGGCTACTAAATTATATACATTTCCTGATGTATTACATTGATATTCTAAAAGGTGTAAGAACTAAGCTGTCAGCACGTACAAAAATTGGTATTTACTTTGGCTTGTGTCATTCTACACCAGGTTTTCATTATCCCTCTTTAAGTTTTGCTTATTGACAAAAAAGACTTGGCCTTTTAAAACTCTCATAACTCTGCTATGAGCTGCTATTACTTGGGATTTTTATTTGACAGGTTTTAATAAAGGTGCATTTGTGAGGATTGCAGCATTGAGGATTTATACATATTAGTAGTAACCCCTTTCTAGTACTGAGTGTTCCATTCCATAATGCATATTGAGGATAGAATTGAATTCTGAGCTGACAAACTTCTCCGAGCTGTATACAACTTTTTGAGACATACCTATGAAAACGTATCAGTAACTCCCTTATACATAATGCAAAGAATACATAAATATCTGTACGTTGAAATATTCCATCGGCATCGTCGTACACAAACGGGGCTTTTGCTCTATTCACATTTATCCCTATTTATAAAAAAAAATGTATGAAAAGAGTGTACGTCTCCATACGCCGTTTAGCATGTTAGATATTCATTATACATACTTCAATATAACATCCATTTCTGACAATAAATTCAAGGGTTGTATACACGACGCGACGTTTACGTCCCAAAATACAAGCAATGTAAATGAGTTTCACACTTTATCACGCCTACGATTTTTATGTACTTGTGTTTGGAAATGTCACACACAGGACGAAGAGAGGCTTTGTGTGAGGCCAAGCGAGATTGGAAAGGCTAATTTAAATCCTGAGGGGTTATTAGCAATCAATTTGTAGGGTAATTTACTTGTATATAACACATTTGGTTTTCGGTGACAATATTCAAGTTTCATTACGGTCAGTTTGTAGTCAATCGGTAAACGGAACTGTGTAAAATGCTGTGTGGGCCGATTTGCAGCTCGAATTGTGAATTATTGGACTAAACTTTGACGACCTGTATTTAATAAATTGATTCTCAGTATTGTCATTGATGTACGCTGTATAATTTTTTCTGCTTGTAAAACTATTTTTATATGAAATATTTGAAGGGCCAAAACTTTTATTCCTTTTCCTATTTCAGTCTCGAATTTTCCTAAACGCATGGCATCGCGATGCATTGAATGCATCTGAAGACAAAGTACTGGGGACCAGGTTGAGAAATATCTTGTATTTCTTAAAGAAAAGTCGTAATATGCCTTATTACTATATCCATTTGATTTAAGGCCTCCAATTGCCCCAAATCTTATATGAGATTTTGGTCCAGAGTTTACTCTTAACTGATCTTAACTTATCTCGAGGTCTTGGCTTTTATCTCAAAATCTTAATACAAACAGCATAATAATTTTATATTGCTGTGTGATAAAATTTAAGATATTGAAATAAGAGTTAAGATCTTCAAAGAAAAGTTAAAATCTTGCGGTGATGAAAATCATGATGAGGTCAAGATTGATAGTAAAAGAGGACTTTTGATCCCATAAGATCTTCCGTAGTTTTGTGAGCATTTGTCAGTAGCATTGACGAATTTTGAATATGTTTTCTGTCAGGTATAGCCTATAGCGCAACATCAGTATTTTCAGTCTGTAAAAGTTTACCTTTTGATATTATCGAGAAGCTTTAATACCCCACGTCAGGAGTACCCCAGGGATCAATACTTGGACCTCTTTTCTTTAATATTTTTTATTAACGACATCAGTGATCACTTAGACGAGTATTTCTTAATATATGCCGATGACGTCAAGATGTTGCATAGGATTAATGATTTTAATGTCAAATACCATAATGGAACTTTGAACTATGTGTATAAAAACAACTTATTTTCAATTGGAAAATGATTTCTATCAGCAGAATTTCGGTATGGTAATAGGTTCTCCATTGACACCGATTTTAAGCAATATATTTATGGAGGATTTTGATACTAGACATGTTCAAAATTGTGCATACAAACCGGTTATCTTTTGGAGATATGTAGACGATATCTTTGCAATCTGGCCTCACGGTATGGAGTTACTTACTAGATAATTTTTTAGAACATTTAAATAAAGAACCTTCTATTAAATTTACTTTAGAAAAGTAAAGTAGAAATGACATACCAACAGATATTTAAATTTCAACTCAAATCAGTCGATGCAACATTTTTATAACACCCCTCTTAAGGTGTTATAAAAATGTTTGTACGATAGGGCCAAAACTACTTCTTCTAATGATGAAATACTAAACAATGAGAAGTTGTTTTCAAAATAAGTTTTTTATAAATAACCAATACTCTGAGGGCAAAAAATATTTTTCAAAAAAAGCCTTGAGAAGGGAAACAGATTAGATTTCCGAAACGTCGGCGAAATATTTACTTTCTAGTTTTATACTTATTTGTGTTATTAGTTGAAAAGGCATACTCTAACTGATCCTTTGACGTAAACGTCACAGGCGAAGAGGTTACTTCCCAGTAACATACTGGTTACCTAATTGTGATATTTTGTAGATTCTCCGACCATCGGTTAAAATGAAAAATTTAAAAAAATGACAAATCATGTTTCATGTTTTTAAAATTTAAAACTCCACTTTAAAAGTTCATTTGATTGACTTTTGTTGTTTTATACTCAAATATGTTTTATTATACTAAATACTAGAAAAATTCACTTTTGTCTTTCGTTTTCCAAAAACAAACAAAACAAACATTTTCAAACTCGGTACTGTTCTTGAGAAGTAAGGACGGTACAAATCTATCATACACCCCTATTTTATAGCATTCTAGTTTTTTCTAATTTTCGAATAGATGCAAATATGCATTGTAGTTATGGCGAAGGCGCAGGTACCAACACCATCACCATTTTTAGTCTTTAACTTTTAATACTTATTATTAACTACATTTTAATGTAGATTAGTGTTTAAAAAAATTCTATAAACGCATGCCACTTTCTGGAGTGCCTCAGGGTTCTATACTGGGGCCCTTGCTATTTAATATGTATACTGCAGACCTATCTCTCGTCACAAGGTACTGTTCTATTCATATGTATGCTGACGATGTTCAGCTCTATTTTTCGTTTGATGTTTTGGGATCTAAAGACGCAGAGATATGCATCAACTATGACTTAAATAAATAAAAAACTGGACCGTACAAAACTCACTTGTTCTAAATCCAAACAAAAGTAAAAATATTGTTTTCGGTACTTCAAATAAATTAAAAGTTCTCTCAAACCTTCAACTGTCAGTGGACAATGTAATCATTGAACAGGCTGATAAGGTTAAAAACTTAGGGTTGACACTCGATAAGGACTTAAACTTTATTCCTCATATTTCGGAAGTATCCAGAAAAGGCTTCTGCTCTTTTAAACAGATTTCAGGTCTGAGAAACATCCTAGGTAGAGATACTAAACTACTGCTATGTGAATCGTTAGTTTTATCGCATATTAATTATTGTGATTATGTTTATGGACCTTTATTAAACGTATCAGAAGCATATAAACTGCAAAAAATACAAAACATTGCGTTAGATTTGTTACTAATAGTTCGTCTTATGAACATATTACACCTTATATTAGAGAGTTAAATTTACTAAAATTAACCGAACGGCGTTTCGTGCACTTCACCTCTATGCTGTACTAAGTGATCACATTGAAAAAACCCGATTATCTATCTGATAAACTTCTCATGAGAAATACTGTTCACGATCGGAATTTGAGATATACTAACGACCACTTACATGCACTACGACCTAAATATGAAATATTTCGTTCATCTTTTACCTATATACGTTTACAATAATCTGCCCCAGCAGTACCAATTTATGTCTGAAAATACATTAAAAAAATAACTTAAGAGTGGGTATGCCGTCTAAAAATCGGAAATAAATTAGTCTCAAACGCCGCCCCGTCCGCGACAAATTATAATTAGACCATTGCAATTACAAAATTTGTACAGGCGAAAAATAGAAGAAAACATATCAATCCAGGTTTGTATCTTTTTAATATTTTGAAAAAAAATGGTATTAATTAATAAGATTTGTTTTAATTAGGAGTAACTTTATGATTTTTAAAAAAATATTTAGAATCAAAATATGAGAAAAAGGACAAACCTTCATTCATGTTTTCTGTGTATCGTACTATTTTTATTTTTCCAAAAAACATAATACTTTTTGCAAAAACATGTATAGCACGGAACCGTGCAAAGGCACATTTTGCAACAAATGTTACACTGATACGAGCTCCCTCTGGATTTGTTATTGGTTAAGCTCCGCCCTTCACCCAGAATTATTTTATGAATGAGAAAATATAACGAGGGAACGAAATAAGAAATTAAACCAAATCATTTCTAATAACACGGGACGCCCAATAAAATACCAAATTCCATTAATTTACTATTATACTTAACAGGTACTCTACTCTTTGATTATACTACAAGTACGGAATTATAACAATATAGTAACTAGATATATCTAGCCACCCATGCACTAACAATAATGTGTAATTGTGTTTCAATTCTTCTTTATAAAATGGTGGTATGCTGGTATATTTGAAAACATTTATTGGACAATACAATTGATACTAAATTTTAAAGATGTGTTCTTGTCGTAAACACATGAATATAGAATTATAAGGGGCGATGCGATTTGCAATGAAAGGAGTTAGAAACACAAAAGTAAAGCGCACATTTTCCCATTTTCTCGTCAAGTCACACGCATCAGTTTGTTGCATTAGACCAAGCAACAGGATTTTTTCATAATAACTTTTATTTCTGGGAAAAATAGAAAGAAATGTTTGGGATAAAAACTGTCGGCAGTAAAGTTATCTATCGATCTGTCAAAATAATGAAATCTAGGCTCAAAATGTAAAAAGAAACAGAGAAACCAACTTACTCCTTTAAACCCGAAAATATTTTCCAGAACAAATCAACTTTCGTGAAAATTTAACAAATCAGAGCTAAAAGTATTGTCCAGAGGGTGATGTGGACCGATGTTGAAAATATTTTCTTGTTGAGATCGCGCACCAATGTAGACGTTCTAAGACTCAAGTTGCAGGTTTTTATCTCTGCTTTCAAAATTTGTAGAGAAAACATTTTGGAATACAAATTTTAGCCATCTTTTTTAGTTTCAAAATTTTGCAAATTTTTAGAATCGCTCTGACATTCGTATTTTAAAAAAATGCACTATTAAATTTCGTTGATACAGATAATTGATGCTTTGGATTTTTAAAATCTAACCAGTAAAACCAGAGATATCCATATTTTTGAGAAATAACCTACTATGTCTAAAGTTATTAATGATATTTTGATGCGGGGTTTAGTTTAAAACATCTATCATTAAACTTTTGTCTACTATAAAAGCAAATTTGTAAGTTCTCCCCATACATATATTTTTAAAGAAAATATGAATAATAATTCGTAAAACTAAGTGTACACCAGGCAAGTTATTTTATATAATATGTGATATGTGCTAAGTATATAACACTAGTTCCTTGGTCAAATCGAGAACTACTACTCCTAGAAAGTAAAATTTCAAATAAAAGGTTGCCTCTATCCTTAATCTTTATTTATTCTCGATATATTTACCTGTTACTGACTTCGAAAAATTGGCATTTGCTTGCTACATTTACGTCTGCAAATTTCAGGTTAGGGTTGTAAAGAAATTCTTATTTTATATTATATACTATCAAAACAGTACCTGAGAGGTCAACCACTTGTAGAAATTACACGAACTGCCGAGACTGCCTTGCCTGCGGCGCCTGTGTAACTCCAATCAGCCGCACTTGCGGGGCTTTCAATTATATGACCGCCACTGCTATGGCTGCCGACAGCCTACCTAAAATTCGGAGAACGAGTGCCGACGGTGGTTTACCTCTCGATAGACAACTACTGAATTTCATAATGATCCGTTGAATAGTTTAATGCTTATAAATAATTACTTATCACTGACTTTCTGCGAATCATTTCTCTTATTCTCGGCGTCTATTGGATGTATAACAATAATAATTAAAATTATTTTTTTGCTTAACTTGCCATAATTCAAAAAACGAAAACATTAATGGATCTCAATTTTACTATGTCATCACTACATATTTATTAATGAACTGTGGTAATATGAAGGTCAAATTTTAATAATTGTAAAAAATACGTTTTTTTTCAAAAACCATGTCGATAAAATGTGAGTATTTGCAAGGATCAGTTAACGAACGGAAAACCCTTTAAGTCTATGCTGAGAAGAAATAAAGATGGAGACACCGTTTTTATTTGAAACTTTTTTTTCTGTTTAACAGTTTCTAAGAATATCGCGTATAGACAAATTAGACCAATAAATAACTAATACTATACGCATAACACTTATTGGATAAAACAACTTGCGTGGTGTATATTTTTGATTTTAACAATAGTTGCTAATTTTTGTTTATAATTTTTATCGGACCTCATCAACTCTTATTCTTTTTATTTAATATTATTATTTCCTTATTGACGATTATTATTAATTAATGCAGATTACTAATTATTGAATATCTTTTCCATTATGCAAAAATATAGATATACTCGTATACTCCATATTACAAATTAAAATTCTAGGGAAGCATAATACCTAGCCGTTTAAATTATAAATACTGTATTTATTGAAGGAATAATATGTTAAAAACGCATTTAGGTTAGAATGATAGAATAGATGTGTCGGCATAACCTTTGAGCTTTGGCAGGTAGAATTTATATACAATCATGAACTAATTTCGAGCTTATACGTAAGTGGAATCGCGGTCATTCATTTCTATTTACTACTACACAGTACTATAAACACATAAAATAATATTTTATCGTTTTTAAAGGACCGCCCACTGGAGTTTCCCTTTCACCTCCCCTGTTGCAAATTTTAGCAGCTTGTCGAGGCATACCTACTCTTAAGACTCTGGTTTTAAGCAATGACTTGAATATTAATTTTAATATGTTTTAGGTTTTTATATAATATCATGGTTTTTTTTTAGGTCAGTAATTTTTAAATCAGTGCATACTGTACTGCTAACCTTTTGTGTCCAATATGTATATTTTACACAATAAAGTATTATTTATCATTTATTTATTTATTTTTATTTAAATACATTTCATACATTTATTTTCAAGCATCGTATTGCACTTCTCGCGAGTACTTAACTCCTGAAAATGTCTAAAGCTGATATTTTTACGTTTATTCCAGCTAATTTATCTCACCATAATTATGTAATCACTAGATGCGAAATAAATAATACTGACAACTAGCACGACTCATAATAACATTATAATTTGCAGTCTAGTTCACATATTTGCGTTAAGTTGTCCCAATATATAAATTACGATTCTGTTTCTTGTACAAATCGTATTGAAAATGAAAGACCAAAAACAAACTGAACTGTGATATTTCAGATTCAGCGATGCGGTTCAGTAAACCGTTAAAAGATTGCTGACCCAAAAACAGAAATAACCTGTTGACGACCTAAATATTGGCACGAATTTTCCAACCCAACTAACTGTAGAAAAAGCGAAAAACTGCAGAGTGTACTAATTAGACGGATAAGTGGTATGTAATACTAAGTAAAGCAAGAACTGGTAATGCAATTAACTTCAACGGAGTTCTGGGCATGGGCCAACAAAATGTTTAGATCTACACATTGACGTAGAAAAGGGGCGGAGCGACAGGGGTTAATTTTTATTTTTATGCACGCTTGAATTGAACTGGGTTAAATATTTATGTGTGTATTTATATTAGAAAGGCTCTTGAAACGTGAACTCTTCTAAAAGGTAAATAATTGTACAGTAAAATTAGTAGTGTTTTACCATGAAAGGCAAAAATGAGCTATCGATGAAAACTTGTTTCTAGTTGAAATTAGAGCTACTTTTTTGGGGTGGAAGGGGACAGAAACTTTCACATCCTTGGTGTGGGATATCGAAACACGTGTATGTGAAAGTTTCTAAAGTTTTTTGGTAAGTGTTTTCGTCTTTACTTGTTTTTTGGTTTTGTTGAACAGGATAATTTAAAATTAAAATTAACATTATTGTGACAGTTACCTGTACGTAATGTGCATATTTCTTTTTTTTTGAATTTTGTGTCACTTAAGATTGATTTTATTGACTTACCGTTCAAGTCGATAAGTACTTTGTTACGTACAGACACTACTTGTTCATTCTTCTTGTGTTGCTTATTGGATTTTGGACCAAGTTTTTCTTTTTTTTTCTTTACAGCGTTAGTTGATAGTTTAGTGTGGTAATTTATACCAAATGTGTTGAATGGAATGCGTATGTCCTTAGTTCGACTAGTCGAAATGTGTATTGAGAGAGATGGAGGCATTTGGAACAATTCTTGTGACAAATTCAAAAGAATTGTTGTTATTGAGTGGTTCCTGTTGGACAATAAAGGTATTATTGTTATTAGAGGAGAAGAGAAATAGTAGCACGCCCATGATGAACCTTTCTCTGATGAGACTATTCTGTCATTTCCAAATAAGAGTATAGCCGTGATTATATAAGGGAATGGAAAAGAATTTCTGTATACCTAATAGGAAGTTAAAGAAGGCATTTTTAGACATTGGGAAACTCACAATAACCGTTCTAGATTTGTTGAATGTTATCGATGTGTTCCTTAACCAAGAAAGCGTTTTCAAGTATTTTCGTGTTTTAAAATGCAAACTGTGAAAGCTTCACATCAACATTTCATACGTGTAGAATTTAACTTCAAAACGAATGGGCACCTCCTTTCTGATAAATCGAATTGTCACGTTCGGGATAAAGTAGAAGGAAAATCTTAAAATACTAAAAGCACCGGGGAAATGCACGAGCGACCGCAAAATTATTGGCAATTTTTTTAGTGTTCTGTTATTATCGCACTTGTTAACTTTAAAATGTAATAAATTTGTCTGAAATTATGCGAAATCTATGAGAAGGTAGATAGATAAGTAAGTTAAAATTTTTTGAGAAGGTTGAAAATTAAATCAAAATATGAGTGGTGCATTCATGCAATGGAAGTTAGAAAGGCAGCAGGTGTCGCAAAAGGCTTGATGTTCAAACGTATTTGAAGGAAGTAATTCATTTGTTATTATTTATTTATGTTTGTTGAAAGTTTAATTCTTGAAATATGTGTCGGTACCAACGTTTTCTAAGACCAAACGTTAAAATGAGGTACTTTAGATTGGTAAATGAAAATATGTTCCGTTTATTATTTCTTTAACAAAAAGAATGTTGAGAAGAACATATTTTTCACTTCAATAATTTTTCCCTTAAATAGGTAAATAAAAGTCAGTTGATTTGTTCAAACCTAACGTCAAAAAAATTAAATTATACCTTGAAAGTTAAAAAAAAAAAGGAAACACAGAGAGTAACCAACTTACTCTTTTCAATCCAAAATTCGTTTCGAAAAAAATATACAGTTGATAGTCCAGTCAACGGGGCGCGCTTAAATGCCCAAAATCTCTAGTTTGAGTCCTAATGAATGGATTTTGATGAAACCTTGTGCAATGTGTTTGTATTGCCAGATTATTTTTTATTTGCAACTTTTCAGTAAAGTGCGTTTTCACCGAGTTTTTCCAGAAAACATAAAAAACTTCCCTTTTCATTGAAATTGTAGCGCTTTAAAAATATGTAATTTAAAAATTTGAAAAAATTCAGACGTATGCATTGAGGCGTTCTGAACATTTTTTTCTCTTGGAATTCTTTATAACCAGCTAATTTTCCGAATTATAGACGATTTTTTTTGATAAATAGTGTGCATTTTTCGCACTTTACAACAATACATAAAAAATCGAAAAATGGGATTTATATACAGGGTGATTCGTGAGGAGAGGGTCGTACTTTACCAAAAGATAGAAAACATTGAGGTGATCTTAAATCCCCAAACAGTAATGGGTAAAACGACCCCGTTTTCGAAATATTTTTTGGAAAAATATTCTTTTCGCCATATATCTGTAATGCGTAAGCGGAATCCAATGAAATATTGTATTTTGATTACAGAAGTCATTCACCATCTAATGCCTGGGATATTAATAAAATATCAGGGCCGGACCCAGAATAAATATATTTTTAAGTTATTCCTAGAAAATAACACTCTGTATACTGTTTATAAATTACTTGGCATTAAAATATTAATTTACACCTAGAAAGTTACAACATCCCATAAAAAATCTTTTGGCACCATTCCATTGTTTAAATAAAAAAATTAAATTGTTGAGGGTTCAAATTTTTTTTCTTCTTTAAATGAGAAATTGAGAGAAAAAAGTCACTGTAGGGATTAACTACATATTATTTTTTTCGTTCCCTATCTGCACTCTACAAAGATAGTTCTCCAAACTCTGGTTTCAGCAGTATTTAATTCATTGCAAGAGTAATTAATTGTTGCAATCATCTAGTCTTGCCATTACATTTGTTTTAAAAGTTATGGCTACGTACTTTTTAATAATCAAGTAGGTACGTGTCAAAATCAGTCATATTGTAATTAAGAAGTGTCACGTCACCACTGTTGCTAAATACGAGTAGAGAATACGCAAATATGGTTTATGTCTATGGATATTGCAATGGCAATGAAAAAGCTGCTGAAAGGGAATACAGACGCCGGTTTGTAAATCAACGTGTACCAGATTATAAAACATTTTATAGAGTATTTAGACATCTTTCTGAAACTGGAACCGTTCCCTCAATCATGAAAATAGAACGTCCTGTTAGGCAGACCCGGCAAGAAACAGATTTGATTTTAAATATGGTTGACCAGAACCCAAAATTCAGCACAAGAAGAATTGGTCAACAATTAAATATTCCTCAAACTAGTGTTTGGAGAACTATTAAAGGCGAACAAATGCATCCTTATCATATCCAAATTGTCCAACGATTGGTGCCAGGTGATGAAGTATTTCGGTTAACTTTTTGCCGCTGGGTTTTATCCCATAGACGAACTATGTTAAGAGTGTTGTTTACCGATGAATCTCAATTTACCCGTGATGGTATAAACAATACTCGAAATTTTCCTATTCGAGAATCCCCGTGCAATAATCCAAAAGAATTCCAACCTAAATTTTCAGTAAATGTGTGGTGTGGGATGTTTAATAATAATTTTATAGATCCTCATATTTCTAAAGGTCGCTTAAATGGTGATAATTATTTAGATTTTTACAACATACCCTGCCAAATTTATTAAATAATGTAAACATAAGAGGAATGTGGTTTCAACATTATGGGGCTACGCCGCATTTTTCGGTATGAGTCAGAAACTATCTGAATGAACAATATCCATATAGGTGGATTGGTCGGGGTGGTCCCATTGCATGGCCTCCGAGAACACCAGATCTCACACCCCTTAACTATTTTTTTGTGGGGCTATTTAAAAACTGAAGTATATAAAGAAGAAATAAATACCAGAGATCAGCTGATTGCAAGAATTGAGCATTTTTGCAATGAAATTAAAAACAATTTAGAGATTGTTAGAAAAAGCGTAAATGAAATGACAAATCGATGAAGAAAACGTATTGAATTTGGCGGTGGTCACTTTGAACATAGACTGTGATTCGAAATCATTTAATTGGATTTAGTAAGTTTGACTGAATTCTTATGTTTTAGTTAAATTGTTACTTTCTATTATTTATTATTTTGTTAAATTTATTAATTACACATTCATTACAAAATATTTTTTTTATTCTACCAGGTATATGTGATGAATTTTTATTCTCCCTATTTGCACTATCTTTTGCTAGTACCTACAGATAGGGAACAAAAAAAAATAATATGTAGTTAATCCCTAGAGTGACTTTTTTCTCCCAATTTCTCATTTAAAGAAAAAAAAATTGAACCCTCAACAATTTAATTTTTTTATTTAAACAATGAAATGGCGCCAAAAGATTTTTTATGGGATGTTGTATCTTTCTAGATGTAAATTAATATTTTAATGTCAAATATTTTATAAACAGTATACAGAGTGTTATATTCTAGGAATAACTTAAAAATATTTTTATTCTTAGATGGTTAATGACTACTGTAATCAAAATACAAAATTTCATTGGATTCCGCTTACGCATTAGAGATATATGGTGAAAAGAATATTCTTCCAAAAAATATAAAACACCCTGTATTTCGAAAACGGGGCCGCTTTAGCCATTACTGTTTGGGGATTTAAGATCACCTCAATGTTTTCTATCTTTTGGTAAAGTACGACCCTCTCCTCACGAATCACCCTGTATATATTATAAAAAAATATGAAACCTACCTATACCATTTTTAAAGGTTCAATATAATTTTTAAATTGAAAATATGAAAAATGTTTCCGGAAAGTTTATCATAAAAAACTGCATGTAACTCGGAAAATTAGCAAATTACAAAAAAATTTCAGGAGACAAAAAATTTTTAGAAGGTCTCTATGCATAAGTCTTAATTTTTTCAAATTTTTAAATTGCATGTTTTTAAAGCGCTACAATTTCAAGGAAAGGGGAAGTTTTTCATGTCTTTCCGGAAAAAATCGATTAAAACGCACTTTGCAGAAAAGTTGCAAATAAAAGAAAGTCTTATATGTCGATGATACATTCACCTGAATTTTTCAGATTTACATTGACTAGACTATGAGTTGATAGGAGGCGGGTAGATAAGGCTCATTTTTGCCCGCGGCGCCGCAGAACTAAGGATTTTTTTTTCTAAAGCGATTTGACTGTTTTGATAAAATTTAAGATCTAAATTTACTGGTTCGTACAGAATATTTGTACGTATACAGTAGTATTCTCCCTGTATGTGTTTATTTCGATTTTCGTCTATAAATTACCTAATACTTCATTGTCAGTGATCTTATTCACGTTCCTCATGTCATTCGCACCCTTGTGAATACCCATTTTGCCACAAGTTCAAAGAGTACCAGTATGTTATATATCACTCCTTCAGATAAACAGCCCGTTATTGGCACAGTTCCTCAGCCGCAAACACTTCAACATCATAACACGACCCTTGAATCTTCCGCCGAGGACGTTTATCTCGACTGCCAGCCGGGTATTTGGCTCCGAAACACTCCCCAATAAACATATCAAATTGTCTCATAAAGCCATAGAGCCCATTATTGCAGCGACGTAAACTTGATAAGATGCATGCACGTTACACGACAGGCTGGGGCTAGTGTAGTTAGAGTAGATTAGTGTCGACTGGAAGTAGAGCGTATCTGAGTGATGTTTCCTTCTGTTTCAGGCACACTCGCCTCTTCTGGGCTCCGGAGACAAACCTGTGAGTATAGATCAGCTCGAAATGTAGAAATATGCATAGAAATTCATTTTATAGTCGTTATGATATGTAAATCGGATGTTGCGTGATAACAACCAAGGACGGCTTCATTCTTAAGCTTGCTCTGCTAGAAAAAAATCATTCAAATTGATTTAATCCCTCCATAAAGGTCCAAGCGAGTGTTTGTTCATCATGTTCATTCGGTATATTAATCTCCTGTGTTATATAGATACTTGACATAAAATATGCATTGTCCCAGAGGGAGCTGAAACCTTCGGGGTGGTGCTGCCTCTGAAGACGTAGTTTCTACGCGGTCCGAAACACTTGAACACAAAACTCGACACGCGTTTCGCCAACTTAACTCATGTAAATTCATTTGTTTGTTTTGTAACTTTCTTTACTTTTATAACTTATACCTACTTTCTTTATTCAAAAGACAGTGTTTGGCTTAAATTACTTTGCAAAGAGCAGACTTAGATTAAATTAATAATTGTAAACTTGTAACGTTAAATTTTCCTTACTGAATGACAACAAGACTAAAATTTCACCACGGCTAAGAGACATCACCTTAAATAGTGGGAATAATTTGTCAGCTAATTGACAGAGTCCTAAACGTAATTAATACAACCTTGTAACCAAGTGTTGACTGTATCTTAAAGATCGTTAAACTAAGTTAATATACACAGGCAAACAAGAGAAAGCTAATTGGGCGCCACCATAGTTTTTGAATCTCCCGAAAAATCTATGGAAGAAACGGCTATGAATTGTTAAGAATGCGTTGTCAAAAGTAAAAAAATAAAAAACGCATCTTTAGTAACAAAAACAGTCTATTGCACATGGCTCTACCAATACAAAAAAATACGGTTTACAAAAGAAAAGAGGCTTCGCACAAGAATGTAAACAAATGGTAATAAGCAAAGATTAAAAATCAAGCTCGATTGATACTCAAAAATATAATGATGGTCAAATTGACAGTTTTGTTTCTTCCACTTATGCAAGTTACTTGTATAATGTTTGATAAGTCAGTAAGACTATTTTCGACAGTTGCGATACGCTGCCAATGGTCATTTACAACGTTAATATGCACACAACTGTCCTTTTATTTAAAACAAGGGTCAATAGACTACTAAATCTGCTGTATAAGTTTTGTTTTTCTGTAAATAGGATTATTATGACAATTGACAGCTGTCATACCGTTGTCAGTGCCAAGAGTGAAACAGTTGACCAAAGCGTAGGGTCTACTCATGCTATGATTTCTGCTGTATCAGAAGTATTTTTTGTTGAATAAATTTTATTATTTTGATAGTTCCCAATTGCCAAATTCTGCCAATCATTTATACTTTAAAATGATTATTAACAATATTGAAATAATAAAACTGCATGTTAGCAAATATTGTTAGTCTTGCAATACTACATGGTCCAGTGTCAAAAGTAATTATTGACAGTTGAAAGATGTAAAATGCCCCGTTTGAGCGGTTAAATCATCTGCATTGACATTTGACAGTTATCAAAGTAGCATACAGAATAACTAGCATAAGTGGACGAAACAATATTATTATGTACCATGTTCTAATATTAGGCAATATTCCCTTAACGGATAGAGCCATTGACAGTTAAAAACTGCTAATTTGTCCATATTCTCATCATTTTGGATACATTTTAATGCCATAATCGTGTTCAGCGGCCAAAAATTAATCGAAAAACACTATTTCTCCACTTTTGCCACAATAGGCAAACAATGCCTGTTTCTTAACATTGCTTTCTGCGTGTTATCATTGTAGAAACGTGTAGTACAGAACGATATACTTTTATAAAACTCAAAGGTGAACAACATGGGTCCCAGAATAGACCCTTATGGTACACCACGCACAACGGCAGATCTCCCATTACAGTGTTATTTAACACAACCCACTGAATGCAATTATGAAGATAACTTCTATGCAAGGAAGCAGCGCTATTTGACAATCCAACAAAGTGCATAATAGCGAGCAATAAGTCATGATTTATCTTATCAAAGGCTTGCGAATAATGGAAGAGAATATTAACTGAAAATCAGTTCAACTTTGCAAATCAAGTTGGATTTGTAGTTAAATTTGCTCTCAAATAATGTGTCACATAATATGCCGTTGTGATGCACTCTATCATATACTATATAGAGTGGCTCAGAATCCCTCTAGACTTGTTCCAACTCTTAAAAAAATGATCACCAAATGTGAGCAAAGTTGAGTAATATTAACAGGTGCATCTGATACCATGAAATATGGGGAAAATTGGGGGGTGAGACAAAATAAATTCTTTTTCACAAGCATAAATTTGAGCCACTTTACTGTACACATTACACATGCAATGTTTATCAAATATCGACAGCCGTGTAAAATCCTTTTCGGATTCGGAATAAATAGGTAGCACTTAACAGAACAATAGCAGACCAGAGCCGGTGAAATGGATTGCTTTGTTTAGTTTTCGCGATTGGGAAACATGAAATTCAGTTTATGTGGCGACCGGAGATGTTGATATATCGGTTCGGGCTATTCCACTGAATTAATCGGTACGAAATAAGAGGAGTCCACTTGTTATTTACAGTTTTTCGTGCACGGGAATTAATGTATTAAGCGTGGCCTTACTTTGCAGCATTAAAACGTTTGCCATAAATTCAACTGGAAAAATCCACGTACACCAATAAATTTCTTATCGATTACGAAGGATGTATCTACCAAATGTAGCCCACATGCATGTGTAGAGTTGACTGTTTTTACATATTTGTAATTTATATTGAAATTTGATAATGGAGTAAAATGAAGGAGACATTTCAAAAATAAAATGTTTTTAATATTTAACAAAAAAAAATTCTACTCTTTTGACCAGGCTACCCCACCCTGAATCCAAATCTGGCGTCAGACTTGTGCCTATGTAGATGAACCTAGTATCGTTTGGTCTGATGGACACGACAAGGATTGTAGATAATTTAGGTCGGAGCCGTGTCGCCGCTACGATACTGATCAACTCTACTCAGAAGGGGGATTCAAGATACCCTTCAGACTCCCCAAGACGAAAATAGACAAAATTATACTTACTGTGATTGCTACAGTCTGCTCCGTCGAACTCTTATGTCGGGTAGTGCACTTTTAATGAATATATCTTATAATTAGCACTTTCTCAGAAACACTTCTTAATAATTAAGACCGTCGATGGATTCTATTCGGACAAGTACACAGACTTGGCGGAATCAGAGGTGACCCGCGGAAAGTAATTGTCCGACTCACGCCACAGAATCGCCCGTCGGTCACAAATCTTATAATTAGTGAATCAATAAGAAATTGAATTCAAAATATATTCTCATTTATTGAAATAATTCATAAAATGTAAAAAATATAAATATTCAATACTTAGCTAATGTGTATAAGGCAAACATCAAAGAGCATCACCACTCGGCAAGCTGTTACCCCCCGTAGGAGTGTAATTCATCCAGCGTCGAGAGAACTATGACAATCGACTGTACAAAAAGATTCAGACTCCCAATTAGTAATATTTGTAAAATGTATGCTAAACTTTTTGAAAATTATTCACTTTGAATTTTGCACTAAAATTATCGAAATGATTGTCAGGATGCTTAAAGAAGCTATCTATGTGAGTTCGATGGTTTTCCTGCTTTTATAAACGTACTAACGGCGTTGAAACATATTCTTTATAGGATTTTGCAAACAGCGGAAAGAAAAGCTATCTGTGAGAACTAAAGGAAAAACTATATATAAAAATATTAATGAAATCTTTGCATTCTTTCGATGACCTGACTTCTGGTTATGCTAGCAAGTAAAAATTCTTATTTGCCATTCTCATTTTAACACTAGCATCCAACATAGTCCCCTACGGCTAGGCAGGCTAAACTAGTATCTACATGATCCCCTACGATATGTAAATTCAGTTAAAAATGAGAACAAAGGCCTGAAATTAATTTATTTACGTACCTTGTCTTTAAAATTTTTTTCATTCTAATGAATTACATTTTCATAAAATTTCATTCAGTTTCTTGGAAATGCTTAGCCTTTGAAACGTTTTTCGTCCTTATTGTGGACTCATCAGAAAAGCCTAAAGCCACTTATAACGATGTTCCATTCAAAACTAAGACAATATCCATGAATAAGTATAAAATATTTATATTAAAAACATTAAAAAAATACTTAAAAATTCAAAAAATGAGGGTGATTTTTGTATATTATTATAAAAAATATGAAACCTGTATAGTTATACCATTTTTAAAGGTTCAGTATAATTTTTAAATTAATTTTAAACCCCTACAGGGGCACTTTTCATGTTTTTTTGGAAAAACTCGGTGATAGCGCACTTTACGGAAAAGTTGCAAATAAAGAAAAGTCTTGTATTTTGATGATACATTCACCTGAATTTTTTCCGATTTTTTTTTACATTTACACTTCCCCTTCGCCACTTTTAGGAATTATCGAGTGGCCATATCTCGAAAAAAAAAAAATGCATTTTATTTTAGCTAAATATATTGTTTTTTTTTTTTAATTTTTGATCTAATTCTACAAGTTGCGGAACACGTGAAAATGGGTGTTTTCTACCCCTTCCATTTCATTTCCTATTCTAATCTTTTTTCAACTTTTTTATTAACGTCATTACAAACACATTGCACGAGGTTTCATCAAAATCCATTAATTAGCACAGTCCGGTCGTCCTAGCTTTTTTTGGTCAGAAATTTTATTGACTATTCTTATAGGAAAAATTGCGCTGAACACGATGATGACATTAAAACAATTTATAAAACACTGGCTTCATTGTTAAAAACAATGGTTTTTAGCGACAATTCTCATTTTTTGATGTTTTTTGACTTTTTAACGAAAACGTCGGACAAAAAAAATTCAGATATAAAAAATGAATATTTTATCAATACGTATCGTTTGAGACTTGTAGCAACCTTTTATTTTTGACTGTTCAATTGTTATAAACAAATTAAGGGTCCTAAATTTACAATTTTTTTCCTGTTCAACGAAGGGGCACACGGATATTTTATTGTAGTCAAGTTGTTGCATTTTGTTCATAGAATTTATAGTTTTTTTGTGTGTCGATATCCCGCACATTTTGTAATTGTTTAAACAAATAAGCTATTTTCTTTATTAAGGATTTGCAACTTTCCTGGCATTTTGTGCACTCTTCACCCCCGACAATCGATAAATATTGATAAAAACTACCATTTCTGTGTGGTCTTGCCCCTTTTTTCTTTTTTACGCCCCCGCCAACGTTTTAAAAAAAATTGCCTAGTAAACAAATGAAATATCTCGGCCCAGGAACGTCGTATCGAAGTACAATTGTGGAAAAATGAAAGATAATAAAAAAAGGAAAATTTTGAGCATAGATAGACCTTGATCCGTTAACTAGTACCGGAGATATAGCCCATTTTGCGTTTGCGACTGTAAATTGTTTATTAATTAATATTTTGAAAAAAATCTTGTGACAACATAAGGTTAATATATTCAACTAAACTAGTTTTCAATTGTCACACAAATCCATTGGTTTTTCATACATTTTGTGCTTTTATAACAATTAATTTATGAACGCCGTACCATGTTTTTAAGTGTTTACGCTCCGATCGACTTGAGCAGTAACCACTGTATATATAAAATTCAAATTGATGATTTTGCTTTACGACGACCGGCCTACACTAAAATTACAGATTTTGGTCATTTTAGCGCTCCGTTGACTCGACTATATATAATGGCGGGACTTTACAGAATATCATGTATTCATAATACACAATGACGTTTGTTTCCTGACAATGCAACTGATGACGTCCTGAGTGCGCACTGAAATGATGTAGTGTTTTTGACGGTAAAATTTTAATACAAAGTTGAAATAAATTTGATGACTGATTGTCAAAATTCAAGTGTTTTTAACCATAATCATTATCTTCACACTCAAAGAGCATTTAACAAATGTGAAAACACCAAATTGTATTTTATTTTGTCCTATACTATCGTATCCTATTCTATCATATTCTATTCTATTCTCTATTCTTCATATTGTAAGATCTATTGAAAAAGTAAAATTGTAAAATTGAAGAAGTTAAAAAGAAGAAAATAGTAAGAAGTTTCCATAGTGTTGTACGACTTTCATTACAATTTTTAAAGATATTGTTCCAATTTAAAATGCGTTCTGCGCCAGTTCTATGTTATAAATAGATATTGTGATAATTTATATAAGTCGATAAAAAATGAACTACAAGATTTTCACCGTTAAATTGAATCGTTTCTTGTAAACACGAGCTCGCGGCCTTATGTAACGTGGTGAAGCATATCGTAAACAGAATTAGAAACTTAAATTTAAACAATGAAGATAGAAATTAAATTTAAATGACCTTTAATTTAGGTTTATCATGAATAGCCGTAAAAATAGTTAATACTTTTGCAGACCTGCCAACTAGAAAATGTAATGTGTGCTGTTTCAGTGCCACGGTTTTCTAGCAGAACGGATGGGATAATCATATTATTTAGCATGGGGAACGTACAATGTCGTTACGGAATATTATGCCCGGCACCTGCACCATTATTATTATTTTGTAAATGGGAAAGTTTGGACCTCTCTCGAATTGTAATCACAGTTTTTGTTGGCCATTAGACGATGTCAAGAATTGATATCAGATTCAGTGATACACAGACCTGTACAAATAACATAGTGTTTGACGACAAAAGTTCCTGCGTTTAAAATATTCCCAACCTCACTCTAGTAGCACCAATATTGCACCAATATATGATCCATATGGGACCAATATATAAATATTGGTCCTATATACGACCAATATTCATATATTGGTCCTATATGGATTATATATTGGTCCAATATTGTGCTACTAGGGCATTGTCTTGAGTTAAAGGACAAGATAATGAACATTCTTGAGGAATTTGAAGCATTTGGTAACACATTTGTTGCAAATGTAGAGCAAGTTCGATTTTATTAATGGATGCATTGTAAAGTCAACAATCTTCTTGTGTGGCAGACACCCATCAGCATCATGTGGTAATTTTTCGGAATTTTCTTATTAATACATAGCATTTTACTAGAGTTAAAGTCCGGATGTATCATGCTGCCTATACAAGGTATAAATAAATATCTATATTATAATATTTAAACTGTACCAAAAGCGGGCCAAATTACTTTTACGTAAACTATGCATGAAACAGACGGTTCCGTTGTCGTAACCTAGTCATATTATGGAAAATCTTGCCTAACGTAACCACAAAATTTGTTATGCAAAACAAAACAAAAAAATATTAGTAATTCGTTCACTTGATTTGCTTATTGGAACAAAGTTGCTTATCCGCTATTACGAATTGTGTGTAATATAATAATAATAATAATAATAATAAAGTCAAAATAGCTTAATTCAAAGACTAAACGACAGGTTAACCTTAAAAAATGCAAAAAATATGCCTAAAGAAACTGCGGAAACTGCTTCTCAAACTGAGAGAGAAACCAATGATAAATGTGTTCAAACAAAAAACACGAATACGAAGAGTATCATGGTACAAACTAAATGTTCTAATGAAAAGGTATGTGATGAAAACGCAAAAAAGCCACTCGTTAAAAGTAAACACAAAAAAAATGATAATAAAATAGTACTTAATATTGGAAAATCTGAAAATGCGAGCAGTAAACCAAGTAGTCCAAACAATGTAAGTGAAGAAAGAAATAAAGTTATAATTCTAGGTGATGAATTTGGTAAAAATTGTTCACAAATACTGTTGCATCTTCTTGACAAATCAAAATATTCTGTTGAAAGTTTTGTGAAACCTAATGCTTGTGTTACAGAATTAGCCGAAAACATTTTTTCCAAAGTAAAAGACTGCGGTTCTAATGACTTTGTCGTAATAATGTTCGACGAAAAAAATATTATTCACTTTAAATATTTAAATTTAGTGTTGAAAAATATTTTGCCGCTTAGTAAATTTACTAATGTACTCATCGTCACTAAATATTTCTGGAAAAATTTGTTCTGGATGACAGTCAACTTAAACTGTCCTGACCACAAAAGAAAATATGATGAAGAAAAAAAGAACTACAGAAAGAATATAAAAGTAACTAAACAGGCCTATTACAAAAATCAAATTAATAATTCTTCAAATAAAAACAGGGAAACCTGGAAAATAGTTAATAAAATACTAGATAGAAATAAAAAAGACTCAAAAGATACAATTATTCTTAAAGTTAATGACTGTATCATTAGTAATACTGCTGAAGTTGCTACGGCACTTGGCCATCACTTCTCCAATGTTGTGCCTAAAAACATTGCTAATCACTTTGGATCAAATCTCTCTTTGCCGTGCACTTTAAATTGTAACTTTGTAAATTCAATGTATTTTGATGCTGTTACGTTAAATGAGGTACACAATATTATTATTCAGCTAAAAAATAAAAATTCATCTGGCTATGATGGATTAACGACAAAAATAATAAAGAATATTGAAAATAATATACTCACACCATTTGTTTATCTGATAAATAAATCAATAGATGCTGGGATTTTTCCAGACATCCTAAAATTAGCAACTGTTATTCCCTTATTCAAAAAAGGTGACCCTACCGATCTTGAAAATTATAGACAAATCTCCCTTTTAAGTATTCTGTCTAAAATACCCGAAAGAGCAGTATACAACAGAATATCCAATTATGTAGAAAATAATAAAATACTAACAGTCTCACAACATGGATTTAGATCAAACAAATCGGTCGAAACTGCTTCTTGTCATCTTCTGGATTATGTTTATCAAAGTTTGGACAAGGGAAAGTATGTTGTCTCACTGATGTTCGACCTGTCCAAAGCTTTTGATTCAGTCAACAAAGACATATTAAATGAGAAATTAAATAGTCTCGGCATCAGAGGCAACATTATTTCATGGCTAATTTCATATATGGAAAATAGAACCTTAAGGGTAAGTTTGAAGGGAAAAAAATCCGACATTTTTAATGTGACACTTGGGGTTCCTCAGGGTTCAGTGTTAGGCCCGCTATTGTTTTTGTTGTATGTAAACGACTTACCCAACTACATAGAGCATGGTCATGTTACAATGTTTGCAGATGACACAACAATTACCGTGTCTGCCGATACTCCTGAGGAACTACATAATATGATCAATGACATAACTAATTCTTTAAGTGCATGGTGTTTGTTTAAACTTCTACCTCCAAAAACCTTTGCCAGAAAATTTCATGGTTAGTGAAAATATTGTGCTATCGGACTCTGCTAAATTACTCGGTTCTTTACTTGATTCAAAACTATCCTGGTATAGACATATCGACCATGTGTGTAATCAACTAAGTAAAGCATATTTTGCAATATTACAGCTAAAATCAATTCTCGATAAGGCGGGCTTAATTAATATTTATTATTCTATGGCCTACATAAAAATATACTAATAGAAATATCAATTTTACCTTTTGTTTACTCATAATACTGTTTTCTTAAAGATTTGTGCTAAAAGATTCCAGAGTTTTCAGCATCTATGCCTGTTCTGGTCGTTTTTTTTAATTTCACTTACACTATTCTGTACACTAGAAAAATCTGAAGGTTTTTCTGGTTGCTGTGGAAGTAATACCCACAGCGAAAAGATAGGTAGAAATAAGATAATCAGATTTTTTGCTTTATTTTATCGCTTTGGTTTTTACCTTTACCTGGTGGAACAGAAAAAGCATTTTTAAATGTTGTATCTCAGTATGTAAATACGGCAGTTTTCCCTTGAAACATTTTTTTTATGAGTTTCTAGAAGATTGAAATTTTAAAGGTCAAGTGAAAATACCATTGTTGTTTGCAGAAGTATGAACATTACACTTCTTATATTTAACTCTAAGTTGTCACCCAATTCAACCACAATATCGTTAATGACAATGTTAAAAGAATACTATCTAGGAATACACTTGATGAAGTTATAAATTTTGTAGACCGTGACATCAATATGTAATATGCTGGTGTATACTTTTATACAAATAATATTTAAAAAAATAAAATAAAAAATATTAAAAAAATAAGTTCACACTTGCAATAACTTTTGTTTTCATGGCTACTTAGATCTTTATTTGAAGATTATTTGTTAGGAAAATGGTAGGTATGTACGAATTAAATTTTTTGCCTTATTAGAAAAATGGTCTTGTTATAAAATCAATTCAAACTAGTACAGTACATTATTCTGAACAAAAATGAATACATTTTTTTCATTTGAGAATCTCTTTTCCAGATACAAAATATTTTGGGTTGAAAAAATTGTTTTTTGACTACACCTGTCTCAAACATCTTTGAACCCATGTAACATATTTTGATACCTAAATATTAAAACATGTTATTCCGTTGCGAACGACAGCCGATTTTTGGTGGAGAGCATAGGCCGTGGGTTAGGATTGTGTGTGGACACTCAAGAGGGCGCCACCGGCTGTATATTACGTAATAAGATTTAAATAATTTTGCCAGCTCGGAACAAAATTAAGTTATTAGCAACCATGCGATGGAATACTCAAAATATATCTGTGATATTTAAACTCTACTTTACTCTCAAATCTCAAAATTTAAGCAAATATCAGGAGTATCAGTGCAAATAATAAGAACATGTAGACATTAGACATTTATTAGAACACACGTGAGACATACAACAATAAAAAGAATAAAAAACTTTACCTAATTGTGGTTTATGCGTATTAAGGCTGTGTTATCAATGTCAAAATACCGCGTTCACAGTCGTAAATCTTTCAACATATTGTTCTCAAAAACAAACCAACAGAAATCGAATTGGATTTAAATATTAGAACTAGTTAACTTAAATCTAGTACGTATCATATTTTATATTTGAAAACTAAATGAAATTAAATATTTCCTTTGGATTATTACACGCGAACGTGCCACTCAATCGTCCGTAATTCACCATTAATTTTTGTATATTCTTTAATGGGACTCAAATATTCAAATAAAATATGATACGTACTAGAATAAATATATTAAATGTAAAAAAAAGTTAAAAATCGGCATAATATTTGCTCCTAAGGGAGATTAATATGTTAGAAAAAATGTATTCAATTTTGCCAATTTAATTGGACGGTTTACTAATAGAGGGCGAAGCAGTAGCTATTCGAAGTACCAACCATGCTTCAAATCACTAAAAACTGCAGGGTCGAACTTTTTGTTTTCTCTACCATTTGAAAAGTAGTTTAAAATAATTAGAATTTACTTGCCAATTGAATTGTTACATTTCTAGTAGCCCGGGAGGCAGCGACAGATTTTTCGCGTTAATATCTATAAAGCTAGATTTTTTTCCAAAGAGAGTTTAGATAGCATTTATAATGAAGGTGCAATTCTACCAAACTCCTAGTGGTGCATAAATAAGTAAAAAATTAAACATTTAAAATTTCGTTTTTCAAATTGTCACGAATTGTCAAAAAATGATGATTCGCCTTCGCTCCTGCCGGCCCCAATTTTCGATTTTAACCTCGCGATTCATGTTGTACGGTCATTGCCGACCTTCTCCTCACCATCGAGATATAGAACGGGTCTCCGATCGCCGTATTTGTTCAGTTTTTACGTTTGGAAAAGTGACTTGCGGTCGTGCTAATCGGCGATTATTTTTAACTGGTTTCCCGAGTTCGAATCCCGCCGGGGGATATTTTTTTATCTTCGTTTTCAATTTTTTCTCACATATTTTTGATTCTATAATTGCGATTTGCTCCGTTCCATTGCATTTCTCGGAGAAGTTTTGCGTTTTCCGCCGCGGAATATAAAGATGGTCTATTTGGATTAAAAATCACATTCTACCTCCGACTGGCTAAATCTTTGGTAGACGTTGCAAAAACGGCAATACGTAGTCAAATCTCGACAATTATATTCCTCATTAGTATTAATGAACAGACAGTATTTTTATAGATCTGTTAATAAGCTTTTATTTACTCCATTATATTAAATTATTTTGGTAAGGAAATTTCTAATTTTTAATCGAAATAGTGCAGATTAATATTTCGCGGCGGAAAATGCAAAACTTTTCAGAGAAATGCAATAGAACGGAGCGAATAGCAATTATAGAATAAAAAATATCTGCCAAAAAATTGAAAACGAAAAAAAAAAGTATCCCTGGGCGGGATTCGAACTCGGGAAACCACTTAAAAATAGTCGCCAATTAGCACGACCGCAAGTCAATTTTTTAAACGTAAGAACTGAATAAATACGACGATTTGAGACCTGTTCTATGTCTCGATGGCGAGGAGAAGACCGGCAATGACGGTACAACGTGAATCGAGGGGTGAAAATCGAAAATTGAGGCCGGCCGGAGCGAATGCGAATCGTCATTTTTTGACAATTCGTGACAATTCCAAAAACGAAATTTTCGTCCATCTGTTTTTTTCTTTAATTTTTTACTCATTTATGCACCACTAAGAGTTTGGTAGAATTGCACCTTCATTATAGATGCTATCTAAACTCTCTTTGGAAAAAAATCTAGCTTTGTAGAAATGATTTCACGAAAACTGTCGCTGCCTCCCGGGCTATAGTTTATTCTACATCTTCAATAACTTTTTGTTAGTAATATTGCTAATAAATCAGGAGCAAATCTAATAATAACAAACATATCATTACTGTAAAAAGTAATTTTTATATGAACTAAATGTACCTATTTTTAATCCAGATTGTGAAAAATCAAGCCAAGCGGGATTAAAAAGAACTTTGATATTGTGGCATATAGACAAACTATCTTTGCATACACTCTAATAGTGTAGATTGTAGATAATCAATTATTATTTTGAAAGAGTAAAATGTCTCCTTTACTCCCCGAAGGAGAGCTTACATTCTTTCTGGGAGAAAAAGTGACTCGTTAGTCTTTGAAAATGATAACTAAACTAGCAGTACAGAAACATTGTTTTGAAGAATTCCGATTTCCTCATTTCCTCAAGCACGCAAAAGGTCTTTCCATTGTTTTCCTCTGGTTTTTGTAATTTCCTTTTTCAAACATTATAATTTTATGGTTATTCATTGCTTGTCGTGTATATGTGTTTTCGTGATATTTCACATTTGGCGTGAAAGTGATCATCAAGTGACAAAAATTTGATGTTTAAGGAAAAGCCTGCGAAAGTTCGCACCCGTAGTGCGTAGGAAGACGAGAGAAATTGATTGGCGGACACCTGAGTGTTCCATCTGCATTCTTCTTCTGAATAGGGCCTTCAAAAATTTGAAAATTTGTCACATTTTCCATGTTTACGTGTTTCTCGTTGAATTTTCCTTTCGGTGTGAAAGTTGTCATCATCGGGTGACAAACAATTCGATGTTTTAGGAAAAATTTAAAATAACAGGGATACGCAGTAAGCGGAAAAAAATCGAATAGTGAACACCGGAGTTTTCCATCTTTGCTCTTTCTCTGAATAGGGGCCTTCGGAACGGTTTCGCAATGGAAAATGTAAAATTTTTCGTATTTACGTGTTTTTCGTGATATTTTACTTTCGGTGTGAAAATGTTCATCATCGGGTGACAAAAATTTCGATGATTTAAGAAAAAAGTTGAAAAATTCACTGGTAGGTATGAAGTTGAGAGAAATCGAATAGCGCAAACCACTATTTATCTCGTTTCGTTTTCGAGATACGATCGCGGGAATCGGTCCTTAGTTTCCGAGATACGGCCGCTCAAAGACTCCGGAAGGTAAAAATCGAACTTTTTTACCTCTTCCCGAGGTCATATCTCGAGAACTAAACGAGTTAAAGAGCTGCTGTTTACGCCATTTGATTTCTCTCGCCTTCCTAGTTACTAGTCCAAATAGGTAGGTTAAATCGCAAAATTGTGACCGGAGGAGTATCTCTACGGGAAAAGTTGTATTGAGCTGAGATGTAAAATAAAAAGTCTAATACACTATTAGTCACACACTTTCCTTAAGGGTACAAAAAGGACGAAATGGTTTATTTTTGCGTATAAATCGAGAACGATGAGAGATATGGAAAAGGTTTCAGATAAAAAATGTAGAGCTAATAACTTGGCTTACGAAAGGCCATATGCATTTACATCCTATTTCTGATTGTTTGGCTGTAAGATCTGTCTGATTTTTAGGGGATGAATGGAATAATAAAAAAATCGTTTAAAATCGAAAAGTTGATACTTTTTGTTAAGTATTTCTTTTCTGAATCTCCTTAGAATAATTTCAACTTTATTTGCAGAGATAAAGTTTCTCTGTTTGTTTAGATAGAAGTTATATACATCTGAATTTTTAAATTCACGACTTTTCAGGCCTAAACGTTTTAGTTTAATTTTTTCAAGCAACACTGACCTCTTAATGAAATTTCCTTAAAAAAAATTCCATTACAGTTTTTTTTCTCACACGTGCCAACGTTGATATCCAAATATAATTACTACAATTCCTACGATTTTTATTTCACTCGACGCCACTGCAATATAGTCGTCGTAACTTTTTCTAGAGAAAATTGATCCTTCTTGTACGCTTAATCGATTGCTGATTAAATTTGTTTAAAATCGAACGAGAAATCGAGTGGGGCAAACCGAAACTCGCTGCGGTCCTTCGTTTCCGAGATACGGCCGCTCAAAGTCAGCGGAGAATGAAAATCGAAGTTTTTCACCGCTTCCACTCTCTCACTTTCCTACGTACTCCTGAGTTTGTTTAGATTTTTGCTGAAACGTCGAAATTTTGTCACCCGACGATGACCACTGTCATTCCAAAAATGAAATGTTACAAAAACACCTACTCACGAAAATTGTGACATTCTTTCACGTTCCGAGGGTCCTACCTACATAAAGAACACAGAAAGAGAACGCCACTGTGCTCTATTCGATTTGTCTCCCATTACTGCATACCCCTGAATTTTTTCAGATATTTTCTAAAACATCGAAATTTTGTTGCCCGATGATGACCACTTCCATGCCGAAAGTGCAATGCTACATACTAGAAATGCGACATTTTTTCACTTTCCGAGGGCCCTATCCACATAAAGAAGGCAGCCGGAGAACGCCACTGTGCGCTATTCGATTTGTCTCCCGTTATTGCACACTCCTGACTTTTTTCATGTTTCTTCTAAAACATCAAAATTTTGTCACCCGATGATGATCACTCTTATACCGAAAGTGAAACGCCACGAAAAACATCTACACACGAGAAATGTGGCATTTTTTTACTTTCCAAGGGCCCTATCCACATAAAGAATGCAGACTGAGAACGCCACTGCACGCTATTCGATTTCTCTCCCCTTACTGTGCACCCCTATTTTTTTTCAGATTTTTCCTGAAACATAATTTTTGTGATGATGACCACTTTCATACCGAAAGTGAACTGCCACGAAAAACACCTACACACGAAAAATGTGACATTTTTTTTACTTTCCAAGGGCCCTATCCACACAAAGAACGCAGATGGAGAACGCCACTGAGCGCTATTCGATTTGTCTCCCATTAATTGCATACCCCTGATATTTTTCATATTTTGTCGAAAACATCAAAATTTTGTTACCCGATGACGATCACTTTCATACCGAAAGTGAAGTGCTACGAAAAACACCTACACATGAAAAATGTGACATTTTTTCACTTTCCGAGGGCAATATTTACATAAAGAACGCAGGCGGAGAACGCCACTGTGCGCTATTCGATTTGTCTCCCGTTATTGCATACTCCTGACTTTTTTCATGTTTCTTCTAAAACATCAAAATTTTGTCACCCGATGATGATCACTTTTATACCGAAAGTGAAACTCCACGAAAAACATCTACACACGAGAAATGTGGCATTTTTTTACTTTCCAAGGGCCCTATCCACATTAAGAATGCAGACTGAGAACGCCACTGCACGCTATTCGATTTCTCTCCCCTTACCGTGCACCCCTATTTTTTTTCAGATTTTTCCTAAAACATAATTTTTGTGATGATGACCACTTCATACCGAAAGTGAACTGCCACGAAAAACACCTACACACGAAAAATGTGACATTTTTTACTTTCCAAGGGCCCTATCCACACAAAGAACGCAGATGGAGAACGCCACTGAGCGCTATTCGATTTGTCTCCCATTATTGCATACCCCTGATATTTTTCATATTTTGTCTAAAACATCAAAATTTTGTTACCCGATGACGATCACTTTCATACCGAAAGTGAAATGCTACGAAAAACACCTACACATGAAAAATGTGACATTTTTTCACTTTCCGAGGGCCCTATTTACATAAAGAACGCAGGCGGAGAACGCCACTGTGCGCTATTCGATTTCTCTCCCCTTACTGCGTACCCCTGATTTTTTCAGATTTTTCCTAAAACATCGAAATTTTGTCGCCCGATGATGACCACTTTCATACCGAAAGTGAAATGTCATGAAAAACACCTACACACGAAAAATGTGACATTTTTTCACTTTCCGAGGGCCCTATCCACATAAAGAATGCAGACGGAGAGCGCCACTGCGCGCAGTTCGATTTCTTTCCCCTTACTGCGTACCGCTGATTTTTTTCAGAATTTTCCTAAAACATCGAAATTTTGTCGCCCGATGATGACCACTTTCATAACGAAAGTGAAATTCCATGATAAACACCTACACATGAAAGAAGTGAAACTGTTCTATTTTCCGAGGACCCTACCGAAGAAAGAACGCAGATGGAGAACTCCGGTGCGCGACATTCGATTTCTCTCCCCTTACTGAGTACCACCCCTAATTTTTTCAGATTTTTCCTAAAACATCAAATTTTTTCACCAAATGATGACCACTTTTACACTGAAAGCGAAATTCCACAAAAAGCACCTACACACGAAAATCGATGAATAACCATTAAAATTTGAAAAAGAAAATCACAAAAAACAATATCTGACAATAATTGAAACTATGACTGCATTATTAGATTTTGTAGATAGTTGCGGTGGCTGCCGCCTAACGTAACCATGAATTGTTTAATTATTCACAATCATCAAATCCTATTAGTAGAATAGGAACTGAATCATTTTTTATTCGCTGCTGCAAATCTAGTCAAGGCTTCACAATAGTGTCTGTACGGCCCTGCACAATTCTGTTGCCAACAACTGATGATGAAATCACTACTTATAGCTAGCCAATTTATGGTTCCTGTAATATCGGCATAACCATTAGTTCGCTTTTTCTATATACGAATTTACTGTGGCGTGCAAACACATTCTTAAAAATATTCTGTGCCGTTGATAAAAACTTGATTTGAATTCAAACTCAAATCTTTGACTGAGACTTTCTTGCAACTACGAGTTTGCCAATATACAACAACTATGAGTTATAACTTACAACCATGAATTAAAGATTTACCATGAATTAAATATTATATGCGTGACACAATAGTAGGTGAATTAACATCTAACGGTACCATGGGTGTTTTACAGCAAAACTCTTAAATATATTATCATTCTATACACATAACTTAGAGCTTGATTTATAGTTGCAAGATTGTGTTATTACTTACTTCAACATATGAACTAAAACCACTGAATTAAACTATAATATTTTCTTTAGAATATTTAACTAAAATGAACAAAAAAACCTGGTTAAGGCCTTGGCATTTCCTGTGACGACTGCAGTGTGACTTGTCACCATTTCTCTCGACGTTGGCTGCAACTGCAGTTCCGTGTTGCATCAAATTGCTACCTGAATCTCCGGGAGACTGCTGCGAACGACTCTGCCAGTCCTAAACTTCTCAAAGTGTCAGCGTAACCCAAAACCAAATATCTGAGTAATAGACTTCCTCCTATTACTCCTCCAACTACTGGGTCCCCTTACACAACCAAAATTACAGCACCAAACCTGTGCTCATCCCAATTGTAAGCCTCTCCAAACATAACTTATTCTCAAAGGGCCAGTCCCTCCAAACATACACTTGTACCAAACATATGCTTATACCAAACATGGGCTTATACCAAACATGGGCTTATACCAAACATGGGCTTATACCAAACATGGGCTTATACCAAACACTCTGTAATAATTACAATAAATAAGAACTAAATAAAACATCAACTAAGTAAAATAAAAAGCCTACCTCCTATAGAGAGTATTGTATAACCTTCACGAAACACGTGGCGATCAGATTTATGGCAACCGACAAAACTCCTTCCTGGGAATTCACAAAATCTTCACAGCAAGGCGGTGAGGACCATTGGGTACATCAATCAAATCCCTTTTCAGTGCAAACGATGTAAAACCCAAAAATTCCACACAAAATCGGAACCGCCGCTGTTCACTCGTGGCTGTCTCAAAGATGAATCCCCGACGGAAAATCCGCTTGACAATTCACCATGTTCTTAGTGTTGCCAACTTGAGCATCTAGAGAACTCTTTCTCTGGCCAATAAAAATGCGCCAACAAAAAGGACTTGTAATTTAAAGACTGAATTACACCATTGTGTAATATCCCAACAACAGAATACGTGAATAACACCCTTAAGGCTGTGTTATCAATGTCAAAATACCGCGTTCACAGTCGTAAATCTTTCAACATATTGTTCTCAAAAACAAACCAACAAAAATCGAATTTGATTTAAATATTAGAACTAGTTAACTTAAATCTAGTACGTATCATATTTTATATTTGAAAACTAAATCAAATTAAATATTTCCTTTGGATTATTACACGCGAACGTGCCACTGAATCGTCCGTAATTCACCATTAATTATTTTATATTCTTTAATGGGACTCAAATATTCAAATAAAATATGATACGTACTAGAATAAATATATTAAATGTAAAAAAAAGTTAAAACTCGGCATAATATTTGCTCCTAAGGGAGATTAATATGTTAGAAAAAATGTATTCAATTTTGCCAATTTAATTGGACGGTTTACTAATAGAGGGCGAAGCAGTAGCTATTCGAAGTACCAACTATGCTTCAAATCACTAAAAACTGCAGGGTCGAACTTTTTGTTTTCTCTACCATTTGAAATATAGCTTAAAATAATTTAAATTTACTTACCAATTGAATTGTTACATTTCTAGTAGCCCGGGAGGCAGCGACAGATTTTTCGCGTTAATATCTATAAAGCTAGATTTTTTTTCAAAGAGAGTTTAGATAGTATCTATAATGAAGGCGCAATTCTACCAAAAACTTTTAGTTATGCATAAATGAGTAAAAAATTAAATATTTAAGATTTCGTTTTTCGAATTGTCACGAATTGTCAAGAAATGATGATTCGCCTTCGCTCCTGCCGGCCCCAATTTTCGATTTTCACCTCGCGATTCATGTTGTACGGTCATTGCCGACCTTCTTCTCGCCATCGAGATATAGAACGGGTCTCCGATTGCCGTATTTCTTCAGTTCTTACGTTTGAAAAAGTGACTTGCGGTCGTGCCAATAGGCGACTATTTTTAAGTGGTTTCCCGAGTTCGAATCCCGCCCGGGGATATTTTTTTTTTCATTTTCAATTTTTTGGCACATATTTTTGATTTTATAATTGCGATTTGCTCCGTTCTATTGCATTTTTCGGAGAAGTTTTGCATTTTCCGCCGCGGAATATTAAGATGCTCTATTTGGATCAAAAATCACATTCTACTTCCGGGTGGCTAAATCTTTGGTAGACATTGCAAAAACGGCAATACGTAGTCAAATCACGACAATTATATTCCTCATTAGTATTAATGAACAGACAGTATTTTTATAGATCTGTTAATAAGCTTTTATTTACTCCATTATGTTATATTATTTTGGTAAGGAAATTTCTAATTTTTAATCGAAATAGTGCAGATTAATATTTCGCGGCGGAAAATGCAAAACTTTTCAGAGAAATGCAATAGAACGGAGCGAATAGCAATTATAGAATAAAAAATATCTGCCAAAAAATTGAAAACGAAAAAAAAAAGTATCCCTGGGCGGGATTCGAACTCGGGAAACCACTTAAAAATAGTCGCCAATTAACACGACCGTAAGTCAATTTTTCAAACGTAAGAACTGAATAAATACGGCGATCGGAGACCTGTTCTATGTCTCGATGGCGAGGAGAAGACCGGCGATGACCGTACAACGAGAATCGAGAGGTGAAAATCGAAAATTGAGGGCGGCAGGAGCGAAGGCAAATCGTCATTTTTTGACCATTCGTGACAATTCCAAAAACGAAATTTTCGTCCATCTGTTTTTTTCTTTAATTTTTTACCCATTTATGCACCACCAAGAGTTTGGTAGAATTGCACCTTCATTATAGATGCTATCTAAACTCTCTTTGGAAAAAAATCTAGCTTTATAGAAATGATTTCAGTCGCTGCCTCCCGGGCTATAGTTTATTCTACATCTTCAATAACTTTTTGTTAGTAATATTGCTAATAAATCAGGAGCATATCTAATAATAACATATCATTACTGCAAAAAGTAATTTTTATATGGAGTAAATGTACCTAATTGTAATCCAGATTGTGAAAAATCAATGCCACGCGGGATTAAAAAGAACTTTGATCTTGTGGCATATAGACAAACTATCTTTGCATACGCTCTAATAGTGTAGATTGTAGATAATCAATTATTATTTTGAAAGAGTAAAATGTCTCTTACTCCCCGAAGGAGAGCTTACATTCTTTCTGGGAGCAAAAATGACACGTTAGTCTTTGAAAATGATAACTAAACTAGCAGTACAGAAATATTGTTTTGAAGAATTCCGATTTTCTCATTTCCTCAAGCACGCAAAATGTCTTTCCATTGTTTTCCTCTGGTTTTTGTAATTTCCTTTTTCAAACATTATAATTTTATGGTTATTCATTGCTTGTCGTGTGTATGTGTTTTCGTGATATTTCACTTTCGGCGTGAAAGTGATCATCATCAAGTGACGAAAATTTGATGTTTAAGGAAAAGCCTGCAAAAGTTCGCACCCGCAGTGCGTAGGAAGACGAGAGAAATCGATTGGCGGACACCTGAGTGTTCCATCTGCGTTCTTCTTCTGAATAGGGCCTTCAGAAATTTGAAAATTTGTCACATTTTCCATGTTTAGGTGTTTTTCGTTGAATTTTTCTTTCGGTGTGAAAGTTACCATCATTGGGTGACAAACAATTCGATGTTTTAGGAGAAATAAAAAAAAAACAGGGATACGCAGTAAGTGGAGCAAAATCGAATAGTGGACACCGAAGTTTTCCATCTGTGCTATTTCTCTGAATAGGGGCCTTCGAAACAGTTTCCCAATGGAAAATGTCAAATTTTCCGTGTTTACGAGTTTTTCGTGATATTTTACTTTCGGTGTGGGTAGGGGTATAGGTATGAAGGTGAGAGAAATCGAATGGCGCAAACCGCTCTTTATCTCGTTTCGTTTTCGAGATACGATCGAGGGAAGCGATCCTTAGTTTCCGAGATACGGCCGCTCAAAGACTCCGGAAGGTAAAAATCGAAGTTTCTCACCTCTTCCCGAGGTCATATCTCGAGAACTAAACGAGATAAAGAGCTGCGGTTTACGCCATTCCATTTCTCTCACTTACCTAGTTACTAGTCGAAATAGGTAGGTTAAATCGCAAAAATGTGACCGGAGGGGATCTCTACAGGAAAAGTTGTATTGAGCTGAGATGTAAAATAAAAAGTCTAATATATTATTAGTCCTACACTTTCCTTAAGGGTACAAAAAGGATGAAATTGTTTATTTTTGCGTATAAATCGAGAACGATGAGAGATATGGAAAAGGTTTCAGATAAAAAAATGTAGAGCTAATAATTTGGCTTACGAAAGGTCACATGCGTTTACATCCTATTTCTGATTGTTTGGCTGTAAGATCTGTCTGACTTTTAGGGGATGAATGGAATAATAAAAAAATCGTTTAAAATCGAAAAGTTGATGCTTTTTGTTATTTCTTTTCTGAATCCCCTAAAAATAATTTCAACTTTCTTTGCAGAGATAAAGTTCCTCTGTTTGTTTAGATAGAAGTTATAAACATCTGAATTTTTAAATTCATGACTTTTCAGGGCTAAACGCTTTACTTTAATTTTTTTCAAGCAACACTGACCTCTTAATGAAATTTCTTTAAAAAAATTCCATTACAGTTTTTTTTCTCACGCATGCCAACGTTGATATCCAGATATAATTACTACAATTTCTACGATTTTTATTTCACTCAACGCCACTGCAATATAGTCGTTGTAACTTTTTCTAGAAAATTGATCCCTCGTGTACGCTTAATTGATTGCTGATTAAATTTCCAATCCGATGATTTTCCGGTAATTTTTGCGTGAGATATGGACCGCTAAAGTGAGTCCAGCTTCGAGGACCAATTCTCCCAAACAAAAAATCTTACGAGCTCGATGGCATATTTAGCTATTTAAAATCAAACGAGAAATCGAGTGGCGCAAACCGAAAGTCGCTGCGGTCCTTCGTTTCCGAGATACGGCCGCTCAAAGTTAGCGAAGAATGAAAATCGAAGTTTTTCACCGCTTCTACCGAGAACGAAACGAGACACAGAGCTGCGCTTTGCGCCATTCCATTTCTCTTACCTTCCTACGTCCTCCTGAGTTTGTTTAGATTTTTTCTGAAACGTCGAAATTTTGTCACCCGACGATAACCACTGTCATTCCAAAAATGAAATGTAACAAAAAACACCTACTCATGAAAAATGTAACATTCTTTCACGTTCCGAGGGTCCTACCTACATAAAGAACACAGAAAGAGAACGCCACTGTGCTCTATTCGATTTGTCTCCCATTACTGCATACCGCTTAATTTTTTCAGATATTTACTAAAACATCGAAATTTTGTCGCCCGAAGATGACCACTTCCATACCGAAAGTGAAATATGACATTATTTCACTTTCCGAGGGTCCTATCCACATAAAGAACGCAGACGGAGGACGCCACTGTGCGCTATTCAATTTCTCTCCCCTTACTGCGTACCTCTGATTTTTTCAGATTTTTCCTAAAATATCGAAATTTTGTCGCCTGATGATGACCACTTTCATACCGAAAGTGAAATGTCACGAAAAACACCTACACGAAAAATGTGACATTTCTTCACTTTCCGAGGGCCCCATCCACATAAAGAACGCAGACGGGAACGCCACTGAGTGCTATTCGATTTGTCTCCCATTATTGTATACCCCTGATATTTTTCATATTTTTTCTAAAACATCAAAATTTTGTCACCCGATGATCACTTTCATACCGAAAGTAAAATGCCACGAAAAACACCTACACATGAAAATGTGACATTGTTTCACTTTCCGAGGGCTCTATCCACATAAAGAACGCAGACGGGAACACCACCGTGCGCTATTCGATTTGTCTCCAGTTATTGCATACCCCTGACTTTTATCATGTTTCTTCTAACATATCAAAATTTTGTCACCTGATGATGATCACTTTTATACCGAAAGTGAAACGCCACGAAAAACATCTACACACGAGAAATGTGGCATTTTTTTTTACTTTCCAAGGGCCCTATCCACATAAAGAACGCAGGCTGAGAACGCCACTGCACGCTATTCGATTTATTTCCCCTTGCTCTGTACCCCTGTTTTTTTTTCAGATTTTTCCTAAAACATATAATTTTTGTCGCCCGATGATGACCACTTTCATACCGAAAGTGAAATGCCACGAAAAACACCTACACACGAAAAATGTGACATTTTTTCACTTTCCGAGGGCCCCATCCACATAAAGAACGCAGACGGGAACGCCACTGAGTGCTATTCGATTTGTCTCCCATTATTGTATAGGTACCCCTGATATTTTTCAGATTTTTTCTAAAACATCGAAATTTTGTCGCCCGATGATGACCACTTTCATACCGAAAGTGAAATGCCACGAAAAATACCTACACACGAAAAATATGACATTTTTTCACTTTCCGAGGGCCCTATCCACATAAAGAATGCAGACGGAGAACGCCACTGTGCGCTATTCGATTTTTTTCCCCTTACTGCGTACCGCTGATTTTTTTCAGAATTTTCCTAAAACATCGAAAATTTGTCGCCCGATGATGACCACTTTCATAACGAAAGTGAAATTCCATGATAAATACCTACACACAAAAGAAGTGAAACTGTTCTATTTTCCGAGGACCCTACCCGAAGAAAGAACGCAGATGGAGAACTCCGGTGCGCGACATTCGATTTCTCTCCCCTTACTGAGTACCACCCCTAATTTTTTCAGATTTTTCCTAAAACATTAAATTTTTGTCACCAGATGATGACCATTTTTACATTGAAAGTGAAATGCCACAAAAAACACCTACACACGAAAATCGATGAATAACCATTAAAATTTGAAAAAGAAAATCACAAAAAACAATATCTAACAATAATTGAAACTATTACTGCGTTATTAGATTTTGTAGATAGTTGCGGTGGCTACCGCCTAACGTAACCACGAATTGTTTAATTATTTACAATCATCAAATTCTATTTCAAAAGTTTAATAGGAACTGAATCATTTTTTATTCACTGCTGTAAATCTAGTCAAGGCTTCCAATAGTGTCCGTACGGCCCTGCACAATTCTGTTGCCAACAACTGATGATGAAATCACTACTTATAGCTAGCCAATTTATGATTCCTATTATATCGGCATAACCATTAGTTCGCTTTTTCTATATACGAATTTACTGTGGCGTGCAAACACATTCTTAACTTAAAATATTATACACAAAAGAAAGCACGCTTTCTTTCCCTGTTAAGAATTTCAGATATGCAACCCACTATGCCCCTTGAAGTACGAGTGGTTGCCTATCAAACAAATGAACTAATGGGTTAATTTACTGTATTGAAACTGAAATTATTAATGTAGATTTTTCAAATGCTACACCCACCACGATGTAATCTTGTACAGAGGGGTTTCTAAAGGTGTTAATTAATAATATATTAATAGTTTTTTTCTAAAAAAATTTAATACTTTTTTTGGAAAATCGACCCTCCTTTTTCCATCCTAGAATCGAACAACTTAAATAAAAGCTTCAATTGTAACGATTCATATTTTCATATTCGTGAAAGTCACTACGGCGACAAGTTTCTGATATCGACAAAAAATGTAGACGGCGAGTCGAGACTGTTAAATAATTACCAAATATGATAACCTTGTAGACAGCAGATAATAGTGAATTTATTATCGCACCAACTATCGTGGCCCACCTCGTGTGCATTCATAAGAATATTAGTTTGGTCTTTAGTCAAGAAAGGCCTGACATTGCTATAATTGATAGAAAGCTGCATTTTTGATGATAGTTGTGCTTGAGTGTCAGAAAATATCCTCTAAAAGGATAATAGCCCAATCAATAGGTAGAAGGGTATACCAAAATTCATAGCCGAAAACAAAAAATATGGTTGTATAGAAAAAGGAATTCTAACAGATAAGATTAGAAATGACTTATACGGGAATCGATTACGGACATGTTTTATCGAATTTACAAAAAAAAAATTCGTCTTACGACTTTCTGGAACCCAGATAGTTTTTTTTTTAATTGTAGAGAGCTCAGTTTACAACGTACAGTGAGAGGCTTTATGAAGGTTAATGATGAATACCTCTGTATTTAGAAAAAAAAAGCTAGGGTATATTCTATTGACTTTTAGCATTAATAAATAAATATTAAAATGAGGCATGCTAGCGCGCCTAAGCTAACTGCAGCAGGCGGGCAAATAACTCTGACCAAACGACCGACAACTTCCAGGCCTGGAATTAATGAAACTTAATTTTTTTTTAAACAATTCGTTATAAAATTTCCTTTAATAGGACTTTCACATTTTTTTTTACTGCATCAAAATGTTCTACTATACTAAGAAATAAGATATGCAAGATATGGCGCCTTAATTTGTTATAATTATTAAAGTTTTGCGCGCGAACGAACCATTTCAAACAGGTCGTGACGTCACACCCTACAATATACAAGCGACGACGGAGATCCCAGCACTGGGCCGCTTGATTTCATAGTTCATTCGGCCCTAAATACAAGCATCGCCGTCAATTTGAAGTGTATGATACTTAAAATGGAAACAAACATCAATCACCGTCTAATAACACCGGTAAACATCTGATTGTGTTGCTTGCCGTCGCCACGACTACCGAATATTATAGGGTGTGACATCACAACTCGTTCCGGGCCACTTCAATTTTATCGCTGTTTAGATCCCTCATACTGATCGCGTGGAATTAGAAATCTAATTTTTTTGTGAAGTACACGTTTTGTTACAACGTTACGCTGTTTTTTTTATTTTAATTTTTTAAATTATAGGCAAGTTCCCTATTCCATCGAGACCGAATTTCAAAATTTCAAAATCCAAGGTGGCTAATCCGGACATAAAGGATACCGCACCATTAGCTTTGGAAAACTCATTTCGGTGGAATTTTCTTCAAACTTTTGAGTCGGTAGCCCTTGACTTCCAAACAAAATATGTCCTATGAAAAATCGATTTAATGCGTTTCCTGGAGAATTACAGTGACTGGAAGTTAAAGCTCTTTGATTCAAAAATATAGAAGAAATATAGGCATTCGACCTCCACAATAAAAAAAAAACTATTTGAGCTCCAGAAAGTCGTAGAAGATTTTTTTTCTTGTATATTCGTTAAAAAATGTGCAAATGCAAAATTGAAATTGGCAAAATTAGCCCTCAAAAATGGCAACACAAGAGAGTATTTTATATCCCCTTTAAAACCCATTTTGAGGCCGTGCGCAAAAAAATTGAAATAAACGAAAATTCGTGTGTATTAAAAATACAAATTTTGCAATGTTTGTCAATATCGAATTTTTCGGAAACCATGGCATATACATATATGAAAATTACAAGAGGACTCTTTTTAGGCAATTAGTCAAGCTTTGTTTTTTTATGATAAGCAATTTTTGTATATCTTCAACGGTTAACGAGTTATCAGTAAAATAAGTCTTTTTTCACTGAAGAGGTGGCTTTTTTGGGGGGTTGCGCGGCACCCCCAGAACCGATTGTTGTAGTTTTGTGATGTTTAATCCTCGCACTAACAGTTACGGAAAGAAAATCTCAGATAACATTTTTTGCGAGCTTCTGGTGTATTTTTTACTTTAGTGTTAATTTTTCATTTATGAAGTGTGACCCCAAAAAACAAAAGGAGCGAATTCTGGCCAGCTTTTGGGGTCACGCTTTTAAATATATAACAACATTAATAAGTTTCGATGCGAAATTTTATGCTCTACCACTTTTGTTTCGCTAAAACCCTCCGTTTCCACGATGTAAGCGAAAAACTGTTGTAAGGTGGTTCTTATTTTCTTCTTTCCTCATGATGCAAGGACCTTATTCAAATCAAATCAAATCGAATTTATTGGTGCCTTAACAATACAGTCTTACACAAGTCAGATATAGTAGTTGCCATAATATCATATGAAATATCACATATAGTATGTATAATATAGGATACAAAAATATAAATAAAAATATTTCAAATATGCACAAAAAATATCATACACGTATACAAACATACACAATAATACATATTGAATATTTATATAAAATTGTAGTCCATTATTTTGGTTTCAGTGTCATTCAAATTTAGGAATTCATGTATACTACAGAAACATTCTTTTATTAATTTTTTTTTATTAACTGTTTATATTTCACATCTGGTAAGGCTTTCATCCAATTTGGAATTTTATTAAAAAATTTAGGGCCGTAACAGTTAAAGCCACAATCACTTGACTTAAGCCTATTAAAATCTATCACTAAGTTATGTTGAGTCCTCGTGCTGTATTTGTGACTATCCTCATGTTTTTTGTATTGGTTTATATTTTCATAAATATATATCGGGCAATGAAAATTGTATAGTGATGGAAATGTTAAAATTCCCAATTTAATAAATTTATCTCTTACATCCTCTCTATATCCACGATTTGTAATTATCCTGATCGTTTTCCTCTGTAACCCGAAAATCCTGTTAGCTTGCGGGGCATGGGCCCAGTTTATCACACCATAAGTCATATGGGACACTAGGTTTTTTAGCAAGAATATATTTTTTGATATTTTTTTGCTGTGTAATCAATATGGTGGAACCAGTTGAGATTTGGGTCAAGAAAAACGTTTAGAAATTTAACTTTTTCTGGGTTTTTATAATTTTCCATTGGCCTATGACTGAAAATCATATTCGTAGTTTTATACTCGTTTGGTGATAATTCATTTGATTGACTGTTCTTTAGGGGATATTTACTGAAGTTCAAATACGCCTACCATAAAAAAATTCAGCCTTCCAATTATGACTATTTCAGGATTCAGTGACCGGACTATATAGCGGGACTAGAAAAGTAGACCAAGATTTTGATTTTAGTTCGCATTCGTTAACGGTCGTGCGTATATCTATTTTTCCCTACTGACGATTGAGGCAATACGCGCGCTATTATATATTGTACTCCGCCTGTCTATATTTAAAAAACGACTTGACCTTGCGCGAGGTATAGTTTTAAAATAGAGTTTCTAAAAATGAATTAATAGTGGTTGTTACCTATTGTTATTATAACGCCTAGTGATAACGGATAATTATTGTTTTGTGGCGTGCAGTGTTTTGTTTGGTTTTTCTGTGTGCCGTTCTGTGATAAAACATAAATGGGTTGTGGAGTGAAAACGAAACATTATGATTCGAGTTCTCCGAAGGCGGTGGGTTTCAATTTTGCAGTTTATCTCTTCCTCTTTTACTTTTATTGGGTTTTTAATATCGCATAAAAGGGAAAATTTTAACTTGATGCTGTCGACGCGACATCCACTGAGTGCTTTTACCAGAATTACACGATTTTGCTACAATGTACCGTGTTTTAAAGATACAGCTGTAATTGAAGGTACTGTCGCGGATATTATCACTATTTTATTTTTGTTTTAAAGCGGATATGGTAAGGCTGGAGTTATTGCTATAACAGCACACACCCCTCCTCAACCAGTTTTTAGTTTGATGAAAATGCCGACGAGAACGGCTTTTGCAGAACTTTTCTAGGATATCTGAGGATTCCACTAGTGAATAATGAAATCATTATTCACTGCAGGGAATAGTGGATAGCATTATCATTGAGGAAACACGTACATAATGAGTACATTATTTATAAGTAGTGGACGTTTAATTCATAAGATGTTATTTTAAAAAATTAAAAACTAACTGTTGATATTTGATTATTGCACCATATCTATTTATAACTTTTATAAATTAATAAACTAATGCAATAATCATTGGTAATATTTTCCCATTCATTATTTATTGGTTGGGCCTTAGGGGGTGTCACATTTCGGTTTTGGATATTTCTTCCTAGTCCCATACTAGTACAGGCAAATTAGCCATTTAATAAAAGGATCATCTCTGGGATTTAAGTAGGTAATAACCTGGAGAATGAGACGGTGCATTATTTGCACTTCCAAGTTCCGGGAAAATTTAAAAATATTTGGAAAAATCTTTTTGATTTTCGTAGCTCTTCTCTTTCTCTATAAAGGCCTTTACAAATTTTTGTCTTACTTAAACCTTTTAGAAGATAAATCGAGTTTTCCACTTATAGTTTTAAGCCGCTTCGAAATGCGTGAAAAATGAGAATTCTCCGGGAGTTTCGTACGACCGGGCCCATCGATCGATAATTCTTACTATTCAAAGCCCCCTAAAAAAATGAAAAGAACATGAATGTAGAGAAAAGTCTCAGCTTTAATGTGGAACTAATCACAAAATTCATAAAAAAAATTATCATAGAGGAAAAGTGTCAGAAGATGGCTTAGTAAACTTTGTACAGTTGATCCACATATTTATTCATATTCATTGCCAGGAGTCGTTAGAATGATAATTCATTTTGCTTATATATTCTTATAATGATCTATTAATCCAATGAGCAACATGCATGAATTTTAGAAATGCAATAATTTATTATTTTTTCGTTATATATGTTATATAAGTTGAGAAAGTAATGAAGAAAAGGTGTAAAAAAAATGTGTAGCCTAAATAAACGACTTTGAAATTCAAAATTTTATGGGAACATATCCACGTGACTGAAAACACCACGCTATTGGTCTGACGTCATTCGGCATAATGTCTAATGGTCGTCTATCTGCCAAGGGGTTAAATCGTAAATTGTTTTGTGTTTTGTAAATGTGTATTGATATTTTCATAAAAGAAATCATTCATTTATTTATTTTAATAATTAAGTGGTAAAAATGACGTACAGTGGGTTTTTACGGGGCCAGAGTGACAATTTGCCCGTTGTTGATGTGTTTATGATGACAAACTTTTTTGCTACTAATACCGATTTTATTAGTACAGAAATTGGAGGTACTAAAGCAACAAGGTATGTGTCATTCATTATTCTAAACATTAATTCAATTGTGTCCATTTTTATCCTTTTACTGTAGTTAAATATAACAAATTATTTATGTACCTAACCTCAAAATAGGTAAACAAGGCAATGTTTTAATGTTATATTAATTAATATTTTTCATCTTAGAATGCTTTACTTTTTTATATAATAAATACCTCCCTTCACTTACTAAGTACGCACTTTTAGGGAGGTAGGTACATTAATAGTAAAAATAACTGTTGACATACATAGGTATATATAAATATATAACTGGATAATATGTAGAACGTCGAGAAGTTACATTATTCCCACCGTTCTTATACACATTTATACATTTTAATTCAAGGTTCCTATTAACAGAAGTTAGTAAACTTTTGTATTCCTGTAAATAGGAAAGTGACCAAATTCACCATGATATGTAAACAAATTATCACAATAATATTAGGGTTAGGTACATATTTTCATAATATTATTATAAAATAATTAGTTTTAATGGGTAAATTTACATCAAAATGATCCTGGCAGCGATATGATCTTGAGGATGACGATAATTCTGCATTTCGGTCGTCTCGTCTCATAGCTCTGCACCATTCTTTCCTAACTTTATCGCGTCTAGGCACATTAAAAAATAACTTTACTGGAGTTTTCATTGTAGTATTTGTACATTTGGGCACAATACAATATTTATAGCTACTTTTCTTTGTATTTTTCATAACACTACATAAATAATGTGTACACATTCGCAATCACAATACGTTTTCCGTCGGTGCGATGTGCCCGATGACGTTACACACAAGTAGCGCGGAAACTTCTCCATTTAAACGCAGTTAAATTGACAGCTGCAGTAAATAATTTTTTTAACCTTTAATTAGAACATAAAACAAAAATAAAATACTGGAAAAATCATGTTTTTTAATGATCTATTCGTCTGTGATGTTTAAAAAAATTATGCATTTTGCTCATTAACATTTTATTGCAATTACTTTTGTTGGAAAAATATATTTCTCATCGATCAATCACCTCCAAATTTTGGACTTCAATTTGCTATATCTTCATTAATAATAATAGCACAATATTAATTTTTTGATTATAGGTACAATAAAACATATTCTTTCGAATGCCTTTAGAGATTTTTAATTGCGTGCAGTACTTTTTGAATTTGTCTACATTATGCATACACGTTAAGAAAATGCACATTTATACAGTAAAACATATACAACTTATTTGTTTCTTAACATTCTTCAATAAAATTTTCACGAACTATAGACTAGAGTGCGTGGAATCGAATCCATGCAGTGAAAAATCACCCATTGTTACGGGAGAAATAGGTAGGATGCATAAAACTCAAACATATGAGTAAATCAAGTGTATAAAGTTTACTAAGCCATCTTCTAACACTTTTTTCTCTATGATAAAAATTTATATGAATTTGGTGATTAGTTCCACATTAAAGGTGAGATTTTTCTCTACGTTTTATGTTGTTTTCATTTTTTTGGCGGCTCTGAATAATAAGAATTATCGATTGATGTGTTCGATCGTACGAAACTCCCAGAGAATTCTCATTTTCCGCGCATTTCGGAGCGGCTCAAAACTGTAAGTGGAAAACTGGATTTATCTCCTAAACGGTTAAGTAAGACAAACATTTGTAAGGATCTTTTTGTAGAGAAAGAGACGAGCTACAAATTGGGAACTTTTTTCTCTAATTTCATTATTTTGGTCGCTAGAGCAAAAAAACGAAAATTAAAAAGTTTTTCCAAATTTTTTTGAATTTTCCCGGAACTTGAAAGTGTCGACATCAGTTAAGTATGAACTCTTTAGGAAATAATTGTGACACATCAGGGAGCAGTAATATCATCTAAAAGCCTAATAAACGTTTCACCATTAAATCATTCCTCAATATGCCACAAAACACCAAGACCACGTGCCGATATCCGGGCCCATGTATTAACGGAAAATCTGCTATTTTTGTCATTGTTGGTTATATATTTCTCATCGAATCGTGTCGGTCGGTTCGAGAGCTATAAAAGTTTTTGCTGAAGTGCTAATGACGGGGACTTTTGAGGTTTTCTTTAAAACATAAAAATGAAGGTCCACACAAAAATATAGTGTGTTAATAATTTTCCCTTGTATAGGGTCTCATTGTACAATGCAGAGTAGTGGGTAATAGTTAAATAGTAATACTGTGTGTAGCCAGTATAATTTGAAACCATCCACCAATATGTTTTCAAAAAATTTTCTTGAGAAATCATTACAGTAATCATTGTTCATTTGTTTCAAATTTTTATAACACGTATATTTTGCCACTTCCTATATATTTAAAACACAATATAAGTAAAAATGATCCACATTCTAGTTTCAAAACAGAAAACGTATCGCTTCAACACCTATTCTATGGGAATATTTTATATTTACGCTGTCAAGCAAAAGTGTTAATAGTTATTTATACCAATCTTAACTATATTTAGCACCTACTACAACTCCTGTTAATGTGCAATCTTTATTTATTTTAATATTTGGACATAATTATTACAATGTGTAATACTTCATCACCTGTTTGTCGTTTTCTATCATTCTAGCGTTCCTTTCGTTAAATATCATTAACGTTTTGACGGGGGTCTTATTCTTAGCTTGTGACCAACTGTCGAACCATTTCGATCTATCTATTAATAGCCCATGAGGGTTAGCGCATTTTTATATAGAACTTGAAAGGTTTCGTATTGTAGAAAAATAATTAGTGAGGTGCATTGCTTTTTAATGGTACCAGAAATAGAATTTTGCTTCCTTATCTGACGCACACAGAGTTCTAGGTATCTGCCGCGGTATGAGGGATTGCTTTGTTACGTAAGAGGATTGTTTCGGAAATAATTCAAGTTGAAGGTTTTTTATTTATGTACTCGTTGCAGTTGATCAGAACGGACGTCTGAAACGCCACAGGCTGTGTAACAAGCACGATGACGTTATGTTGTCTTTTAATTGCCTTGTTACATCGCTCAAAAACAAAAACTATTTTACCGTTGCTCTAACGCAAACAACTAACGGAAGGAATCGATTACTTCGTCGCGTATTTGTTGAGCAAATTGTAATTTGTATAGAAATGGTAATTTATACAGGGTGTAATTAGTTGCATACCGTAAAAGAAAAGTGGTATTAGGGACCGACCAGACAAACAAGAAACCTATATGACTTTTTTCTCTAGGGGCACTTTGAAAAAAACTGATCTAGGTTTAAAAATTTAATATTAAATTAGGAAACATTTGAGAACCACTGTTTTTCAGGGTCAATGGATGTTATAGTTCCGAATATTAGAAATAATAAAAAACTGTAATACCCGACTTGTGTTCCCGCCGGAAGAAGTGCAGGTTGATGTGATTACTTGTACCGAACTTTTTATACCACTAATTATGAAAATGTAAATAATTCCTTCTCTTTCGGCACAGCGCAAGCATAGCGTGGCCGCAGGGGTTTAAATAGGATTTGTTTACATGTGTTTTTTAATTTGGAACAAAGTTATTGTAGCTTTTATTGTCGTTTATAAGAATTAATAAAATTTAAAAGTGGTTTATTAACATTTGTAAATAGACGTCCTTATATAAATATTTTAAAAATCATCGTTGTATCTACTTACATAAGAATTGACAATGGACATAAAAGATCACAACATATACGTATGTTTTTGTAAATGATGCAGATGACATTTACATTGATTGGCATATCAAATAGTTTAAATTAATTTTTATGTGTGCTCTTATAACGCATCAACCTGGTAATATGAAAAATAAATGGTCCCAGTATCATCTTATCTGTGGACAAAGCCCTCATAGTCTACCAGATTCTTCAGGGAGTGTTCCAGGGTCGCACTCACCAAGGTTGGACCGAGCTATAAAACTAAACTGAGATCTTAGAGGGGCAGTAGTTATAGTTTGCCTCTGTGGTAGCTATCGACATCTATGTGTTAAAAGCTTAAAAAATTAGTAATTATTTTATGAAATTGGAAAATAAACAGTTAGACGTCCGAAATACGATGACAGAAAATAGTTGTGTATTTTAAGTTAGGAAAAATCTGATTTTTTTTAACGAATTAAGCGCATAATTTTTCCCAATCAGGTATCGAAAACTAAAAATCGAATCTTTGATCTCTATGAAAATCAATGTGAACAATAATAAACATCAAAACAAGACAGCGAATACTGATAATAATAATAATAATAATAATAATAAACTAAACCAACTGGCTATAACTGACCACCACAGAGTGCTAGGGCTTGCTCAAAAAGCTACAATTTTAGCCACCTGTAGCACTGTTCGTAGGGTGTTGGCCCATGAGCAAATCGTTGGTCGTCAAGACCCCGGTTAATCATGAATTAACTAGGAAATCCAACTATTAGTTGTGAAAAAATAAAAATAAATAATAATAATAATCATTCCTTTAATGCCCAATAGGTAACATCCAACAACTGAACAATTCTTTTGAATTTTTCACAAAAATTGTTCAAAATTACCCCATCGGCCATCTCTACGTATACACATTTCTGCACGTCGAACTAAGGACATACGCACTCCATTCAACACATTTGTTAAATTAGGATCATTTTTTATGGTTTCTGTGCACATTAAAATACGTTGTTGCAATTGTTTTAACGTGTCAATTGGATCACGGTAAACCAGAGATTTAAAATGCCCCCAAAAATAAAAGTCTATCGGATTTAAGTCGGGCGATCTAGCAGGCCATGGTACTGGTCCAATACATCGTCGAGAAAACTTTCTGTTCAAAAAATTTCGAACAGCCAGACAAAAATGGACTGGCGCGCCATCGTGCAAATACCACATTCTTCTGCGCGTAGCCAAGGGTACATCTTCCAGCAAATTTGACAATGTTTGTTGCAAAAAATTTAAGTAAACATCATCATTTACTCTAGCGGGTAATTGTATAGGTCCAATTACTTCATTACCGCAAATTCCTGCCCACAAATTAACGCTGAACCGTCGTTGAAAACGCACCCTTCTTATTACACGTGGATTTTCGTCTGCCCATAAGTGCATATTTGTAAAATTAGACACTCCATTTGTGGTAAAACACGACTCATCGGAGAAACAAAGAATGTTTAAAAAATCTCGGGTGTTTTGTATACCGCCGAACCAGCTGCATACGCGGGGTTGGACATTGGACATGCTTGGTGTCAGCAGCGAGAGCCGCATGACGCATGGGGTGGGAATATAGGATGGGAAGTGTAGGTGTTTGAAAGATGCTTCTTTTAAGTTTCCATGCTTGTATTAAGTTTCCATTTGTCATCATCGGCTGAGATGTGGTGCAGTTGTTTGCGAGATGCTTCTTTTCAGTTTCCATGCTTCTTTTAAGTTTCCATCTATCGTCATCTCCTTATTTTTCTTCTTCTAAGTTTTCTGCATCTTGTGAATCTGGCAACTTTTATTTTTTTATTTTATTTTTCCCCTTTTTTCCCTTTCTTTTTTTATTTATTAACCGCTCCACAAGTAAATATCCATCTACGCTGGAGTTGCTGGAAAAGGCCCTATCTCGCGGTAACATTATTTTTTTGCGCGTTATGAGAAAAGAGGTCCGAAGGGATAGTTTGCTCACCCTGTATGTCGTGTCCTTGAAACAATCGGTTTCAATTTTGGGTAGTTTTTCCATTTCATCACCTATATATTGTGTTTATTACCTGTATATTTATTATGTTTAATATCCTTTGAATTGCCGCTTCTTTGAGACAATCGGTTTCGATTTCCGTCTTCCAAATTAATAATAAAATATTATGTTTTGAATTAATAAATCGAGCTGATAAAAATTAAGATGGTAAAGATCAGATAGAAAGATGGAATAGAATAATATCAATTAAATCAGATAAAAATAAATAAATTTATAGCTTATCTGTCTTTCTGCAGCGTCATGTGATTGCTGTTTTATTTTATTTCTTTTTCTTTCTTGGGTTGAATTAATATTGTCCCATTTAAAAACTTTCCACTGTATACAATAACTTTAGGTCACAACACAGCTATATTGCTTTGTAAACATATGTGCCTCATCTTGACACTGGCTATGCTATTATTTATTGCCAATGAACCACTTGGGTCGTCTAGGGTGTACGTAGGGACACTGCACTTCACTTTTGAGCTTGTTTGCTTTATTTGATTTAATATTATTAGAAAATCTTGTCATTATTAATTCAATATGATCTCTGTTTTTCTATTGAGGCGTTTCATTTCAAGCAGAATTTCTTAATCTACTGGTGGCCGAAATTTTTTCGAGTTTAACGGTATTTCTACCACTTTTTTACCGCTTTTTAGAGAGCATCTTAAAAAACACGTCTATTCACGACGACACTTAACTCTCATCTCCGGTGTACGCTTATGTACTAGTCTTAAATTTTAATTGTTTTACAAAGCTCTGTTGGGTTATTTATTGTATTATTACATTTCTAATTTGCCGTACGGCAAAAGGAGTTGTGATTTTTTATTTTATTTATTTAATGGCCTTTATTTAATGGCCTTGTTTATATTAACGTCCTGGCGGAGTTCAGCTATTGCTGTTCTACCACTCAACCAGGACACGTACACATAGACATCAACACAACAACCATACCCTACGATATTGCCATCTACCGCAGCTGAGACTCGAACTCAGGAGAGATATCAGCGGCTAGACATGTTGTGCCACTCAACAGCGGTCCAGAACACTGCTACCGTCTCGGTAACACATGAAAAACACCACTAAACATCCATACCCTAGCCGGGATTCGAACCCGGGACTCCGTGGTCGCAAGCCAAACACCTTAGCACTGCGCCACGGAGCTGGCTATATAAACTATAAACTGTTATTTGGATCCCGACCTGTCCCGCCCAGCCATTCAATAGTCACGGCACTACGAACCGTGGATGTCTGGCTGGCACCGGGCCGGGTACTGGGGAAGAAATTTCATATTGTAATTTAAATAAAGTCCTTTTGAATTTGCTAAGTGGAGATCCAGAGACAGAAATTTTGAACCTCTGCGAGTTATGTCACTGGGCATAACAATCAAGTATCAAGCTAATTTTTTTTGTTTCGATTAATTATAATAATAATGATAAATGGTCTTTATTAGAAAAGAGAAATACAATTTCTTAATCTAACGGGCGAAGTTTAGCTGAATATTTTATTGGTCAAGTTTCCATTGACAAGAAACATTCTCATACCATTCTTTTTGTCTGCCATGATCTAAAGAACAGAATTATCCATGTCTCTAACTGATGCAAATGTCCCTCGTAATTGCACATTAGCTCTTATTTCTGATTGCCTTGAGGCATTTGTAAAAACTGAGTGAAATTTCAATTCTTAATTTTTGGTAAAGAAAATTTTATTATGTTTAACAGACAATGGCAACTAAAAGCATTTTTTCGCTGTGAAATCATCCGATCGACATCCGCGCTGTCAGCCCGCTAGAGATGACATACTCTATTTTATATATTACAATATAAAAGCATAAATATAGAACGTTTTATATAACTCATTCCGTCGTGTAATAGTTCTAAAATAAAGATGAAATTTTTAGGAATTTCCCAGCGCATAAGTCTTGATTTCAAATAAACAGACGACCGACAAAAAGATTAAAAAATAATAAACCAATTTTAATTTAATACTTTTTTATTGTCTGATCTTGTATAAATATTTTGATTAGAAAATGGTCTAGTACTCAACACACAAAAAACGAATCTTTTATTATTTTCCCCTATTGGAGTAACTACTGATATAAGTTTACTGGTTAGGGCTGAACACCAACCCATAAAACAAAATGATCATGTTACATTTTTGGGAATTGAAATGGATAATAACTGTTCCTGGGAACAACATATAAAAAGCTTAACCAGTAAACTTGCTAGTAATAATTATGCTGTCTTACAGTTGAGGGGCTTAGTTGATATAGAAACAATTAAAACATTTTACTATGGTCATATAAACTCCTTACTCTCCTACGGAATTCTGTGCTGGGGTAACTGTTCTGGGATAGGAAAAGTGTTTTTACTTCAGAAACGAATAATAAGAAGTATATTCCATCTCAACACCTTAACTTCGTGTAGGCCATATTTCGAGCAGAATGGAGTTCTCACAGTTTACGCACTTTATATTTTGCAGTGTGTGTGCTACGTTAGGAAAAATATCGGATTGTTTCCAAAATGCAGTGAGATAAATATGTACCACACACGAGCAGCCAACGAATTGTATGTTCCGCCAAGTAGGCTGGTGCAGGTTAGCAAGGGTCCTTATATAACGTCAATTAGATTATATAATCATCTCCCCCAGAGAATTAAAGACACAAGCAGCTTTGAACAATTTAAAAGTAAAGTTAAGGACTTACTAAAAAAACCAAGTCCTTACTCTCTTAGCGAGTATTTTAATTTTAGATATGTCTAAGTTTGTCGTCGTATCACTATAATTATTGTATTTTATAAATGTTATTTATTGACTATGTTGTGTAACTGTCCTCCTTCAATATCTTATTATTAGGTAATTAAACTTTGACAATGCCAATACTGTATTAACAGTCTAATGGAAATAAAGATTATTATTATTATTATTATTATTAAAATCATTGAACATTATAAATATATTTTATTTTTGGAAAATCGTGGTATGACTTCGATTCTAAACTTAACTTTTAATAATTATATAATAAGAAATAATTTCGCCATGTTGAATAAATACAATATTTGACAGATTTTTCGCAAATTTCGATATTAATTCAAAGGCGGTACAAAAGTCTTTTTTATTTGTGTGTAAACATAATACAGAGTGCAACAAAAAGCATACCTTAAGCTTAAGCAGTAAAGACAATAATTATTGTTATTATTATTATCACTTCAACAATTTTCTTTGTTTCAGGTAAACGGTGACGATGAGTGGGAGTATGAGGAAATCATTCTGGAGCGAGGCGGGGCCGGTTTGGGCTTCAGCATCGCCGGCGGTACAGACAATCCTCATATCGGCGATGATACCGCCATCTACATCACAAAACTCATACCCGGTGGAGCGGCGGCGACGGACGGCAGATTAAGAGTTAACGATTCGATACTCTCCGTAAACGATGTGCCCGTAGTAGACGTCCCCCATGCCTTAGCCGTAGAGGCGCTCAAGAAGGCCGGAAACACAGTCAAATTGGTAAGTAAAAACATTTCCCAAAGTTAGCGTTGTCTGTTGCTTAGATAGCTCTAAGTAGGATTCGTGAGTCATTCATGTGATAAAATATAATAGGGCACATCGCAGTTCCCTGTGGAATATCTGAAAATTTATGAGGTTATAGTTTTCTATTAAGTGGTCAAAGGTATGACATAGGACTGCGTTCTGTCACCATTCATCTTTAACATCTATATGCCGCGTACATTGTATGAATAACATAACCTCAAATATTATTTTTGTAAGTTTATACGCATTTTTAATGATTTTATTCGCATTTCTAGATTGGTACCTGTAAAACATTAATGAACTCTTTCGGATAGGAGGCATATGATTTTTTTTAAATCATTGATTTTTTAAAATATAGGTGCTGGTTGGAAATTTAATGTATAATTCAATTATGATACCAGATACCACCTTGATTGCAGCAAGCAAGGATGAGCTCATGCACATGCCGGACAGCCTCCGAACAAATGAATGCTCTAAACTTATAATACTAATGGATAGTGGCTACATTGCTCCATTTACAGGCCAACGTGAGATAGAGACAGAGCACAGAATGAACTAAAACACTTAAATCTGAAAGTGTACTGTCTGCATAAAAATTAAGTAATTTGACTCATTCAACTTTCGAAGAAAATAACAATGTTTTAAATATCAGATATTTTGAGAATCTTTTTTGAACCCGCTTATTACCAACTGTTAGTAATATGGATACTAGATGAGAGCAGTATATTTAACCCTGAACCGGACATTAGTGAAATATAAGATCATTAACGCCTCATTATCAGTAATTTTGTCTCATGATTTCAATTATTTTGTTAATCACTAAAAGAAAGCATAAAGTTAACCGTTACACCGAAGTTTTTGTAAAAATTGCACCGAGATAATGATTTTTAACGATATTGTATGTTATTTGTTTCCCCGTGAAGCTGATGATCTTGCATTTCGAGATTTTAAAGATGTAATTTATTATCTATTCACTAAGGTTGGTCATGATCCAGTTCATATTGTATCTTCCTATAGTCATCAATATGAAACTATCTTTAAATTGTCAGCATAGCAAAGTTGAGAGTAGTCAATAACGTCATCTAAATTGTTAATAAAGAAAAGGAAGAAAAGAGTACCAAGGTGAGACCCTTGAAGGACACCAGATGTAACAACATAATGAGGGGGATTGAAACCATTGTACATATTGCTGTGACTTGATGACTTAGTGTGCATTCTGATGTTAATAATTGTATTATAATTTGTTGAAGTTATAGAGATAATATACAATACTAGATAATATTGTGTGGTGCAATGCTAAGGCGTTTGGCTTGCGACCACGGAGTCCCGGGTTCGAATCCTGGCCAGGGTATGGATGTTTAGTGGCGTTTTTAATGTGTTGCCGAGATGGTAGCAGTGTACTAGACCGCTGTTGGGTGGCACAACATGTCTAGTCGCTGTTATCTATCCTGAGTTCGAGTCTCAGCTGCGGTAGATGGCATTATCGCAGGGTATGGTTGTTGTGTTGATGTCTATGTGAACGTGTCCTGGTTGAGTGGTAGAACAGCAATAGCTGAACTCCGCCAGGACATTAATAATAAATAAGACCATTAAAAAAAATATAGAAATGTAATTCAAACTGTGATGTAAGCTATTAAACTATTTTCTTGTTTGTGCCTGCATTGATTGATTTCGTCTCGTACAACCACAGAGAAATTGTGTTATCAAATTGGTTTATCAAGTTTCATATCATACCCTAAAATTCATACTAAATAGCTCATAAACGAGATCACGGTGATATAATTTTAACACCTCTGAAATTTCATATCCGATATGTAGTAATTCGAGAATGTTCGTCCATGAACCAGCGCGGAAACACTCATCTTCAGCACAAGGTTACCGCCAGATTATTACATACGGCTCTGCATTCTCTTTGCCCAGAGGTTTATGCACTTCAGTTTAATTCTTGGCAACACGTAAGGTTACAGGAAACTAAAAGCCTCCAAACATCGCGTGCAGGCTTCGTATGACATTCAGACACTTGTACTATTTTACACAAATGAGGAAAAACGTTGCTGGAAAAATGGAATTTGCTGCATGGGGAGGTCGACAATTCGACTAAACTTCGAGTTGGGATTTTCACATCAAAGAAGGATTGAAGAATCGTCTAATTTTTTACATTTTGCAGTTCGATACCATTACAATAGTGGTTCAACATGTGCACAGCAAGAAAAAGAAAGAAAAAATCCGAATTTATTCGACATTCACTATTACGGAAGGACATGTATAGTAGTATTATTTATAGTATGCTGTGTTTATTGCAGTTGGAATGAGTCAACCGAACAAAAGAGAATTTTCACTTGCAACTTGTAACTTGATAATGTCGTTTGAATATATTTAAGTTCACTCAAGATAGAGTAATTATATGAAGAATTCCCAAATCTGATTGTTTCAATTCAAACTGGGCAGAGGTAGAACCTGATGCGTTGGAGAAGACACATTTATTTTATTTTTTTATTAATATAAAAGTTGAGGCAGCTTTTTCGGTAGTTACGTCATCGTTTTATGCTATATTTACCAACTTTAAATAAAGGAAACAAATATAAATAATTTGATAGGTAGAAAAAGAAATTATGGCAGATAATACATGAAAGAATTGTAACTTATCAGGAGTATCCGATGGGTAAATGCTTGCTAATAAAATAAAATGCTGATTAAATAATTATAAATCAATACAAATGGATACACATATGTAGACGACTTTACAACGTATCCATTGAAAAATGTTATTTTGGATATTTTACGTAACAGATAACCGCCATGAAAGTTATCGGCTAAATACCAAAATCAAATTTTAGCAGAAATAAAAGATATTTAAGATAAACGTATGCACCGTATCAACACTAACGTCAAAACTGTGAACTTGGAGGTTATGTGGCATTGTGTGTACGATACACTTTTCGTGTATGTATCTGAAAAAATTAGATCAATTAGGTACTCAGTACAACACAAGAACACACTAGTAGTACCTAAAGCTAAATTAACCTACTAAGGACCACATACGAATAGTAAAAAAGAATTACGGTGTACACATCGAGTATAAATCAATTATGACAGGCAATAGACTTGAAAGTGGTTTTATGTCATATTTCTTTTCTTAACAAGTACATTTTTCTCTCTTCTGGAACGTTGAAGGTGTATTGTGTATTCTCAAACAACTTCAAATCAGAGCCATCTACCACGAACTAAGAACGAAGTAAAAGTCGTATAAATTGGTGTAGCTGGGGGAATTAACTACAACCCTCCTCATTTCCATGCAACTGTCTCTCATTCAGTTCATTTAGTGGTTCTCATTTTCCTATCGTGTACAGACACTCGCAACGTTTCAAACTCTACCTAATTGTTAAACGGTGTCATTTCAATCGACAATTTTCTGTAATTAAAGTTGTGACGAACGCACTCGCGAATCCCGGAGATGTCAGTGTTTTATTTACCCGAAACGTCGAAATTCGCTTTGCTAACTAAAGAGAATGTGTTCGGTCGGGACACGAGCCTAACAGGAATCGTGGTGTTGGGGCGATTCCGACGGAGGGACCAGTACCGGTGGCATGTGCCGACCCAGTCAACAGTAATTATCTAGTTTTTTTTAATAGTGGCTACAAAAATAGATTTTAGAATGTAGATTGTTTAAGGGGTTGTTTAACCATCATTTCCGCTCACCTTAGGAATATATCTCAAAGGGTAGTGACTAGTCGGCTGGCCTGCCATCAGCCTTAAGTCGGACCTTTCCAATTCGAGCAAACTTTTCCGCTTATCTTTGGTCTGGAGTATCCTCCCTGTAAAACTGATTCTGTTCCTTTTACCAATTTATTACCAACTCCGTTCTGTACCTTATATAAGCTATGAAACTGTTCGGGCCTGAAAAAAAACACTTTTACAAGGCTATGAGCCAATTCATTACCTACCTACTTGGTATCCACACCAAGATACCTTGTTCTTGTTTTAGGGATTGTCTTCATTCCCAGTCAATTTAGATCCGAGAGTCTTTAATTCTGCCTGCTTACCTTTGCCCGTCAAATGCCTTTGTTGATGCGTTTGTGGGCACATAGTATAGCGTAAGTCTCTGTCTGAAAGACGGTTGGGATGCTCTTTAGGCCTCTAGATAGCCTGCAGTTATACATTGTTTCACAAACCTACTTTCAATGCAGAGAAAAATTATATTTACTAATTTGGGATTACTCATGAGCTCTCCACTTAGTCCTCTCTTGGCGGATATTTGTATGACTCGTTTAGAAACAGAAATTTTAAATTCAACGTTAGGCAAGAATTATTCATTTTTGGCATAGATATGTCGATGATATTTTAATTTAAGGATACTACCAGGCAATTAAACAATTAGCTAAATAATATTAATAGTATACACCTGGAAATTCAATTCACATTAGAAAGATAGTTACATAATAAAATTGTACTGTTTTTTCTAAATATCTTTCTGAAGTCTTTGCAACAAAAATCAAGTCAATTGTCCCTGTACTTTTAATTTTAGAAGTAAAATAGCAAAATGACGATACTAATGCGCTATTTGACTACTGCGACACGCGCGTGTTCAAATGGCTATATATTACCTTTCTTTGTGAAACGCGACAATATGTTATATGACAGAAAATGTTCCTTAAACATCAGGGAATAGGCTGGTATAAAGAAATTTTAATTCGATATCGTGAAATAAAAAGTTATGCCTGTGTGAAAGCAGTACATGAGCATTTTTATCAATTATTGCAAAATAGTTTTCACCTAAGTGTAGCAGTTTCCGAGCAATATGTGTTTTTACTTAGACGCGCGGTATAAAAAAAATTGTGATCTCTGAAATGAAATGCTCACAAATTTGGTCTCTACCAAAGGCAAAGGTAAATTTTTTTTCTGTTCTGACGATATCCAACAAACATTCACAGGAACCTTATGATACATTACAACCATACCAACAAAAAACAGCACCATATAACTCAGTGATGCATAGAACTTTTTCACAACCTCTGTCTGAGACTCTGAGGCTGATCTGAAAGAACAGCAACACACAACCGAGGACATTGGAGTTGAAAAGAATTTTCCCCGAGAAACCATTAGAAAGTTAATGAAGAAAATTCAGAAAAAAAATCACTCTTCAGTTAATTAAATAAACGAAATTACAAAATTTAATTCACAACAATTACCTACCTGCTGTGGTAATTTATCCGAGAAAATAACTCTTTATAAACACAATTTAAAAATTGCTTTTAAATCGAGAGTAAATTACCAAACATTTATAATGCAAAAGATACATGATACAACCCATAAATTTAGCAAGTTTGGAGTTGTTGGATGTTTATTTATATTTTTTTAAATGCAGCTGTGGGATTTACCCTTGATGGTAGAAAGATGTGTATCACCCTGTATGATAGAAGGATTTCTCCTAAGTACGAAACACTTTTTAGCGTTTGAATATCTATAACACCGTTTAAGAAAAAACCATTTTCTAATGCTTATTACCACACTTAGTCCATCTGATATTCGTACAGATTGATACATTAGTCGATTTATTAATAAAAAAAAAGCTGGTCATTTTTTTTCTCTTATGACTATATTTTCTATATTGCAGTGTGTTCGGCGCAGGCGACAGCCGCGGAACATGAGGCTGATGGAAATCGAGCTGGTGAAAGGAAACAAAGGCCTGGGCTTTAGCATCGCCGGTGGCATAGGCAACCAACATATCCCCGGTGATAATGGTATTTACGTTACCAAAGTCATGGACGGCGGTGCCGCGCAGGTCGACGGGCGCCTGCTCGTAGGTGATAAATTGGTTGCGGTGCGAGACGCGGTGGTGAGTATCTACCCGTAAATTCTTTTTTTTAAATTATATAGAAAAATATTTTTAAGAAAAAGCAAAAGCTGTACTAAACAGTTTTTTTTTAATTCGTACATCTGGAAACAAAAAGCTTTGGGGATGGTCATATAGCACTATTACTATTGTTACAATGCTCAATTAACCGCCTCCAAAGCTTTTGGTTTCCAGGTATATTGATTATAAAAAACATTGTTTTTTACTTTTTAGAACAGTTTTTTTTAAATAAAAGCTTTTTCTTTTTTTATATAATTTTTTTTCGACATAGGCGCACTTGACTCTTGAACGAATTTCATATTCTTTGCCCTACCCTGTATACTATTTAACTTGAAGCCCTTCTAAGTACGCCTGTAATGGTTATCGGACATGCAATAACTTTTGTCGGTATTTAAACTAAACAAAACATTTTCCACCTGTTGCACACTTAATCGACCACACTGTGTATCCTGGGTGCAGAATCAGGTCATGCCTATCATAAAAATGCATTGTCATCGAAACTAAATCATCGTGTAAAATTTCAACTCCGTAGGATAAGAGGAAGTGGTTCTAAATTCAGCTTGCAAGATTTGACCTAAACAAACTAACACGCCAACATTGCAAGTTAAATAGCTTTTAAAAAATCAGGTTTCTGCATGTTTTTATAACATTGACGTAAGCACTACTTTATTAATATAGTATTTAAATGTATTGAACTACTCTTTTAACCGCGAACAACTCAAATATGGAGTAGGGGAAAATGTGTAATTATATTTGTCTCACTGAACCCACTCGCTGAAATTCTAACAACTTACATTGAACAGTTTAGACCCCTTTTATGCAGGCGTTTTGTGCCGTCGGTAACGCGACGGCAATTGCGGATGCGTTTTGTAAATTACAGGGAACAAATGGATCATTTTATGCACTGCCGTCCGTTTTACTTGCCATTCGCGCGCATAAAAACAACCGGCCGCATTTTGCGGTCGCGACACGGGCGGCACAAAGCGCCTGCATAAAAGGGCTCTTAGAAGAGCTGTTACCATAAAAAAATGTTATTCATTTAAGTAGATTTTAGCCATGTTAACTTTAAATGCTCTATAGATCGGAAAATGTTTATTGTCAAAAATCTGACCGTATGTTCAAAATGATTGATTATAAAGGGTTTCCCGAAACTCCTGCATTTCTCTTTAGTTGCAGATTCTACCTCGAAAAATTGAAAGAAAATTTGATATAAACGTGTGTCCGAAAGTGCTTTCAAAGGGGGCTGCGGCCCTCTGAGTATGACGCCTAAATATAGTTTTTATTATTGACTCTTTCGATAATACTTTGGGACAATTTTATGAGACTGCATTATGCAAGGCTTATTCTTATATAGTACTAATCAAATTTAATTATTTTCATGATTTCTCCGCTACTACTTAAAAAAATTAGTTCGTGAAAACTAACGCGATTGAAGTGAAACTTCTATGTGAAAATTATATAGTAGATTATAAAAGTAACGTATAAGTAATGGAAATTAATGAAACTTCGGCACTAGAATTTTACAAATCGTTTGCAGTATATCACAAAGAGAACACGCAGTACCGAATGGATTTTCTCGAAAAGTTTTTAATAAATTGTCCATAGCATTTTTATGGCAGTTAAATTTACTATAATGAATATTGAGTTCATTCCCTAGTAGCACCAATATTACGCCAATATATAATCCATATAGGACCAATATATGAATATTGGTCCTATATGGATTATATATTGGTCCAATATGTTGTGCTAGTAGGGTTTGCATTCATCATGAGCTGTCTACTAGTTCCTGGTCTTGGGGGACTGCTACCATTTTTGAGCACCACTTTCAAGACATGCTTTTTTTCGTTGTCGTTATTCCCTTCGCGCATTACGACGCACTTTTACACATTTTTGGAGGCTTACTTGCCTTTTCTTCCCACGATGCCTTCTCACTCCAAGTGCATTGGATGCTAAAATATTAACCGTCTCATTAGATGATTCATTTCCATCTTCAGATACTTTTCTCTTGTTATTTAATTCGGACGCAATGAAATACTTGATGACTTGATAGGAAATACATATAATATGACTACATAATTTAAATGAACCCAACAGGAGCTTTGAGGACGGTGATAAGATGTTCAGTTTTTAGACTGGGCTTCACTTTCTAAATTTGATAATCAATCTTCTTAATTTTTGTGCAATATGTGCAGTTTTTTATAGTAAAAATGGATTTCAGTCGATTGTTCTGAAACTTGGGGAAAATGTTCTCCTGGACCCCCTGATTTAAATTCTCTTTGACCACCAGTCCGACCGAATTCGATTTTTTTATCTAGAGGCGATTGAAACTGTGAACATCTGCGAAGGTCTGCTTAAATGTTCCATAAAAATTCTGAAAATATTCAGGCTCATTTTTTGGAGAAAAATAAGCATTTTTTGTCTCTTGGTGTTTTTTTATCAGTGCTTCTTTCTCCAGAAGAAAAATAACAAAACAATTTTTTTTTTTTGTAATTTTTTTACACTTTAAAGGAAAAGTTGAGGGACATAAGTTGAGTATTTTTACCTAAATAATTTGCCTGAATATTTTGGGATCTTTCTGAAGTAGAAAAAAATAAAAATGTAGGGAAATTCTTGGTCGAAATTATTTTTGTCTAAGAAATTCTGAAAATCGGCAGACGTGTTCTTTGAACAAAAATAAGCAACTTTTGACTCTTGAAGTTTTTCTCGAAAACGCTTCTTTTACTCTAAACTAATTAATAAAATTCTATGAATTCTTTTTTTTCCACAGTTTCGATCTCTTGTAATGCAGCTCCCGCTGCTATTAATAGCGATTTCTTTTTTGACTGCCTTTATCTCAACAATCACAGGCACCATAAAACTGCAAAGGGTAGCCGTGTCACAAACGTAACAGTGAACTATAATATATACCTTCTATTCATCATTATATCCCATATGCCATTAGCAGCGGCAGCTGCATTACAAAAGAGATCGAAACTGCGAAAAAAAACAAAGAATTTATAAAATTTTATTAATTAGTTTACGGTGAAAGAAGCGTTTTAGAGAAAAACGCCAAGAGCCAAAAGTTGCTTATAGTCCGGTATATTTAGACATCGAAAGGTACAAAAATTCACACCCAGCTGAAAGTTGGTAGGGATGTTCAAAACACCATTATAAATGAACTTAAAAAAGTCCTCATCGATCCGATACCTGGAAAAAAAAAATTACGCGGTGTCGAAGGTCACAAAAATGGTTTTTTCGCGATTTTCAGCAAAACGGTAAGTTTTATCATAAAATTAGCTCAGACGAAAATTGTAGATCAGATAATTATCTATAGAAAATGTCTGAATACTTTTTTCCTAAGAGCCACCGTTTCTGAGATACGACGATTCAAAAAGTTGGAAGGGTTGTAATCGTCATAATATGTATAAGTACGCCACGTATATACATCTACTTTTGCAAAGTGTCAAAATCATGTACTATTTTTACTCGCAATCACTGGCTGTGATACATCTGCATTTTTCAGAAGGGGTAAAACAACAGTTTTTAAAATGTTTGAAAAACAAGATTTAGTTCAATGTGCTGAAGTTTTTAAAAAGAGTAATTCAACTCCACAAGAAGTTATCACTAACGGAATTCGCTTCCTTCTTTCTATGTACGAAGCTCCTAAAAAACTACCTGCCTAGATAAGTTTCGATATGCATGTTTCGTTAAAAATACTCGAAATAAAAAACAAGTGCAATTAGCTTGTCTTCCTCCAACCTCAGTGGCTGCTCATCAACATCTTCTTCGAGTATATTACCAAGTTCAAGTGTGGCTTGGTTATCAGCTAGACCCAAAAGACTGGGGTCGGAAGTTGGTCGACAATACATTAGAACCAGTTCAGACTTTACTCCCACCTGCGCCAGAAAAACTGCTAAACACAATTTTTTGCAACTGTTAAAAGGGTTGTGGTTGCAAAAAAGTTGGACTGTTTTGTTCTCTAGCATATACAAATTGTCAAGGTCGGTCGTGCTCCAATGTTGAATCAGCAACAGCAGAGGATTAGTTTGACAGCAACGAGGAGACATGCGATGCATCACTATTGAGGCAATTTACTTGCACTCGGGATGAAGAAGAAGAACAAGAAGAGGAGGAAGCAGAAGTATTAGAGAATTATGAATCAGACGAATACATTTTCTTATTTTTTTCTTATTTACACCGCTTTTATCATTTTCAACCGTTGCTAATATCTTTTATTATTCAATAGTTTCAAGTTAAACAGAATCACAACAGACCCGTGAAATAGGCCTACCGGGGAAACCACGTTAAAAAAAAAGCGCTAAGTACACTACCTCAAAGGTGGCGTGGAAACGTGTGCATATTATGACGATTACAACTCTTCCAACTTTTTGAATCGTCATATCTCAGAAACGGTGGCTCTTAGGAAAAGAAGTATTGAGAATTTTTGTATAGATAATTATCTGATCTACAATTTTCGTCTGGGCTAATTTTATGATGAAACTTACCGTTTTGCTGAAAATCGCGAAAAACCCATTTTTGTGACCTTTGACCCCGCGTAATTTTTTTTTTCAGGTATGGGATCGATGAGGACTTTTTTAAGTTCATTTATAATGGTGCTTTGAACAATCCTACCAACTTTCAGCTGGGTGTGAATTTTTGTACCTTCACTCCTATTTTTTGGTCTAATTTGACCGGATTACTATTTTTGTTCAAAGAACACGCCTGTCGGTTTTTAGAATTTCTTAGACAAAAATAATTTCGACTAAGAATTTCCCTACATTTTTATTTTTCTCTACTTCAGAAAGATCCCAAAATATTCAGGCACATTCTTTAAGTAAAAATAATCAACTTATGCCCCCCTCCAACTTTTTCTTCAAAGTGCTTCCTTTTCCCGTAAAAAATTACAAAAGAAAAAAAAATTTTTTGTTTGTTATTTTTTTCCGGGAGAAGGAAGCACTTAAAAAAAACACCAAGAAACAAAGGATGCTTATTTCTCTCCAAAAAATGAGCCTGAATATTTTCAGATTTTTTTATGGAACATTTAAGCAGACCTTCGCAGATGTTCACAGTTTCAATCGCCTTTAGATCAAAAAATCGAATTCGGTCGGACCGGTGGTCAAAGAGAATTTTAATCGGAGCCCCAGGAGAACATTTTCCCCAAGTTTCAGAACAAACGGCTGAAGCCCATTTTTACAATAAAAATTTGTGTCATTAGTAATTCCCAAGATATTTAAATTTTATCTATAATTCGTGTTGATCATTTGACTTAAAAACTTTCCTAAATGGATTTTAAAAAACAACACCCTGTAGTTTCTCCCATCTAAATTGCATAAGCAGTTGCTACTTCTCCGGATAATTGTTTGTACCAAACTACTTCACCTTCGTAGTTTATCAGGCAGAAACAGACCTGAAACACTTTTAATGCAGGAACTTCTCCGAAGTTCGTATACTCCTTAATGGGCATAAAAACAATTATCTGAAGAGTTCCTGCTATGGCTGCATCGAGCCGGGGTCGTTCATTAAATTATTAATTCTGTGCAACAGAAACTTTCAAGGCGGAAGTAGAAGAACGAGAAATTTAGCGCGCTGCGTCCCGGTTCGTTCAAATTTCATGACGGTCCATATTTTAAAAGCACAATGCTTTTTCACGTCGCTGCTCTACTACGTTGGAGACCGAACTAGGGTCTCTGAGGAAAAATAGCGGGGCATAGGCGTAGATAAATAAGTGATTCTGGAAGATATGTGTCAGGAAGAATAGGTATGAAGCGTTTGTTTTCCGTGTTTATGGAGAAGCGGGCGAAGAACTGACAGATTTCAGATGAGTTATATTACAGCTTTCCTTATTAGTTCATTTTCTATGGATTTTATCCCAAAAATAATTCGCAAAGGAAGCTTTGTACATGCAAGTAGTATTTTACATTCAGAATGGAATTTCAAAAAGTTTGCAATAACATTGTTTCTGTGTTTTAATCCTGTAAGTCTCTAAATAATGGGGTAATTTATGTTCAGGGCGATTCATTATAAATGTCCCCCCCTTACCAAGTTTTTATATGTATTATTGACAAAATAATGATGTCCAATACTAACCGTATACAGGGTGTTACTTGATTTTTTTAAATGAAATACCCTGTATCTAACTTGAGAATCACAATCCTCATTTTTCTCCGATTTCAAAAATACAATATTTCACATGGCTTTCTTCTATAGTTTTTCTAATATTTACAAGAACGTCGATAATTAATAAATTACAAACTGACCAGAGAATTTTATGTAGGCATTGAAAACAAACCACCCAAGTGTCAATCTGAACTATGACAGTTATTAATTTTATAGTATCGAAAGAGAAAGTTCGTTGTCGTCGATAAAAAATGCCCTATTATAGCGATGATGTCAGATTAGGTATATTAACGAATAAAAATGCTAAATCTTCAGTAAGAGGGTATAGGAGACTATATCCGAATCGTCCCGTTCCAAGTCGGAAAACTTTCCAACGATGTTGGTCAAGATGGTGATACAAGGACACTGGAAAACAAGAAAAAAATTGCGAACAATGATAAAAACCGTGAGTTGAATATTTTGTTATATTTTGACGGAGACCGACAGAAATCTCTCAGATTGTTCAAGAGATTTAGATATCTCTTATTCAGTGACACTAAGAATTCTTTACAAATATAAACATAAAGCTCGAAAACCAAGTATATTACAGAAATTATATCCCAATGATAATATTGTGAGGAACAATTTTTGTCAAATTATGCTGGAAAAGCACAGAGAAGATCCACTAATTTTCAGTCGTATGTTCTGGACCTATGAGGCATCATTCAGTACATCTGGGATAAACAATAGAAAGAAAAATCATTACTGGGCGCAAATCTCCATATAGTGAAAAAAATCCAGTTTCAAGGCAGCAGAATTTTAAATTTGGGTGGTTGGCATATTCGATAATAGGGTAATATATAAAATTTTTGAAGGCAATATGAATAGCGTTAAATCTTTGGATATATTGTGACAGGGTGTCTACTAATCTGGAAAAGCTGGAAGACCTGGGAATACCAGGGAATTTATTTTAGTCAGGGAAAACTTGGAAATAACAGGAAATTTACTAAAATAAGAATTATGACCTGGAATTTTTACTTTCAGATAGGTAATTATTAATAAAAACCATTAGATCTGGCAGATGAAAATTCTGAACTATATGAATAGATAGATTTGTACTATTTCCGTATTTCTATAATTTCTTTATTGTTGGTTCTGATTAATTTAAAAAATAGTATGTGGAAAATATTGGTCTTAGAAATTTAATGATATTCGGGGCAAATGTCATAAAAAAAGTTTAAGGCGTTGGTTTCTACCATATACGTTAAAAATTAAGTTTCTAGTTTACCCTACTTATTTCCCCTATTCACAACCTACCTCCTCCCACCCCTTCAATGGAATCATCTCAATCAGATGTCATTACAATACGTGTACTAACTTTCAAGTGAATATCTTAATTTTATGTTATCAATCCCACTAATAATGGAGAGGAGGTGGTGGGGTTTGAAGAATATTAGAAAGAAATCTGAGGCCTTGGTTTCTAGTATATACACCAAATCCCAAATTTCTGTACTCTTACCAGCTTGATTTACTTATTTTCCCCTATTTACTCCTATTTAACACCCAACCCTTCAAAGGAATCATCTCAAAATATAATCTAGTTCCAGATGTCGTTATAATACATACATCTACCAAATTTCAAGTGAATATCTCAATTTTATTTTATCAATCCCTTTAATAATGGAGTAAGGGTGGTGGGGGTTTGAAAAATATTATTAAAAAATCTGAGGCCTTGGCTTCTAGGACATACACCAAATTTCAAGTTTCTGTACTCTTACCAGCTTGCTTTACTTATTTTCCCTATTTACTTCTACTTACCCCCAGTTTCTTCAACGCAATCATGTCAAAATATAGTCTAATTTCAGATATGTTTTAATACATATGTACGTGTACTAAATTTCAAGTAAAAATCAAAATTTTATTTTATGAACTCTTAATAATGGAATAGGGGTGGTGGGGGGGTTGAAAAATATTATAAAAAAATCTGAGGATTAGGCTTCTAGTACATACACCAAATTTCAAGTTCATGTAGTCTTACCAACTTGCTCTACTTATATTCCCCTATTTACCCCTAAATAACCCCCAATCCTTCAACGGAATCATCTCAAAATATAATCTAGTTCCAGATGTCATTATACTATATACGATATACGTGTACCAAATTTCAAGTGAATATCTTAAACCGTTCCGGAGAAAACGTGCGGACAAAAAAAGTTACAGACGGGCATAACGACAGACAGACAGAAAATTTTTTTTCGCTCAAATTTAAAATCTCGACGTTTCAAGACATTCTAAACCTATTTCAGGTAAAAAGAAAATGTGATTTTTTTTTTACGATTACAATCCACTACGTGGATGTGGAAGTAATAGAGACTTCTTTAATGACTAAAAAACAATGATAATTTTTATAGATATAGTTCAGTTCGTAATTCCGTTCTTCTCGAAAATAAACGTTTTAGTAACAAAATGTAAGAATTTTTACATATTGTGTCATAGAATTTATTTACAATTTTTTTGAGGTGAATGCATACTTTCATATTTGTTCGAGTGTAGGAAGTTAAAAACCTGGAATTTAGATAAAACAATATCTGAAAAGCCTGAAAAAGTCAGGGAATTTTAAGATTAAGATTTAGTAGACAACCTGTATAGAGAGAAATTATCAAAAATAACGTTGATAATCTTCCTCTAAATCAAATGAATCAAAAGTCAAGCGGCGTGAGATCTGGACTTCTAAGTGTCCACGTTATAGGTCCATGTCTACCCATCCATATTCCTTGAAATTCCATTTAACCCCATGGATGTCGGAGAGCTGGTCGGAAGAGTAAAGGTAATTGAAGTAATTGAAAAATGCTTCATCGTTGTCAATGCGTACTTAAAATTTACTGGTCAGTTTGTAATTTATAAATTATCGACGTTCTTTTAAATATTAGAAAAACTATAGAACACAGCCATGTGAAATATTATATTTTTGAATACTGATACATGGTGTTCTATTTAAAAAAAATCACATCCTGTATACTGTTAAATTTAGACGTCATTATTTTCTCAACATGACGCATAAAAACATAAAAAATTATTTAATTTGGTTTTTGAAATTCCCGAATCGATTCAGAAATAACCAAGTTAGAGGGGAGGACATTTATGATGAATCACCCTGGACGAACATCGATGTTATGTGTAGTACAAGATGAAAGCTGAGAAAATTTTACGAAAAAAGGATCTAAGCATTTTCTCCGTAAAAGCCACGATTTGACCAAACCAACTGTTACCATCGTCCGCGGTCGCGTTGGAAAATCTTTGGACCAAGTTTTTCCTGCTCTGTGATACATCCTAACGTTTTACTTTTTAACATTCAAGGACGTTACTAATGATTGTAAAAAATTTTTAAGGACCCTAAAGGACCCCACTATTTTGACCACCTCCTTCCGTGATCTTTCTCCAAGGAGGTGGGTTTCATGGACTTGAATATTACACAGCTTTTAGTCTATACTCCCCATCTCCTTGCTGTGCTACTCCAACTTCTATTTTCTCTTAAATTAACACACAGTACAGTGTGGGAATCTAACCCAGCTTATTGGGATACTGTGTAAGCCAAACTTTCACAAAGAAGGAATACTTAATAAATAACCATCATAGTAAATATTCCTGTTAACATAAGTAGAAATTGTTTTAATTATTTAATAACTTTGATGCCCACCTTTTGAGTACGCTACTGCGCTAGCTGACAGTTTCACCTGCAATTATCTTTTGGTAACAAATTCGGGAGGAATTTCCATAGAACATTTAACACATTCATAACCCTTGGTAGTTTAATGATGTAGCTGAACCAGATGTACTGAATGGGAACGCTCAAGAATTTCATCTAAACCGGAATTTGTCCCATTTAGATTTTATGTTTCAACTCTTTTTAGGAAAATTCTGTAATAAGGTATTAAATTAGAACGTAAAGTACCCTGGTTTTTCTAATACTAGAAATAACAACGAGAGTTATGACGCGTCATGCTTTATTTCCAGAAGCTGCTTTTTTGAGCAAATGAAGAATATGCATTTATATAGAAATAGTCCAGCATTTGAGGGTAAAAATAGGTTAAGTATTACCTCAGAATTTTTTCGGATAACACCGATTGACGTGAAATTTATGCAGTAAGTAGGGAATGGCTCAAGGAACAAAAATTATATAGTGCCGATGTGCGCTTTTTCCTAGGGGTGGATGCCACCCCTTCTCGGGGGTGGAAATTGGTACACTCAAAATAACCGCAGAAATCGATAGGGGGATCAATTCTAAACAAAAAATGTTCTATGAAGTTTTTCCTATAAACCAATATTTTTCGAGTTTTCCTTTCGCCATTGAAAAAGTTGATTTTTCATTAAAAAAATGCTGGTTATAGCGAGTTTTCACGAATAACTCGAAAACCTTACTAGGCGAGTCTGCTTGGGATTTTCCCCGAAAATTTTCTATACCCTTTGAGTTAGCCACGGATTCTTATAGGAAAAATTTCGCCGAACAAAATTTTCTTATGAAAAATTTTCCTAAACCGCGAGCTTCATGTTCAAATAATTGTTTAAACAATACTTTTTTGGTTTTTATTTAATGAGATGAAGACAGTTTGACAGATCCGAAAAAATCCTCATTCAATCGAAAGATATTTTCAATACGCCTCGTTTGGCGCCAGGCACAACTTATTTTGTCAACCCGTTCATTTGTTATAGAATAGAATAGAATAGAACATTTATTCACCATAAGTAGTACAGAGTACAATGTAGGTTTTGTCATAGAAACGATACAAAAATAAATGTGATACAAATAAATATATATGTATATAAAATTGAACAGCACATATGGACATAAAATGTAAAAAAAACACAAAGAAAAACCGCTTACAACAATTAATTATTACGTGAATTTAAGAACACACCCGACGTAATGTAAATAATAGGAGAAATCAAAAGCATAAGAATCAACTTTCATTGTATTTATAGAATTCTTCCAAGCTATAGAAGCATTGTTTAGCCAGAAACTTTTTTAATGTCTTCCTGAATAGTTGAAACTTGTCTTGTATTTTTATTTGGACTGGAAGTTTGTTAAAAATTAAACTGCCTGCACAATAGGGCGATTTTCTGAATTTACTCAGATTATAATTGTTAATGTGAATTTCCCGGGCGCTTCTTGTATTATAATTGTGTACATCGTTATTTAGATGAAACAAGTTGGAATTTTTATACACAAAACAAGCCAATTTAAATATATAAATACAGGGAACTGTTAGAATTTCGTATTTTTCTATATCTTCAATGCTTTTTGATTGTTTAAACAATTGGCATAATTTGTTTATTAGCAAATAACTTTTTTTTCGAAAGTTTGATCGACTTCAAACCAACTTTAAACGATAAATATTGATGTCAAGCATAACTCCCATAAAAGTCTGCACAAATGCAACTTTTTGCTTTTGTTTATTTAAAGTTTAAATTAATTTTGCAAATTAACAAATGAAATATCTCAGCTCTGGGTAAGCGTATCGAAATGGGGTTTTGTGCATATGAAAGTGCTTGGAAAAAGGAAAATTTTCAGGTCAGAAAGAACTTGATCGGATAACCGGAACCGGAAGTAAAAGTGATATTGCGTGAGAGGCTCTAATTTGTTTATTATCAACTTTTTGGACACGAGGTTTCGTGCAAATGAAAGCTAACAAGTTTTTTCATCAACCACGAAAAGTTCTACAAAAAATATTCAATCCCTGAAGTTATACTCGTTTTTGACCATTTAAAAATCTCTCCCGCAACGTGAAAATAGTAAGAATTGACGCGCAATGGGATGGCGGGTTCGATCCTCGCTGTGAGCAAATTTTTTTCCCTGAAATTTACTTTTTTTTTCACGTAACCAAGTATTTTTTATGATAATAAATGTTTTTACTTTTTGAGACATTTTTAAAAACGTCGTAAATATGTTTTGCAGTTTTTATTAAATAAATACAGCAAACGTATTATTCTTGTCCATAGAGGGTTTGTCGGTAGTTTTTTTTTTTTAATACTTTCTGTGAAAGAGAAGGCTTGTTTTACTTGATTTGAGGGCGGTGCCTGTCGAAAAAAGACCAAAAATGAAAAGGAAACATTATTTTAAACTTTTTTCTTATAATGAAAAAAAAGTTCACGTCTCATGAAAAAATAATTTCAAATGGTATTTTGAAGTGCACCAAAATCTTTGATCATTATTATTATTATCGCGCGAGCAGATCTGTGGAATCCGCAGCACTCAGGCCTGTGGGCCCATCTTCTAGAAGAGACCAGTGCTCTCCACAAAGCATAGCAGTCTATTCCATGGTTGATCCCGTAATTCCTCCGGCTGTAAACATGGCCTTTGGAGATGCCTATACCTTAAAGCACCTAAGGGTGCGCAACTGCATAGGATATGAGTGGTGGTTTCATCCTCCGCTCCACACATCCTACAAATAGGGCTGTTTTTCAACCCCATTGTGTGAAAATGTTTGTTCAGAGGACAGTGTCCTGTTCAAAAGACTACTATCCGTCTCATTTTTTCTCTATCGAGCCCAAGCAGCCACTTAATGGTTGAGTCAGTCGAGGGCCCCTTTATATGGAGCCTCGACTGCCTCATTCCAGGGGCCTGAGTCCAATAGTTGCTGAACCTTGCAGTGGCCCAGTCTCGTAACTCTGATTGAATCAGACTTCTTGGCAAACCGAAGGCTGGCTCAGGGCCAGGGAACGGATTTATTGCTCCTTCTCCCGCCAATCGGTCTGCTTCTTAAAAAAATCTTTTGTCAAATATAACTGAAAAAAAAAACTGTCGGTAATTCTGGATGAACACTTGGAAAAATACACTATCTCAAAATACACGTCTGTATGTAGCTAGAAAATCCACGGAAAGAACGAACAGCTGCACGCATCGCGGTCCAGAATCACCGTGTTGTAAAAAACCGGTCAATAATATAAACTGCGTCAAATGTAAATATGAAATCTTTAGTATCCACTAGGTAGGCCTAGTTCTGCAATGTCCATTAGTTAAATAAAATAAAAAATGTTAAAATGGAAATGGTCCCCCACTCACAAAAGGGCCCATCCCCTTCCACCGTTCCATCATTTCGACTATAAGAAATGTAGAGCATACAAAGCAGGTACATAGCATCAGCTCGAGAATTACGGATTTAATGAAGTTCTCAAGAATAAATAATTACTTAAAGCGTTTTTTACAATTCAATAATTATTTTATTATAAGAAGTATTTTATTGCACGAAAAAAAGTGAATTTGACAACAACAAAAATTTGCCCACATCGAGGATCGAACCCGCCACCCCATTGCGCGTCAAATCTTACTTTAGGGGTCAAAAACTCGTATAACTCTTCAGGGATTGAATATTTTTTGTAGAACTTTTTGTGGTTGATGGAAAAACATGTTAGCTTCCATTTGCTCCAAACCTAGTGTCCAAAAAGTTGTTAATAAACAAATTAGAGCCTCTCACGCAATATCACTTTTATTTCCGGTTCCGGTTATCCGATCAAGTTCTTTCTGACTTCAAAATTTTCATTTTTCCAAGTACTTTCATATGCACAAAACCCCATTTCGATATGCTTACCCAGAGCCGAGATATTCCATTTGTTAATTTTCAAAATCAATTTAAACTTTAAATAAACAAAATCAAAAAGTTGCACTCGTGCAGACTTCTATGGGGGTTATGCCTGACATCATTATTTATCGTTTAAAGTTGGTTTGAAGTCGATCAAACTTTCGAAAAAAAAAGTTATTTGCTAATTAACAAATTATGAGAATTGTTTAAACAATCAAAAAGTATTGAAGATATCGGGCCAAAAATAATATGGCATATTCTTTGATATAAAAGGCATGTATGTTGAAAAAAGCAATATCCTAACCTCAATAGTTCTTGAGTAATCAATTTGTTAATTAAGAAATTTATTTTGGCTATAACAAATGAACGGGTTGACAAAATGAGTTGCGCTTGGCGCCAAACGACGCGTATTGAAAATATGTTTCGATTGAATCAAGATTTTTTCGGATCCGTCAAACCGTTTTCATTTTATTAAACAAACACGAAGAAAATATTGTTTAAACAGTTATTTGACCATGAAGCTCGCGGTCTAGGAAAATTTTTCATAAGAAAATCTTGTTCAGCGGAATTTTTTCTGTAAGAATCCGTTGCTATCTCAAATGGTATACAAAATTTGTAAAATCGCCACTTTTTTATCCCAGGCAGACTCGCCTATACGTTTTATCAAAAAAATCATCAGAAGCAAAAATGAAGCGTATAAAATAACAAATCGATTGGCTTTATTTGTGTAAATGCCATAGGAACCGAGTTATGGCTCATTGAAAGTGACTGTCTGTTCGCCGAAAACTGAATTCGAACATTTCAACGTTGTATAACGGAAAAACGACGAATTTTTGGAGGAAAACTTGTCAGACCTTTTTTAAAGTACTTGAAAATACCTTTAAAACGAGCTCTAGTAAAAGTCGTTGGCATAAAAACGATTGGCATTGTGACATCGTATTTTAAAGCTGTTGTTGAAATTGAAGATGTTAAACCGCACTATATATTTTTATTTTTGCAGAAAGGAGAAGTGAATCTGGAGAACGTAACGCACGAGGATGCCGTCGCAACGCTGAAAACAACACAAGATCGTGTCGTCCTTGTAGTAGCCAAACCAGAGAGTGCCTTTAATGCCCCAGCATCGGATACCTCCTATTCGCCGCAACTATGTAAGTCACATAATATTATATTGCCAAATGTTTTAACCCCATGGGAACCACCCCTAATCGGTAGGTTCGGAAACTATAACGCAAGATAACTACTATGACAATTTTATTGACTTACCTATTAAATTTTTTAAAAACATTTTCCATACTACACCCTCCGCTCCATTGTTAAAGGAGTTATAAAATAAAATTGAAATATCCATTTGAAATTTGATACACGTATGTACTGTTATGAATTACACCCCCTTGGAAAAGGAGATGGTACGCCTATGCCTCTGATGATGACTGGAAAGGCTCTAGAAAGAGCCAAGGACTTTTCTAGCTTATGGTTGGAGAAGATTCTGGATTGATCTAGAGCTAATTTCGGAGTATATAAGGCGCGATTACAAGCGCGGAAGGGGAAGTTTATTAAGAAGAAGTTTTATTTGAGAAGTGACGTTCGGTAAAAGTGAGGTTAGATAAACAGTAAATAAAGTGAATTTGAAGTATTGTAGTCAGTAAATTGTTAAATAAAGTGTTAGTAGTGTTTAATCTCTTGTTAAAATTATTTAGAACCCACGGATTCATACAGGGTGTTTCCAAAAAGGTGGAAATCCGTAACATTTTGGTGTCGGAAGCGGAATTTTGACAAGAGGATTTTTCGGAAGCGTTCGAGAAGTTTTGGCAGTGTATTCTCGAAGTTGGTACTAACACGGAGGACTAATTTACTGGATATTGTTCGAGGATTATTTTCAAACAAGAAAATAGTGTCAAGTGCGTTTTTTAGACATTGTAGAACATTTTTGTTGGACATTAGTGGTTAAGTGATAAAGACTCTGAACAAGACTTTCGTGTAGTTATTAAGTGCATTTTCGTGAACTTTCTAGAACTTTTCTATTTGGACAGTAGTTTAAATAAAAGACTTTCTCGTGCCGTTTTGAGGTTTTTCTGGACAGTCCCATTACCGATAGTGACGTAATTGTTAAATTTATTTGATTTCAACGTAGTCGTATGCCTATAACAACCAGAAGTATGGCAACTGAAAAGCAAATACAGGACTTATTTGCACAATTCCAGAAAGTGTTGGAAGGGCTAGAAAGAAGGCATCAAGAAGAAGTAAGTGAAATCAAAGAGGAAATAGACCTGCTTAAGCGACAGTTGAGGGATAGAGGAAGCCAGCAAGTGGTATTATCAGATCAGCTGTTCGAACCTCCCTCCTTTGACGGCCAAAGTTCATGGACCATTTACAAGATGCAGTTTGAGGCAGCAGCGAGTGCAAACAACTGGAATGACGAAGAAAAGGCTATGGCGTTAATCGTGGCATTAAGAGGCCAAACATTGGAAATACTCCAGACAATCCCAGTAGACCAACAACGGGATTTTAAAGTTTTAGAAGCTGCCCTAGATCTACGATATGGCGATCAACACCTTGCCCGAGTGTACCAGACCCAGCTGAAATCACGTGTTCAAGGGGCTGGGGAAAGTTTTCAAGAGTTTGAAGCTGCCGTGTGGAGACTGGCTCACCTGGCTTACCCGGATGTACCGAAGGAATTCCAAGATCAACTGGCAGTAGATGCTTTTCTGGATGGTATACAGGATGATGAGATCAGGCGAGTCCTCAGGTTATCTCGATACCAGAACAGCAGCGAAGCGTTGGTACGTGCACTCGAGGTGGAAGCTGTCCTTCAAGATACCCCGAGTCCAAGAGTACAAGCTATGAGTCTCGAAAGATCGCAGTCTGAAAAGGAGAACCAGAACGCTATGTTGGCCGACATATATAACATGTTCAATCAGTTACTGGCTCAAGTGGATACTGCAGAAAGACAAGGCAAGCCAAGCGGGGGTATTGAATGTTACAACTGCGGCAGGATGGGACATATCAAACGAGACTGTCGATATCGGAACTCAAGGAAAGTGACTGCTAGAAAGATTGACGAGACTCAGAATAAAAGTAGTGGAAGGCCAAGTGGACAGCGTATGAAATGTTACAGGTGCGGAGAACCAGGACATATCCAGCTTGAATGTCCACGGAGAAGCTTGGAGAGAGTAAAGGCCGGAGTTGCTATGAAGCTGAGGGGAAAATCAGAGGAAGCTGGTACCAGAGAGACTGTGACGGATAAGGAACGTGGTACCCCGAGAGAAGTAAGGATTTCCCAGCTTCGAAGCATTCCGAGAAGTCCACTACTACCAGGACGTGAAAATAAAATGAAACCCCAGAAGGATGCTGATACGTCATCCGGAAGAAGGTGCAAGGAAGATTGCAAGTACTACCACCAGGAGAAACTGCAGGTCACGGGAGCAGTGAACACTGTCAAGGTGGAGGTGCCGGATGACAGGACAGACGAAGCGCTCAGACAAGAGCAACTAAACGATGAGGAAATTGGGCCTATATTGAGAGCCAAAGAAAGGGGAACTCGTCCAAAATGGAAGGATGTTTCAGGCAAAAGAGCGGGACTGAAGGCACTATGGGCGCAGTGGGACTCACTGAAAGTCGTGAACGGGCTGTTGCGGAGAGCATGGGAAAGCCCGGATGGGAAGCAGGTGGTTATGCGTCTAGTGATTCCCAGGTGTCGAGTAGCGAAGGTACTTCAGGAAGTGCACAAGGGAACATCCGATGGACACTTCGGTGTTAACAAGACCCTCAAGAAAATACGAGAACGATTTTATTGGATAAGAAGTCGTCAGGATGTGGAGGCTTGGTGTCGCAAATGCAAGATTTGTGCAGCCAGTAAGGGACCACAGACTGGAAGTAAGGGTGAAAAGAAGCAGTTCAACGCCGGAGCTCCTTTCAAGAGGTTGGCTAACAATATAGCGGAACCATCACTAGCCAGTGACCGAATGAAGGCTCGATATGACTGGAAGGGTAATTCAAAGGAGGTCATCAAGGTGGGAGAGCTAGTTTGGCTGTACAACCCCCAGCGGAGGAAAGGAAAGTCACCGAAATCACCTTGGGATGGACCGTACACTGTTATTACCCGAATTAATGACGTCGTCTATCGAATTCAACGAAGCAAAAAGTCCAAGATGAAGATCGTGCATTTGGACAGGCTGGCGAAATACATCGATGATTCTGAGTTGCCTGATCGGGACGATCAGGCTTAAGGAGGGGGCAGTGTTATGAATTACACCCCCTTGGAAAAGGAGATGGTACGCCTATGCCTCTGATGGTGACTGGAAAGGCTCTAGAAAGAGCCAAGGACTTTTCTAGCTTATGGTTGGAGAAGATTCTGGATTGATCTAGAGCTAATTTCGGAGTATATAGGGCGCGATTACAAGCGCGGAAGGGGAAGTTTATTAAGAAGAAGTTTTATTTGAGAAGTGACGTTCGGTAAAAGTGAGGTTAGATAAACAGTAAATAAAGTGAATTTGAAGTATTGTAGTCAGTAAATTGTTAAATAAAGTGTTAGTAGTGTTTAATCTCTTGTTAAAATTATTTAGAACCCACGGATTCATACAGGGTGTTTCCAAAAAGGTGGAAATCCGTAACAGTACTATAACGATATCTGGAATTAGATTATATTTTGAGATGTTTCCGTTGAAAGGTTGGGGGTTAAATATGAGTAAATAGGGGAAAATAAGTAAAGCAAGCTGGTAAGAGTACAAAAACTTGGAATTTTATGTAGGTATACTTATACTAGAAATCAATGCCTCAATTTTTTTTTATGTTTCATGGGAATTGGGCTAACTAATAAAAATTAAGTTGAATTGTGGTGTCGGCAATAATGAAATTTTTATACTGTGTATCCCAAGATAGATATAACAAAAGGTGTAATGGACCAAAAATTTTGGAATTTTAGAATGGTATTTGGGGATTGAGTCCTGCTTGTTGTAAAACTAAAATATACCAAAAATGACTTGATTTGGATGTTCTACAGGGTGTTTTATAAGCAAAGTTGTAAATATCACCACTAATAAAGTACCTTTATTTTTCAAAATATGAAAAAATTACACTAAGAAAAGTTATTTAGAATGCAATTTTATACCTCTATACCAAATTTCAGGAATATAAAATTCTTTTATTTGAAACTTCCCATTTTTTGCGAATTAAGAGTTGAATTCATATTTAAAGTTGTGTAGGAGCAAATGTTAATCATCTCAAAAAGTAGGCTATTGGCAAATCAAAAATTGAATATACGAGATGTAAAAAGGTATAATGTTAATCGAACTAATTGTAAAACAAGAAACAATTACTAACAAGATTAATGAGGTTTAAAAATTATAACATGACAGATTCACAAACAAATTAATTATTGACCAATACAAAACAATGTTTACAATTTTTTTATTATTCGACGTAGCTACCACCCACATCTACACATATTTCGATCCTTCGCCTGAAGTCCTTAAAACTGTTTCGAATATGATCTAACGGTATGGAGTTTACGGCATTTGTAATTCTCTGCTTCAATACGGCTACATCATTAGGAAGTGGTTCAGCGTAAACCAACTGCTAGAGGCGTCTGGGGATCTCGCCGGTCACTTGATCGGTCCATTCCTGGCAATCCAACTTTCTCCAAAATTTAGATTCAACCACCGATTAACCATTTCTGTGGAGTGGCCAGGCAACCATTATGTTGAAAATGAACTAAAGGCATATCTCTTAAAATATTTAAATGTTCTTCAGAAATCTTTCAAAGAAGCTGTAAATAAGTGTGCTGGTTTAACCTTGCCTCAATGAAATAAAGTCCAATAACTCCAACGTGATAAGAAACGGCACACCACACATTCACTTTTTTATAATATTGTCTTCTACAATGAATTCTAAAATTTGGATTTTCAGAAGCCCAAAACCGACAATTCTGAATGAAAAAACACCATTGGTTGTGAATGTGGATTCATCTGAGAAAATTATGAAATGAAAAAATCTCCCTTCCATGATTTTTTCTGGTAAAAAAAAACCCAACCTACGGCAGTCATCTCCCTCTTCAAGCGTATGTTTATAATTTGCTTTATATGCCCTAATTTAATAGAGCTGACCTCTCTCTTAGTGACATCCTAGAATTTTCTATAACAGTGGCATGAGCTGTAATAGCCCCAACATTGTCTTCACCATATGCTTTTATTTTTCTTTTCATGTTAAGAACACTACCAGTAGCCTGAAACTTATTATAGCCTGAGTACGTGACAATGCAGTGTTTGGAAATTTCAAATTAAATTGGCTTACCACTTCTCTTAGCGAGTTTTCACCGCCAATTCCGAAGCATTGCACAATATAAATTTTTTCACGCACTGTGAGTACCATTTTCACTTATTTTTTTATGCTTGGTTCGTTAATTTGGAACAGAAATTAACGATAATATTGACTACATTTGACAGATATGTCAATAATAAATGATAAATGTGTAGCCACTGCTTTTCTCATAGCCTACTTTTAGCTTCTACATAACTTTAAATATTAATTCACAAAAAATAATTTCTATGCAGTTTTAATTGAACGGTTCAAAATAAAATACTAATTTATTGAAAAAATGGGAAATTTCAAAAAAATAATTTTATATTCCTGGAATTTGGTATAGAGGTTTAAAATTGCATTCTAAATAACTCTTCTTAGTGGAATTTTTTCATATTTAAAAAAATAAAGGTGCTTTATTAGTTGTGATTTTTACAACTTTGTTTATAAAACACCCTGTAGAACACCAAATCAAGTCATTTTAGTTTTACAACAAGCAGGACTCAATCCCCAAATGCCATTCCAAAATTCCAAAATTTTTAGTCCATTACACCTCTTGTTACATCTATCCTGGGACACACTGTATACATTGAAATGTATTATTTTCAGCTACGAAAGCGTCCCACGGATACGCAGATTCCGTGCACTCAGTACATTCTTCTAACCTCGCGTTGCACCATCCCCCATCCACCCCCCGAGCCATCAGCGCCGAAGACGTCTCAAGGTAAGAGATAGATGTTTGCATATAAAATACCTCAAGCGAACAACAAGATTTTATTAGAACAATGCGGCTAGAAAACGAAGTACGTATGGCGACTGTTATTTTCATGAAATTATTTCAAAATTGTCGAGAACCCAAAATTCTGAAGAATCGTGTGAGATTTTGTAAAATCAGTGATCGATTCGAAACAAAATCGCACGAAGGCCAAACTTAAAACGAAAAACTTAATAATAAAATTTGAATTCGATCATTACTTGTAATTATTAACCGAAAAGTTCAGTATAGGTAAATACATTCAAAATCCATCTAGTTAAGGATATATAAAAAATCAGATCGGCATACCATCCATGGTAAGTGGAACACATCTCGAGGACGTGCGATCCCAACTTCATACAACAGCGGCAATTTCTTTTGTATTTGGCACGTCTACCAGATGACGTAGCATGTCAGACTCCAATAGTATACACAATCATATTTATGGAGTTTTATTAAAGACTAAGTTTTACCCAAATCGATAAGAACTCACAGGTTTTAATGAAATTAATTTCATTCAAAGTCGCGCACCAGTGACGTGTATTTAATGTGAATAAGCATCTATCCACTTCTATAGCGTAATTGCTCTGGTTGTACATAGAGCGCAGTTCTGCATATTACGTTAATTAAAATGTCTAGTATACGTTGAGTTTGTTAAATGCAAACTTCATGTTACTTTTATTTTGAATCCGATCAATATTTACTTTTACAGTTTCCCATCCATCGCAGCAAACTATGTTCATCGTCAAATCTCGCTCTGGTTCTCTTTGCGGAAATATCGCCTGAAATTATTTCATTTTAATTTAACAGAAAATCGCTTCGGTTCGTTAATTTTATGCACAACTTAAATCAGTTCAACCAAATCGATACATTTCAAATGGCATTTAAACCCGAAGTTTGACTCTAATTTCCTTAATTCGGATAAGTAGGAAAACTATGATTCTACTATATATAGGAAGAAAATCGTTTCTTTTAATTCCTGATCTTATGGGGTTTTAGTACAAGAAAAATCATTTTCAATTAAGTACATGAAGGCTTGTGGCTGGCATAGGATATAACGTATATTTTACACACACAGAAAAATATTTAAGAGAATGGGGCGGCGCGTTTTTTAGAAAATATTTTTTAGATGTTAATTTTTACATAACATGTAAATAGTGATTATTTTAGGTAATGCAGTTGTCTTTAATTTGTTGCATTTTAGGATCTGTACGATAACAATTTTTTAATTGGTAAACCCACGATGTTCTTAACATTATAGGCGGGTCTGCCTGGGATTTTTCCCAAAAATTTTCTATACCATTTGAGTTAGCCACGGATTCTTGTAGGAAAAATTCCGCTGAACAAGATTTTCTTATGAATAATTTTCCTAAACCGCGAGCTTCATGGTCAAATAATTGTTTAAACTATTTTTTCTTCGTTTTTATTTAATAAAATGAAAACGGTTTGATGAATCCGAAAAAAATTTTGATTCAGTCGAAAGATATTTTCAATACGCGTCGTTTGGTGCCAGGCACAACTCATTTTGTCAACCCGTTCATTTTTTATTGCCAAAATAATTGTATTAATTAACAAATTGATTACTCCGAAACTACTGAGGAAATACTGAGGAAATGAGATCAGGATATTGTTTTTCTCAAAAAACATGCCTCGTACCAAAGAATATACCATATTTTCTTTCTCCCGATATCTTCAATACTTTTTGATTGTTTAAACAATTGGCATAATTTGTTAATTAGCAAATAACTTTTTTTTCAAAAGTTTGATCGACTTCAAACTAACTTTAAACGATAGATATTGATGTCGGGCATAACCCCCCATAGATAGAAGTCTGCACGAATGCAACTTTTTGCTTTTGTTTATTTAAAGTTTAAATTAATTTTGCAAATTAACAAATGGAATATCTCGGCTCTGGGTAAACGCATCGAAATGGGGTTTTGTGCATATGAAAGTGCTTGGAAAACGGAAAATTTTGAGACGAGAAAGAACTTGATCGGATAACCGGAGCCGGAAATAAAAGTGATATTGCGGGAGAGGCTCTAATTTGTTTATTAACAATTCTTTGGACACGAGGTTCGGTGCAAATGAAAGCTAACACGTTTTTCTATCAACCACAAAAATTTCTACAAAAAATGTTCAATCCCTGAAGAGTTATACGCGTTTTTGACCCTTAAAAGAATCTCTCCCTCAACGTGAAAATAGTAAGATTTGATGCGCAATGGAGCGGCGGGTTCGATCCTCGGTGTGGGCGAATTTGCTATTTTTTCGAGTAACCAAGTATTTTTTATGATAATAAATGTTTTATTTTCTGAGAAATTTTTAAAAACGTAAATAATTTTTTTTTGCAATTTTTATTAAATACATCTTGCAACAAACATATTATTGTTTGTTGTCCAACGAGGGTTTGTCAGTAATTTTTGTTTTTTTTTACTACTTTTTGTGAAAGAGAAGACTTATTTTACTTGATTTGAGAGGGGTGCCTGTCAAAAAAGACCGAAAATACAAAGGATACAAATTTATTTTTCACTTTTTTACTTCCCTCGCATACCGAAGGGAAGTATTGTATTCGAGAAAAAATCACCCTCCGAGATTTTTTCGGATTTTGACGTTTCAGAACACGTAGATTACGAAAATATAGGTTTTTCAATTCCGTCAGTCTGTCTGTCTGTCTGTCTGTTGGTGCATTTACTAAAAAACTGCTTGACGGAGAGCAGTCAAATTTGGTAGGTAGTTGACGCTACTGTCAGCGTAGAAATTTCACTGGAAAATATACAGGGTGGACCGTCTAAACGGAATAAATAGTGAAAAGAATTGTTTTTTGCTCAAATTTAAAATTTCCACGTTTCATGACGCGCTAAAACTATATCAGAAAAATAAATTTTGAAATTTTTTTTCACCAGTTTGAAATTTTTTTTACTAAGTACTAAAATGAAATAATTTTTTTTTCTTTCTTCAAATTTAAAATTTCCACGTTTCATGACACGCTTAACCTATTTCAGGAAAAAAAAGTTTGAAATTTTTTTTCACCAGTTTGAAATTTTTTTTATTAAGTACTAAAATGAAATAATTTTTTTTCTTTCTTCAAATTTAAAATTTCCACGTTTCATGGCATTCTAAGCCTGATTCAAAAAAAAAAAAATTTAATTTTTTTTTAACCATTTTTGAAAATTTGTTTACCACTAAAATAGATGGAATTTTTTTTTATTTCTTCAAATTTCAAATTTCCACGTTTCATAGCGTTCTAAATCTATTTAAAAGAAAAATTATAAATTTTTCTTACTATTTTTAAAAAATTTTACCACTAAGATAGAATTTTTTTTTCTTTGTTCAGATTTTAACTATCCATGTTTCCATGACATTCTAAAACTATTCAAACAAATTTAAAAATGTTTTTGAAGAATTTTTAAAAAAATTTGAAAACATTTTTAATCCATTTATGTATCACTACTATAGAACAAACGAAAAAATTTTTTTGCTCAAATTTAAAATTTCCACGTTTCATGATATTCCAAACCAATTTCGAAAAAAAAAAAATTGCAACATTTTGTTACCAGTTTGGAAAAAAAATTAACACTAGAATGCTCAAATTTAAATGACATTCTAAACCTAGTAGGTATTTCAGAAAACAATTTTTGAACATTTTTTTCACCAACATTTTTCAAAAAGTTTTTACCACTAAAACGGATCGAATTTTTTTTTATTTGCTCAAATATAAAATTTTCGCGTTTCATAGCATTCTAAACATATTTTAAAAAGTATATAATTTTTAATTTTTAAACTTTTTTTAGCAGTACTATAGAATAGAAGGAAACTTTCCTTTTTGCTCAAATTTAAGATTTCTACGTTTGACATTTTAAAGCTATTTCAGAAGAAAAAAATTTGAAAATTACTTTACCAACATCTTTTGAAAAATTAAAAAAAAAAATGAAATTTTTTAACCACCACTATACTTCCACTCCATTACATGAATGTTGGATTGAAAATGTGACAGATGGCAATAATATCTGGCATATGCACCTATTATACTTTTATTGAAAAATGTACAGGGTGGTCATCCCAAGAAATAATTCATGGTGGACATTTGTAAAGGTATTTGCGCAAGCCTGCCATATGTGGCACCTTTAGTATTTTAGTATTGAACTTTTGCTGTTGGATGAGCAAACTGTATATTTTTTTGACCAAAACTTATCAAGTTTTCTTTGTAATAATAGCAATAACTCTATTCCGATTATTATTCTCAATGTCATTTCGTAATTAATAATTTTTTAGAGTGACTGCCATGCACAAATAACGAGGGAAGTTCTGTGTAAATACCTTTACCGATTTTTTTTATAATGAAAAAAGTTCACGTCTCATGAAAAAAACATACACTTTGTTATTTGTAAATGAGAAATAATCAAAAGATTTAAGTATTTTAATGGCATAATTTTTTTATTTTTGGTCTTTCTTCGGCAGGCACCCCCCTCAAATAAAGTAAAATAAACGTTCTGCTTCACAAAAAGTAGTAAAAAAACACAAAAACTACCGACAAGCCCTTGTTGGACAACAACATAATTTGTTGCAAGATAGCCATTTATTTAATGAAAATTGCAAAATAAAATTATTTACCACGTTTTTAAAAATTTCTCTGAAAGTGAAAACATTTATTATCATAAAAAATTTATTATCATAAAAAATGTTTGGTTACGTGAAAAAAAAGCAAATTTGACGAGAAGAAAATTTGTCCACAACGAGGATCGAACCCGCCACCTCATTGCGCGTCAAATCTTACTATTGTCACATTGCGAGAGAGATTCTTTTAAGGGTCAAAAACGCGTATAACTCTTCAGGGATTGAATATCTTTTGTAGAATTTTTTGTGGTTGATGGAAAAACTAGTTAGCTTTCATTTGCACCAAACCTCGTGTCCAAAAAGTTGTTAGTAAACAAATTAGAGCCTCTCACGCAATATCACTTTTATTTCCGGTTTCGGTTATCCGATCAAGTTCTATCTGGTCTCAAAATTTTCTTTTTTCCAAGCACTTTCATATGTAGAAAACCCCATTTCGATACGGTTACCCAGAGCCGAGGTATTCCATTTGTTAATTTGCAAAATTAATTTAAACTTTAAATAAACAAAAGCAAAAAGTTGCATTCGTGCAGACTTCTATCGGGGTTATGCCCGACGTCAATATTGATCGTTGAAAGTTGGTTTGAAGTCGATCAAACTTTCGAGAAAAAAGTTATTTGCTAATTAACAAATTATGCCAATTGTTTAAACGATCAAAAAATATTGAAGACATCGAGCCAAAAAAATATGATATATTCTTTGGTATAAGAGGCATGTCTTGAAAAAAAACCAATATCTTCATCTCATTAGTTTCAGGGTAATCAATTTGTTAATTAAGAAATTTATTTGGGCTATAACAAATGAACGGGTTGAAAAAATAAGTTGTGCCTAGCGCCAAACGATGCGTATTAATAGTATTTTTCGATTGAATCAAGATTTTTTTCGGATCCGTCAAACCGGTTTCATTTTATTAAATAGAAACAAATACATTTTGTTTAAACAATTATTTGACCATGAAGTGAAGCTCGCGGTCTAGGGAAATTTTTCATAAGAAAATCTTGTTCAGCGGAATTTTTTCTATAAGAAACCGTTGCTAACTCAAATGGTATACAAGATTTGTAAAATCACCTCTTTTTTACCCCAGGCAGACACGCCTATTATTATTTTACAAGAAAGTTATAAATATTTGAAAATAACTGGAAAAATATTCTCTTTATAAAAATAATATTATTCTTTGTTTTTGTTTGTTATCAAATTGATTTTTTTACTTTTTTTTAATAGTAAGATATTGTATGTATATTCTTCATAGGGTTTTGCACACAGCAGAAAAAATAATTATCTATAACTAAAAGAAAAACTACGTGTAAAAAAATTAATGAAATCTTTGCACTTTTAGTTATAGATAGTTATTTTTTCCGCTGTTTGCAAAATCATATAAAGAATATGTTTCAATACAATTATAAGTAAACAAATAATAATTCATTTTTAAATAGGGGGATATATTTCATAAATTGCAAAATTTGAAAATCTATGAGTAATTATTTAATACACATAGTAATTATCCCATGTTAGTGAATTACTTACATTTTTTGTTATTATTTTACAAGAAATTGCAAATATTAATTTTTTTTAAAATCACTATTAAAACAAATAAGTATTTAAGTATTTTTATTAGATCCGTAGGCCTATTGTCCTAACCCGTCTCTGTATGCAGTTTACATAATTGCTTGCATTTCTTTTATTTAATTTTAATCCGGTCCTGGAACGAATGCCAATCCCTAAACGGGCTATTGTCGTCCAAATCAACCCATATTTGTAAAGGGTAATTAATTATGCAGTCTGTAACATATCCGGTAAAACAAATTCGCGAAAACTAAACAACAGCGTTATAGAAATGTCACTCGAAGTTAATCCATTAATACTGAGTTTACATTTACTTTGATATTCATTATATTTTTTGTGGAAATCAATCATAGTAATAAGACGGTGGCGTTCTTGTAGATTTTTCGCATTTGTGTTATTGTTAATTGTACCTAATTTAGGTCATTATTACACTGTTATAACAGTGACTTAATAAGTGTGTAACGTTTTAAGCGTCCAGGCTTCATATGACTTCTCTAAATTCGTCAGTGGTTCTTGAGACTAACCTGAACGGACAAACGGACGTCCAGCGTCAAATTGCGGTCGAACATAATTAAGATTTTATTAGAATCTATTATTGAAACTGGGCAGCTACTGGAGGCGGCAAGAACCTCTCCACCAAGTGTTTATGAACACAATGTTCATGTTCATTTACCTTGCATGTTAGGCGAGATCGTTGGCGAAGATGAGTTAAATAAATGGCCCTTATATGGACCCCTGTGGAGCACGTTCGTTTAAGGCATATTTGACACGGACTGCTTGCGAATTGTTTTAAATATACCAACCTAGCTTAATAAATAATTTGGTTGCCATGGGAATAATAACATTAAAGGCTCTTACTGGAAGTAAAATAAGTGTGAAATTTTCTACATACTTACCTAATTTTTTTGCGAGAAGTCCCAAAAAAAAAAACATATTTAACATTTATTAGACCTCATGCTAGAACCAACACCCCCTCAGTTCAATTAGTATTATTAAAACGATTTACCTGCAACGTTACTATTTTTATACCTCTCAAAGGTCCCACGAGAAGCGGGACACCTAGTCATTCAACCAACATAGAAAAAACGCCGCTATTTAGTTTGAATAATAATGAGATCTACCCATATATCACATTGCCTATAATTTTCACGTCCGCGTGTACAGTAGATCATCTAAAGGCTTCAGGTAGCTATAAATCACTCCAAAGTGGCATAGACGTTCTCACTATTATCTAAGTATTTAAATACGTTTAGTATACAATTGGATCCGAAGAAAATGATTGTTGCATGTGTCACTCATTAGAATTGCGTTTAAGTACGTTGGAGCCCATTTGAGGTGTTTGAAAGGGAAGGTGGTGTCTTCACTAGTCACTTGAGCGACTGTACAAGTAGTATGAAAACAAATTATACGTATAGGTGTTTAGTTCTTTCGTGGTGCGTGTGTATTGTAGAATGAGTGGGGACTGTGGAAATTGTGCGAAGTGAGAAGTTGAATGTGCAGGGACTGGAGATTTTTCCGTATTGGATTTAAGTTATTTAGATCATGTTCAGGTATGCGGTGGTTTAGAGCGAGGGGGGGGGGGGTGTGCAATATCGTCCAAAACAGAGTAAGAGTACTGGCTAGTGGTCAAATTAGACAATTATAGTTACGTAACTCTAAGAGGTTTAAGTCTCAGCACGGTTCACGAATCAAGGTTGTAATTGTAAGCAAAAAATGTTCAAGTTTTTTCAGAGTGGGGTGTATAATTTACTCTGGGAATTTATAATTGTCTTCAGACATAGTAGATCGAGGGAATTTGAAAGTTAAGACCCTCGTCGTCGACTGAAGAGTAGCTTCCTCCGATCAAAGAACTTATCCCGGTTTGTTTGTTGCTGAGGCAGTCATAGTCTAGAGACAAAAAGCGAGAAATTGACGATTCTTCAATGTTTAAAAATTAATAACATTGAAAATATCAACTTTACTCATCCACCCATACCCTAGAAGTTGAAGTAAAACAATGGAGTGTGTGTATTGAGAAAAGATAATAATATAATAATACTGTAGATAATTCGGGGAGATGATTTATGGTGGGATGCAGAGCAGATTATTAAATATCGCCAACTTTGTTCATTTATAGAACTCATCTTAACGGAAACCAGATCCCTAGAACAGAAATTTGGCACTATGCTTATTTCAGTTTAAAATGCGGTGCTTGTAAAGATAGAGAACGTGCGTCCTTGTTTCTGATTGGTACATTTGCAAGCCAAGTTTACGCAGGAAAAATTAGTAAATCAGAGCAAATTTCTTATTTTTCTCTTACTGCAATATATAGTCAGGTCCAAAGTACTCTGTCCAAATTTCAAGTCGCTAGGTCAATTAAGAGGGGTGGGGGTGAGGAATACGAAAATCAAATTAAAGCTGCTGTAACTTCCGTAATTTTGGCTACATATCGCCCAGTCAACGCAGCGTTGTGTATTAATGTTCCTACTTCAACGTTTTATCGTTTGTTTACAATTTTCGCCGTAAATAAACAAATGGTTGCGAAAAAATAAATTTTTTTTTTGGAAAAATTTGTTTTTCACCAGGAAGGAAAGGGGTGGGGGAATAAATTTTTTCGCCATCGGATGTGGAATTTTTTTCTCTTTGGTTTGAGCCCGGCCAGATTGCGATGGGATGATTAGAAGGGGAGGAAGGGGAGCACAAATTTTTAACACATAGAAGGGTGAGGGTAAGGGTTAGGGACTCATTTTCAAGGTCAATTTATCTGAATATGCGACGTGCGACAGCGCGCATAAATGAAGATTGTCATCGATTCCCATATTTGCAATTTTAACAATCTCCCGATGATGTCATTTTGATAAGCGAACCGCTCATCAGTATACTGTACAGTATGTTGTTTTTAAAAGTTTATTGCAATACCCTTCGTGTGCATTTTTAATTAAAATGGTTCATAACTTTTATATTTATTATTAATTTTTTTTACAATAAACTATAGAGATCGTAATCTAGCTAAATTACTGTCGACCAATATAATCGAAATTTCCCAAGAAACATGACGGATAGACGTACGGACACCCATTTTGAAAATTCGGAATTCGGTGACTAATACAGTGCAGTGATATGATTTATTTTTCTCTACGAATGATGAGAATACGACTTAACAATTCCTTTTCAAATTAAATACCCATAAGACTCTTTTTAAAGGGAGTCCTAAAGTAATACGTATTTTAAACGTGAATTATTGTTTATTTGCGATTTATTACGCAAATTATTATTATTAATTAGTTATATTCTAGCTTATGTCAATATTTTAATGTTAACTTATTATTTAGCCCTGTTTATATGAACTATTTTTCTTAAAATCTACCAAGGAATAACACCAACTCCAGCACACGAAGAAGCCCGGTATACGCGCTTGGTTGCAGCTTTTTGTCATTTTAGGCATTTACTTTTAATATTTGATATAAAGTTTATCTATGTCCCTATAATGTTTTTGTTGGCGGAAGTTTTCAGACATTCAACATGAGAAACACGTACTCGCTCTATTGTTATTGACGGTATTGTTTCAAATTAAAATTTAGAATTTACAATTTGTTATTATTAATTAATAATTTACTGCTTAGCATTTTGTCTGTGCTATGCAACATGAGATTGTGGCCTGTTGAACTGGTTGCATACCGTTTGCATACTAATAGCTCCTTTTCTCTCCATACGGGTTCTAATAATAATTAATTCGATATGAATCATAGGCCGATAATATTATTAAATAATTTCTCCCAGGAAATGAAAATAATCTGTTGTTAATATGTTGAAATCTAACGAATCGTTAGTGCTGGTAAGCCTTAATAACACCAAAATGTTCCGTTGGTATTTTGTACCTATAAAGTAAATTGCAAAAAACTTTTTAAATGTGTTTATTAATATTTCTAGACTCATGGTGAAAACGATGCGGGATACGTTGATACACTTTTGTGGGGTGTTAAATTTTCTATAATTATTGCATTTAGGTCAGTTTTGTACTGAGTCCTCCAAAATTCGCAAGTCGAGGAAGCGTCTGGATATACAGAGTGTTCCGAGACAAACTGTACATATTTCTAAGGGTAATAGAGAATTCCTTGTCCAGTGATGAATGGCTGTAGAAAGTTAGACGCGTTTACCTACTAAGATACAGGGTGTTAAACTACTTATGGCCAACATTTCTGTTATCCAAAACTTCCATACCATTTTATATATATATTTTATAACATTTGTATCCTTTACGACAAATATTAATATTATTCTGGACCCGAATGCTTTCAATTTGACTTTTTTAATTTCTGTAGAAAATATCGCTCTTTAAGTATATGCATATTTTAACATTTAGTAGGAAATCATAGTTCATCATAGTGAACAAAAATATTCAATTCAATTTTTTGTCTCACCTCATTGATTTTCTTTACAAGCGATTGATTAGCAAGATGAGAAAATTAAAGATAAAAAATTATAATTTGCTTAAATAAATTAAATAAAAAGTGGTAGTACTTAAATGTGACCTCAGTAATTAAATGTTTATTATTTATATAAATCTTTACAAAAGGACCTTTAAACAAATTACAAATATTTACAGCAAATTTTCAAAATGAAAATCATCAGCCTCTTAAAATTCTTGCTTAAAAAGTCAATTGATTTTCTAATTAGGGCAGAATTCTTTCTAATTTCGTCATAATAATGAATAATGCGTTGAAGTAATTATCTGATATTCATGAAGATATAGGACACTGTAGACATAGTAGACATTTGCTAGTTTTGCGATGTTTTCATACCAAATAATCTGTGGAGTTGAAATCTGGCGGTCTAGCTGGTCAAACTGAGATCCTCCAAGTCCAATCTCTCTGGTTTGAATACTGATTTAAATGTCTTTTAATTTCAATACCAAAATGATCAGGAACTCTGTCATGTTGGGAGTATTACCCTCTGGTATATTAAAATCCTGCATCAAACCACACAACATGTTTTCTATGAAATCTAAATACCTTTCTGCAGTTAACATTCCTAGAAAGATATGTGGACCAATTAAGTGGTTAATAGCCGTACCACAAGAAATATTTATTGCAAACTTGTGTTGAGGATAGGCTTTCTTTCTTGTATGAAGGTTATCTTTGGCTCAATTGTGCTAAACTGTAAGCCATCTCTGGTGAAATCAGGTGATTCCTTTGTAACTTTCTCATTTTTGACTAGCAAAAAGTTTTATACATTTTTGTTTTGTCTTTCATGAAGTAACTTTGCTTTTTTGTATTTTTGGTAGTTATGACAGTTCTGAAGTTATTTAAAAATCTGAATTGCTGTTTTTCAAGATAAGGATTTAACCATTGCCTAGGACAGTTGGTATTTTTGTTAGTAGCACTTAACGAACGATTGTGCCAAGTCTCAACTTCCTGCTAATTTGTTGAATTAATTAAAGTTTTTAATATACTAAAAATCCTCCACTGTTACGAAATCAACAGTTTATTCCTAATTTTCCTGGCGAATTAAGTTCGTTATAAATCTCATCTCAATTCAACATAATTGTCGACTGGGTATAATTATTTAACATTAAACAAACGCAATATAATTTACAACAATTAAGCCCATCCAACGTCTATAATTAAAATTAGTAGACCATGAAATTTGTCTATTGCCACTTATTCTACAATAACATGATCAGATTAGCACTAGATGATGGAGTGTTTAGTTATGAGAGACCATTAATGAGCTAGATTTTTTGTTTTTTAATGTAGTGTTCAATTTATGATTAATTTTTTTCTATGTAAAATACTTATATGTTAAGTATGTTATAATAACGGTTAGATCCGGTTTTAATTCGGGGGCCGAGTTTGTCTAAATTCAAGACGTGACATCTGTAAAATAATAAAGCCCCTTGGCAATTACCAAAAATAATAAGATTTTTACGGTAAAATACATAGAAATATTAGCCTTATATCTACATTGAAATGTCGCAAATTTGAAGCAAGCAAATGCCCAGTGTCGAACTGGCTATATTTAGGGCCCCTCGCCAACAATCATGAATATAATATTTTATTGCATTTTAACATTACGTAAAATCCAAGTTTTACCAGAACAAAAAACAAAATAACATTTCAAGTAACAAAACTAACAACACAAAAAAATAATAAACTCATATCAAGAAAACAAAATTAACAAAATTAATATTACAAAACACGTACATATAAAAAACTGAAAGAACTTATTGACCAAAAACAAGATCAGTTACAAAATAGTTACAAATGAACAAATAAACCTTAAAATTTAATTACATACTATAAAAATGTTTCATAGGATCTAATTAGTATTTTTTTAACTGTACCGAAGAATACGCTATTTCGTCAATTATTTTATTTTTATCTATCAGGTGTAGTAGGTATATTATTTTCAACAATACATTATTTATGTTCTAAATTTCAAAAACTTGACTTCTCAAGAAATTTGTTATTTTTCAAATCATATCTTGAAAATAGACGTCACCATATTGACAACGATCTGCATGGACAACGATCTGCGGAATTCGTATCTACCTCAGGTGTACCCCAAGGATCTCTTTTGGGCCCATTATTCTTCAACGTTTTCATTATGACTACGCAGAGGAATTGATTGTCAATTGTCTTTTATACGTAGATGATATGAAGTTATACAATAAAGTAAATGATGTGAGTGACTGTGTGGTATTGAAAAGTGACCTTGATAAAATTTATGAATGGTGTAATTTAAACAAATTACAGTTGAGTATAAGAATGTGTAATGTCCTAACTTTTACTAATAAACACCAATATGTAGAATTTAATTACCGATATCTATTCTTTTTACAAAACCAGACAGCAGAATTTCTTGACTTACTTCCTCTTGCCTATTTACAAAATCTGTTTTTCCAACAAGATGGTGCTCCCCCACATAATTCCAGAAGAGTGATGGAATATTTAAACAACTTGGATGGTGAACGCCTTATCGCAAATCAAGGTCATATCAGGTGGCCTCCTAGGTCACCTGACTTAACACCCCTCGACTATTATGTATGGGGCACTCTCAAAAATAAAGTTTATAAAAATTCTTCAAATACCCGTGAAGAGCTGCAAAATAAAGTTGTACGGGCTCTTAATGAAATAACGCCGGCTGAATTGCGTAGAGCCATTCAAGCAACTGTACGCAGAGCCGAATTGTGTATAGAAAAAAATGGTGGACATTTTGAACAATATCTATACATGTCAATTTATGGTTTAATTATATTAATTATTTTAAAGATACCTACTGTTACCTAGTTTAAGTTTAATTGTTCAAACGGAATTGATTTTTATTTATTTATAGGCCCGATATTTATGTTCATTTAAATAAAACTCTGAAAACCGAACTGATGTCGTATTCTATTGCAAATGTCCTTGTGGATGTAATTGTCTTTACCTCCACATACCTATGCTAAACTTAATTGTAACGTTCTTTGCGCTCACAATTATTAAATGTTTGATAGCTCAAGATTGCCTATAACTACACGAGTCTGTCTGACAGCTGATATTGTTTTATTACATTCAATGGCTACTATGATTTTTCCAACGTTATTAGGTTACCAGATTTACACAGAAATGTGCCATTTTAGTTTCCAAAGCCCACTAATCTATTATCTATTAGCCGCATGTTTCTAAAAGCTTGGTTGCATTGTATTTTGGCTGAAATCTCAAATATTTCTGAGCGGATTTTCAAAATTTTGGTATCACTAGATTCGTATGAAAATGAGGTATTTAAAAATGTTGGTGAACGATTAAATTCCCATTTAAAAAAAACGAGTTAGTGGGTAAAAATCACATTTAAAAATTTTAAACGCCTCTAGAGAATTAAGTAATGCAATCATATTGCTCTTTTTATTTTTATAGTAACGTAGCACACAAACTAAAATATATTTTGGGCACCACAGCACTCTGGATTCAGAAATAGATTTCTTCATAAAATTTTTAATGTTTATCAAAAAGTGACCAAAATGGATGTATTGTATTCAAAATTTCCTCTAGATTCCAAAAATGTAAAAATATATAGGGTGTTCCATTTAAAAATCGAAAGTTGTGGGCATTTCCGGTCAAACCGGATGTGCACCAAACTTGATTTTTTATTGAAAAGATGGCATTTTAGTCGTGTAATAAGGCCTCCAAATTTCAATTTTCTATTCCAAATATTTTAGGAAATATCGGGGCGAGCGCAATTCGTGACTCACCCGGTATAGAACCTGGGACGTGTTATGAGTAATAATTTGAAATGTTGCTGACCACGTCAGTTGTCTGTCAAAAACTTACATTAACTTAAAAAGCTATCTCCTATATAGAGACCTACTAGATCCAAAAACTAAAATAAAATAATGCAAATATAAGATGCATTGGTCCTGTCCCACTTTAATTATGCCGACTGATGTCCCAAGATTTCAACATATAACTCCCTTTTTAGAAGATTTACAAATACCTACTTCAATTTGAAGATTACACAGTCATGTTTGTTAACAATGTTTTACTTTATAAATCTACTAAATATATATTTGCTAAAGTAGAAAGAGGATGTGATGTTCGTGAAAGAGAATTAAGACAAACTGACAAATTTCTTCACTCAATTCCTCGACACAACAATGCTGCATTCCATAAATCATTTATTTTTATGACTGCTTACTGCTGTAATAACCTACCAGTTCAACTTCGCTAAATTGAAACCTATTCCGAAGTCCCTACTCCTAAATGAGGAATTTTCATTCCCAAATCACCAATTGTTTTAATGATGGCAGCAGACCTACTACGTGTGCTGCGCTCCATTTTAATCTTAATTCATGTATGTTCTGTAATAATTTAATGTTATTAATTTTGTCCTATTGCCTTTTTTGTTTTAGGGTTAGGTTTAATATCCTTTTGTGCAAGTATATTTGACATTTGGGTCAATACACTATTATTATTATAATTTCCTAAACTCGCCTATAGCTCCAGGACTATAAGTCGAGAACCCTTTGCATGATTCCCGAAATAGTCACCTCAAATTGGCATTTCATCATGACGGCCAGGACTGCATCTGCTAGTGTATAGAAGCTAGCTTCATTCAATTCGATTAATTATAATTTATTTTATAGCTCTCGTTGACATATGGGTGATTTATCACGCATTTGACCGAATATGTGAAAAGACTTGATCCAGTAATATGCGAGTGATTGTACTCTTCTCTTGGCATATACACTTTCAAATTTTTTATACGCGAGGAAAATATGTCAACCGTGTTTGATTTATTGCAGTACGTTCCTGTTTCTCTTTATTACCCTTGAAATCGATTAGCACTACTTAAATTATAATGATATTAACAGTTAATATGTATAACGAATCATTAAAGGCTGTCAACTAGAAATGCAGTAAAAGTAGTAGAAAATTCGCTAAATAAAGACAAAATTCGTCAGTGGTGTTCCCACATATGATTCATCATAAATAGTAATTTTATCAACTTTTCATGATTGCAATAACATAGGTGAAAAAACAATAATAAATGAAGAACATTACAATTGCAAGTTGAAAAAAAATACGTTCATATTATCGAAAAATGTCGAGAGACCTTTTTGATAAGAGAATTTCCCTCGTTAAAATAAGTATAGGCAGATAAATCTCGGATGTTTAATTCCATATTATTAAATAGGCTATTGAATATGTCTTTTTGTAAGGAACACTTGCGTTAAAGGGTTTTTATTGTTTAATATGTTATTTTAACACCTAAAAACGATAAAACAACAGTGCTACTGAATTCCGTGGTGCGTTTTTGAGAGCCATCCGAAGAAGAAGCCTATTTTTTTGTTATTTCAAAATAACTCAAAAACAATGCAAATTTGCAGATTTTTAAAAGAATACTTTTTTGTAGGAAATTAAATTTCCCATCCAAAAACGTTATTGAAAAATGTCTGTCTATTTTTAGTACTTATTAAAAATAATCAAAGAACAAAGTTACAAATTTACGAAAATACGCTTTTTTTTCTTTTTCGCACAATTCGTTCATAACTGTTTTTACGGCATCTTAGGTATATATGTGTTCACAGAAAAAAAAAATGTTTTTGAAAGTTTGTCCTAGAATATCTCGAAACGTTGTGGAATGTTTGGGAAAATATAAAAAAGGCAAAATGTAGATAATTTAATTCTCTACAACTTTCACTTTGACCTCATGGGCATCCGATGCATAGGACGCGAGATATTTGCAAAAAACTTTGACCTTCAAAATCTTGGGTAGCCATGCTGGGATTTTTGGGATTTTTGTGGATTTGAGTTTGGGACACCTCAAAAATTTAGATATTTACTAATTTTGTCCAGGTGTCCTCCGTTTTTTATCTAATTTCCGTGGGCTAAACATTAATTGTTTGTGGTTTGAGCTTTATAATATTAAAATTTAATTTTATTCATTATTTAAAATTAACTGATTTTTAAATAAATAAATATTGTAGGAAAACATTATGAACAATAAACGCATTTGGAAAAATAAAATTTTTAGGTAAACGAATGTTTTCTTAACCGCTTCTCAAGTCATTGAGGTAACTCCTTGAAAATCCAGAATGATTTTGTGTTAGGTAAAGAGAAACGAGGCCCTACAGTTTATAGTGGAGTCCGAACCACATCTTGGGGATAACTTTATTGTACATTATTGGTTTTAAGAAGTCTATTCTCCAATATTAATACTTTCGATGGCAATATCAACTTTGTTGTCGATCGACATCTTCTTGTGACATTTCTGGCACATTTGCCTTTTCGCAATTAATTGCTACACATTCCTTGCAAAATTTGGAGTATTTGATGCCAAAATTTCTGCAACCACAATTTCCATGACAGCCTTTTAAACAGCCACATGATATTTTTTGAAGTAAACATTTCGGTGCAGGAGACAGAGATGGCAATTGGCACCAATCCATTGTTTGTTTTCTTCCAACCCCTTTGGAGGGAATTTAACATATTCTCCTTCCATTATTGAATCCGTAAATATGCTAGCTGTCCATGCAATCTAGCAGTATCAGCTGTTGGAGGTAACTGTTATAGTGTCAACGTCGTATTCTTCGATAATCGTTTAAATAATTGTAAGCGACCTTTAGCAAGGCACTAGCTGAAATGGAGATTCATTTGCAGTACCTATTTTTTCCTCTTTTGCATTATTTATTAAAAAAACTTTCGCGTGTATGAGAGCAAATGCGATAGAACATGGCAGAGAATGGTTTACTTTGAATGGCGATATCTCGGTCACCGTTGGTCGTACAAAGCAGATAAAAAAAGCAATTTCTTTATTTTTTTCAATAAGTTATTTTTTTCTGAACACTTATATATGCCTAGGATGCCGTTGAAAATTGTTGTGGACGAATTATGGGAAAAAGGAAAAAAAGTGAATTATCGGAAATGTTTAACATTGTTCCATAATATTAATACACAACCACACAAAACAATTTTTTTCTGGCCTGTAGATCTGACCATGTTCACTATTTGTTTTTGGGGTCGCTGAATCCGGATCCAAGGTCTATTTAAGTCCAGCACATCAGGATTTTGCCATAACCTCAAAAAACCCAAATCACTGTAACTTTTTCTAGACAAAAATGACTCCCTCTTTTTTGTACTAGATCGATTGCAAATTATGCTTATTAATAGATGCTTTACCTTAGAAATTTTCCAAAAAAATTAAAGTGCCGACAAAAATCTGAAAAATTCAGAGGCATGTAGGAAGGCGAGAAAAATCGAATGGCGTACGCAATTGTCTATAAAGACAAAGTTGTGAAAAGGAATTTTTCACAAACTTCTTGTACATGGTTGAATAAGCAATTATTTAAATACTGATTAAATAAATTTTATATTGGTACTAGCGGTTTATATATCAGAGTATACGCAGAAAATATGTAGTATTAGGCGAGAATTGCGCAGATACCATCAGATAGATATATTAAATTTTAGGCAGGTAAAGAATTTCTATTCTTACAAGAAAATGCCAATTGTTGCATAATTTTCCGGATATTTAACGTGAAAATCCAGGTTTTGGGATGTTTTGGGGTCATTTTTACCACAGTTACATCAAATTTTTATTCCACAAGATATTTAAGTATTCTTTTCTTGTCATTTCGCACCGCGTTACCTTTTCGTTCTCACGGGTTTCATCTATTATTTAATTAATTGAACAGTTAGCATCCATTGATCTACAAGATACTATATATTATGTTAAAGACAAAATAAATTCTGTTTATTATTATTATTCAAACATAACCGCGACATGTACAATCGTTATCGCAAACATTTTCGTGACCAAAATCCCTGCTGTTGAACAAGCGGGAATCGGCATAGGCCAGCAGGGTACACAACATACACGTCTGTCTATGGCTAGTTTATTATTTACATGTCAAAGATGTGACGAAATTATAATGGTTGCAATAACCACATGTGTTTGAGGTAATTGTGAAATGGGTACCCACATATTTGGGGGCAAATTATGTGTAATATTTCAGTTCATACGCACGGACGAGTTGCGTATATTTGTGTATAATTTTAAATGTACAGGGTCGTATTGGGTATAGGAGTGAATAGAAACGTCTGAAAAATTGTCCCCTTCGGAAATACTACTTTTCAAAAATGTTGAAATCGGACCAGATAATTATAATTAATAATTTTCCTAGTAGAAGCAAAACAATTTATATAGAGAAAATTTTAATAGCCAATCTAACACAATATGCCATAAAATTAGACTGTGAAAAACTTTCAGATTTTTTGTCCCTCCAACTAAAATGCATGGCTTCTTCCCGGGCGCCGTTTAGGTCTGATCAGAAAGTATACAGGGTGTTTCAGTTAAAAGTCCCCAGGCCATTATCTCTAAAATTAATAAAGATATTTTATTTTTGTAAATGGCAGATGATTGATACCATAGAAAGGTTTAAATAACGGTGATTAGAATTTTTCCTCAACAGCACACAGAGATGGCGCTGCGATGCAAAACTATTTTTTGATGGCTGGAACCTTGAAACATAAGTCATGTGATTAAACAATAATTTGTGAATAATTTTGATGGTATAGAGAATTTACAAAAAACAAGCCGTTTTGGAGTTACATGAGTTTCTTTCATTAATGCCAGTACACGTGAATTTTGATAAATCCCTATAATTTATTTATTATTTATTATAGAATATTGGTTACCAAACACTTTTTTTCAAGATAAGGAAAGTGATATAATACACTATCATAAAATTATGTTTTCCACTTCCGGCCAAACCGGAACTAACATGATGAACCAATATCCATATGTTCCTACATATTACATTTTTTTTTCTAATAACGCTTCTAATAAAACGGCTCCCAAAACTTAAAGTAAGTAAGACAACAAAGAAAATACACACTAATTTAGAATGGTAATGAAAAATCTACTTAAGAGATATTAGTAGGCTTTGATTTAATTTTAAGTTTGACAGTTATTAAACAAAGTTTGTAGTTGGTGCATTTCAATCATAGTTTCAAACAGAAATAGTGTACTTAGAAACAATTCAAAGCAAATTAATCCAAATAAGGCAATAAAAAAAATAAATTTAAAAAATGGTTAGATACACCAATGAAGATAAGTTAAATATGATTTTAATATACGGTGAATGCAAAAGAAATTCCCGACAAGCAAAACGATTGTTTTGTTTACGATTTCCAAATAGACCTACACCCGATAAAAAAACATTTATCATGCTGTTTAAAAATTTAAGAAATTGGGGTAGTTTTAAGAAAACTATTCGTAACAGAAATAGGCCAGTTAGAAACGATGAAAATACAGCCTTGGTGTTAAATAGTGTTGTCAACAATCCTCAATGTTCTCTCCGGAAATTGGCATCGGAAACTAATCTGTCGATATCTTCGTGCCATAGAATATTAAAATCAAATAAATACCATCCATACAAATTAAAATTGATCCATCATTTAAGGCCTGGTGATTATGAACGAAGATTACATTTTCTAGCTGAATTTTCAGTTCTTTCTGAAGAATGTCCAAATTTTAAAAAAAATGTGCTCTGGAGCGATGAAAGCCGTTTTCCCAACAACGGAGTTGTGAGTAAGCATAACTGCCGATACTGGTCACAAAATAATCCTAGATGGTTGAGAATGACCCGAAATCAGGTAACTTTTGGAGTTAACGTGTGGTGTGGAATATTAAATTCATATATTATTGGACCATATCTATTCCATGGGACTTTAAATGGAAGAAAATATGAGATATTTTTGAGAAATGTATTGCCAGGATTATTAGAGACTATCCCTCATAACCAGGAGAATATTTGGTTTCACCAAGATGGTGCACCACCCCATAACTCAGTACTAGTCAAAGATTGTCTTAATGAAATGTACCCTCAGAGATGGATTGGTACTAATGGAGTAGTCAGATGGCCAGCACGATCACCTGACTTGACTCCATTAGATTTTTACCTTTGGGGGTATTTAAAAAGTGTAGTGTACATTGAACCCATTGAGGATATGGCCGATTTGTATAATAAAATATATGCAAGTGTTGCTGCTATAAATAGACATACGTTACAAAAAGTTTGCAATGAAGAGTTACTGAAACGGTACAATATGTGTATTCATGAAGAAGGGAGAAATTTTGAACATTTAATATAATAAGTACCTACTAATAAGAAAGAAATTAGTTTAATTTCATTTTTAATAATATTTCGATAGTTTTTAAATGTTTGTTTATAAAACTTTTGTTTACGTTCTTTACTGAATCGTTAATATAAATTTAGCCCATTCTAAATTAGTGTGTATTTTCTTTGTTGTCTTACTTTAAGTTTTGGGAGCCGTTTTATTAGAAGCGTTATTAGAAAAAAAATGTAATATGTAGGAACATATGGATATTGGTTCATCATGTTAGTTCCGGTTTGGCCGGAAGTGGTAAACATAATTTTATGATAGTGTATTATATCACTTTCCTTATCTTGAAAAAAAGTGTTTGGTAACCAATATTCTATAATAAATAATAAATAAATTATAGGGATTTATCAAAATTCACTTGTACTGGCATTAATGAAAGAAACTCATGTAACTCCAAAACGGCTTGTTTTTTGTAAATTCTCTATACCATCAAAATTATTCACAAATTATTGTTTAATCACATGACTTATGTTTCAAGGTTCCAGCCATCAAAAAATAGTTTTGCATCGCAGCGCCATCTCTGTGTGCTGTTGAGGAAAAATTCTAATCACCGTTACTTAAACCTTTCTTTGGTATCAATCATCTGCCATTTACAAAAATAAAATATCTTTATTAGTTTTAGAGATAATGGCCTGGGGACTTTTAAATGAAACACCCTGTATATGGGCATTATTGGGCCGAATTTGAGTCATAGGTGCACTTGAACCACATCAACATCGTGATCAGCGACCCGAGCAACCATTTTCGTCTAATTTTATGACATATTGTGTATGAAACAAATTTTTAAATTAAAAGTGGCCAATTATTGGAGAAAAAATGATAGTGTTTTTTGTAAACATCTTTCTGAACTCTTTGCAACAAAAATGAAGTCAATTGACCCTTTAGTTTTAACTTTGGAAGTAAAATGCCAAAAAATGACGCGCTACTGATATTTTGTAATAAGTTTTTATAATTATTTCTTAATGCTCAACAGACAGCCCCCAATCGTGTTTGTATTTATCTCTTACAGTTGATTCAATCAATTACTTTCTCTTAAAAATCGGAAACACACCATTCGGTACGTTACCTAATTAAAATTATAAAAACGAGGTGTGTAAAAATATCACGACGATAAGAATCATGCAAATGCACGGTCGCTCTTTGTCTTCAACATCCCGATCCCCGATTCCATTCGATACGTATCTACAACTTGTGATCGCTATCCAACGATCCGACAAAAAAATTGACAGTTATATGTTTTACGTAATTTATTCTAACCGCATGCTGGCCATTTACTATCGCCAATATTATATTAGATCAATACGTAAGTATTAAGTTGTCTATATATAGAGAAATAGTGTACATTTTTGCGATAACTTATAATGTCCACGTCCTACTTTCCTTTTGTACATGTAATACGAGCCTGTTGAGCCGTTTATCTAACACGATAGGAAATGTGGGACAGGAATGGTCGCCGAAGCAAAAAAAATGACGGAATAGATAGCAAACTTAATTATAATTATTAATTATTGTTTTCAAATTTTTACAAAACACTGTTTACGTTCGATTAGGGTCAATAACAGTTGCCACATAAGTTGTGTGTGCTGGATTAAACTTATTTGCAGTACCAATTACCAGCCCAATTATATACAGGGTAAGGTACAAGGATACAGTAATTACATGTATTACATCTTTAGAGAAGGCTCCGAAAAGTGCGGGTCCTGCCAAGGATATTTGTGCCAATAGTGTTGTCAGAAATGAGGTTTTTTTTTTAATGTGGCTTATAGTTACTGTGTTGTTAACGATTCTGAAGCCAAAAAGGTCCGATAGGCTAATAAGAATCGATACTAAAAGCTTTATTACTCAACAGATAACAAACCCACTTAAGGGATGGCGACAGTACAAAAAAATCGGTATACACACAGAACTTTATTTGTGCATGGCGGTCACTCTAAAAAACTATTAATTACGAAATGACATAATCGGAATATAGTTATCACTATTATTACAGAGAAAACCTGATAACTTTTGGCCAAAAAATATACAGAGTGCTCATCCAACAGCAATGACTCAATACTAAATTACAGGTGCCAAATATGGCTTGCACAAATACTTTACAAATGTCCACCATGGTTGAATTATTTCTTGAGATGACCACCCTGTACATTTTTCAATAAAAGTATAATAGTTGCATATGCTAAATATTATTGCCATCTCTCACATTTTCAATTCCACATTCACGTAGTGGAGTGGAAGTATTAGTAGTGGTTAAAAAATTTCATTATTTTTGAAATTTTTGAAAAATGTTGGTAACATTTTTTTCTTCTTCTGAAGTAGGCTTAGAATGTCATGAGACGTGGAAATTTTAAGTTTGAGCAAAAAAAAGTTTCCTTCCGGTCTATAGCAGTAGTAAAAGAACAAATTTTTTCAAACAAAATTTCAATTTTTACTTCCCTCGCATACCGAAGGGAAGTATTGTATTCAAGAAAAAATCACCCTCCGAGATTTTTTCGGATTCTGACGTTTCAGAACACGTAGATTACGAAAATATAGATTTTTCAATTCAGTCTGTCTGTCTGTCTGTCTGTCTGTTGGTGCATTTACTAAAAAACTACTTGACGGAGAGTGGTAGGTAGTTGACGCTACTGTCAGCGAAGACATGGTAGAAATTTCACTGGAAAATATACAGGGTGGACCATCTAAACGGAATAAATAGCGAAAAAAATTTTTTTTTGCTCAAATTTAAAATTTCCACGTTTCATGACGCGCTAAACCTATTTCAGAAAAAAAAATTTTTTGAAAATTTTGAAAATTTTTTTCACCATTTTTAAAAAAAATTTTACTACTAAAATGAAATGATTTTTTTTTTCTTTCTTCAAATTTAAAATTTCCACGTTTCATGGCATTCTAAGCCTGATTCAAAAAAAAAAATAAAATTTTTTGAACATTTTTTTTACCATTTTTGAAAATTTGTTTACCACTAAAATAGATGGATTTTTTTATTTCTTCAAATTTCAAATTTCCACGTTTCATAGTGTTCTAAATCTACTTAAAAGAAAAATTAGAAATTTTTCTTACTATTTTTAAAAAAATTTCCCTCTAAGATACATTTTTTTCTCTTTGTTCAGATTTTAACTATCCACGTTTCCATGACATTCTAAAACTATTTAAACAAATTTAAAAATGTTTTTGAAGAATTTTTTAAAAAATTTGAGAACATTTTTAATCCATTTATGTATCACTACTATAGAACAGACGAAAAAAATTTTTTTGCTCAAATTTAAAATTTCCACGTTTCATGATATTCCAAACCAATTTCGCAAATAAAAATTTGCAACATTTTGTTACCAGTTTGGGAAAAAAATTAACACTAGAATGCTCAAATTTAAATGACATTCTGAACCTAGGTATTTCAGAAAAAAAATTTTGAAAATTTTTTTCATCAACATTTTTCAAAAAGTTTTTACCACCAAAATAGATCGAATTTTTTTTTTATTTGCTCAAATTTAAAATTTTCACGTTTCATAGCATTCTAAACCTATTTTAAAAAATACATAATTTTTAATTTTTAAACTTTTTTTTGCACTACTATAGAATAGAAGGAAACTTTCCTTTTTGCTCAAATTTAAAATTTCTACGTTTGGCGTTTTAAACCTATTTCAGAAGAAAACATTTTGAAAATTATTTTACCAACATCTTTTGAAAAATTTAAAAAAAAATGAAATTTCTTAACCACACACTATACTTCCACTCCATTACGTGAATGTTGAATTGAAAATGTGACAGATGGCAATATTATCTGGCATATGCACCTGTTATACTTTTATTGAAAAATGTACAGGGTGGTCATCCCAAGAAATAATTCAGTCATGGTGGACATTTGTAAAGGTATATGCGCAAGCCTGCCATATGTGGCACCTGCTATTTAGTATTGAATTTTTGCTGTTGGATGAGAACTCTGTATATTTTCTTGACCAAAAGTTATCAGGTTTTCTTTGTAACAATAGCAATAACTATATTTCGATTATTATTCTCAATGTCATTTCGTAATTAAAAAATTTTTAGAGCGTCCTCATGCGCAAATAACGAGGGAAGTTCTGTGTAAATACCTTTACCGATTTTTTTTTAATGTATTTCGAATGCCATGAAATGTAGAAATTTTAAATTAGAACAAAGAAAACATTTTTTCCATCTATTTTAGTGGTAAAAAGTTTTTCAAAAATGTTGGTAAAAAAATTTTTCATTTTCAATTTTTTTTAATAGGTTGAGAATGCCATGGAAACGTGGAAATTTTAAATTTTAACAAAACACAACATTTTTCCATCTATTTTAGTGGTAAAAATTTTTCAAAAATGGTAAAAGAATTTTCTAATTTTTTTTTATCGGTTTAGAACGCTATGAAACGTGAAAATTTTAAATTTGAACAAAGAAATTAAAAACATTTTTCCATCTAATTTAGTGGTAAAAATTTTTTAAAAAATGTTGGTAAAAAAAAATTCAAAATTGTTAATTTTTTTTTTAAATACGTTTAGAATGCCATGGAACGTGGAAACTTTAAATTTGAACAAAGAAAAAAAAATCATCTATTTTGGTGGTAAAAAATGTTTCAAAAAAATTTTTTTTTCTGAAATAGGTTTAGCGTGTCATGAAACGTGGAAATTTTAAATTTGAGCAAAAAAAAAGTTTTCATTATTTATTCCCATTAGACGGCCACCCTGTATATTTTCCAGTGAACGGTTAACCATTTCTTTGCTGACAGTAGCGTCAACTACCTACCAAATTTGACTGCTCTCCGTCAAGTAGTTTTTTAGTTAATGCACCAACAGACGGACAAACAGACAGACCGACGGAATTGAAAAACCTATACTTTCGTAATCTACGTGATCTGAAACGTCAGAACCCGAAAAAAATCTGGAGGGTGATTTTTTCTCGAATACAATATTTCCCTTCGGTGTGCGAGGGAAGTAAAAAACAAGCTAACCATTTTACTCTTCGCCGATTTCCTGCACTTTTTAAATAATTGTTGCACATTCTCTAGTATACTCTCCGCATTTTATTGTAAATAAAAAATAATGTTTGTTCGTCATACCGAGTGACGGCCTTTTCTAACTACGAGATGAATAAAGGTCGCCGAAGTTTGGTCTTGGTCTTATCGCATTTGTGAAGATTAATAGCTGTTAAGTTGATAAACATTAGTGACTATTGCCTAATTAGCCGGTTTTGCAATAGAGCAATAATATACTACGAATATTTGATTTTAATAAGTTTAAATAATTAATCACTTTTTATTTATTGGTCGATTTTGTTCTTCCTCTAGCTAACACTAACTTACCATCCAAATTTCAATACAATCGAACGTTTCGTTCTTAAGTTATCGTGCTTACAAAAAACGTGACGGACGGACGGATATTTTGAAATTAGTTCAGAATTCGATCACCAACACAGTGATATGACATTTTCTCTCTACAAGCGATATTACAGGTTTTATAAATGTGCCGATCGAATGCAATATACTCTTCGTTTTGTATTTGCGAAGAGTATACTAACGCTTGATTGATTGATTGATTGATTTGCCAGCGTATGGTGGGCATTGCTGCCAATTCCAGGCATCCATGGAGGTTCGTTCCAACACGCAGCCTGGTCGTTCGTCGAATACGCCCAACGGACGGCCAAACTGCGTACCGGAGCCAAATCTCGAATGTTTTATATACCGCCGGACCAGCTGCATACGCCGGGTTGGACATTGGACATGCTTGTTGTCAGCAGCGAGAGCCGCATGACGCATGAGGTGGAAATATAGAATGGGAAGTGTAGGTGTTTGAGAGATGCTTCTTTAAAGTTTCTATGCTTCTAATAAGTTTCCATTTGTCATCATCGGCTGGGGTGTGGTGCAGTTGTTTGCGAGATGCTTCTTTTCAGTTTCCATGCTTCTTTTAAGTTTCCATCTATCGTCATCTCCTTATTTTTCTTCCAAGTTTTCTGCTTCTTGTGTCTCTGAATCTAGCAGCTTTCATTTTTTATTTTATTTTGTATTTTTTTCCTAGTTTGCCTAGTATTGCCCAACTTAAATTGTACAATCTGGAATCGAGTTTAATATTTTGCAAATGAAGATTCTACTCTAATAAGTCAGTTAAAAATTGGTACGATTTTTAGATTGATTTAAGTTCTAAAGTTGCTATTGAAAATTGCCACACGTCATTAATAAATTTTCAAAAATTGAACAGGGCTAAGGTTAGATTCTTGAGGGACTCCCCTTTGTATCTTTGTTTATTTTTTAAATTTGAATTTCGCTCTAAATATCGTGCAATCATTAATTAGTTGAATATTAGGATTTTTTTCATAATTATTTATTCATATGAAAGTTACAACAATTTTTTAATAAAGGATTATTTTTTTGCGAAAGTTCAGCTTTCCCTTGTATTTTTGGAACAATATTGTAACACATATTTTTTGTATATCCAAGGGAATACTTTGGTGCCAATTCATATAATTTCTTTTAGGGATATTTTACACAATGTACTTATCTGGCTAGGGCCCTTTCAATTGTTTCATTTTATGCACGAGTAAACTATTTTACATAATAAAATATCACTATGTATTTTTTTATACTTCAAGTACTCAATGAATTGTCGATAAAGTCGCGTCATTTTAGCATGAAAAACCTGAAAATCTCCAAAATCGAAAGTACAGGGTCAATTGACGTCGTTTTTGTTGAGTTCAGAAAACCATTTAGAAAAAACAGTACCTTTTATTTTTTGGCGAAAATGTTCGGTTTAATTTTTTGTCCAATAATTGGCCAATTTTAATTGCCAATTTAACTAAATTAATTGAGAAATTTATCATCATACACAATATGCCATAAAATTAGACCAAAATGGTTACTCGGGAGTTTTTGGGGTCAGTCATCACGAATCTCAAATTCAATTTGGAAAATTAAAAATGGCGGATCGGATGTAGAGACTGATCCTCAGGAAAACGTATGTTTTTCATTATAGAGTTGAAAGTATAAAAAATACGAGTTTTTCCTGAAAAATATACTACTTTCTGTCCGCCGTTTTGAATTTTCCCTAATTGAACATCAGATTCGTTATCAACGATAGCGAAAATCCCCGAGTTTTCCGGATAAATTGACTGTTTTCCGATCCGCCATTTTGAATTTCGTAAATTGGACCTCTGATTCGTGGTCAGCGACCTCAAAAACCCCCCGAGTACTTATTTTCACCCAGGAACGAGTTTTTCCTGAGAAATTGACTGTACTTCTTTTCCGCCATTTTGAATGTACCAAATTAGACCTCGAATTCGTAATAGACGACCTCGAAATCCCCGAGTACAGATTTTCAAAGCCAAGATATCCATTCTCAGTTTTTCTGGAAAATGGGCCGATTTCCGGTTCTACTTACTAAAATTCGGAGATGCAAACCATCGAGAAAATCCTTATTTTACTTTAATTTCCTACCTCCACCAAACCACAAGAGACAGACTTTCAAATTGGTAACTAAATTTTGTAAAAAGAAAATTACGCTTATTGGTAAAATTATTTGCTAATTCTGTACAAATGCGGTTTTATATTTCATAACCATTAATCGTGAGAAATGGTCGGTACCTATTACGGTTAAAAACATTGTCGGATCTCTAACACCATATTAGTAGTCTAATTTGGACTGGTTTAAAAACATATCCGTTCCTATTGGAGTTCGTGTACTTGTCATCTCTATGTACGGAAATATAATTCGACTGCTACCAAGTGTTAAAAAAGTTTAATTCAAGAGAGTTAGGAAAATTTGCATATTGAAACGAACTTGAATTTGCTTTTCTATCTAAAATAATATTAATAATGATTTAGTAGCCTATATGCTAATATGGAGGGTACGAAAGTTGTTCAAAATTCGATCACCAACACGGTGATATGAAATTTTTTTCTCTACGAGCGATATTACTAGTTTTAAAGATGTGCCTATCAAATGCAATATACTCTTCGTTTTGTACTTGCGAAGAGTACCTATAATAATGGTAACAAATAGAAATGAAATGTTTACATTATTTAATTTTTTAATCCTTCTTTCTAATGAATTTCCATACTCATATCTGCTTTCTTGCGGTTCCACAACTAAATTTTATATTTCCTGTGGTTATGGTTTGCTGTTATTATCGGCTTGTTAAAGATAATGTAATGAAGTAATACAAAAAATATATATAAACAATGAAAAATTCTCATTTATAGATAAATTCATGTTATTCCAAATGTTGACAACATCTAACAATACCTAGGAAAGCATACTTTTTATTATACAGAATCTTTAGTACAAGGTGGAACCTTCTGGATTTTCATATAATATCGATTTGATGGTGATAGATAAATATAATTTTATTTTATATTTTCTCAAATGGTTTCGTTCTTTGTTCTGCAATTTGACGCATTTTTTAATAATAGTAATATTTGTAGATGATTTAAAAAAATTATTGTCAGCATTGACGAATAGGGTGCTGTGTTATAGTGACAATTCAGAACCCTCACCATCTTACAGAATAGCTATTAAAAACAGTCTTAAATTTGTTTATATGAATATCCTAACAATCGAGGGAACACCGCCTCCGTAAACGCGTGCATTGGATAGAGCGTATGTCCAAGATCAAGCAACTCTACTTGTAGTTCCTATTTGTCGACCTCTATTAAAATAATTTCATTTGGGTCAGTCAACTTGCCGCCCCCCGCCCAGTTATTTTTCTTCTTCAATTTGCTAGCACACAATGTTTAGCCTATCACACCCTAGCACAATCATTTTTGAAGCTGGCACACACCAGCGAAAATAATAAATAGGGGTTTGTAATTTTTTTTGTCTTGAATTTGCTAGCACACAACGCTTACACCTAGCACACGCTGGCACAACCACTTACTGGCATACCTGCAGGGGCGGTAGTATACAGGGTGTACATTTATTTCCTCAGCCCCCCCTCCCCCCCCCCGTAATTTTTTTGTGTTGAATTTGTTAACACGCAATGCTTATAATTAGCAAACCCTAGCACAACCACTTTCAAGCGAACGCTCCAACAGGGTCTATAATATACAGGGTAGAAATTTTGTCCAGCTTACAGATATATTACATTTTCTATTATTACTCAGATTACCTTACCAGAAATCATCACATATATAATAGAAGGATGAAATAGTGAGGTTAATATAGAGGATTCTTTTGTTAGCTCCCATGTACTTTTTAATAGGATAGCACACAATGTTAACACCTAGACAACTAAACAACTAAATTTCATGAATAATTTTTACAATCATTTTATATATATCTTATATAGCGTCAACTTTTTTACGCGGGGGTGTGCTAGCTTTAAAAATGGTAGTGCAAGGGTGAGCTAGGTCTAAACACTGTGTGCTAGTAAACTGAAGAAAAAAACTTTGGGGGGGGGGGCAAGTTGATTGACTCGTTTCATTTGGAATTATAATTAAATTCGTATCATAAGTGTATTATTGATTTTATTAATTTATAATGTATTATTTAAGCTGGATTATACCATTTGTTAGCCATAATATTCCCAATTTTTTCAAAAAAACACGAAACAGTTGAGCATAATTTAAAGAACTGTAAGCAACATTTTTGAAGTAATCATTACTTTCGGGGATATTTAACTACAATTAAGATAACAAATAATTAAACAATATTTTTAGCTACAAAAAAGTATTCCTTGCGTTTTACGCAAAAATTAATTTTAACAGAAATATTTTGTAAAAATCATGCAAAACGCGCTACTACCCTTATTTTTTCACTCCCTAGTCCCGGTGTTTTTTTTTGTTTGTAAAGTACTTATATATTATCTATTCAACTGCTAAGTTTTGTTATTGCTAGAAATTTTTAACTTCATTTTATGTACTAATATCCAAGTATCCTCAAATACAAATGGCTCACCCTATATTCCTCTAGACGTGCATTGAATTGTTCATCGCAGGTCACCAGCTTTGATGCAATTAACCGATTCAATTTCGAATAGTCCTTGAATATTAAACACTTGTTTTAAATCAATCCAGATCCAAGAGGAAGTACGTAAATGCCACGGCCAAAACGTTGAACTGTCGAATTTTCAGTTTTATTTCTTTTGTAATGCCCTTTTTGATTTGTCCCTTCCAAGGCACGCCTATGCATAAAATACAATAATAAATATATAACAAAAATATTGCTCAGGTGCAGTATTGCTGTGCCAAATTGCCTCCATGTAACCCTCTGTGACAGGCTAACGAAATATCCGTTAGGGATGAACTGCATATATCACCTCCGCCACGGTAAGCGAATAAAATCTCTATGGTGGTATTAGGTATGGCTTCAAATCGCATGCTAATATTTTATAGCGATACCGAACTTGGGCTACTTTGGAAGGTCGTGCGGCAGGGCTGGAGTAAGAGCACTCGATCAGTTAAAATGTGTAGGTACAGGTTGTTGTTTTCTAAATATTTTATCCAATGTTCGTCTTTTGGTTGAAAATTGGATATAAATGGTTTGGTTGTATTTGAACCAATATATTTGAAGACGTTCGCAAATTAGAATAATATAGCCTTCTAGTAGGGTCACCCAAAAAAGATGACATTACACAGGCGTCTCGCTTAAATGTAAAGCAAGTTCATATTTTTTAAATTTTGTTAACCAATCGATTTTTTTTTCAAATGTAGAATGGTAGGAATTATATCGATAGGCGACAATTTTGTTTTACAATGAATACATGATCTCCTTGAAAGGGTTTTTCTCTCATGTAATATTAATCTTTGATAATAAACTCTTAATTTACGCAATTATATTTTGTCAACTTAGCTCAAGGAAAAATTTATAGATAAAAATTTAAACGTACAAGTGGTATTTGGAGAGAATATTTAAAAAATAAATTAATTATTATGTACATAAGACATGTTTTTAATATTAAGTTTTTGCCATCAAATGCTTTCTTGGGAGTTTTTGGTGTTTATTGACTTAAAAGGATGTAATGCCGGACAACTGAGAAAGAAAATAAAACGTTGAAAAGTCTAATGCACGGAGTTCTCGCATACGCTTCGACCAATCGCATTACGACTAAAGAAGTATGAAATAATTGCTCTTCCTAAAAATTTTCTCTCTAACTAAATTGTGAAAGTCTAGCTAACACTATGGAAATATGAAAGTAAGGAAATTGAAATATTTACAAATCAGTAATGGTAAAAACATACATCTTTGTTGGGGTCGCTTCATTGAAAGAAGTGATTTGTCAGTTTCGAATATTCTCGACAATATTCCCTACTTCATAAATATTGAGAGATATTTGCGGGACGAAAAAAGTTAAATCCTTTTTTTGAGAATGATATTTAAAAGGAAAAAGGGCTCATGATATTTTTTTGTAAGAATGAATATTTTTAGTTAAAATGGTTTTAGAAAGGTACGAAAAGAAAATTTATATTATGAGTTTCTTGAAATTGTGTTGAAATAATTCAATTGCCAGTCAGAAAGTGATATCATCTTATCTTGAAGACAGGCTTTAGTATGTTAGCTATGACAACATGTATTCTAAACTAACAAGTGTGAAATTTGGTGTCCCCCAAGGCTCCGTCTTGGGCCCAACCCTTTTCCTCGTTTTTATTAATACCTGCCATATAACACCGTCTCAACAAGATCTGTTCTTTTTTGGGATGACACAACATTAATACATAACAATACAAATGTCAACTTATTGATTTTCTAGTGTGCGCGATACTCAATATTTAAGACTGGTTCCTAACAAATAGATTAATGTTAAATGAAAATGAAACTGAATCGATGATTTTTAATTTAAAACAACACACTTTAGATACAATTTATAACCACGGATTGTATTAAATTTCTAGGCATCCATATAGATAGTAAATTAACTTGGACAAAACATGTGCATGCTATTTGTGGCAAAATGTCCAAAAATATATATTTATTACGTTGTCTTGAGAGTTGGGTATCCCAGAAAACTTTATTAACAGCATATTTTGGTTTAATTCACTCTGTATTTACGCAATACTTGTCTGAGTCACTCTTCACATACTGCAACTGCTTTTGCTATACAAAGAAAGACAGTACGGGTGGTTGCGGAGTTGAGTTACAGAGAAGAGTGCAAAGAACCCTTTCAGAAATTGAAGATCCCAACTCTATAGCAATGCCTCCTATATATTAAAGGGCTTGCAACAAAATAATTATCTCAGCTACATTCTTATCCTACTCGAAATAATGGAAACATATATTTCGATTTTCTACGCTTCCCAAACACGCGCAGTGGTACAGCGTATAATGCAATAATAACATTTTTTAATGCATTACCACATAACATCAGGGAACTGGATTATAAACTTTTTAATACTGTTATGAAATCATTTTTAAACGAGAATGCTTTCTTCTCACTGAGCGAATTTTTTTATGCACATTTTTCTGCTTGATGTAAGTAGCATGTAACATCAATTCCTGCCCCTGAGTGGAATAGGAACGATGAAACTACCCGGTTCTCATTTATTTTGTGGAGGCTGGGTCGTGGTTCGAAAATTAATAAAAATTTAGTTTTGTTAGGCGCCAATAGCCAATTGCTCGATACCTATGCCTTACTGGTTTTCAAAAATGTAATACTGTGGCTATTCAGTGGCCTTATTGTTTACATAGGTATCATGAGTTTTTAGAAAGTTTATTATGAAAAACACAAAGTAAGAAAAATAAGTTGTATATTAAAATTTTAAAGACAAAACTGGAAATGGTAAATATTTGGTATAAATTTAGATATTTTATTAACAAAAAATTGAATTTAGAGGGTAGCTACCTTCCTTACATAAATTATATGTAGGAGTAAGAATGTTATAAGGCTGACGGCCGATGAAAAGTTAAAGATAAAAATTTACATTTGCTGAAGGCTAAAAATTATATGTTAATTGAAAATTCCACAAGAAGTTGAGCGTGTTGATGTTCAAATGAGAATGACACTCTCACCACAGATCCTGTTCACGAGCTGCCAGAGCGCCTCGTCCCACTCAAATCTCCTCTTCCCCTTCCTCTGTTTGTTACGTTTACTGATAAACGTTGAGACTAGACTGATTAATATGTTGTCGCTATACAAGTTCCATATCCAGTGACATGTGTGGATGTGGGCAAACAATTTCCTCCTGGGCTAAATAAGGTTATCCTCACAGGACCATCACCATCAAGCTGGTCACTTTAATTGACACCTAAGGCTTATCCTTGGCTGGTCATTACCACCTCTTCAAACTGGCACCTAATACTTCATCAGGCTGCTACTTAATACCTCAGGCTGGTACTTACTAGCTCATCAAGCTGGTACTTATTACCTCACACCTAAAAGAGTCCATCGTGTTACTCTACCTTGCATTTACTTGTTTGAAAAGGCACTCTGGGTGCGTTAATACCCCACGTAATGCTTTAATACCTTAACGTTTCTTCTAAAAATGCCCAAATATCCCCTACCAAATTCCAAGATATTTTTATAACCTTACTAAATTTAAAAAACCGCGTTCTACTATTGCCCAAACCTATATTTAAATCGCGTTTAAAACTTTAAATTCACAATTAATTCCCCTTAACAATAAGCAACAGAATTAAATGTAATTCCTTATCCAACATAGATTTTAGCTACTGACGCTGTTTTTTATGGCACGCGTGCATCTCTAAATTAACCTATTAAATATCCCTTAACATCGGATTGAATGCTGGCAATTTTACAAATTAAATACATATACATTAATCAATAAATGTCAGTGATTATAATTTAGTAGATATTGGTTTATTTAATTACCTATCTCCAGGAATTTGAGGCTTTAAATCTGCGGTAAGTCAGCACAGACACGTCTTGTTCTCGGCTTCAAGAATCGGAAATGCCTAATTTATTGTCTCCTTTAAAATGCTTTCAATCGTTGCCAACCGCAAAATGATAAAAAGTGTTTACTTAAAATTCTGTTTTTATTATCAAATCTACTTAATTATTGCACTATTTTACTTCCCATTAAGAATTCTTATTTGTTACTAAATTTCTATTGCTTCAAATTTATTAATTAAAGTTTATTGTTTAATTTTTACCAATACTTTCTAGGTTTCTAACTAGTAAGAGCCGGTGGTTTGCTGGTAGAATAACAGATGGCGCTCGGTGTATATTTTAAAGTTAATTCAAGTCTACTCGTTAAGAATCGGTTGGGTTTGCTTGTAAAGTACAGATGGCGCTCGGTGTATATTTTAAAGATAGATCTTTGAGTGGGGATTAGGACTTCGGCAGCTCTAGGTTTCTGTGAACAAAAAGTTAACAAATTTAAAGTATCTGCTATTATAGTGGTTTTAAGAACCCCATAATTAAATTATATATATTCTGTAGCGTCCTGGAACTTTAGGACGGTACACTTTCTCTCTCCTTCTACAAAAAAAATATGTGTACTTCCATACATGTATTTTTTCCTATAAATTGAGACTTCAATTTCTACTTATCCGCTGATGGATATAACTAAAGCTAACTTAAAATAATTGAGATATGGTTACTTAACCATAAATAATTATAAACCGAATTGTAACTAAACTAAGCTATAAGACAGCTACGGTTCCTAGACCTTAACTTCTTACTAAATAACTAAAAGTAAAAATCTTACATACTAGTGAATGCTGCTATAAGAGAGGATTTAGTACTCAATAGTAGCTTCGCGTACTACACGCCTAATATTTCAGGGACAAAATCAGTAACGACAAATTCAATAAGGACAAAATTGGGAAAGACACAATCGGTAAAGTCAATGTAGTACTAATCCAAGCCATATTAGCATATACACTATACATATTTCACTTACTAGAGACCGAGAGGCTCCAAAACATAATCTATTCAATACCACATTCCACCAGATATAAAATATCCCCTGAATACTAATCATTCAGACACAAAATTGGAAGTAGAATTAAATCGATATAAAGCTTGTACACATACAAGAAACCCTTTGAAGAGAGTTCGGAAAGGAAACAAAATGTTTTAGGAGAGGACCCAAACATCAGTCTCCACAGACACTGTGGTGTAGTGCCTGAGCAGCGTTGTAGCGGCTGCCAGTGCTGAAATTGGAGTAGACATAAGCACATCTAAACCACGATACAGGAACCAAGTTCTCTGCCTATCCTTAACAGTGGGATAAAATATCCAGACTGTTAATAAATCAAACAAATTTATTTTGGATGTAGCTCCAAAGGGCTGAAATTAGACGTACGTATCAACTAAAATACTTTGGATATAGCTCCAAGGGGCTGAACTAGAAATACGTGACGACTAAACAACAAAAAGGACCATTGTTCTGGAAAGCTCTTGCTTCAGGCGCGATGAACAGTGTTTCGATCGAGCGATTGGCCAAGGGCTGAGGTGAAGCGGGGAGGCTGAGATATGTCTCTCGAAGACCGTCAGACGACCTAGGTCACTCCTGACTGACAAGCTCCCTTACCCATGTTTACGCTCGACCCTCCTTAACCACCTGTCATTCAAGACAGCCCGGCCGAAACTAGTCCATCCCCATCCCGGAACAAGTTCCTTTAATGGCCGTTAAATATCCTACGAACTAGGATAACGATTACTTCTTACCTGTAAACATCTAGAAAATATAATACGAAAAGTAACTAAAGTTTATACTAACAAAACTAGAATGAAGTTAGTCAGAACACTTAACCAAAAGTAAGATACTAGAAGATTTCAAGTAGGATGTTCTCCAGAAACGTCAGAAATACTAAAGGAATATACAAGCAAAGCATAATCTTTTTGAGTCAGGTTTGGTAAAGACATCACCCCTGATCTAACGAAAGGAAAACTAACTCACTGTTTATCAAGGGGCAATTTGACCATCCAGGAAAAATATTCCCTCCAAACAAATTTCCCTTGACTTTCAAACCACAACTGAACAATTATATTTATTTACCAGACCACGAGAATGCTTTAGCAAGACTGGCAAATAGAATACAATAAATATAATAAAAACTAACAGGTGGAAGGTTTCCTTAACGAAATTCAGTCTGCCCTAACCCTTCCTCAAACATAAACCTAAGTAGAGTAACACAAAAGAATTATAGGAGTGGAAAAATAGAAAGTATAGATGAAAATAAGGACAACACAAAGAAGAATGACGTTGTTATGTCATTTATTGATATTTTCCAAACGCATGAAAATCACCAAAATGTCGTATAATCACAAAAGGCTTAACCGTTACTACATCGGATTCCATATCCTCGAGACAACTCTTGCTGAGTTTCACTTGCTTGGTTCACATCAACTGCGTGGCGTGCAGACGTTGAAGACGCTACACCCACTAAACGTGGCCCACCCTTCAACCCTTGGATAAAAGATATCCAGCCGGAAAAATATTTCCGAAGTTTACTGACAACAAACTACACTACTAGAAAACTACTATCAATGCACAACAAAACCTTCCAGGTATCTTAATTAAAATTAGTGCGCCTAATCTAAATTTATGGGTAATTATCTTAATGGACAATTCATTATAAAAATGTTTACCCGACTGAAACGTCAGAGTTTGATCCATAGTACGTTTTTAAATCAGAAACATGCCAATGACCTGCATCAGATCCGTCTGCATGGTTTAATGCATATACTAATTTAGAAATTTTCTGGCGAACTGTGCAAAGTACAAATTTGGGTGCTAACTTAGCTGAAAAATGTTTGGAAGCATCTGACAAAACCTTATTTTTCTTCCATACCTTATCACCTACTTCATATTTAACTTCCCGCCTACGCAAGTTATATGTTTTCTGATTTCTCTGGTAAGCATTATTTAACCGCTTTACTACATCTTTATATGTATCCGAAAGATTCGATATGTCATCACAATACCTATTCCTATCTCCCGGAGCTAGTTGAATGCCTGATGTTGACTCTACTTGCCCGTAAAAGTCTCCTGAAATGGGAACTTTACGGCCGAAATTCAAGAAAGCAGGAGGGAAACCAGTTACTTCGTGAGTAGCCGTTCTGATTGCGTGAGCAACTCTGAAAATTTCTACATCCCAATCCTGATGATTATCTTGGATATAACTGCGTATAGCTGTACCTATCGTAGCGTTTGATCGCTCGACTGGATTTACTTGTGGGTGATACAATGCATTAAACCAAATTTTTTGTACTTTGTACCGATCGGCCAGTTTCTTAAAAACTGATGAAGCAAACTGCTTCCCGTTGTCTACCATTATGAACTGTGGAACACCGTAAATCAAAAATACGTCATTCTCCATAAATTTAGATATAGTCTGAGCTGTGGCATTACGCATGGGATGTACGAGAACATATTTAGTAAACCAATCTAAAACTACTAAAAGATATGAAAAACCCCTTTTACTTCTTGTTACCGGGCCAAAAATATCTACGCTTATGACTTGCCATGGAAATTCTACTTTCTTTTCTTTCCCCATTAAGCCGTAACGTGAAAATGACACTTTTTGCGAACCGCAAGTCTTGCATGACTTGACATATCTCAGTATATCCTTACGCATTTTAGGCCAATAGTAGTCTTCACAAATTCTCTTAAGTGTTTTAAAATACCCCAAATGTGCTGCTGTACTTTCATTGTGACATTGTTTTAGAACATTATTTCGTTGTGAAAGTGGTACCAAAAGTTTCCATTCTGTTAAATTAGTTTTCACCGGTAATTTATTAGCAACATGTTTAAAGATTAAATTATTCTCTACCTTAAAAAATGGATACAAATTTGGATTTGCCAAAATTTTTGTACGTAATTTAATATACCAATCATCTAGATTCTCCTGATTAAGTGATAATGAACCTACTGTGAAATTTTGTTCTTCATTATCTGACGGTTCGTCCCGCGGCACTCTAGATAAAGCGTCAGGAACTACATTTAAATTACCTTTACGGTGCACTAAATTAAAGTCATATTGTTGCAACTTAACCATCCAGCGAGCTAATCTGCCGGTAGGTGACTTTAACTTATGCAACCAGCTAACCGCTAGATTATCAGTTATGACTGTAAACTTCTGACCTTCCACGAAGGGCCGAAATCTCTCCAAACTAAATAATAAGGCTAATACTTCTAACTCGTAAATACTGTAGTTTCTTTCTGCCTTATTTAGTGAGCGACTGGCAAAAGCAATTACCTTTTCTTCTCCTCCCTGTACTTGTGTCAAACAACAACCTAATCCTGTACTAGACGCGTCGCACTGTATAACAAAATTATTTGTCTTAAAATCAGGACTAGTTAGGATTGGAGTAGAGATAAGCGCTTGCTTAAGTGCCAAGAATGCTTGTTCTGCATTTTCATTCCACTTAATTGGTTGTCTTTTACCACGTTTCCCTTTTAGCAAATCATTTAACGGAGCAACTAAAGTCGAAAAATGAGGTAAAAATCTCCGGTACCACGAACACATGCCTATAAATCGTTTAATCTGAGTTGTATTTGTAGGACGAGGATAACTGATCATCGCTTCTACCTTCTCAGGGTTTGTACGTAATCCACCTTCAGTATCAATTACATAACCTAAATATTTTAGAGATTTTCTAAAAAACTGACATTTTTCATAATTTACTGTTAGGCGAGCATCCTTCAACCTATCAAACACTTCTTTTAAAATCGATACGTGTTCCTCAAAACTAGAAGCGGTGACAATTATATCGTCTAGATAAACAAAAACTTTATTTTCTAATTTTGGTGTTATAACAATGTCCATTAGCCGTTGCATAGCCTGTGCAGCGTTTGCAAGACCAAATGGTAGTACTTTAAAACAAAATAAGCCCCTTCCCGGAACAGCAAATGCGGTTTTGGGTTTGGAAGTTTCAGAAAGTGGAATTTGCCAAAAAGCGCTTTTCAAATCTATGCTACTGATATATTTAGCGTCCCGTAACATACTCAATATACCGTCTACAAAAGGTAAAGGATATGAATCCTTAACAGTTACTGAATTTAAAGATCTACCATCAAAACAAAATCGATAATTTCCATTATCCTTTTTAACTAATAAAACTGGCGACCTCCATTCACTAAAAGTAGGTTCAACTACATCTTGTTCTAACATTTTGTCAAGTTCTTCATTTAAAATATTCATCATATGTGGTGATAAAAGATATTGGCGCTGCCTGATAGGTTCAGCATTTCCAGTGTCTATATGATATACCATCCTATCGGTAAGGCCTAACTTCCCACAACTAAGTCCCTTGAATAACTGCTTGACCTTTTCAACTTGCCGGAGCTGAACTCCAGTTAAGTCAGCCAAACCGCCATCATTGGTCTCAACTGTGTTCACACGACACAGAGCTGAAACTCTTATGCTACCAACTTTATTTACCCAAGTATTTGATTCAAAATCTAAATGAATGCCAAATAATCTACAAAAATCTATACCAAAAATAAAAGAACTAGGCAAAGATGGAACTATATAAACCTTAAGTATTCGAACTATGTTGTTAATCTTGAGCGGTAAGTGAGCTATACCTGTGACAGTTTGAGGAGTACCGTCTGCTGTCGTTACATATCTTAGATCTGACGTTACAAATTTACATTTAAATTGTTCTAAAATTTTCACACCATTGCTTCCAACTACAGAACGATTACAACCAGTATCCACTAAAGCTAAAAATTTCTTATCGTATAAAAAAACTGAAATGTAAGGTCTATCGTCACCATTTTTAGACAACAATAGAGGTGTTACTCGTACTTCATCACTAACTCTACGGTAAGTTTTGTAAAAATTTCTTACTTTACTTAACCAAAAATTCCAATCTGATTTGTTAGTCACAACATTTTTAAACTTACTATAACTACGGGGGTTTGGACATTGACTAACCTTATGTGGCCCCCTTGTTAGTTTTTTGAACATTTTTTACACTCTTTAAATGTGACATTTGATTCACCACATTTAAAGCAAAATTTATTTCTTTTAGCCCTACATTGTTTAAAAACATGATTTTCACCTTTACAATTAAAACAGATTACTGGTGTCTTGGTAGTTTTGATTTCATTAACATTTGATTGCCCAGGTTGACTTCTACGATTAGGTTTAAAATTTGATTTTGGTGGTGATACAGACTTAACAGACTTTTCATGAGATTCCCTAACATTATTCTTATCTAAAGAAGGCAATCCAACATACAAAAGATCCTTTTCCACTAAATTACTTCTCATAGGAGGCGGTATATATTTTTTGGTACTTTCCTCAGCGTATTCTACTTTTTTGCACTTTGAAATTAATTCTGAAATTGTATCTATAGTCAATAATGCTAAAGGAGTAGCAAAATATGGCAATAAATTCTTTCTAATTTGTTTAATGCGTTCTTCTAAACCTGGTTTTGTTTTTAGTCTATTATATAAAGCTTCCATGATTCTAATATAAATATGTACTGGCTCATCCACATGTTGTGTTCTCTTTTCAATGTAATCACTCATACTCTTATCAAAATCCTCATGTAAAAAATCATTTTTCAACTGTTCTACCAAATCTTCCCAAGTTCTAACCTCATTACTACCTCTAACAGATCGATACCACTGTAGAGCTGGTCCCGAAAAAAGATCTAACCCTGACTGGAATAATTCTCTTTTAGTGACGTTTCGAGCTATTGCTAACTCTTCAACTCGTTCAATAAATGAAATTACATTATTAGGCTGACCATCAAACGTGACACCCCACTTATAGATAGGTACAAACTTAGTACTAGGACTAGTTGCTATATTTACACCAGTGCCTACTTGTAATGCTAAATCATCTACTACTTCTAAATTCAGTTTATCATAAAGATCTGCTTCTAGTAAGTAAATCGTAGCCCTCGACTCATTTTGAAATGTTACCGTCTCCTCAGAATTCTGTTCTGGGATAGGCATTCTATTTATACGTACCATAATATGTACCAACTGTGACTTAACCTGTTTTACTGGCAAATCATCCTCCGTAGGATTATCTAAATTGTTAATTATGTTTCTGATGGAATCTAAAGTATTGTTTACTTGTACTTTCTCTGTATTAAAATTAAATAATGGATCTCTCAGAGATAAATCATTACATGGTTTGGCTATTAGAGCTCGTGTTAAAAGTCTACAGCATGTTTCAGTGTCCCTAACTGTAGTACAACCTCTTACGCGTAACTCATAATCAACCTGATCAGCTTGTAATAACGTAGGTATGAAAATTTCAGACATTTTGTTTACTTTTGATTAACTCGACTATTCAAATTTAACAAACTGCAAGGTATCTCAAAATTCAATTCACTGGCTTACTAAGTATTTATAACCCCTGTGCCCCTGTATTATTTTTCTAGACTTTCTCAAAAATACTACGATAACTCGTATTTCACCCTACGATTATCTTATTCCTACAATAAGGACTCAAAAATTTTCCTGTAACTGTCTTACCGCAATGTTTAACCTTCTGTAATTTAACCCAAAAGTATTCACGACTTTGCAAAACTAATCTAATCAAATCTTGAGGTCTCAACCATAAACAATACACATAATATCAGTAATACACACAAATATATAAACAGTAAGAAAATTCAAAAAATAGGACAAAATTAAAAATGTGACAATTTGTCTCAACAGCTCAAAGTTTTATTTTTTTTTAATTTGATAACACTCAACTTCTATACTCGCAAGCCCCACGTTGTGAATGCGTCACTCTGTAACATCAATTCCTGCCCCTGAGTGGAATAGGAACGATGAAACTACCCGGTTCTCATTTATTTTGTGGAGGCTGGGTCGTGGTTCGAAAATTAATAAAAATTTAGTTTTGTTAGGCGCCAATAGCCAATTGCTCGATACCTATGCCTTACTGGTTTTCAAAAATGTAATACTGTGGCTATTCAGTGGCCTTATTGTTTACATAGGTATCATGAGTTTTTAGAAAGTTTATTATGAAAAACACAAAGTAAGAAAAATAAGTTGTATATTAAAATTTTAAAGACAAAACTGGAAATGGTAAATATTTGGTATAAATTTAGATATTTTATTAACAAAAAATTGAATTTAGAGGGTAGCTACCTTCCTTACATAAATTATATGTAGGAGTAAGAATGTTATAAGGCTGACGGCCGATGAAAAGTTAAAGATAAAAATTTACATTTGCTGAAGGCTAAAAATTATATGTTAATTGAAAATTCCACAAGAAGTTGAGCGTGTTGATGTTCAAATGAGAATGACACTCTCACCACAGATCCTGTTCACGAGCTGCCAGAGCGCCTCGTCCCACTCAAATCTCCTCTTCCCCTTCCTCTGTTTGTTACGTTTACTGATAAACGTTGAGACTAGACTGATTAATATGTTGTCGCTATACAAGTTCCATATCCAGTGACATGTGTGGATGTGGGCAAACAATTTCCTCCTGGGCTAAATAAGGTTATCCTCACAGGACCATCACCATCAAGCTGGTCACTTTAATTGACACCTAAGGCTTATCCTTGGCTGGTCATTACCACCTCTTCAAACTGGCACCTAATACTTCATCAGGCTGCTACTTAATACCTCAGGCTGGTACTTACTAGCTCATCAAGCTGGTACTTATTACCTCACACCTAAAAGAGTCCATCGTGTTACTCTACCTTGCATTTACTTGTTTGAAAAGGCACTCTGGGTGCGTTAATACCCCACGTAATGCTTTAATACCTTAACGTTTCTTCTAAAAATGCCCAAATATCCCCTACCAAATTCCAAGATATTTTTATAACCTTACTAAATTTAAAAAACCGCGTTCTACTATTGCCCAAACCTATATTTAAATCGCGTTTAAAACTTTAAATTCACAATTAATTCCCCTTAACAATAAGCAACAGAATTAAATGTAATTCCTTATCCAACATAGATTTTAGCTACTGACGCTGTTTTTTATGGCACGCGTGCATCTCTAAATTAACCTATTAAATATCCCTTAACATCGGATTGAATGCTGGCAATTTTACAAATTAAATACATATACATTAATCAATAAATGTCAGTGATTATAATTTAGTAGATATTGGTTTATTTAATTACCTATCTCCAGGAATTTGAGGCTTTAAATCTGCGGTAAGTCAGCACAGACACGTCTTGTTCTCGGCTTCAAGAATCGGAAATGCCTAATTTATTGTCTCCTTTAAAATGCTTTCAATCGTTGCCAACCGCAAAATGATAAAAAGTGTTTACTTAAAATTCTGTTTTTATTATCAAATCTACTTAATTATTGCACTATTTTACTTCCCATTAAGAATTCTTATTTGTTACTAAATTTCTATTGCTTCAAATTTATTAATTAAAGTTTATTGTTTAATTTTTACCAATACTTTCTAGGTTTCTAACTAGTAAGAGCCGGTGGTTTGCTGGTAGAATAACAGATGGCGCTCGGTGTATATTTTAAAGTTAATTCAAGTCTACTCGTTAAGAATCGGTTGGGTTTGCTTGTAAAGTACAGATGGCGCTCGGTGTATATTTTAAAGATAGATCTTTGAGTGGGGATGAGGACTTCGGCAGCTCTAGGTTTCTGTGAACAAAAAGTTAACAAATTTAAAGTATCTGCTATTATAGTGGTTTTAAGAACCCCATAATTAAATTATATATATTCTGTAGCGTCCTGGAACTTTAGGACGGTACAAGCATAAGCATGTTTGTTTGTCCAAGTTATATTTGTTTGTTGTCTAAATTATATTTAATATATTTATTATCTTTCTGCTAATTATTTGTGACTGTATATGTAGCACGAATACAACTTTTGTATTTTGTATATATTTTCATATTTCATACTTGTCCGTTCTTCAATTATATTTATTATTTGTTACTACTATACTTTGTATATACATATCTTTGGATTTTTTCTGCGTTATGTAAATACATTTGTATAATAAATACTTACTTGCTAATAGTTAGCCAGTTGGCTAATTCTGAATTCAGTTTTAGCGAATCAAAATACATAGAGATACACTTGTGTAGTATACAGGCCAATCCAATTTTTATATTATTATTTATATAATTTTAACCCAGTTTTTTTCGATCCTTTTATTATTAACGTATTTTCCACAGCGACAATCAAGAACTATTAGACAGTAATTACACAAAACCATTTATGGACAGACATCTCCTCCTTTTGATGCTTTCTTAAAATCTCTCGCCTGCCCTTCTATCCTTCCGGTGTTCCTTTGGGCCAGTCCGATCCTACCACCCAATCCTAAAGCTGCAATTCAAATAAATGAACGCCGGGCAGCCTGCTTATACTATAGTAAGTTTCTAGTGGATGGTAGTAGGCTATGGAATAGTGTTGCCAGTGTTGGAGCTATTCGTGTGTTTGAAAGTTGTGAATCATGGCGATGTGTAAAGTTTCCTCGACGAAGAGGCGATTTTGACAAACTCGGTGTTTTGGTCTGGTCCGTGTTCATGTGTCAAAAGTTTGCCCGGCCGTATGGGATTACAAAGGTGCCTGATTTGTGTTGGTTTTGGAGCGTGATGGTAAATATAAAGCTTCATTTTCTTTTAGTTTTTTTGTTGTTGGTCGATTTGGAGAAAATATGAATATAGTTTGCGGAACTTTGACTTCGACAGTTTGTAGGTACTTTAATGTAAACACGATTAGGGTAAATATTAGTCAAATTTAAATTTGGCATCATAGCTCCTGCAAGGTTGTTTGCTTGTTTAACTTGTAATTTTGAATATACGGCGACTCAACCCATCATTATAGAATTTTATGGAAATACTGAGATACCAAATAATCTATAGTTTCTGTACTCTCACACAAACTTGTGCATTTTTTATTATTTTTGTATTTAAAATGACAGATTAATAATGTCTTGAATTTAGTTTGAATTAAGTTGTATATATTAGGGGTATTATTTTTTTAATTAAGAGTTTGTTAGTGGAACTAGAATTTGAACAAAATATATCACAAACAGACAATAATAAACGTCAAAAATACGCGATACTCTACGGTTGCAGTCCTGGAGTCATTATGGGGCGCTATAAAGCTGTCTTAAGAGGGTTTAATTTAAAAGCGAACTGGTAATTCATATTCTGTGGACAATGCTAAAGAGAAGATGTGTGTGCGATTTTTATACCACTACATTTTAACTATTTTATCGCAGAACGAAAAATGCCTTTTACTCATAAGAAATACCTACATGAGAAACTTCATGGTCTTAGAAGCTCGTGTTAACCATGTGTTACTTCCACATTCACGTATTAAAATGAAGTAGGTATGGTAATCGTAAAAATAATTTCAAAAATGTTGGCACTCTATAACTATTTTCTCGTTTTCTCTGGAACGGTTGAGCTGTTGACTTGAAATTTTATACACATAGATATGTATTGTACTATAACGAGATGTGGAAATAGATTATATTTTGAAAAAATTCCGGTGATGGGTTGGGCGTTACCTATACAGGGGGAAATAAATAAAGCGAGCTGGTGAAAGTCCAGGGATTTGTTGTACGTATACTGGAACCCAAGATCTCACATTTTTTAATAACATTTGCCACCCTCACTACCACCCCACTCCATTATTAAAGGGCTTATATAAATTAAGATTGAAATTAGTACACACATATTGACATCTGAAACTGGTGAGTAGGTAAATAGGACTGAAAAGGACTAAATAAGTAAAGCAAGCTTGTAGAGGGCCCAGAAACGTGGGATTTGGTGTAATATGTACTAGGAGTCATTTTTTTTGGGACAACTGCCACCACCACCACCACCAAAATAAAATTAGATATTAACTTTAAATTGGGTACGATTTTTTTGTTCTATTCCGGGTAGTTTGATTAAAAATTAATTCGGTATATGGAATAATTAAGTTTACACAATTTGAGTCCTTCTCCAAAGTTTCAATTTCCATAATCATTCTTAACAATAAAAAATACTTCAAAGTTAGATTCTGCATAGTCTAAGAAAAACTGTTGTTAATTAATATAATAAATAACTGGGTGATAAAGTTCTATGTACTTAATTATAGGGATAACCCGTCCCCAATAAACAATATCTAATATCTCTTAAGATCAAGTAGTAGATTTTAACTTACTTTTGAAAAAGTTAATATCTGCTTCATTGTTCCCACAACTTCAGAAATAACCAGGTTTTTAAAAATTTTATCGATAATCGAAATGTTAATAATATAATTAATAAATAATTGAGAATTGCAGCGGCAGATATACCGGGTGGCCACGAGTCAATGTACGCCCCCAATATTTTGGTTGTTTTTGCATTTAAAAATTTGGTTTTTGGTACAAATAAATTCCGGTTGAACCGGAAGTGACATCAACTTTTTTTTCTTAAATGGAATGAGTATTTTTTTTATGGTTTCTCATTAAGCATACATTTCTAAGTGCAACAGTTTTTTCAGATGTAAACAATTTCAAAAAATAAGTGAGATACGAACAATTTTTTAATTTTTTCAAAATGGCCCCGTCAGATGAATGCGATGTAAGAAAATTACTAAGTAGGCTATGGAAATTATTAGTAAGGTTGTAGACTTGTCTGTAAAGCAGAAAATAGTTGTTTGAATTACTGATAGGTACCAGTATTTTTTTTTTTCAAAAAAAACGGAATTTCATTTTCATTTCCGTAGGGGTTCTAAGGAATTTTTTTTAATTTAACTGTGCTATTTCTTTTATTAATCAGAAATAATGATTCATAAACTATAATTTTTTCGCCATTAAACATTTCTTAACGATATCCCTCGTAATAATAGAAGTTTTTTAAAAAGTAAACACACATAAAACAAGAAATAATTTTAATAGGTATAACGTTACAACCATGAATAAATTACCAAGAATAACAAAACTATTTAAAACCTAAATTATAATACACCATTATGAAAATTGTTCAAACTGTTCACCGTTATGATTAATGCACAGAGTAGCGCGACTTATCGTTGCACGTCTAACATTCTGTAATTGTTGAGGTGTTATTTGTGCAATTTCGTGTCTAACTCTTTCTTCCAGATCTTGCCTTGTGGTTGGAGCAGTCATGTAGACTCTGTTTTTCAAATGCGCCCAAATAAAAAAATCGAGTGGGGTCAAGTCAGGCGACCTTGCAGGCCATCTGACTGGATCATGGGTCCCAATCCAACGATCTGGATATAATTGGTTTAAGTAATCTCTAACGATAATAGCATTGTGTGGTCCAGCCCCGTCTTGTTGGAAGTAAACCTCGTCAATATTGGTATTGGGAATTTGATTAATCTGTGGAACTATTATATTTTGGAGAAATTCTAAATATCTTGATCCAGTTTCGTTAAAAAATATTGGACCTATGATATGGTCGCCCAGTACGCCTAACCAAACATTGAAGCCAAACCGCTCCTGAAACCGCTCCTGTCTCATAATGTGAGGATTATCAATTGCCTAATATCGAATGTTGTTTCGATTAAATAACCCAAGGTTTGTAAATCTCGATTCATCAGTGAACAAAATGTTTTTGATAAAATTCTCATTTCTTAATTGACGTAACTGTAACCAATTACAAAAGGTTATTCTTCGTTGATAATCATTCTCATACAAAAATTGATGCAATTGATATCTATAAGAACGATAGCCGTGTTTCTTCAAAATTTTTCTGGCTGATTCTTTGGAAACTGGTAATTCATGGTCAATTTGTCTTATCGAAATGGTTGGGTCAACATGCACTAAAGCTAATACATTAATTTCCGTTTCTTCATCCACAATAAATCTTTCTTCAATTTCTACATTAAGTTCAGTTCTAAATTGTTGCTCCAACCAAGCGAAATAGTTTCTCGGAGACTGACTTCTTTCTGAATATCTCCGTCCATACAGACTTTGTGCTCTAGTTGCATTACGTTGAGTCTCTCCATAAATAATGATCATGTCAACTTTTTCATCTCTTGAATAATTTTCAGACATTTTATATTAATTTTCTTGTTTATAACAATTTTAATACACTTGCTTCAGAAAATTAGTGAGTAAGTCAAGACTAATTCAATTGTTGCGAATGTCTGTCATTTTCATGGCTATCTGCAATTTTGGATTTAAATGTAGATAGTTACCTTATTAAAATGATTCGTTGATGCTTACTTTTTAAATATTACTTAAATATACTTCTATTATTACGAAGGATATCGTTAAGAAATGATTAATGGCGAAAAAATTATAGTTTATGAATCATTATTTCTGATTAATAAAAGAAATAGCACAGTTCCATTAAAAAAAATTCCATAGGACCCCTACGGAAATGAAAATGAAATTCCGTTTTTTTTTTTTTTAAACTAAAAGCACTGGTACCTATCAGTAATTCAAACAACTATTTTCTTCTTTACAGACAAGTCTACAACCTTACTAATAATTTCCATAGCCTACTTAGTAATTTTCTTACATCGCATTGATCTGACGCAGCCATTTTGAAAAAATTAAAAAATTGTTCGTATCTCACTTATTTTTTGAAATTTTTTACATCTGAAAAAACTGTTGCACTTAGAAATGTATGCTTAATGAGAAACAATCAAAATATAGTCATTTCATTTAAGAAAAAGAAGTTCCGGTTCAACCGGAAGTGATATTTTCATTCCCGTTAGTCTAAAAGTAGCTTATTATTGTTTAATTTATTTGTACCAAAAACCACATTTTTAAATACAAAAACAACCAAAATATTGGGGGCGTACATTAACTCGTGGCCACCCGGTATATTTATAGAGAAAGGAATAGCTAATAATACAGATAATAACTCCAATTTTATATTTTAAAATTTAATTTCATTAGCGTGATAATGGGCGATTTGCTCCTTATTGTACATCATTAGAATAGACTGGACTTCAATGACAGAAAAAAAACACATCTTGACACGCTATCATTTTGTTGAATTGAAATCGTTAACAAGGGGCTGTCATTACCTTCTCAAATATACCTGAATTATGGAAGTTGCTGATCGATGAAATCTGTCCAGAAACGTTGTCCACCAAGTCCATTCTATATCTTGGATCTTTCCATTCACAGCTACCTCTGATTCAGTAAATCGTAAATATACTTGATGAATTATAATTATTAGTTTGTGCACATCGGTGTCACTTGACCTCGAGTTCTGGATTCTAGAGTAGATGTGTCATTGAATGCTCATCATAGGTTGTGTTAGGGTGATGAGTACAAATAAATTTCATATTTCGTATAGCGTAAAATAGTACACGTAAAGGAAAATGTCCATATTATTCTTTTCGCACCAGGACAGTAGTTTATTTGGATGAAGTTGCAATTTTTGGCAGTCATAATGATTATATATTGACCTTAATAAATACCTTAAATCGTCCGCAAATAACAATGCTCTACATTCTAATTCTGCTATGTCGTTAATAAAAATCAAAAACAAACGTGAACCTAATCGGAACCCCTGGGGTACACTGGACGATGACCAAGATGGAATGAGCTTATAATTTTTTATGGTGACCCATGGTTTTATATTTATTTATGTAATAAAATAGTATGATCAGTCCGATCAAATGCCTTTTTAAAATCTCTTAAAAGTCTAATTGTATTCCTTCTTCAAAAGTTCATAATGAGATTGCTGTAAACAGCAAAATTTCAGTAAGATGATTTTCGACTGACTTAACCATGTTGTTCAGGAATGATAATTATTTTTCATTCCAGACACTATCTACTTGTTATTAGCGATTCTACTACTAAACAATGTTGTAAAGTATTAACAAAAATTGGCCACAACCAGCAAAGTTAGACTTAATTTGTTAAAAAGCTTCCAATATAACTTTTTCTTCAACACTGTGTAATTTTAATTTGGTATGAATGTCGCGATGGGCAGTACTTTCATAGGCATTAATAATTTCATTGTCTTCTTCATTAGATGGAACTGAATCCACAAAAAATATACTTAAAGCAGCTGGATTGTTTAAATATTTTGGTATTAATGAATTCGGTTTTGAGTGTATATTTAATGAGGTTAAGGTTTTCCAACATTTCCTGGAATTTCTTTGCGTTCCTAATTTATACTCTATATGTTTTTTTCTAGCTTAATTGATGTAACAAAATTGCGTAGTTGTTTATAATATTCTCATTCCTCCCTCGCCGTAACTTGGTTTACTAAAAATGAAAGAGCTATTATCAGAATCAAAACTATGTTTCTAATGGCAACTTTTGTGACTCTTTTGCATTTATTGTGCATTGTAAAATGAACATAACTATTAATGTCAATATAAAAGAAATGGTTATGATTGAATTTCGTTAGTACGTCGTAAATTCCGAACATTCCGTACAAATGGCTACAGATCTGAACAGACCCTGCGTTATTAAAAATGAGACAAGCACCAGGCCGTAAAACTTAATCGTTGTATCAGTCGTCTAGGTCTGAGGAATGTTAAAACCACCCTTCGTAATGGCCATGTTATAATGACCCACCTTATTTGTACGAGGGATTAGGGAGCGAGGGTAGAACTCTACAACGACGTCATTTACGGTGAATTATGTTTACAGAAACATCACTTTCTGTCACAGACTACCCCCCAGACCGGCAACTAAATACAAATTAGTTATCCTATAATTAGAGGGCGATAGAACGCTTTTATCGTTCTATCTCTCACTGATTATTGCAAGCCAATTTCAGAGGGCGACACAGCTATGCAGACGCGGGAGATTTGAAACTTCCGATAAAAACTAGTAGATGCTTTTATTCTCTTGACATATATTTCCTTACGTTTTGGTTTATTAAGATAATTATTACTTTTAAATGTTCCCACATAACACACTATTACAACATGTTACATCTATTTCTGTTAATGATACGTTAAACTATTGAACGGAAATAGATATAAAATGTTATAGTGTAGAAACATTTAACAATAATAATAAATGTTCTCGGGATGGTTATAGCTAAATCGGAAATGTAAAGAAATATAAACATTTTTTTATTTAAACTGATCGAAAAATCCCAGGATATGCACAAGTTAAAAACTTGTAATTCTGTGAATATATTTGCCATTTAAAATTTGCGATCAAAGTGCAGTGCTGTTTACTTTATGGAAGTGCTTTGTTTTTGATCGCAAATTTTAGTGTCAAATGTGTAATTATTTACTCATCATAGGAAAATTAAAAGCCAAATTTAAAGCACAATAGACATTTATTTATTGTCTATAATTATTTATTTGTGGCATTTATTTACGTTGTAATGTTTACAATTTCTTTTTCGATGCACGACTATCTTTTTTATATTCTTTATGTTCTTCACTATTCTTTTAAAATTAAACAGCAACGTGGCCCGCACACACAAAGCAACAATTTTTAAAAGAATATCACCTATTATTAATAAAGTACAAATTATTCTAACAAATAATTCATAATATTAAAATGACAAGTGACAGAATTTGGCGTCGACGCGGGAATCTGATGTAGCGACATCTGAATTTGACTTTTGTTATTGTAATGAAGATAGATATTTACGGCATAGCATTTGTTAGATAAAGATGGTTGTTGGATAAATTTCCAAAGGATGTTGCCAGTCTGGGGGGTAGTCTGTGCTTTCTGTGTATTATTTCGACGAATTCTTTCAGTAAATAAAGAGGCGTTTAAAGAATAAGGAGGTCTTTGTATTAATGGTTTTTTTAGGATTTCCGTTATGGAAACTAGGAATTCAAATTGTTTGAATTATCATTTTTAAGTGAGTAAAACGAAGGGTCCAAATCATCTAAAAAAACCGCTGCCTAAGGAATCACTACTTCCACATCCAGATTTTTCATCCAAGTCACTTTAAAGGAAACATTTTGACTATATTTGCACTCTAGTATGTGGAAATTATTGGTCATAGAATTTTAATAATATTTGGGGCAGATGTCATAGAAAAGTTTGAGGAGTTGGTTTCTACCATATACGTTAAAAATGAAGTTTCTAGTTTACCCTACTTATTTTCCACTATTCACAACCTACCACCTCCCACCCCTTCAATGGAGTCATCTCAATCAGATGTCACTACAATACATACGTGTACTAACTTTCAAGTGAATATCTCAATTTTATGTTATCAATCCCATTAATAATGAAGCGGAAGTGGTGGAGTTTGAAAAATATTAGAAAGAAATCTGAGGCCCTGGTTTCTAGTATATACACCGAATCCCATATTTCTGTACTCTTACCAGCTTGATTTACTTATTTTCCCCTAGTTACTCCTATTAACCCCAACCCTTCTACGGAATCATTCCAAAATATAATCTACTTCCAGATGTCGTCATAATACATACGTCTACCAAATTACAAGTGAATATCTCAATTTTATTTTATCAACCCCTTTAATAATGTAGTAAGGGTAGGGGAAGGGTTGAAAAATGTTATTAAAAAATCTGAGGCCTTGGCTTCTAGGACATACACCGAGTTTCAAGTTGCAGTACTCTTACCAGCTTGCTTTACTTATTTTTCCCCATTTACCTCTACTTACCCCCACTCCTTCAACGCAATCATGTCATAATATAATGTAGTTTCAGATATAGTTATAATACATAAATGTACCAAATTTCAAGTGAAAATTTAAATTTAATTTTACCAACTCTTTTAATAAGGGAGTGGGGGTGGTGGGGGGGATGGAAAATACTAATAAAAAAACCTGAGACCTCCGCTTCTAGTATGTACACCAAATCCCAATTTTCTGTACTTTTACTAGCTTGCTTTACATATTTTCCCTTATATGTCCTTATTTAACCCCCAACCCTTCAACGGAATCATCTCAAAATATAATCTAGTTCCATATGCCGTTATAATACATATGCGTACTAAATTTCATGTGAATATCTCAATTTTATTTTATCAACCCCTTGAATAATGGAGTAGGGGTGGAGGGGGGCTGAAATATATTATCAAAAGATCTGAGGCCTTGGCTTCTAGTACATACACCGAATTTCAAGTTTCTGTACTCATACCAGCTTTCTTTACTTATTTCCCCCTATTTACCCCTAAATAACCCAAAACCCCTCAACGGAATCATCTCAAAGTATAATCTAGTTCCAGATGTCGTTATAATTCATACGTGTATCAAATTTCAAATGAATATCTCAATTTTATTTTATCAACCCTTTTAATAATGAAGTAGGGGTGGTGGGGGTTGAAAAATATTATAAATAATCTGAGACCTTGGCCTCTCGTACATACACCGAATTTCAAGTTTCTGTAGTCTTACCAGCTTGCCTTACTTATTTTCCCCTATTTACCCCTATTTAACCCCCAACCGTTCAACGGAATCATCTCAAAGTATAATCTAGTTCCAGATGTCGTTGTAATTCATACGTGTATCAAATTTCAAATGAATATCTCAATTTTATTTTATCAACCCTTTTCATATTGGAGTAGGGGTGGTGGGGGTTGAAAAATATTATAAAAAATCTGACGTTTTGTCTTCTAGTACATACACCGAATTTCAAGTTTGTGTACTCTTACCAACTTGTTTTACTTATATTCTCTTATCTACCCCAAATTAACCCCCAACCCTTCAACGGAATCATCTCAAAATATAATCTAATTCCAGACGTCGTTATAATACATACGTGTACGAAATTTCAAATGAACATCTCAACTTTATTTTATCAACCCCCTTATTAAGGTAGGGGGTAGGGGTGGTGGGGGGTTGGAAAATATTACAAAAAATCTGAGGCCTTAACTTCTAGTACATACACCGAATTTCAGGTTTCTGTACTCTTACAAGCTTGCTTTACTTATTTTCCCATATTTACCCCTATTTAACCCCCAACCCTTCACCGGATATCCTCAAAAAACAATCCAGTTCCAGATCTCGTTATAATATATACGTGTACAAAATTTCAAGTCAATATCTTAAACCGTTCCGGAGAAAACGTGCGGACAAAAAAAGTTACAGACAGACAGACAGACAGACAGACCGACAGACAGACAGACAGACAGACAGACAGAAATTTTTTTTTCGCTCAAATTTAAAATCTCGACGTTTCATGACATTCTAAATCTATTTCACGAATAAAAATTTTTGAAAATTTTTTTGCGATTACTATACTTCCAATCCACTACGTGGATGTGGAAGTAAAAAGGTTGTGAAATTGCAATTATTATACAAAACAAAGGGTATATTGCATTTGATCGGCATATTTCTAAAACTGGCAATATCGCTCGTAGATAAAAACTTTTTATATCACTGTGTTGGTGATCGAATTCTGAATAACTTTCAAAATGTCCGCCCGTCGCGTTTCTTGCAAGCACTATAACTTAAGAAAGATAAGTTCCATTGTACTGTTTGGACAGTAAATTATAAGCCCATTAGCTAGAGGAAGAATCCTATTGTTTTTTAATAAAATCGGTCAATACATAAAAAAATTGGAAGTCATTTTTTTCTTTTTTGTTTTATTTGTTTTTTAAAGAAATTGCGAAGAGTATGCCATAGAATCTGCAACAATTATATAAAATGTCCAATAAATCAGCGAAGAGTGTAATGTGTACACTAGTTTTACAATAAAAATTGTCCATGTTTGACAGTGTCGATAATTAAATCGTGGGTTATTCAAGTACAAGTCGTGAAATAATTTGTTTAGAATGTACTTTGGAGTGGTGTAATGAAATTAAAAAAATAGTCATTATCTGCATTTATTGTTTTCTAAACAACTGAATTTTTTCGAAAATAAAAATTACTAATTTTTTCCTTCTTCAATTCTTTGGGACTTCCTGCCACATGTATGTTTTCTTTTTAAGCGGTACTCCGGGATTCTACAAAATATCACAATTAACCAGTATGTTACTGGTAAATAACCTCTACGCCTGTGTCTTTTACGTCAAAGGATCAGTTAGAGGTTTCTTTTTTAAATAAACAACACAAATAAGTATAAAAACTTGAAATTAAATAATTCGCCGACGTTTCAGAAATCTAGTCTGTTTCCTTTTTCAGGGCTTTTTTTGGAAAATCTTTTTTGCTGTGTATGATAAATACACTGCTCTAAGAATGTTTGTTAACAGTTTTTTTAGTTTTTATACAATGTTAAGTTTGTGATGTTCTTCTTTTAACATTGGCAACCAAGTTGTACAGACATCTACGGAACAATTCGACACGCATCTATCCTCATTCAATAATATTATCGCGGATTCTTTAATTTTTTTTGCTATCTGCCTCTTTTGTTAAAATTTTTGCCGAGTCCCAGTTTATTCTATGTTCGTTCTCCCAAGCACGTTCGCAGATCTTGGACCTCTGAATTTAATTTTTTCTGATATAATTTTGATGTTCGCCCAATCTTACACTAAAAGGTCTGGATGACTCACCCACGTATTGTTTGTTGCACTCACACGGAATACTATAAATGCAGTTTTTTGAATTTTGCTCGTGGTTCTTCGGTTTCGTCTTTGTCAGAATATATTTATTCTGACAGAATAAATTTACTACAAAACTTTTAAAAAGTTTTTATTTATAATATAAAATAATATAATATAAAAAACAATATACAATCAACACAAACAAACGAAAACAAAAACATTAAATGGAAAAAGTTAAATAAGTAGGTATAATTATTATTTATGATAAAATAATGTTAAAAATGATATTTAATTTTGTGGGGACAAAACAATAAAAACAAATATTTTGTAAATGAAACATCATTTTTACCACTTATATCATAAATAACTATTATGTACGTTTTCTGGATTTCTTACTGGCGAAACTATTTATAATGTTATTAAAAAAAATCGGTAAAGGTATTTACACAGAACTTCCCTCGTTATTTGTGCATGGCGATCACTAAAAAAATATTAAATACGAAATGACATTGAGAATAATAATGGAAATATAGTTATTGTAATTATTACAAAGAAATTCTGATAACTTTTGGTCAAAAAAATAGTGCTCATCCAACAGCAAAAGTTCAATACTAAATAACAGGTCTCCCATAAATTATTTCTTGGGATGACCACCCTGTATATTTTCCAATAAAAGTATAATAGCATATGTCAAATAGTATTGCCATTAGACAGTTCCACATTCACGCAGTGAAGTGGAAGTATTAGTGGTGGTTAAAAATTTATTTATTTTTTTTTGAAATTTTTCAAAACTGTTGGATAAAAATGTTCACTCCTTTTTCTTCTGCAATAGGTTCAGAATGTCATGAAACATGGAAATTTTAAATTTGAGCAAAAAAAAAAGTTTCCATCTGTTTTAGTGGTTCAAAATTTTTCAAAAATGTGTGAAAAAAACTCTCAAATTTTTTTTTTCTGAAATAGGTTTAGAATGTCATGAAACGTGAAAATTTTAAATTTCAGCAAAAACAATTTTTTCCGTCTATTCTAATGGTAATTTTTTTCCAAAGTGGTAAAAAAAATTCATCTATTCTATAGTAAGTAGTGAAATAGATTGTATCAATTTTTTTTATTTGTTTGAATAGGTTTAGAATGCTATGGAAACGTTGAAATTTTAAATTTGAACAAAGAAAAAAAAAATTGTTTGAAATTTTTCCAAAATCTTGGTTAAAAAATTTTCAAAATTTTTTCTTCTGAAATAGGTTTAGAATGTCATGAAACGTGTATATTTTAAATCTGAGCAAAAAAAAATTTCCATCTATTCTAGTGGTAATTTTTTTCCAAAATGGTAAAAAAATGTTACAATTTTTTTTCTTCCGAAATAGGTTTGTTTTAATACGTTTAGAATGCCATGGAAATGTGGAAATTTTAAATTTGAACAAAAAAAAATTCCACCTATTTTGGTGGTAAAAAATTTTTCAAAAATGTTGGTAAAAAAATTTTCAAAATTTTTTTTTTATTTGAAATACGTTTAGAATGCCATGAAACGTGAAAATTTTAAATTTGAAGAAAGAAAAATATTCTCATATTTTAGTGGTAAAAATTTTTTCAAAAATGGTGAAAAAAATTTTCAATTTTTTTTTTCTGAAATAGATTTAGCGCGTAATGAAACGTGGAAATTTTAAATTTGAGCAAAAAAAAATTTTTTTCATCTTGGTAAAAATTTTTTCAAAAATGTTGCAAAAAAAATTTTCAAAATTTATTTTTTCTGAAATAGGTTTAGCGCGTCATGAAACGTGGAAATTTTAAATTTTAGCAAAAAAAAATTTTTTCATCTTGGTAAAAAAATTTTTCAAAAATGTTGCAAAAAAAATTTCAAAAATTGTTTTTTTCTGAAATAGGTTTAGCGCGTCATGAAACGTGGAAATTTTAAATGTGAGCAAAAAAAAAATTTTTTCACTATTTATTCCGTTTAGACGGTCCACCCTGTATATTTTCCAGTGAAATTTCTACCATGTCTTCGCTGACAGTAGCGTCAACTATCTACCAAATTTGACTGCTATCCTTCAAATAGTTTTTTAGTAAATGCACCGACAGACAGACAGACAGACTGACGGAATTGAAAAACCTATTTTTCGTAATCTACGTGTTCTGAAACGTCAGAATCCGAAAAAATCTCGGAGGGTGATTTTTTCTCGAATACAATACTTCCCTTCGGTATGCGAAGGAAGTAAAAAGAGTTACGACAAACGACAGAAATTTTTTTTTTCGCTAAAATTTAAAATTTCGACTATTCGTTACATAAACCTATTTAATAAGAACAATTTTTTTTACGACTACTATACTTCCACTCCACTATATGGATGTCATGATGATTGAAGTGCCGCGTGCAACTTGCTGAGCGCTCAGAGCCAGAGAAATCTCGAAAAATATTTCAGAAAAAAAATGGTCATCAAAATAAAAAATATGAGCGTATAGCCAATTATTTGGTTTCGAGATAAAAAATAATCCAGTTTGATTCAACCTTGCATGTAATTAAGTCTTCGTAAATTACTAAAGGTTCAAATTTTATAAACATATCGCCGTCATCCTCAACCCGCCGCCACTGTTCCCAAGACACAACAAAGTTGTAATCAAACGCCAATGTACGTCCATGATCCACGCGTGTTATTATAAACAATAAACCGCAGTGACTAACGCAGGAATAGGTGCCTGCATATTGAAAACAATAAGAAATGTTTCTAAAATTTTCGACTTGCTACGTGTTTTATTGTATTACACACACACACATGCACGGCTTCTAATCAATATTTGTTGCATGCCTCATGACTGCTCCGTGTTACCTCGAGGTTATATCCCTATTACCTATTACACGATTTCTTTTCGCAACCATTCCAAATATTCGATAGAAAACGTATTAAAAAGGAATCCTTTTAATATACTATACGGCATAGGCGTAATTGATATCACTTAATGGGCTTGGCCTAGTTCAGTTACAGAAATCTGTGGAGCGTAGAATCGAGTGTGGATGGATCAAGGTAGTTTTACGGTAAGAGTTTGTGGAAAGTGAAATTTTTTAATTTTGCCTAGCTCTTGTACCATTTTTTAATTAGAGCACAAAGTTTTGGAATAAATTGAAGTACCGAAATACATCTGCTTAAACAAAATAATTATTAAAGCAGGATTTTTCGCTTTCTTCAGTGTTTCTGGTTGTAGCTCGTTCTGCACAAAGAAAATGGTATAGGTATGTACACAGAACCTCCCTCTTTATTTATGCGCGGCAGTCACTCTTAAGAAATTATGAATTAAGAAAGGACATAGGAGAATAATCGAAATGTAGTTATCACTATTATTACAAAGAAAACCTGATAACTCTTGGTTAAAAAAATATACAGAGTGGTCATCCAACAACAAAAAATAAATATTAAACGTGACAATAAGCCTTTTGTATTGAAACATATTCTTCATAGGATTTTGCAAACAGCAGAAAAAAATAAGTATCTACAACTAAAAGAAAAACTGTGTAAAAATATTAATGAAATCTTTGCATTCTTTCGATAACCTGAATTCTGGTTGTGCTAGCAAATTAGAATCCTAAAATGAATTTGTTTGTCTTATTTGACAATTCTCATTCTAACACTAGCATCCACACAGTCCCCTACGGCCATGTAGAAAAATAGTATCTACATAACCCCCTACGATCATGAAGATTCAGTTAAAAATAATAACAAAGGCCTAAAATGAATTTATTTATCTGCCTTGTCCCAAAAATTTTTTTAATTCTAATGGACTACATTTTCATGAAATCTATCATTCTCTCTTGGAAATGTTTAGCCTTTGAAACGTTTTTCGCCCTTATTCTGGAGCTCATCAGAAAGACATAAAGCCACTCATAAAGATGTTTCATGCAAAACTAAAACAATTTCTATGAGTAAGTATGAAATAATTACATTTGATATTGACTGATAAAAACAACAGATCTTCACCTATCTATTAGCTAACTAGTGTTGGAGCCTATATACTCTATGCATGTTTAAAAATGAATTATTATTTGTTTGCTTATAATTGTATTGAAACATAGGATTTTGCAAACAGCAGAAAAAATAACTATCTATAATGTGTTAGAATGAGAATTGTCAAATAAGACAAACAAATTCATTTTAGGATTTTAATTTGCTAGCATAACCAGAATTCAGGTTATCGAAAGAATGCAAAGATTTCATTAATATTTTTACACAGATTTTCTTTTAGTTATAGATAGTTATTTTTTCTGCTGTTTGCAAAATCCTATATAGAATATGTTTCAATACAATTATAAGCAAACAAATAATTCATTTTTAAATAAGCCTTTATGCTGTTCCTATGGAAAAATCACTAAATTTTGAGAAACAACTCATTACAATCGATATGCATTTCGCCAACAAATTCGCGCCACTCGGAGCTGATTCAAGAGTTTTCTTAGAGGACCACCTCCATGTCGAGGCATCAAGTTTGCATCACCCTGTACAAGAGCTGTCCCAGTTACTCTTTAATGTAACAACGTGTGTCGTGGGCATTGGTGTGAGTGGCTCTCAAGGAAATGCCAATTGTGACGATATACTTGACCACTCATTATTTTGCAGTTACTTGTATGAATAGTGTAATTGTTTTCATCTGAGGTTCTTGTAGATTCTCCCATTAAAAAGTTACAAGAGCTGGTTAGGCTGGGCCACCAAATACAGAAATGCATATAACGATTACATAAACATTAAAACGATATCTAGAACGAAAACCAACTGTTTTACAAAGTTAAATGAAACGTTAAAAAATGCTCTTATTGACATTTACTGTTCCGATGAAAATCCCACGTATTGAAATAAGTAATAAAGTCACACAATCGCGTTTCCTATTGTCATTGAGCGCACAATTAATTCCCAGATTATATCAGATCTCAACAACATTAATTACATAACAGTACTAATATAATTAGGCGTTTCCTATATGCCTATGTCATTCGAAACATATCAATTTGTTTTGTTAAAATAGATTTATTAATTATGGTTCGCTAATTAACTTGTTGGCTTAATTGAAACGTCAACAATAAATGTTTTTTGTAACTTGAATATAAGAAAGTGTATTAATGATATGGCTAAAGAAACTATGGTATAATAATTATGTCCCCATTTTCTAGTCAAGAAAATGTGCAATTGCATGGGAAGATGACAATATTGACGAATGTTGTCGTTTTTACACAACCATCTCGATTAAAGTAAGTAGAGGTGCAGTGGAGCGTGGCCGAGTGCAAATGCCTAGTTGATTAATATTTTGCTCGAATACATAATTGACTTTTACATACACTGATGCTACTATACAACTAATATGCTTTTAGATTTTTATTAAAAACGCCTCAATAATGTCAGAGTATTCATAAGCCTGCGAGACATACTGTATACGACAGTTTTTTGTACATTGTACATCTTCGTAATGTTGTATGCTTAATAAAAAAATTTAGTAACGTTTTGCTCTAAAATGATAATAAAACAGTTTATATAAAACATTGCAGTTCACACTTCCCTGACGATCGCCGTGTATGACGAATATGGCCCAATTTCAATAGGATTATCCCAGTTCACATATACACTGTGTCCCACTTTTCATGGAGCCATCCTCATATCTCGCTCACGTGATATCCGAACGTTTTGAAATTTTGGTGGTGAATATATACCTATGAAGTGAGTCTTTAGACGTAACCACATTCAACTGTAGTCAATGGCGTTCGATTCTATCATGGAAAAAGAGGGTCGATTTTTGAAAAAAAAAGTACAATATTTTAGAGAATATCCAAGATCTAGCATAAGGCAAGTAGCATTAAATCTAAATTTTAGTAAAAACATCGTTTAACGTTGCCTGAAAAAACATAGAAAAGAGCATTCAAACCAAAATTTCTACATACCCTAGAAGATGGAGATACATACAGAAGATTAGATTTCTGTTTTTGGACCCAGGGTGAATTTTTAAACAATGTTAATTTTCTGAAAAACGTCATATTTACTAATGAAGCAACATTCACTACCAATGGGGTAGTATGCTTTCAGAATTGCCGTTTTTGGGCTGACGAAAATCCTCACTGGTTTATCAGTACTAAAAGCCAATATGTGTCAAAAGTTAACGTTTGGTGTGGTTTATGGAAGGATCAGATTATTGGGCCTTTTTTCATTCCAAGATTAAATGGAGAAGCTTATTTAAATTTGTTGCAAAGAGAAATTGAACCCTTTCTCAATAATCTGTCTCAAGATGTCAGAAGATACTTGTATTATCAACTTGATGGTGCCCCGGCTCATAATGTTGCAAGTGGTTGGCTAGAAGATAATTTTCCAGGTAGATGGATAGGTTTAAGAAGTCAAGTTCAGGAGTTTCCCCCGAGGTCTCCAGACCTGACACCATTTGATTTTTATTTGTGGGCGTCGTCTAAAAAATATGGTGTATAATAACAGACCACGTAGCCAAGATGAGTTAATGATCAGAATTAGACAGGCATGTGTTGAAATCACTACAGCCGAGATTATAAAAGTTGTACGGCACGTAAGAAAACGGATTGAGCAATGTATTCGGAATGATGGTGGTTACATAGAAACGCAAAGAATTGTATAATTAAATTATTTGTGTAGATTATTTGTTAGAAACATAGTAGGTATGGTATGTACAAATTAGAATTTTTGCCTTATTAAAAAAATTGTAATTTTTTTGTAGAATCATTTCATACTAGTACAATACATTATTCTGAACAAAAAATAAAGAATATATTTTTTTCATACGACAATCCGTTTCACAGATACAAATTATTTTAAGCTGAAAAAAATTGATTTTTAATGGCCCATATCTCAAACGCCTGACTACAGTCGAATGTGGTTACGTCTAAAGACTCACTTCATAGGTATATATTCACCACCAAAATTTCAAAACATTTGGATATCAGGTGAGCGAGATAAGAGGGTGGCTCCATGAAAAGTGGGACACACATACCAAAGAAGCATAGTTTTTAGTAATTGGTAAAACGGAACACTTACAGAATCACCTCGGTCCGTCTGTCACAGGCGTTTCTCTCAGAGACTGTCGGATGTAGAAAGTTGAAATTTGGCGCAGTTGTAAGAAATTGTGGTCCAATTAGGGACGTGAAGTACAAAAAGTAGACTTTTGATTTTGGGGGGTAAAATAGGATATTGAAAAAATCATCATGTAGGGTGCCAAATGAAAGCTTGGTAAAGCACGAATTCAGAAATGTACAATAATTTGTTGTTTTTTTTTCATCTATTTTTTTTAACACTTCCGAGAAGACCCTTAAAAATCGCTGGCCCCCTCACCCTATATCCAAAAGTATCGCTCAGAAAAATTTGAAAAAAACCATGATATATAATACCCGAAATTGTCACTAAAAAGGCACAGAAATTGAACCACCTTCAAAAAACCTTTCGCTAAAAATAATTATATATTAAAATTCACCTTCGTGCGTCGCCCGGATTATTGAACCTTATTACCTAATATCGAATTTAGGCAATAAGGTTCGATTAACCACACAACGCCAACGGCACATTTTATTTCATAATGAGAAGTCGGTTTTAAATGCATTGTTTTGATATCGTCAAATTACTGTGAAACGAAATTTTCCTAAATATAATCTTCGAACAATTCTATATCAGTGTGATATTACTTATCTAGACCAGTGGAATTAGACAAAAGTAGACGAAAATTGAACGTAATTCGCCACGGGAAGCCAGATGGTTTAATGAGTAGATTTGCTAGTAAGGAAAATAGCCTTGAACTTGATCCCATTTTAAATAGTGGGAACTAACAATGTTTCTACCCTTTGTAGAACGCTCGTTTTATATTAAAGTTGATGGAATTACGAAATTAGTATTCAACTAGATATAATATCAATTTCGACCTTTAATGTTTATAAATAAAAATAAACATTTGGCGAATTTAACAAAAAAGAAAGTGTATCTGGGCTTCTAAATGTGCTAAAGCATTTCTTTTAAATGTGCGTTAAATTACCAGCTACTCAGATATCAAGTTTTATACTGTTTGCTTTGTTGTTAAGATATTCACAAAAAACATACTCCAAAAATAGTTATTTATTGTAGTAGTGTGTAATTACACACTATGTGACTAAAGTGCGTAATTATGTAAATTAGTCGCACAAGAAAAAGTTAGCCACGAGACCTCCAGGTCGAATGGCTAATTTTTTTAAATGACTCGTGCAATTACACACGTATGCAATACAAAATTTTATCCAATACTTTCTTTTACTGACATTTTTATAAATTTTACATTTCATTTGACAAATTAATTCTTATGCTTATAAAAATCATTGTAATTGGGAAGGTCAGGGAATGGAAAATAGTCATTAGTTGTGAAAAATGAATGAAAATTTGTAAGTCCTGGAAGAAATTAGAAAATAAGCAAATCCATGAAGTTTCCATATTTCCAATGTTCCTAATTAATCAACGATATTTTCTGCCTTATTATTATTCTTCGACGTCCCTAGTTAAATATATTTTCCACTTTTTGAGCGTCAATCCTTAATTATTAACATACATGATTAGTGCTACTCTTAGAATGAATGTCTTGCTTTATAATTAATTTTTTACGTTCACTCACTGGTGACTTTTTGAATATTCCCTCACTATTGTGTAATGCATTACATTCTATATCCAAAATCACCATAGTAATAGCCATATTCTATGCCTGTGTTGGATAAAATAATATTTTTTCCGACGCCATTTTGGAGGACTAAAATACAGGGTGTAATCAGTTTCATGTCATTAAAAAAAACTGGTAATGGGGACCGACTAGACAAACAAAAAACCTTTATGACTTTTCCCTCTAGGGGCACTTTGAAAAAAACTGATCTAGGTTAACATATTTAATATTATGGTAGACAACTGTTGAGAACCACTGCTTTTCTTGGTCGATGGACTTGTACTTCCCAATTATACAACTTTTAAATTGTCAAAATTTGGTCAATATATTTGGTCAAAAAATTGGCCAAAATTTCCTTCAAAAGTAGGACATTTTTCAATATAACTTAGCAGAACTTCAAAAGTGTCCAATGTACATCATTCAAATTGTGACTGAATTAGAATAGACTCGTAATAAACACATACTTTTTTCAATATTTTCTGGTTCTCCGTTTCTGAGATATTCGCGGTTAAAGTGAGGAGCCAATTGAATCGTATATTATTAAATCTACCCATTAAACCATGTGGCTTCCTGTGACGAATTACGTCCTGCGTTTTCACTAATTCCACTGGCCTATTATGATAAAACTGTTATAGATACATATTTCTTATTGTACAAAACATGCATCACGCCTCGTCAGTTCTACTTATTTCGCTCATGCAATTTTTATGCAATATTAATAATATTTACGAAAGATAAATAACAAAATATGACTTTCTAATATTCTAATCGAGCAAACAAAGTGGGTACTGGCCATGATGGCAACTTTGTCGCAACATTGGCAAGTTATATTATATTAGACCTCGCCTCTATTTCATTATCATTAATTAAGGAGGATTAGTCACTCAGGAATTACCTGAACACGACGATTAAATTGTGAGCCACGACTGCCCGATTAAATGATTAGGTTCTAGTTAATGCCAGAAATTAGGGAATTTCCTATGAACGTGGTTATTAAATGAAACAGTTTATAAAATCGTTAACTATCTAAATTATAAAAAAAATTAAACGTTTCGACTTTCTGCCATCTTCAAACTTATTCTTGAAATAGTAATTCATGGAGGAAAAAGTTCCACGAGAACACGTTTGGTCCAATTTCAATTGTTTTCAGAGTAAATCAAAGTGCTTTTTCTTTTCCTGAAGAGATAAAAAGGTAGAAAAACCTACTGATATGTTTTCACTTTCTGATATACTTAGAAGAGTTAAAATGAATTAAACAATTTTTAAACTGACTAAACCGTCACGAGCATATACAGACCAAACGCCAGAGACAAAAGAAGAACAGGGTGCGTCAAATTGAGAGAAGGTTTTTTAATCGTTAGACTTCGTGATTTTAAACATTTAGCTAGATTGAAGAAAAATTCCTTCAAATGAAAGTTGCATATAATGTAATTATCTCTAAATCTGTTGAAGCCCGATGTCAAAATAATGAAATATAACGGCAAAAAAAAGACAAGGAAACCAGTCTCAATATGAAGGTGCAGCCAGTTCTAGCTAAATCTGTCCTCAGGAGAATATTGTTTTTGTGCGAAACTCCAAAAGAGTAGAGATTCGATAAATCGGTATAACTTTTGGGATCGGACAGCAGTGTAGATGTTCTGAGACTCGAATTCAACGTTTTAATCTCTATTTTCGTAATCTGAAGAGGCTTTTTTAGTTTCTCTTGTTTTCCTACCATGCAGTCTTCCCGATTTAAATTATTTTATCTGTAATGTTATGAAGACTGATGAAATATAAAGATTTTATTGCTTAATGTACAGGGTGTTTGACATCAATGGAAAGTTTTAACTCGGTGATATTTGGGGTCGTTTGGAACCTATATGACCAAATTTACCCTCATACAAAGTTTCACCATTTTTTAAATATCGGCATTGTTAGATATTTTTGCGAGAAGTTGAGTTGGTACTAATACATGATATTTTTTATGGTACTAAATATTTTTAAATATTCTTAATATACGCTTTGTCTAAACAGTACAGAAGAAAATGCCGAAGTATTAGTAGTAAAATTATATAAAACAATTTAATCGTTAATATATTGGTTCGATTTGCAACCACAACTTCTCAGCTGGCTGCTGAGGAAGCTATGAAAGCGTAGCAACCAGTTAGCTCAGGGCTGGTCGAGGGTCACTAGGTGGCGAGAAGAGTTATATATTTTTGTTTCTTAACAATTATTTGCTTGTCAAATTTACCAAACAAAACTTTAATAAACTGTACAAATTTGGACGCCAGCGTATTCAGTAAATAACACTCTTGCAAACTTTATCAGGGGGAGAAAACAATCAAAATCAAATATAAAACAAATAATATATTAACATAAGTATAAAAGAGTGAAAATTTTACAACACTTTACAATTTAGTAGAAATATTAATGGTGAAATTTGATTTAATTAGTTAAACAAAAATTTAGTTTAGAAAAAAAAAATTTGAATATTAACAAAAAAATTACAATGAAACGATCAACTGGTTTACAAATTTTCTTCTGACCAAAAGTTGAATTTTGCACATAAATTTGGCTACTTAGCTTAGCGGAGACGTGGAATCCCGACGAGGTCTGTTCCTGAAGATGGCCACGGGTACCCGGGAAGGACGTAATATTCAGGTCCTGACAACGCTGATTTCCAGGAGACGCTGCGTCGGAATAGTATCCAATACTTTTAGGATAACTCCAAATATTCAAGTTATGCCTTGTGCCTTGCTTCAATGGTGGTTTGGTCCAGGATTTTACATGAAAAAGGGGAATGTAAAGAACCAGTTGATAATATAAAAACTTTAAAATGGTGAGAAAAAAGAGATACAAGAAAACTACAAAAAACTATGGCGACGAAGGTCACTGCAAAACCAAACTATCAGCAATTTAATAAAACACCTGAGTCTTGATAAAATTTTACTTTACTCTACTACTGAAAATATATGAATAAACTACTGATTAATATAATATATGAAATTAATAAATAAGAAAACTCTACTCTCATGAAATTTTAGCCGTTTACAAAATGGCTGACTGGTTATGACCAAAAATTTGAATGAAGGTAACAAAATTTAGTTAGAATTAGAGAGAAAATATCTGAATTACTATCTGAAAAAACACTAATACTGTAACAAATATAGCAAACAAAATTATGGGTTTAATCTCCCAAAAAAAAATTAACTAATAAAAAATGATATATTAACCTCTTGTACTAACACGAGGTTAACTAAATGCGACAAAATGACTTTAGGTTTCGACTTTTAATGAGATAAGATTGTCTACACACGATTAAGAAACAAAGATTCTAATTTATCCTTTGATTAATTTCCGAGTTTAATCCTCGTACAAATAATCTAAATAATGACAAAACACCACGGTATTGTGTCTCAAGCGACCACAAAATACAAAATTGCCGCGATAATTAATGAATTAGCATGTGTCCAAATGGACGCCGACATCACATAAACATGTGTGTTAATAAAAATTAATTATTATACGGAATATCCTTTAATTCCCAAAAATAACTATACAGCAACGTTAACTCAATAATATGACCTCATTTAATAATCAAATATATTCAAAATATCAAAGGATTAAAGAAATAAACGTGAAAATTCGTTAAAGAACAAGTAACAGTCTTCACTCACCTAGGTCGAAATCAAAAGTGAACTAGCAGGGATATTTCAAATGATGCTTCTACCGCGTATGCGCACTTGTTGACTTCCTGTCGGTATTTCGGCGGGTAATTCAAATTTATTTAGCACGGGTGCTTAAACGAAAAAATTATTTTTTCGTTACAGATTTTTTTTCTCATCTATTTTAAGCAACACGTTCTCAAAAACCACACTACTTCAAGAGGTTCAAATAGTTTTCAAAACTTCTCTATTGTATACTCTTTCCAATTGTATACTCTTTCCAATTGTATACCACGTTATGACAGAATTATAGTTCATTAAAGTAAAAAGAAAACATATTTGTAGACATTGCATTTTTAATAAGGAAAGAAAATTAAACAAAATCATAACAAATTATTTCAGCCCCTAATCGGTGATTGTATTTACTAATATTGAAATAAAATTTTCTGTTGGTGAAAGATTCGAACCAATATATTTTAATACTGTTACGTGTTTCCGCCTTTTAGGAAACACCGTGTATGAATCCGTGGGTTCTAAATAATCTTAACAGGGGTAAACACTAACACTTTATTTAATAATTTACTAATTACAAAATACTTCTTAATTAGCCAAAATAACCGTTACACTTTGTTTACTTTATATTTAACCTCACTTTTTCGCTGCCAAATTTCACTTTAATAAAACTTATATATACTCTGAAATTGCCTCTAGATCCATCCAGAACATAATCAAGAAGCTTCTCCTACCACACTCTAGAAAACTCTATCTCTTTCTACAAGTTTCCAGTCACTATTAGGCATAGGCGTATCAATCTCCAGTTTCATGGGGGTGTAATACATAACAATACATAAAATGTCCTACATAATTTCTATACTAATACTTCGGCATTTCTTTTTGTGCTCTTTCGAAAAAGTGCATGAATATTTGAAAAAAATATTTAAGAAAGCTAACCAGTAACCGTATTTAAAATTATAAGGAATAACATGTATTAGTAAGAACACAACTATATAAAAATAGCTGAAAATACCAATACCTCAGAAATAGTGAGACTTTGCATAAGGGTAAATATGGTCTTATAGGTCCCTAACAACCCCAACTATCACCCAGTTTCTATCGATGTACCAAACACTCTGTATACTAGTAAAATAGTACTATGAACTAGGGATATTTAATATTATATAAATGTTTTTTAAGTTCTCCAAAATAGATATTATTATACTCTTCGCTTTTATATCGCATTCGTTCGGCACATTTCTAAAGCCTGTAATAACGCTCATAGAGAAAAACAAATTTCATATCACTGTGTTGGTGATCGAATTCTGAACGACTTTCAAAATGTCGATCTGTCTGTGAGTCTGTCTGTCTATCTGTCCGTCCGTCAGGTTTCTTGTAAGGACTACGTCTAAAACTAGCATTAAAAAAAACTGCGAAGAGTGTCCCATAGAATGCTCAACAATTATATAAAAATTGCAGTAAATCGGAGAAGAGTATAATGGTTGGATTGTTTATTCAATATATTCTGAACTGGCTGTATGTTACAAGCGTATTAATATTCAAGTGTAATGCTGGTGCGCGGAGTTCAGTGGCTTTTAATCTTGTAAAGGTATACATGGCACTGATATTAGGGCGAGATATTTTCGGAAATGGGAGGGTACTATATTATTGGTTCTTCCTGTCGCGTGATTCTTTTAGAGTTTTTTAACTTGTGATTCAAACGTAGCCATTCTTTATGTTGGTATGACATGACTCTTGAATCCTTAAATAAATGGTGGCTAAAAGAAACAGGAGAAATTCTTGAATTATTTCTCTTTTTCTCAAAAGATGTGTAAATTCTCAGTGCACAGGGGTGGATTCTCTGGCCAAAAACAATAGCAGAATTTAAAATCGTAGCTTTTCACAACAAATGTATTTTAAACGGCTCGTTTGAAATGATCTTTTTTATTCAAATGTTAATTATTGTTCGCTTTGCAACTATAAAAACGAAGAATATGTGCGTTTAATCGGTACATTTCTAAAACCGTAAATATCAATGACAGATAAAAGATTTTGATATCATTGTGTAAATGATCGAATTCAAAATCTCCGTCTGTCAGTCCGTCTGTTCGTCCGTCATGTTTTTTGTATGATCACTTAAGAACGATGTGTTGGAGTTTGGTCAATACATTAATGCTATCTATAGGAAGAACCCTATTGTTTTTGGAAAGAATCTATTGGTAAATACATATGTTTAATACACTTGCTCTGGTAATCTATCAAAAAGTAACATCACGTTAATAATTCGGAAAATCAAGACAGTGCACTGTACGTTACAATTCGTAGCACTTATTCAACCTTTCAAAGAATATTCTCTGCTTAATTAAGTACATTTAACTTGATTTTTAATCTTGAATTAAATAGGTAATATCAGTGAAAGCTTTAATCATATTAATGATAATTGCATGGTCACTGGCGTACTTACTGTCTAAAATATTGTTCTAGTAGCAGCACTAGATGCTCTGCCAGAGCCCATAATCCATTTCGAATTTTGATAATGGTATTATAGTTAAATAACGATGACAGGACACTGATCAATGTAATAGTGCTCTCTGTGTCGGTACTCGTCGTATCACTGATCGAAGCTTGCGTGAGAATTCTTTGCAGTAAGGTGTTCTTAATAGAATTGGTTGTCGTAGAAACCGTCAAGTACATTACATTTAAAATATGGCGAATTTTGCGGATTTTTAAGTTTTACAGCTGCATTTTTTAAATATTGATACCTACATCGGTTTTACTAGATAATCACTTTGTAAATATCCCTTTAACACGTTAACTGCCATGAAGCATACGTGATGTGCCTCGCAGAATTATCCCACCCCGCTTCGAGGCACAAATGTAGTGCCTCACGTACTATTATCCTTTCCTGGGCTGTGACACAACAGCAGTGCCACAGATACCATATTATTAAATGGGAATGAAATAAGCTCGGCAAGATGATGCAGATAGTGTAAAAACCCCCAGAAAATTATCTTTGTTTCGGATTTTATAGCCAATTGAAGTAAAATTTATGTAAAAGATAAATAAGAAAGCCTAATATAAAGAAAAATAAAGACATGTATTAATGTGTATTCATGTATTCATAGATACATATTTGAAATTATACAAAATTAGCTTTATGTACTTGAAGAAGCAATCGACACAAAATGCCTTTTTGCATGGGGAGAGTGTAGAGAAAATATGTCTGTGCTGTGAGGCACAAATGTTGTGCCACAAAGATTTTTGCAAAAAAAGGTACAAAAATATTTCGCAGCATTTTGTAAATTATGTTTTTATGATCTTACTAGTAAAATGAATTCGAAATACGATAAAGCGAAATTTGGCACAGAGGGTACGATTTTGGTCCTATCATTGTGGCACTTAACGTGTTAAGTGACATAAACAATCAAATTGAGGAAAAGTCAGTAAACAGCAAAAATGACAAAAGGAAGCATCACTAAAATATAAAAGCCATGTTTTATATATTTAGTTAAGTTATTCGTGAGATATTCTCCCCAAATTCCACTAGTGGTTTTAAATTTCGTCATATTTTTTTCTTCAGCCAAGTAAAAAATAATAAAATTCGTGCAAAAGTATAGTTTATTGTCAAATATTAAATCCTTCACACTAAAATGCTTGGAGTTTCGTCAGATAATAAACTTTCAATTTACACTTATTATATTAGTAAGCAATATGATCATACTCTCGAACAAATTTTGTCGATAAAATTTTAAGCACTAGTGTTATTTCATGCAAGAAAACCATTATTTAAGTGGGATAAGTAGGAGATAATCCTGATTAAGAGACAATGGCGGCCGAGAATCCCTTTTTTACACAACTCGGACCCTATCCATGTTTTGAAAAAAATGTGTTTCAAACACAATGTGTTTGGCATAAAATTGTATACTGTTAGCAGTTCACTCTGTAGAAGCCTCCAGATCAACCGAATGGGGAAGAGGCTGCTTAATAAATTAAACAATAAGACGCCTGTCTGGGCACTGAGATTTTCAATAGTGATGCAAATTCCCGTTACTTTTGAGTAATCATTGGTAATCGTTACTTTTCGTAAAGTAATCGTTACTAAGTATTCGTTATTGATTACTAAATGATTACTTTTTTAAATCGCTTTATTATTTAAACAAACGGCTAATATATAGTCATTATCTAAACAGACAGTGCCTAATATACTAAAAAATTATAACATTAAACAATAGATAGGTACCTAATTACCGAATTATTGCTTTAGAACATTTATTAGAGACAGTAGTAGGTATTTATTTATTTTCCTTTCATAAAAACGTAAACATATGTATAGAAAGTCATATGTATACTTACTTACATATTACCAAGTTAATCTACTTGGAAAGAACATTAGATGAAGATAACCTAAGATTCACTCAATTAAAAAACGGTAAAATTGGCGAGCTATAGGTATTACATAGGTATAAAGTTGACATAAAATTAAGAATTGTGGGGTAAAAGAAGCTTTTTCTGGAACTTGTATCCTGTGAACCGATTCTTTTCTTCCCATATATGATCTGTCTTAGGTTAGAAAAACCCTCTCGCACGTCGAGAGCGATGACAGTGTGATAAAGTAAAAAGTAGGTAAGTAATCATATGTGTAAAAGTAACGAATACTTTTCATGTAGTCATTGGCACTTCGGGTATTAGCGAGTAACGATTACAAAAGTAACGAATGATTACTACCCGTGCATCACTAATTTTCAATCTTCCTTGTGCTAGCCTGGCGAACACAGTCCCAAGATTTTAATTATTTTTACAAGTTATTTTTATTAATTTATAGTGTTTGAATAATTCCAACTTTGGCGATTATTAATAATTGTGCATTAATATTGAGATTAATAAATTTTATAACGTGGTAAAATCGAATTTAATTAATTGTTGTGGGTGGAAATGATTTACGATCCGAAGATCGCTATTTTTCTAACATTTTTATTCTTAGCATTTTTCGTTTCCATAAGAGAAATGTAGTTGTTTACTGTTATAAAATATCCACCGTGGATCACGCATCAACTTCCTATAATATGCTCACCCTTACTAAAAAAACATGTAATTTATATTTGAAAGGTATTCAATTTAATTTTAAAAGCGTGTAATGTATGCCATTTTTTTCCTGATCTACATATCGCTAAAGAGACGTTGAACTTTTAGCGACTTCACTCGGTAAGTAGCACGCAAAAGCTCTGCCTAAATTAGAATATTCAGTTACGAACATCGCCTGTCTAATTGTCTAGGCTTATGAAATATGTGACTAAGTTTTACGCTTGGTTTTAAAAGGAAATAAATACATGATTTTGGAATGTCCTCCTCAGACTCTGTTAATGTCTTGTGGCGCCTTGGATCTTTCAACTCGCTTATTTACGAGAGATTCAAAGAAGATCCCTAAACTTGGCGATTTATGCAGATTGCTACGAACTTGCTTAATAACCAACGTATCCAATCAAAGTTTTCCCGAATATGGCTTTATTTTTATATCGGTTTCATTAAAGTTTGTTGAAATTTTAACGGTGAACTTATATACAGGGTGTCTCGAATTGCATAGACCAAACTTCACTAAGTAAGTAATACAACTTTTCAAAATAAAAAAAAAAGTTCTTATAAACATGGGTCGGGAAGTGATGAGTTTCCGAGATACAGGGTGTTCAAGTAATTCTCCTGACAATGTTTTTTTATGAATATTTTCGAAACGTCTAAAGATAAACAAATGATAATTTACACAGGAATTTAACTTTTTATGCTTTTTAAGTAAAAATGACAGCTGTTTTGATCCTTTCCCTTACTGTCTCCCTCCTTTTCAGTTGATTCGTTAGATATATTCCTAAGTTATTTCATTCTGATAGTGGTTCTCAGGGTGGAGTCTTCTATTTTGTATTCTTCTCCATTGGCTGGGCTCATTTTAGTCAGTGGGTCTCGTACCATTATTAGGCTTTTTTTTTTTTGAAGTTTATTTTCATTCCAGAAGAGTCCAGATGTGCTGTCATGTTTCCTAGAAATTTAACGATGTCTTGTTCTTCCTCGGTAATGATGAGTATATCGTCGACCTGTTAAGAAGAGTTGGTCATGTTCAGAATATAAAAAAGAATGAGTGGCTTCAAAGTAAAAGTCAACATCACTCAAAAATCATTGTATTTGGGCCGCCTTATACTGGCGGCATTCCTAGATGACGTCAATTGCTGGTAATTTTAAAGGTCACCATTTCCATACCTACTTCATCGCCAAATATTCATTTTAAAAATTCAATTTGTAATTATAATATCGAGCATATTTAGTGCCGCGTTGAAAGGTGGCTTGTTGCAGAAATAACAAACAATACGTTGTCGCTCTGTGAAGGTTTAATGAATTAATCAGTGAAGTTAATCAATTCGTTTCGGTTTAAATCATTTTACAGTAAATAATTCTCCTTTGTATATGCTAATAAATTTTATATATGCGTAAGGTTTTGGTTTCTAGCAAGGCATGACTTAAAAAACCGATTTGGCGAGAAATGCTCAAGAATGTTATAAACTGACCTTTTGTGTTTTATGAAAATCATGACTGAATCCAGCTCTCCAGTGATACATGTTGGATTATGTCAGGATCGGAACTTTTATAGCCTTTTATTCAAATTGTTAACGACAGGCAAAATGTTAAAAATCAACTACAATTTTTATGCAGACTTATCGTAACATGAGGGAATCCAACTATTGTGGTCATTTAAAATTTGGTGACGAACTACAAAGAATTCGTGAGGACTGTTTCCCGATTACATTAACATTCATCAAAATTTGTCATTAACAAGAGTCCGATGTCACGACTTATAAGGGGCCTACTCAGACGGTTTTGCAAGAATGTTTTCACTTCGATAAACATGACATGAGTCGCAATTGTAAATACTCACTGCCTCTTTACAACGTATGGCTGGGCCGTTATTTTCGAGTCGTTATTTTGTCCAAGCATTTTTAGGTTATCTACCGTCGATGACCTGCGGGTCATCGTCTATGTTTGTGAAACAGACAGTGGCAAGCGCGACCTACACTCGCACGATATCATTCAACAAAGACATACGTTTATAAAATCACTCGCTGAGATACTGGATTAACATATAACGTTGGGTAGATTCGGGAAACAGGAAGCATATCGACAAATTAGTATATTTTAAAGTATATTTGTGATGTTCATCCGTACCTAAATCAATTTGTTAATACATTTGTAGATCATTTTGTTGTAAAATTCACGTAAAAAGACATTATTTTAGACGTACTGAAAGTGAACCAGAGCCAAGATTTAACTTAGGTTTAATGGAAATGATGGCCGAGAGTAATATTCCCTGGAATAACCTGAACAATCCGCTTTTCGGGGAATTCGTGCAAAATTGCGGAGTCAGCGAGAGGGATAAACTATATGTCGTGGTTGCATGGAATGGTGTATTTGACAATTACAACAACTGTAACTAATTAATTTTTAATATTTTGCCACCACGAATGAATAGTTTCGGTGTCCTAAGTGTTGTATTGTGTATATTCCACCAAGTTTTAGCATCATCACGTTGACAAGGAATGATTGTATCATTTTTGCACATGAAATGCGTTAAATACAAAGTAAAGACATTGTCATGAACGTGTCTAGTCTGCTTGTGATAAAGTGTAAAGTGACGCTCTGACGATCCCTCGTCATAAAGCTAATAGATACATGTTTGCCCTAAATTAATTTCACAGAAACGTTACAGTAAAAAGTTTCCGCCCTCACCAGACTATCATTTAAAATGTACCACCTAAATCAGCGCAATCAAATATTTAATTAATTTTAATGAGCAATAAACTTCCTAAAATGTAATAAAAGCGTCACATATTGTTCAATAAAACTAGTGATGGCACAACAGCGACATTAAATGATTTTTATTTCTGCCATTAACCTGCAACATGTTAAATCTATTTAGCGAGTTATTATAATAATCTATTATATAACGGCTAATTGAAGGCTGCGGTGTTACGCAACGTGGGTAATTATTGTGATACACAATCTATTGCAATAATCACACGCTTCTGAGAGGTTGTTCGTCGTGTTAGTTAGGCAAAAAAGACGACCGCAACAACTTCAAAGTTAATACTTTGAAGTCAACATTGAACTATAATTAGTTGAACGTTCAGTTATGTATAATGACAATATAATTTTTGAAAAAAAAATGCAGCGTTATTAAAATTAACAAAATTATGAGTAAGTACTTTCATTTAGAGCAGAAATTTTACCAATTATTTTTTTTGTGATACTAATTTTCCGACTTTTGGTGACTTTTTCTATTTAGAACTTAAATCTGAAGTAGTTTCCACAAAGGCCAAGACATTCGACGCACTTCTCGACTAATACGTTGGCATCATCAGGAGATTATTAAATCGAAAATACGACTAAAACTGTGCCGTTATAAAAACATGTTCAGCAATACTTTGCTGGTCTTTCATGTTTGAGATAAGCCCTATGCTTCTTGAATCTTGTTATAGTTGGATATTCCGTTTACATTATTAATTTCCTCAGTCGGCTTAGTTTGATTCAATTTTATCCTTTGGGTTGCCATAATTTGTTGCAATTTATTTCTTGAGAGATGAACAACCCTTATATCTAAGTTTTTAAAACCTCGCTTAAAACACTGATAAACTCGCTTCCGTATTGTCACGAGTCAAATACCCTTTTGGGTGGTCTGGCTTATTTGTTAACCAAACATGCGACGTCCACAGGTATCCCCATATTACTCTGTTGCCCAGAGCAATACCGGCGATACCCCTGGCTAAAGTCACTTTAACTCGTTTGGCATGCGAAAGGGATTAATTTAGTTCTTGAATGAATACTTTGTAAAATAAAATATAGTGATTGAGAACAAGGTAAAAGTTTATTCACAAAACACAAGTATAGATAAAGGTTCTACTTACATTTTTATCACTTCTGGGGGAGCCACCCCCAGGGGAAGAGTTGGGCCATGCAGCACACTACCGTCCCTACCAGAACTTAATCTTCACACAGCCTCGGTGAATGTACATACTCGATTTCTGCCGACTAGGAACTTTCCCGATTCTTTAGTGAAATATGTCTCATTTCAACAATAAAATAATTTAAATAATCTAATGATATCCTTTAACTAAAAACTGGTGTACCGGGGTTTAAAATAAACCTCAAGTAGTGCGTAACAATATGCATTGATACAAATTTTGATTTTCGTTCAGCTTAAAATGACAGAAGGTCCGGAAGGTTTCTTAATTATTTTATCAACTTACAGGACTGTCAGCTATATCCTTAATTAAAACGTTCTCTTTTGCAAATCGCTGGTCGTTCAGAGCGAAACGTAATAGACCACGAATCGAAAAATTGAAATCCACCATTTTGTGCTGATGATGATGGTGTGAGTCATTAAAGTAGCAGTCCATTGATTTCTATTTCATATATAAAGCTTACTGATGTGAAACGGATATTTAATTTCGAAACAGAATTGTCTACATCGGCAACCTTTCTATCGAATATTGCAAATATATCAACCATACCGTAGGTAAAATGCTTGAATTTTTCCTTTGTTTCTGTTTCGAACCTACTCATGAATAGACAGCCTGGCAATGAAGATTACCTTTGCAATACCCACGTGTTAAACGTATTATTGAATCGGCAGTATTATGCTTCCTTCGAAGTTTATTAGTCAATATATTCCTTAACTATGTCGTGATGGATCTCATTTTCTTGATTCGTCGTCTGTTAAATTTCTATCTGGATAAACAGAGATTTAAGAAAGCTCTCTAGAAATTTGTTAATTCCATATGAACCTCAGTTTGCTCGTGGTCTAAACAGGATTTTTTAAACCTTAGCTATGACAGTTGTTCATGCATTGGGAAATAAATAATAATATTGAATCGAGCCAAATTTTGCAAAATTTGATTCTACTAAAGAGAAACGTGGAGATCCATTTTGGATTTGTTAAAATAAAGTCCTACAAAATCGTGAAGGTGCCCCTGCAAAAAAGAAATAAGCGACATGGAGCAATCTTACACCACTATAACATTCTTTTAAAAAATATATAGTTGACTAGATATATTTAATGCACATTTTTATGTGCAAATCTTTGCCGCTTACGTATAGATGTGAGAGCAGGCTATGTCTGTTTTTTGTAGAAAATGTTAAATCATAAATATAATGTATTACTTAATACATAGAACAACATTGTTCTCGTGTAAAGTATGTTCTGGTATGATTAAAATACGGAATAGCGGAAACATACCTGTTTGAATGGGCTTGTTCGGCATTTTTTTTTTATTTCATAAATCGAAAGTGCAAGTATAAATTAATGGATCTGCAAAAAATCAGAATCTTATTCGCACGTTTAGTATCTTAAAAACTATTACAAATTTCCGTCTCGCGAAAATGGGGCGTGGCCAGGCGCTACGTCACTATACGCATAGACTCGGCGATCTCAAATAGACTTGATGCTCCGTATTGGTTATAATTATAAGTGTTTTCGAAGTATTGTTTGTTTTGCTTACTACTTGACAGTAGGGGAGTACAATTTGGTGAAATGTCAATAAATTACAATTTTCTCTCGCTCCTGCCAAAACGAATTTTCGATTTCGACCCTGCAATTTACGATTATAATTCATCGCCGACCTTCTCCTTTCCGTAGACACATAGAACGAACTTCCACTCGACGTATTTATTTAGTTACCAGCGTTTAAAAATTCCATGTTTTTCGACTTTTCAGGTTAAATTTGAAAGGTCCCAGAAAGCCATTTTTCTTACGTCACTTGCGTATAGTGACGTCACAAATGAGCGCTCGGTTTTTGCAACTATTACTAATTTCAACTCCATATATCTCGAGAACGGAAAAAGTTAATAATACGAAATTTTAAGTGTATAATGAGAATATCGAGTACTATATGAAAAAGTATAAAAACCATATAAAAAGAATATCATGGAACAAGCCCATTGTAATATCAAATTATTTTAATATAGTCACCCGATTCCCTCCTACCGAAAATATTTTAGGATGTAACAGTTAACAGCAGATATGTAAACACCCTGCCCACGACAGAGTCGAAGTTAATATTGTTAGTGTATCATTGAATATCGAATTTGTCAATGCTTCAAAAATATATAAGATATTATTCATATCTTGTCACAAGCAAAACAAAGTAATTTTTTTAAATTCATCACTGTACCAAATAACTATTTATTTAGCAAAGGCAATGCTTCTAAATTTCTACTGTTATTTTGCACAAAAGTTTTAAGTACTGCTCTATGGGATATCACTCATGCTAACGAGACAGAGATTTATGGTCGGTTTTTATTGCTTTTTATGTGTGCATTAAATATGTGTAGTCAACTATACACCGTACTCATTTCCTCTCTGAATTCAGGAACCTAAACCTACTTTCTGACCCAACTATTATTGAATAGCATATATTTGCACTTACCTACTTACTAATTAAGTTCCTTACGAAAGATCGAAGTCGATGAATGGAACCATTCATCATCAACCGAACGAGATGATTCGATTTGATAAGTTGCTTGCTAAACCATAATCGTGTGCTAATATTAACGTAGGTAATCTGCAGTTAGTCGTGCATTATACTAGCTAATTGATTTGTGTTTTGAATTGCCGTGCTATTTTTTCCCAATGGAATTGAATGGAAGGCGGGGGCGTGGCGTGCGCCATATCGGGTTACTCTTTTTAATTAGCTGGCATGACTAACGACTACAAATTTTCATACAAGGAACGTGAGAAAATTATCGATAATGTCTGCTGAAACGGGTGGCTCACTAAAGCCTGACTGCATAAGTAGGTTTGTATTATTAAAATTCCTTTTATAGATATATAAATCATCTCCCCATCATTAAATGCAAAATTAAAAAATACCCTTTGCATATAGCGATCGGAAAGATCACATATTATCACCTCGGGAGCTAGCTCATTTTCATTAAAATTTGAAAAAATGTTATCGATGATTGATTTGGCACCACCTTGTACCCTGGTATGATCATACAGATTTAAAACGATATACTCTAGTGGAAGGTGGAGCACACTCAGCTGAGTTCCAAACACCCGTATACCATTTTTAAGATACCAAAACTTCAGTCCGCCATATTTTTGAAATGACTGCACATATTTAAATAAAATTTGGTATACATGTTATACTCTTTCAGGTTAATGAAAAGTGATTTTAGAAAAATTCCAGGACCGACCTCCATTTTTTTAATATGGCTCTTAGGGTCGTTAGCATCACACTGTATATTATTTTTTGGTAAATGTTAGTAAACTTAAAGCCCATCGACCAGTTTATAAAATGATGTCATAATATTTGATGGCACGTTTATGGTTATTGTTCAATAAGTTTTCAAAAGTATTGAAAGACCAAATTTGACATTCTACAAATAACACAATCCAGTTCCTAGCATCCCCGTAGAAGAGGTTATTTATTTTTGTTTTGACATTCAATATCTCTAAGCTTTTTTTAGTTTAAATTTCATTCAAAATAATACACATTCCATTTCTTTCATGAAATAAAAATAATGTTAGTGAAGAGGCTTGAATTAACAAGCACAATTTCAAAAATATTAAACAACTTTTAAGAATAACTTGAAAATATTAAACACAAAAGTTTGCAATTTTATTTTGACAAAATAAATTTATTTACAACTTTACATATGTTTAATTTAGTTTTTTAGTTTTTTCCCAAAAAACAAAAAAACAATAAAAATACATTCAAACTACAGATAAACGTTCATTGTCGTTCAAAGCGAAATATACGTTTATATTTTTCATTTTGAGAAAGTTCAGGCCTGAACACAAACAACACACCTAAAGTGTTTCAAGCTCGTCTAAAATCAATAATAAATTAGCAAAACTAATTATCGAACTAATTGATATTGACAAGATCAAATCGTTTGGCCCACATATTCATAGCTCCTTCACATGAACATTCCACAGCTAATTAAATCGAAACGTCCAAAAACATCGTGATACCTAATAAAAAATATATATGTTAATTAATTGAAACAAGCATTTTCGGTTATGATCGTCGATATCTACATAAATCAGCTGTTTCACCTTCGCTATTCACACGATGCCGACTCGACCTTGGCTACTTTCTAGGTTTCGTTAAAACACGATTGTAATTATTTGTAGTTTATTTGTGTTTTCTTTTCAAAACGACGCGCCCAACCTGTAACTTTACACCTTTCTCTAGATAAACGCAAAGTTCACATTCGGGTTTTTGTGCTGCCTATTGACATTTCGAATTCGTGCTTCGACTTCCACACCCACTTTATATGCAACTACACAAGTATCCCAAAAATACTGCAATTGGGGTACTTTGGGGTATTTTTTACACTAGAAGCTGTTCGCCGTTTTGCCATAGTTTTACACGTTTTTATTTAACTCACTCTTTTTGTTTGCGTCAAATCTTATAGCCAATTTTTCACCCACTTTCTGTGTACCTACACCTTGAAATTTGGCACAATCACTTATTCTCGATGATAGTACAGTAATTAATTGCGATTGACCCGTGAACGGTAAACATAACTCAATTAAATACCTTCGATATAATAATAATATCACTTGAGATAGACTGAACATGTTAATTTTATCACAGGAAAGTGAGATATACCGGGTGGGCACGAGTCAATGTACGCCCCCAATATTTTGATTGTTTTTGTATTTAAAAATTTGGTTTTTGGTACAAATAAATTAGACAATAATAGGCTACTTATAGACCAACGGGAATAAAAATATCACTTCCGGTTGAACCGGAACTGACATCGACTTTTTTTCTTAAATGGAATGACTATATTTTTTTGATGGTTTCTCATTAAGCATAAATTTCAAAGTGCAACAGTTTTTTCAGATGTAAAAAATTCCAAAAAATAAGTCAGATACGAACATTTTTTAAATTTTTTCAAAATGGCCGCGTCAGATGAATGCGATGTAAGAAAATTACTAAGTAGGCTATGGAAATTATTAGTCAGGTTGTAGACTTGTCTGTAAAGAAGAAAATAGTTGTTTGAATTACTGATAGGTACCAGTATTTCTAGTTTTTTTTTTTTAAACGGAATTTCCGTAGGGGCCCTATGGAATTTTTTTTAATGGAACTGTGCTATTTCTTTTATTAATCAGAAATAATGATTCATAAACTATAATTTTTTCGCCATTAATCATTTCTTAACGATATCCTTCGTAATAATATTTTTAAAAAGTAAACGCAAATTAAACAAGAAATAATTTTAATAGGTATAACGTTACAACCGTGAATAAATTACCAAGAATAACAAAACTATTTAAAACCTAAATTATAATAAACCATTATGAAAATTGTTCAAACTGTTCACCGTTATGATTAATACACAGGGTAGCGCGACTTATCGTTGCACGTCTAACATTCTGTAATTGTTGAGGTGTTATTTGTGCAATTTCGTGTCGAACTCTTTCTTCCAGATCTTGCCTTGTGATTGGAGCAGTCATGTAGACTCTATTTTTCAAATGCGCCCAAATAAAAAAATCGAGTGGGGTTAAGTCAGGCGACCTTGCAGGCCATCTGACTGGACCATGGGTCCCAATCCAACGATCTGGAAATAATTGATTTAAGTAATCCCTAACGATAATAGCATTATGTGGTCCAGCCCCGTCTTGTTGGAAGTAAATCTCGTCAATATTGGTATTGGGAATTTGATTAATCTGTGGAACTATTTATTATATTTTGGAGAAATTCTGGATATCTTGGTCCAGTTAGAGTTTCGTTAAAAATTATTGGACCTGTGATATGGTCGCCCAGTACGCCTAACCAAACATTGAAGCCAAACCGCTCCTGAAACCGCCCCTGTCTCATAATGTGAGGATTATCAATTACCCAATATCGAGTGTTGTTTCTTTTAAATAACCCAAGGTTTGTAATCTCGATTCATCAGTGAACAAAATGTTTTGGATAAAATTCTCATTTCTTAATTGGCGTAACTGTAACCAATTACAAAAGGTTATTCTTCGTTGATAATCATTCTCATACAAAAATTGATGTAATTGATATTTATAAGAACGATAGCCGTGTTTCTTTAAAATTTTTCTGCTTGATTATTTGGAAACTGGTAATTCATGTTCAATTTGCCTTATCGAAATGGTTGGGTCAACATGCACTAAAGCTAATACATTAATTTCCGTTTCTTCATCCACAATATATCTTTCTCTTCAATTTCTACATTAGGTTCAGTTCTAAATTGTTGCTCCAACCGGGCGAAATAGTTTCTCGGAGGTTGTCTTTTTTCTGGATATCTCCGTCCATACAGACTTTGTGCTCTAGTTGCATTACGTCGAGTCTCTCCATAAATAATGATCATGTCAACTTTTTCATCTCTTGAATAATTTTCAACCATTTTATATTAATTTTCTTGTTTATAACAACTTTAATACACTTGCTTCAGAAAATTGGTGAGTAAGTCAAGACTAATTCAATTGTTACGAATGTCTGTCATTTTCATGGCTATCTGCAATTTTGGATTTAAATGTAGATAGGTACCTTATTAAAATGATTTGTTGGCGCTTACTTTTTTAAAATACTTCTATTATTACGAAGGATCGTTAAGAAATGATAGCACAACAATAGCACAGTTCCATTAAAAAAAAATCCATAGGACCCCTACGGAAATGAAAATGAATTTCCGTTTTTTTTTTAACTAAAAATACTGGTACCTATCAGTACTTCAAACAACTATTTTCTTCTTTACAGACAAGTATACAACCTGACTAATAATTTCCATAGCCTACTTAGTAATTTTTTTACACCGCATTCATCTGACGCGGCCATTTTGAAAAAATTAAAAAATTGTTCGTATCTCACTTATTTTTTGGAATTTTTTACATCTGAAAAAACTGTTGCACTTAGAAATTTATGCTTAGTGAGAAACTATAAAAAAAATACAGTCATTCCATTTAAGAAAAAAAAGTTGATGTCACTTCCGGTTCAACCGGAACTGATATTTTCATTCCTGTTAGTCCAAAAGTAGCCTATTATTGTCTAATTTATTCTTACCAAAAACCAAATTTTTAAATACAAAAACAACCAAAATATTGGGGCGTACATTGACTCGTGGCCACCTGGTATGCATCTTGTATACATGAAAATTGTGTATGAATTGCATTTCTAAGCAAAAAACTTTGACATTCACTTCAATATCTTTAGATATGCGTATTCATAATGTGTATTTAAAACTCATCTTTCATAAAGGGGACCTTTACTAAAGCAAATCTAAGGATAAAAGCAACCGTACTTAAATTTACATACCTCGAACTTTTTCAGCGACTGAAATAATCGCTTTTCAGCACATACACCGCTCGGTTGACGAACCTTTTTCAACCCTTAATTATGTTTAAACGTTGACATTAAACGTACCAACGGAAGTTTTATTTCGCATATATCTCCTCTCCTAAAAGGAAATACAGTATATATTTTCATATCATTTTATATCATATTCTCATCATAGCATCATTACGTTTTTAATGCCGTGCCGTAATAAAATTTTAATCGTACTCGTTTAACTTTGAGAGTCACTATGATATCGTTTAATGTGTATGGTAAAATTGGGTCACGAAGTAACACTAGAAAGAAACTGTTTCATGCTATAATTATTTTCACCTGAGGAAATTTCATGCGTGTAATATCAGTATAATATACCACTCATAGCGTCCGCCAAACGGTTGATGTCATCGAGAAATACATTTTCTGTAAACGTGTAAGAAGTAGCCCTTATTTAATTGAAACATATTCTTTATAGGATTTTGCAAACAGCAGAAAAAATAACTGTCTATAACTAAAATAAAAACTTTGTGTAAAAATATTAATGAAATATTTGCATTCTTTCGATAACCTGAATTCTGGTTATGCTAGCAAATTAACATCCTAAAATGAATTTGTCTAATTTCTTATTTGACAATTCTAATTCTAACACTAGCATCCACACAGTTCCCTACGGCCATGCAGATTAAACCAGTATCTACATAACCCCCTACGATCGTGAAGATTCAGTTAAAAATGAGAACAAAGGCCTAAAATGAATTTATTTATCTACCTTGTCTTAAAAAAAATGTTCATTCTAATGGATTACATTTTCATGAAATCTGTCATTCGGTTTCCTGGAAACGCTTAGCCTTTGAAACGTTTTTCTCCCTTATTCTGGAGCTCATCAGATCTTCATGATCGTAGGGGGTTATGTAGATATTAGTTTAATCTGCATGGTCGTAAGGGACTGTGTGGATGCTAGGGTTAGAATGAGAATTGTCAAATAAGAAATTAGACAAATTCGTTTTAGGATTTTAATTTGCTAGCATAACCAGAATTCAGGTTATCGAAAGAATGCAAATATTTTATTAATATTTTTACACGAAGTTTTTCTTTTAGCTATAGACAGTTATTTTTTCTGCTGTTTGCAAAATCCTATAAAGAATATGTTTCAATACAATTATAAGCAAACAAATAATAATTCATTTTTAAACCTTATTTAATGTTTTTGGTATAAAACATGTTTCGAAAAATTGAACGGCCTTAAAAATAATGGTATCCAATCCAAAAAAACTTTATGAGCATTACCTGAAATACAATGTTTTTCAGGAACTCAAATACGGAGCCTGTCAGAAATTTTAAATTTGAGTGAAAAAAATTCCTGTCTGTCTGTCGGTCGGACTATGACTTTTTTTGCGCTCACGTTTTTTTAGGAACAGTATAAGATATAGACTTGAAATTTGAGACAATTCCGGTGAAGGGTTGGGGGTTAAATAAGGGAAACTAAGAGGAAATAAGGGAAAATAAGTGAAGCAAGCTGGTAAGAGTACAGGAATTTGGTGTTTATACTAGAAGCAAGGCCTCAGATTTCTTTATGTTTCAACCCCTCCACCACCCCCACTCCATTATTAAAAGAGTTGATAAAATAAAATTGAAATATTCACTTCACATTTGGTATACGTATATAACGACATCTGGAATTAGGTTATATTTTGAGATGATTCAGTTGAAGGGTTCCGGGTAAGAGGGGTAAATAGGGGAAGGAAAATAAGTAAATCAAGCTAATATTAGTCCAAAGCGAAAGCCTCAATTTTTTAATGACATCTTCCTCAAATATTATATTAAAATTCTATAACCAATTATTTGCACATACTAGACTGCTAAAAAAGTGTAGACGTTTTCCTTTAAAGAGAGTTGGATGGCAAATCTGGATGTGGAAGTAGTGTTTCCTTAGGCAGTGGTTTTTTAAACGCTAACCTAACAGCAGAAAATCTTAATGGCACTTGATTTATTTTTATAAATTTTATCGAATTGTCATGGTAATCACGCTTCGGCACTTAATTCAAAACATGGGATGTCATTGACATTATTTTTTTATTCAACCTGTCGTTAATTCACAGCATAAACTCAACATTTTCCTCTATTACATGATCGTAGAAAAATAGCGTATGTAAATTCGTGTGTTACTGCATTTGATGTATGTCTAACGCGGTCAAATGGCCTCGTTGGACAATTTTTATGTCACGTGCTGTTAACATTAATTTTTGGCATTTGTTACGTAAATTACTTCTTTTATTTTGTTGCTGTAAATGTTTCAGATAAAATACGAACAATTTTATCCATGGTTTCAGTTCGTTCTATGTTTCTTTATCCTGACTGTCAATGTTTGCCCTACATTTGATATGACTTTATTTTCCAAGTACTGTATTTCACAAATGATATTTTTAGCCTAAGAATTTCCAAATGTGAAAGTCCTTTAGAATGATTCATATAAACTTACGATGTTAATCGTTGTTGTTGTGCAAAAGCTGGAATATATTAAAGTTGTTTTTTACTTTTGCCAAATTTATACTTAACAAGGTTATTGACTTTTTTAAACGTATAATTTAGTTACATCATAAATTTTAGATATAATTTGCTATCATCATGAATTCTAAACTCGAAGAAACTCGGTGGTAAATACCAACTAATATTATTGTTATATTCAAGGTTTTAAATATGCTTCATTATAGCTATTATTCGAAATATGGTTTTGCAGACCATGTTCACTTTAAAGAGGAAAAACTTTGTTTAACCATATTATAAATTTTAGTGTATCTCCCATTCATAAAAGTACTTACGTTTCATCGGGAATGAAATTAGCTTTTTATGCACCCCATCGAGTGGGGTTTTTTAGACAGATGTTCATTTCAAAGAATCGTTTTCAAAATATTTTGTCTCAAATTCATTTTGTTTCCCCACCTTTAATTTTCCAACCGTGTGTTGTAAGAGTCTCATTTATTTCATATAGTACCTTTTAACAAGCACTTCCAATGATAATGATAATGGACATTGGAGTATAGGTACTTTTTGTAAAATAATGAACAAAATATTGTCAAGGTGATAGAAATGAAAAAGTTTTCATTAAAAATATGGGTAATTATCATTGCCTTGCGAAATTAAATGTTTACTGTTGGTTTAGTCTTTAGTACATGGGATAACATTAATGCCCCCAACTTACCCACATGAAAATTTTAAACATGGCAAACATATAACGTGGAATTAGAACTATGTTTACCAAAGAATTGTAACGCCATTTTTGAATCTAAATCTGATTTTTCTGAAAAGTACAGGGCGCTTTGACAGGGTTCGGACTCGTATGGAAAACCTGGAGAACCTGGAAAACTGAGGAAATTCAAAAATCTTAAAAAAAAACCTGGAAATATCAGGGAATTATATAAACAGGGAATTCTGCGTCTCGATATGGAAAACCATAGAGTTATTAAGAATATTCACTGATTCAATCCAATTCAAGGAATTATTTTATGTCAAATAAAACATTATTTCACCAAAAAATATATGGAAATTAATATTTTTGGTTATGGAAAACCTGGAATTTTTTCAGCTTCGCAAATCGAATATTAAACAAATACATACTTAAAAACTATTTTATATTTTACACCGTTTTGTTATTTTCAGTAACATATATGTATATTTTTGTTAAAGAATATATTAAAATATGTTATACTATTCACAAAGACTAAAATTGTCGGTAGTTTGGAATTTTTATATTTACATTAAACTATTTTTTTCCTTTGATGAAAGAACCGAGTGTTCTTTCCTACCTATTCACGTTGCAGCCTGCGAATTCAATTACATTTTTTGTGCTTGACAAAGTTAAAAGGCAGTTTTAGCACAGACATTTGCATAATTCACTGGACGGTAGTTCTTCTGACCCCATTATTAATTATGTGCCTTTCTAACGAGCTTTGACCAACCAAGGTACAGAAGCATTGTAAAATTTGCATATTTAATTAATTTAAACTTCTACAAACTATAATCCATTTGGGTAATCTACTAACGAGACTAATTTTTTTAAGTGGTACTTGATGTACTTGACTTAAAAGATATATAATTAATGTAATAATGTTATCAGTCTAATCAGTAGCACTCATAAGGAGGAGAGGGGCTTAACTCCCCTCTATGAATACATTAACTGGTTTAACCATCAAGAACCAATTATCACTATATTACATTCACTTTCAACACTCCATAATAAAACGAGTATAGTATTTCTATTCTCAATTTAGAAATTCAGTCTAAAGCGTTGCTACCAGGATAAATCATTACAAAGCCTGTTTGTGATAGAATAACACCGAGACCGGTGCTTGAATATTACAAACGATATATAGTTATGCGCTTACCTCAAACGAAAGTAATCGATTGTTTACCCGGCTCGCCATTACAAGGCCGTTACCTGCTCTTCGTCCATTCTTAATATAGCCGGTGGCATAGCCGTAGGTTAAATGATATTTATTTACTTTCATTGAATCATTTATGGATTTGCTCATTAAACTAACATTATTTATATAAATAAATAATTTACATCATGCATATCAGTTAATATAAAGTAATAAAAACTGATTCTGAAAATTGTCGGTCGACGCTTATGACATCGCTGGTATTATGCAGTATTCCTTTATCGATCCTTTTTTACGATTTTCAAATTGACACTGGATGGAACTATAGAAGCTGCGGTCGGATGTGACCGACTGCGAATACCTATTTGATTAGCATTTTGCTTAATTATGGATAAAATTCACTTTTACATGGTGTCACTTGGATTAAGTATACAGACAATATTATTTTGTTATTGTTCAAATATGTATTCTCAGTCGATAATGCCGTATCGCAACTCTTAGTTGTTTAATAAAAATGCTTTCTAATACCATTTTAAACCAAAACTGATATATTTTTTTGTTATTTCAGTTACAAAAATAAAAATTTATTATTATTATTAATATTATTATTATTAATATTATTATTATTAATATTATTATTATTAATATTAATATTATTATTATTAATATTATTATTATTAATATTATTATATGACCTAATTTACGTATAGATTCAAATCCGATAGACCGTGTATGTTTTGCAATCTCGATAACTTGTACAACCTTATATATACAGGGTGATTCACGTAGGCCATTCATTAGAAGTTTTTCAACTTGCAGTTGGATTAGAAACTTGAAATTTGGTACGCAGCCATAATCGATCATGCCCGTTCTATCTAAAATATTTTCAGTCCTCCAACTATACAGGGTGTGCCAAAAATTGGTACCAACTTTCTTAGTTTAAATGGAAATCTATATTTTTCTTTACATGGTTCGATTGGTCTTCTAATTCTGAGTTTAGAGAACCTAAGTTATGTTAACTTATCTATTACAATTTTTGACATATGTCCAATTTTTTGAAAAAAATTGCCGCTGTAGTAGTTTACGAACAAATTTGTATCTCGCAAACCTTTCAAAATTATGAAACCAAATTTGTGAAGCAGTTAGCTGGAAGTCCAGGCTAACTTTTGATGTCTCATCGGTGGTCCCATCTTGTATCATATGGGCGCAGTCGATTTTCAAATGTCTCAATCAAAAATTGTCAAAAAGTCAATTTTTTCAAATGGCACCTACTATTTTTTTTCACACCATTCGAAAGAAAATTGAATTTTAGGGTGAGTTACTTAAACATTCCCTATACCTAACTTCACCCTATATCGAGTTATTCAATAAAAATCAAGAAATACCTTATCTTGCCGAGAGATTCCTTACTTCATCAAGTATGCCATGGAAACAAAAGACAGTTGTAATAATTAAAAAAAAAAAAATATGGATTCTTATTTAATTACACACAACACCAACAAATTATTATTAACGAACAAGAACAATGTTGACGAAATTCTGACGTAAATGTTCAATGTGACCACCATATTTTTGTCTAAATATTCTATTATTCTACTTTCAACAGATTGCGTAGCACATCTTTGCGCCTACCATTTCTGAAGCCAGAAATCAATGCAAAATTGAATTTTAGGGCCACTTTTATTAACATTGTGTATGTCTATCTACAGTCGTTTTTGAGTTATTGGCATTTTTTTAAAAAAATATTTTTTTCTCAAGGGTAGTAGGCTTTGGAAACAATCATTTCATTTTAATTTTTATTCAAAAATCGTATTGCAATAATAAATAATAACAACAAAATAACAACAAATAAACAGATTAACAAAATAATTATTTCAATACAAATGCTCAATGTGTGCACCGTTTTCACCGGCAGAATTTCGTCAACATTGTTCTTGTTCGTTAATAATAATTTGTTGGTGTTGTGTGTAATTAAATATGAATCCATATTTTTCTTTAAAAATTATTACAACTGCCTTTTGTTTCCATGGCATACTTGATGAAGTAAGGAATCTCTCGGCAAGAAGAGGTATTTCTTGATTTTTATTGAATAACTCGATATGGGGTGAAGTTAGGTATAGGGAATGCCTAAGTAACTCACCCTAAAATTCAATTTTCTTTCGAATGGTGTGAAAAAAAATAGTAGGTGCCATTTGAAAAAATTGACTTTTTGTCAATTTTTGATTGCGACATTTGAAAATCGACTGCGCCCATATGGTACAAAATGGGACCACCGATGGCACATCAAAAGTTAGCCTGGACTTCCAGCTAACTGCTTCACAAATTTGGTTTCATAATTTTGAAAGGTTTGCGAGATACAAATTTGTTCGTAAACTACTACAGCGGCAATTTTTTTCAAAAAATTGGACATATGTCAAAAATTGTAATAGATAAGTTAACATAACTTAGGTTCTCTAAACTCAGAATTAGAAGACCAATCGAACCATGTAAAGAAAAATATAGATTTCCATTTAAACTAAGAAAGTTGGTACCAATTTTTGGCACACCCTGTATAGTTGGAGGACTGAAAATATTTTAGATAGAACGGGCATGATTTATTACGGCTGCGTACCAAATTTCAAGTTTCTAATCCAACTGCAAGTTGAAAAACTTCTAATGAATGGCCTACGTGAATCACCCTGTATTTTTTCTAGGATGATCATTGGGGTGTTTCATTTTGAAGGGTAAAAATTAAAATGCGAAATTTTTACAGACTTTACTTATGTCCCACGTCTCAGTAATATAAATAATATATATGCCAAATTTCAAGAAGATTGGACAATATTTAGAGGTTACTTTGAACAGTTTGATAATAGTGCTTAAAAATAAGATTTTCAACGTTAATTGTCTTTATTGGAAAATCAAATAGTAACAAACTTTGAATAGTACTCATATTAAACGCTAAGATTAATAGCAGTATAATACGTATTTAAAATATTTATTTTACATTCATTTACTTTGAAGGATGTAACTTCGAATTTCGAAAATATTTGTAAAAATCAGGGATTTTCATTAATTATCGGGATATTTTAATAAACGTGGCACGTATGTAGCTCTCATACAGGGCGATCCACAGAGGTATGTAAATTATCACGTTTTTTTAAATAAAATTTCAAGGTGTTATTAATAGGAGTATTGCGAAATGAATAAAAGTCGGAACTCATAAGGCCTATTAGACTTATATTGTGTTTTCAAATTTGGAACATTTGTAAAATGTTATGGTAGAATGTTCCATATGGAAATTAGGTGATATGTGTTACATAAAGCGAGTACTAGAGGCGTTTATAATTTGTATATAAAATGCATTTTTATAGACATTTGACAGAAAAATACGAAGATGGACAAGTTATCGGCTATCGCGGCCACGCCCAGCTGCAACTCTACTTTATTTTATCAGTCAACGTTTGCTGGAAAAGGTGAAACGAAAAATACCTTATTTTGTGTAAAAATTACTCCTTGCCGTCTTATCTTTGAAATGCACATGCTTTCCTTGAAAGTGGAACGTACATTTATTTATAATTAATGCACTTGCACTTTAATGAAATTTTTGACCCTCATGCTTTAAGGATGTGAGATAGCGAATGGTAATTTTTTATTTTGAAACCTCCGTTTTGTATATTTTCTTACATTCACTAATTATAATTGAATCTGATAACGATATTACTTTCTTAAGTTGCGGCTAACTAGCAGTACAGTCTCTCGTGATCGGAAAATGACGAAATAATAAAAGTGTCGCCGGCTTATTGCGATTATGAGTTATTATGTGAAAAAAATTGTTATTGGCACTAAATCCGCGAAAGTTGTATTTCTCGGTTTAGTACCTATGTGTATAAATGTTGAACACGTTAAACTGGACAAAATGTAGGTGAAAGTGTAAAAAACAGACGTTTATTATTTAATAAGCATACACATATTCAATGTTGGTAAATGCCATAACCGATATACATCATGCGCTCAGCTTATGAAGCGACCGCAAACACACATTAAAGACTGCCCTGGAATCGATTCATCGCCCAATATGTCACCTCTACTCTAGAATTATCAGTTTTACGATTTCAGCTGGTTATGTGCTTGTTATATCCAGTTATAATTGGTAGTCGGGTTTGTCCAATCTATTTTGTTCTCTATAGGGTTTTGCAAACAGCAAAAAAAAATTTTCTATGAGAACTGAAATAAAACCTATTTGTAAAATTATTGATTGCAAAGATTGTAAATTAATAATTTTACAAATAGTTTTTATTTTAGTTTTCAGATAATTTTTTCTGATGTTTGCAAAATCCTATAAAGAATATGTTTCATTACAAGTAAAAGCAAACAAAAAAATAATAATAATTCACTTTTAAATATTTTGTTCTCATTAACCTTCACTTTCTTTCATAAAAATGTAGTAGTTGTTGGGTGTCACACCGTCTGCTTTGTATATTTTGAATCTCTTTTCAGTCAGAAACGATCTGGTATTAATTTTCTTTTTTTAGTGACAAAACCAATTGCTTCTTGCACTTAATTTAGTAAGAGCTTTAATATACATAGATTATGTGCTTCATGGAACAGTAGAGATGAAAGAACACAAAGATGTTTCACAATGATCAAAGAATTTTGTTGATGAGCGGTATTTTTTAAAATAATCTTTAAATCTACATGGTGTTTCACATAGTCGTGGCAAGGTGATACTTGCATTTGTTAAATGGCCCACCACATTTTTGCGTATTTATATTTGACTTTTAATTCTCTATCCAGGAATGCCATGTTTCTCTATCCGCAAAATTCTCTTTTCCTTTTGACCATAGTTCCACTTTGGATCATAATCAAGGCTAAATACTAATTTTCTGGCCTTTAAAAGTCGACCCTAATTGTACAGGGCGTTCTCCACGATAATTCAAGCTTTTGCATTTTTAAACTATCTTAAGTATTTTTTTTCAAATGATACACCCTGTATGTTTTTACTTAAAATGTTTCATACTGGCTATTTTTTTCGGCGGATTTTGAATAATTGAAGTCGACCACGCCGGAGTGCCGTTACTCATTGTTGTTATTTATACTGACTAATTCTAAAACCGAAAATGTGATTCGTAGAGAAAAAAATTCCATATTAGTGTTAATCATCAAATTCTGGGTAATTTTCAAGTTTCCCGTCCGTCTGCCCGTCCATCGCGTATCTTATAAAGACGATAACTTAAGTGCGAAAAGTCCAATTGTATTGAAAGGGCGGTCGGTTAGAGTAAACTCGATGAAGAAACATTGTCTTTGAAGAAAGCGATCCGTAATTAAACTAAACCGAAAATATGGCGTAATATACTGGACCAGAGTATCATCGAGGGAAATATAGCAATTATGCCTAAAGACTTGCAAATTTCATAAAGCAGAGAAAAGTATACGATATAATGTTCAATAATTATATTAAAACTTCAATCAACCAGTGAAAAGTATAACGTTTCCATCTAGTTTCTATTATATTAGCCCCAATACCGTCCTGTGTTTGTACACATTAGAAAATGTCTCCATTACAAGTTTACATGTGTCCTTTTAAAATCTCTGTCGAAGTGCATAAACATACATTCAGATACCGGATATGGTTTTACTAGTTTTACCTAATTTGTCCGATTCATACGAGCCGCCACATAGGATAACAATCGAGGCCATCGGCGATACATTGACCAACATTTTCACGCTCGCTTGGAAGAAATTAAAACAAGAGACTCGCATATTAACCTAGAGGCGGACAAAACAAAAGATAATCTAGTTCTCATGCAGCTTAGTACTTAAATTGGACTTTGTAATATACGGGATACTCACAAATGCATTTTAATAGACTATATACAATTGAAAAATCCTAGCTTTTATAATTAGGTACTCCAAAGCTGTTAAAATAATCTAAAACAATATTTTTTTAGTAATTTTAATATACCCGTTTTTAAGGATTTCGATCATTTTATCCATCAAGGATATGTTTTGGGACCTCTTTCATTTATTATATTTATATACGACTCATAAAAATTGAATCCATCGGCTCAGTGCTTAAAATTATAATTAAAATTAAAAAATTAAAATTAAACTTAAACTTAAATTTAATTTTAATTTTAAATTTAATTTTTTAATTTTAAATTTAATTATGAATTTAATTTTAAATTTAATTTTAAATTTAATTTTAAATTTAATTTTAAATTTAATTTTAAATTTAATTTTAAATTTAATTTTAAATTTAATTTTAAATTTAATTTTAAATTTAAATTTGATTTTAATTTTAAATTTAAATTTGATTTTAATTTTAATTTTAAATTTAATTTTAGCAAATACATTTTTTATATGAAAAAGTTGGAATACTAACAGTGTAAGTCTTAAAATGATATATGCATGTTTGATGTTCCATTTCAAAATATCAAGTATTAGCTTGTCACAGCAATGCGAAATACCCTGTAGATTTAAAAATAATTTTGACATATGCCACTCTATAGTGGCATAGGATCTATATCCTACAATTGTTATCAGAGATACATTTTCTCAAATTTCAAGGAGTAAATTAAGCGATTACTTACCTTATATATTTATACACCTATTTAATTACATGAATATATCTATTTTTATTAAATTTGACAGGTTTAGGACTGTTATTATTGTTCAAAGGATAGCGCGGACAACGTCCGGTGTGACTGGAAGGGGGACGTGCCGCCGTTGTACATAATAGTTACTGTTGTAAGAATATGTCAATTTTAGGGAATTGGGAATTATAGTTAAATGAATTTGTACATATTTTATTGACATTAGTTGAATTAGTGAATACACATAAAATGTTAATAACTTTATAAATAATTATATACATATTAATTAGGTATTATTAATAAACCGCTGTATGAGTATAAATCTGCTGCATTTCTTTTATTGCCACACTTACCCCCACATTTCACGAGAACACCAGGAGGTTCTCACGAAGTAGTGAGTCCCCGACCAGCCAATCAAGTTGACATCATCAGAAGATGAGACACTCAGGAACATTAAAAATGAGAGCCTTTATGTGCTTGTATAAATAGAACTTTATTTTTATTTAGTTTCGTACGGTTATTCCTTTGAATGAGTAGAAAATCAGAATTAACCTTCATTCAGATTTTTTTAACGATGATGTCAACTTGATGAGCGAAAATAGAGGTCACAGGAAGAATAAATAAGGGCGAAACAGAAAGCTGTACTGAGACCTGTACTGCCATAAGTCAATAAAATTAATAAATAAAAATATGCCAAAGTGCAACATTATCTCAAAACTTTATTTTGAGATAAGCCCCTTTGTCTTTTCATGGCGATTTGTACTGGGAGTTCATCAAACTGAAATGGTCTTCTAAGTAGTTCATTTGTACCAGGGCACTTAGTGTTAAAAATTCGAGTAGTTCAATTGTACTGAAGTGGATAAAAGTTCAAGTAGTTCAGTCGTATTGACTAATATAAATAGTGCATATACCGACAAAATCTTTACGTGAACTCCTAATGCAAATAGAGATGCAATTTTATGCACTTCGCTTACATAGATAACTACGAATTTTTGTATACCCCTCCTACAAATACTTGACAAGTATTAGAACAACAGAGGCAACAAGTAAGTATTTTGTTAATTCAGTAAGACCAGAATTATATCTTCAATTTTGTACATTCATACAAACAGTTACAGATTTTTGTGCTTGTCATATAAATTAGATCCATATTTATACACAAATATTTCGCTTGCAAAAATTCTGTTAGGAGTAATAGGAGACCAGAAAAGTGAAAGGTATAGTATCATTTATTGGAGACAGTGAAGTTACATCTCCGATTCTATACTTTCTTGATACGAAAGCTCTTGATTAATTTTAATCCATAAATGGCGGATATTAAGATAACAGTAAGTCAAGGAGGTATTTAATGAATTATCAGGAACATGGGAATTACACCTCTCCAAGTTTATGCCCTCCTGATAGATCTCAGCAATGATTTGAAACAAATGCAAGTAACCAAAAGTAGTTTTGATTGATTTAAATATTTTCCAGGAATGTTTGCTGATTTTGTGACTGAATTAGGTCTAACAGGATCACATAAACGTGAGATAGTTGATGAATAGTGTACATGTTACAGTCTCATTTAATTAAAAATTCGTTGGAGTACCAGAACAACAGGACACGAAGAGGTATTTAATAAGTTATCAAGAGTACTGAAATTTCACCTCTTCTATTTCATTTACTCCTGATGCCAAAAGCAATTTTGCTTGATCCTAAAAAGTCACGGAAGCAAAGAGAATCACTGTGTTTCTGAATTTTAAAAATTTGTTGGGATTATCAGTTCAACAGAAACTCGAAAATGTATTTAATAAACTATCAGGAATACTGAAATAGTACCTCCTTTATTTTATTTACTCCTGATACCAAAAGTAATTTTGCTTGATTCTAAAGTCACGGAAGCAACGAGAATCACTGTTTCTTAATTTTTAAAATTTGTTGGGATTATCAGGGCAACAGAAACTTGAGGAGGTATTTAATAAACTATCAGAACACTGAAATTGCACCTCTGTTCTATTTATTCCTGATGCCAAGAGTAATTTTACTTGATCCTAAAAAGTCACGGAGGCAACGAGAATCACTGTTTCTTAATTTTAAAAATTTGTGGGAGTATCAGGGCAACAGAAACTCGAAGAGGTATTTAATAAACTATCAGGAACGCTGAAATTGCACCCCTTCTATTTTATTTTCTCTTGATACCAAAAACAATTTTGCTTGATCATAAACTTACGCAGGAAACGAAAATCAATGTGTAGATTTTAAAAATTTGTTGAAAGAATCAGTCCAACAGAAACGGGAAAAAATATTTAACGAATTATCAGACACATTGAAATTGCACCTGGCAACCTATCATAGCCTTGGTTCAATAAATTATCAGGAGCGTTGGAATTACATAAATTTTGAATTATATGCTCCTGATGTTAAAAGCAGTCCTACTCGATATTAAAAATTTACTCACTTATGCAGCAAAAATCAGTCACTGTATACTATACTTCCTCAACCAACTATTGCCTGGAAGGTTAGTAGATATTTCACCTGAAACATTTTCCAAAGAACACGAATGTCCTAAGTTTAAGGACAACCCTTTGTTTAAATACAGGTTGCCCAATAACTTCAGTCAGTCGTTTCTTCAGTTTCTTTATTACCACATGGATTCAGTACTTTTCTCTTGTATGCAACTGTGGTCGACCATGTCCTACAGTGGTGGCTCTAAAAAATAAGTTATTTAAAATATAATTTCACTTCAGATGTAAGTAAGTACGTGTAAATTAGCGAGATTTGAAAAGTATATTTATAAAACCTAATTTCGTTTTTTGTAAAGGAGGAGGATCCCTAAGGGCGATTTGTCAAAAATATTTGTTAAAATACTTTTTCAAAAATATTTTTGTCAAAATCTCAGCTATTTGAGGTCGTGGGGGGCCGAAAGTCCCCATTACGCCCAACTCGACGCGTAGAATCCGAATCTGCAGTCAAAAACGAGATAGAAAGAAATTATTTTTTTTAATATTTGTTAAAACATTTTTGTTAAAATCTCGGCTATTTGAGGTCGTGGGGGGCCAGTCCCTATTACGCCCAACTCAATGCGTAGAATCCGAATCTGCAGTTAAAAACGAGATACAAAAACATTTTTTTCAAAAATATTTTTGTCGAAATCTCGGCTATTTGAGGTCGTGGGGGGCCGAAAGTCCCTATTACGCCCAACTCGATGCGTAGAATCCGAATCTGCCGTCAAAAACTAGATTTAAAGAATTTTTTTTTTTAATATTTGTTAAAATATTTTTGTCAAAATCTCGGCTATTTAAGGTCGTGGGGGGCCGAAAGTCCCTATTACGCCTAACTCGATGCGTAGAATCCGAATCTGCCGTCAAAAACGGGATTTAAAGATTTTTTTTTTTAATTGTTAAAATATTTTTGTCAAAATCTCGGCTATTTAAGGTCGTGGGGCGCCGAAAGTCCCTATTACACCCAACTCGATGCGTAGAATCCGAATCTGCCGTCAAAAACTAGATTTAAAGATTTTTTTTTTAATATTTGTTAAAATATTTTTGTCAAAATCTCGGCTATTTGAGGTCGTGGGGGGCCGAAAGTCCCTATTACGCCCAACTCGATGCGTAGAATCCGAATCTGCCGTCAAAAACTAGATTTAAAGATTTTATTTTTTTAAATATTTGTTAAAATATTTTTGTCAAAATCTCGGCTATTTAAGGTCGTGGGGGGCCGAAAGTCCCTATTACGCCTAACTCGATGCGTAGAATCCGAATCTGCCGTCAAAAACGTGATTTAAATATTTTTTTTTTTTTATATTTGTTAAAATATTTTTGTCAAAATCTCGGCTATTTAAGGTCGTGGGGCGCCGAAAGTCCCTATTACACCCAACTCGATGCGTAGAATCCGAATCTGCCGTCAAAAACGGGATTTAAAGATATTTTTTTTAAAAATATTTGTTAAAATATTTTTGTCAAAATCTCGGCTATTTAAGGTCGCGGGGCGCCGAAAGTCCCTATTACGCCCAACTCGATGCGTAGAATCCGAATCTGCAGTCAAAAACGAGATACAAAGAATTTTTTTTAATATTAAAATGTTTTTGTTAAAATCTCGGCTATTTGAGGTCGTGGGGGGCCGAATACGCCCAATTCTATGCGTAGAATCCGAATCTGCAGTCAAAATCGAGTAACAAAGATTTTTTAAAAATATTTCAAATATTTTTGTCAAAATATCGGCTATTTGAGATCGTGGGGGCCGAAAGTCCCTATTACGCCCAACTCGATGCGTAGAATCCGAATCTGCCGTCAAAAACTAGATTTAAAGAATTTTTTTTTTTAATATTTGTTAAAATATTTTTGTCAAAATCTCGGCTATTTAAGGTCGTGGGGGGCCGAAAGTCCCTATTACGCCTAACTCGATGCGTAGAATCCGAATCTGCCGTCAAAAACGGGATTTAAAGATTTTTTTTTTTAATATTTGTTAAAATATTTTTGTCAAAATCTCGGCTATTTAAGGTCGTGGGGCGCCGAAAGTCCCTATTACACCCAACTCGATGCGTAGAATCCGAATCTGCCGTCAAAAACTAGATTTAAAGATTTTTTTTTAATATTTGTTAAAATATTTTTGTCAAAATCTCGGCTATTTGAGGTCGTGGGGGGCCGAAAGTCCCTATTACGCCCAACTCGATGCGTAGAATCCGAATCTGCCGTCAAAAACTAGATTTAAAGATTTTTGTTTTTTTAATATTTGTTAAAATATTTTTGTCAAAATCTCGGCTATTTAAGGTCGTGGGGGGCCGAAAGTCCCTATTACGCCTAACTCGATGCGTAGAATCCGAATCTGCCGTCAAAAACGTGATTTAAAGATTTTTTTTTTTATATTTGTTAAAATATTTTTGTCAAAATCTCGGCTATTTAAGGTCGTGGGGCGCCGAAAGTCCCTATTACACCCAACTCGATGCGTAGAATCCGAATCTGCCGTCAAAAACGGGATTTAAAGATATTTTTTTTTTAATATTTGTTAAAATATTTTTGTCAAAATCTCGGCTATTTAAGGTCGTGGGGCGCCGAAAGTCCCTATTACACCCAACTCGATGCGTAGAATCCGAATCTGCCGTCAAAAACTAGATTTAAAGATTTTTTTTTTTTAATATTTGTTAAAATATTTTTGTCAAAATCTCGGCTATTTGAGGTCGTGGGGGGCCGAAAGTCCCTATTACGCCCAACTCGATGCGTAGAATCCGAATCTGCCGTCAAAAACGGGATTTAAAGATTTTTTTTTTTAATATTTGTTAAAATATTTTTGTCAAAATCTCGGCTATTTAAGGTCGTGGGGCGCCGAAAGTCCCTATTACACCCAACTCGATGCGTAGAATCCGAATCTGCCGTCAAAAACGGGATTTAAAGATATATTTTTTTTAATATTTGTTAAAATATTTTTGTCAAAATCTCGGCTATTTAAGGTCGTGGGGCGCCGAAAGTCCCTATTACACCCAACTCGATGCGTAGAATCCGAATCTGCCGTCAAAAACTAGATTTAAAGATTTTTTTTAATATTTGTTAAAATATTTTTGTCAAAATCTCGGCTATTTGAGGTCGTGGGGGGCCGAAAGTCCCTATTACGCCCAACTCGATGCGTAGAATCCGAATCTGCCGTCAAAAACTAGATTTAAAGATTTTTTTTTTTAATATTTGTTAAAATATTTTTGTCAAAATCTCGGCTATTTAAGGTCGTGGGGGGCCGAAAGTCCCTATTACGCCTAACTCGATGCGTAGAATCCGAATCTGCCGTCAAAAACGGGATTTAAAGATTTTTTTTTTTAATATTTGTTAAAATATTTTTGTCAAAATCTCGGCTATTTAAGGTCGTGGGGCGCCGAAAGTCCCTATTACACCCAACTCGATGCGTAGAATCCGAATCTGCCGTCAAAAACTAGATTTAAAGATTTTTTTTTAATATTTGTTAAAATATTTTTGTCAAAATCTCGGCTATTTGAGGTCGTGGGGGGCCGAAAGTCCCTCTTACGCCCAACTCGATGCGTAGAATCCGAATCTGCCGTCAAAAACTAGATTTAAAGATTTTTTTTTTTTTAATATTTGTTAAAATATTTTTGTCAAAATCTCGGCTATTTAAGGTCGTGGGGGGCCGAAAGTCCCTATTACGCCTAACTCGATGCGTAGAATCCGAATCTGCCGTCAAAAACGTGATTTAAAGATTTTTTTTTTTATATTTGTTAAAATATTTTTGTCAAAATCTCGGCTATTTAAGGTCGTGGGGCGCCGAAAGTCCCTATTACGCCCAACTCGATGCGTAGAATCCGAATCTGCAGTCAAAAACGAGATACAAAGAATGTTTTTGTTAAAATCTCGGCTATTTGAGGTCGTGGGGGGCCGAATACGCCCAATTCTATGCGTAGACTCCGAATCTGCAGTCAAAATCGAGTAACAAAGATTTTTTTAAAAATATTTCAAATATTTTTGTCAAAATATCGGCTATTTGAGATCGTGGGGGACGAAGGTCCCTATTACGCCCAACTCGATGCGTAGAATCCGATTCTGCAGTCAAAAACGCGATACAAAGAATTTTTATTTCCTCGCATACCCAAGGGAAGTATTGTATTCGAGAGAAAACCACCCTCCGAGATTTCTTCAGATTTTCACATTTCAGATCATGTAGATTATGAAAATATAGGTTTTTCAATTCCATCAGTCTGTCTGTCTGTCTGTTGGTGCATTAACTAAAAAATTACTTAATGGTGAACAGTCAAATTTTGTAGCTCACGCTGCTGTTTGCGAAGAAATGGTTAAACTTTCACTGGAAAATATACAGGTCTAAAGGGAATAAATAATGAAAAAAAAATTATTTTGCTCAAATTTAAAATTTCCACGTTTCATAACATTCTACATCTATTTCAGGAAAAAAGACATTTTTGAAAAAAAATTTACCACTGAAATAGATGAAAAATTTTTTTTTCTTTATTCAAATTTAAAATTTCCATGTTTCATGGCATTCTAAACCTATTTGAAAAAACATTTTTATTTTTTTTACCATTTTTTTAAAATTTTTTACCACTAAAATAGATGGAATTTTTTTTTCTTTGTTCAAATTTAAAATCTCCACGTTTCATTTCATTCTAAACCTATTTAAAAAAAAATTTGATTATTTTTGAAAAAATCTTTTTATCACTACTATAGAATAGATGAAAAAATTATTTTGCTCAAATTTAAAATTTCCACGTTTTATGACATTCTAAACCTATTTCGGGAAAAAAAATTGGAAATTTTTTTACCATTTTGGAAAAAAAATGTATCACTAGAATAGATGGAAAAAAGTTTTTTTGCTCAAATTTAAAATTTTCCCGCTTCGTGGCATTCTAAACCTATTGCAAAAACAAATTTTTTTGAGAAAATTTGTAATCTGTTTTTACCACTAAAATAGATACAAATATTTTTCTTTTGCTGAAATTTAAAATGTCCACGTTTCATGACATTCTAAGCCTATTTCAGAAGAAAAATAATTTGAAAATTTTTTTACCAACATTTTTGAAAAATTTCAAAAATAATGACATTTTTTAACCACTACTAATATTTCCACTCCACTACGTGAATGTGTAGTTGAAAATGTGACAGATATTCTCAACGTCATTTCGTAATTAATAATTTTTTAGACGGCCATGCACTAATAAAGAGGGAATATTTGAGGTCGTGAGGGGGAGGGGGTGAAAGCCCCGATTATGCCCAATTAATTTTATAATTAAAATTATAATTATATATCGTATTGCCTGGCGTGGGAGAGATTTGCTTTAAACGTTCGTGGTCACGCGCAGAGAAAATTGCTACTACAAGTAGTTTTTGTAATTCTTCGAACGGCAATACTCATAATTCCAATCAATCATCCTTACAGGTAAGTCGGTTTATGTTTTAATTATAATTATAATTAAATTAAATTTAAAACTAAATTTAAAATTAAATTAAAATTACAATTACAATTAAAATTAAATTTAAAATTGAATTTAAAACTAAATTTAAATTTAAAATTAAATTTAAAACTAAATTTAAAATTAAATTAAAATTAAAATTAAATTTTAAATTAAAATTAAATTTAAAATTAAATTTAAAACCAAAATTAAACTTGAATTTAAAATTAAATTTAAAACTAAATTTAAAATTAAAATTAAATTTAAAATTAAAATTAACTAAATTTTAAGCGAAATTGTTCTTATTCGAAGTCAGATTTGCAGTAGTTGAGATATTTTATTTTCATTGTTTAATTTTTTAGTGTTGTATTTTTTTTAAATTGCTGTAACTTTCTTAATACCTATTGGTTATTTCCATAAACATAAAAATCTGAAAAATTCTCGTAGAGTGATATTTTCTCGAATACAAACAATACTTCCCTTCGGTATACGATGTTTCCACCCCGTGTATCTCGTAAGGTATTGATCTTAAAAAAAATGAATATGAACTTATTTGTATTTTCATCTAGTTTAATATTGTATTTAGATACTTTTTCGTTAGAGGGTGTAGTTTTCGAGTTATTCAAGAAAACCGTGAAAAAGAGACCTTTAAACAAGCAATCCATTTAAGAAAATTCACTTGATCCTGTAATAGTCTTGGCTCGCCCTGTATATTCGGAAATAGTTTTCGATTATAGACTTTTTTATCTAGTTTACTTGTTTTTTTTTTAAATTTCTATCATAGAACTCTAGCTATCGAAATCCGACCCACCCTGTATTTCGTTAGAAGTACAAAACGTGCTGTATTCGAAGTACCATTTCCACAATATTTTACGACTGTTGTTAATAATAAAATTGAAGTTTCTAAAGAAAGTACGCGTCTTCGTTTACACTCACCAACAAATACTCCATAAAATTCTACTGTGGTCCCGCAAATATACCAAGCTAATAACTTTGAGTTAAAGCAAACTCTACTTGACTGATTCAAATCTGGTATTTGTTTATTATTCCAAACCAGAACTATTTGTGGAATGTGTACAGGCGTACAGAAATATTACAAATTCTACCTGCGTTCATATACCTACCATTTACAAGTTCACAGAATTTAGAATTACTTAGTTAAAAATCTAAATGCTTCCTGTACTATCTTTAGATGAGATGTGCTTAAACAAATAATTTACATGTTTGGTGTGATGTTCGATCGGAATAAACCAATGTACACATCGGCAAATTTAAAGGGACATATTAATTGACATTTTTTCTACATATTTTTTTTCTAACATTGACCGGAATCGCTTAAAACAAAAAGTTAACTAATAGTACTTAATTGCAGTTTGTTTGGCAAAGCCTGTCTAAGGAACAATATAAAAAATTGCATTTAAAAAAAAAATGTATGTTTAACTTGTTTTAAACATTTGTTTTGACATACCTACGGGGGCGGTAATATACAGGATATATATTTTTTTCCTTAGCCCCCTCCCCCAGTTATTTTTTAGGCTTGAATTTGCTAACACAATGCTTACACCTAGCACACCTACAGGGGCGGTAATATACAGGGTGTAACAGGTGTCGAGATGTCCTTGGTTTTAGGCCAAAATTATTACTTATGTATATAAAACATACTTCTATATTAACCTCTTTATTTCAACCCTCTATTACATATGTGATCATTTTTGGTAAGGTAATCTGAATAATAATAGAAAATGTAATATATTTGTGGGCGGGACAAAATTTCCATCCAGTGTATTATCAACCCTGTAGGAGCATTAGCTTGGAAAGTGGGTGTGCTAGGTATACGCATTGCGTGTTAGCAAATTCAAGACCAAAAAATTACTGGGGGGCGGGGAGTGAGGAAAAAATTTACACCTTGTATATTACCGCCCCTGTAGGTGTGCTAGCTTTGAAAGTGATTGTGCTAGGTGCAAGCATTGTGTATTAGCAAATTCAAGACAAAACAATTACTGGGGGGTGGGGCTAGGGAAAAAATTTACACCCTGTATATTACCGCCCCTGTAGGTGTGCTAGCTTTGAAAGTAGTGGTGCTAGGTGTTAATAATATAAGCTAGCAAATTCGAGAGGAAAAAAATCACTGAGTGGGGCTAGTATCAACTTGACCCCCCCCGGAAAACAACCCCTATTTATTGTTTGCGCGGGGGTGTGCTAGCTTTAAAAATGGTTGTGCTAGGGTGTGCTAAGTCTAAACATTGTGTACTAGCAAATTGAAGAAGAAAAAATAACTGGGGGGCAACTTGACAGTCCAGAGCCATACAGCCAGCTACAATTTAATAAATAACATTTTTTTAAAGAAATCAGACTTAACTAATAAGAACTATGACGTGTAGGTCAGCCATAAAACAAAGGATGTACAGGATGTACATAATACATAACGATATCATTATCATATCCACGCTTTTTTTTGTTAAAGATTTATTAATGATAATTAAAAACTTAATAAAAACATTCGGTGTATGCATAATAATAACAATATATTAAGACTGATAATACTGTTTATGATATCATAATTTTATTAATAATTAGTGATTTGCGAATTCCAACGATCTGAAATTCTTAGAACTGTCAGTAAAATCCTGTTGATTGCTAGATATTTAAATTGTGATTCAGAATTTTAAAAATTTTCTCTTTTACCAAAATAGTTAATCTATTAACTTCAGTATATTTTCGGAAGCCATTAAATTATACACCTGATTCTTTGGGCATTATAATAATGATAATAATAAATGCCTTTATTCAGAAGAAATACTATACAGATCAGGTTTAAGCCCACAAGGGACTAGGAACTATTCTTACACTTAACTCTATAAAGCACTTTTTCATTGAGAATACTTACCTACTAAAGATACATTCGGAAATGTTTTCAGATTATTTGCATCAATATGAGACACGCGTTGATAACGACTTTGAATGCCCGATACTTAAGGTAGCCATTACTTAAAAAGAGACATCCCATAGGGAAATATTTATTATTTTTGGCCATAACTTTCTTTCTTAGTACGTATATTTAAAAAACTATAAGAGTACCTAAGTAGAACCATAACAAGATTATTACTATGAATTTTCACTCAATAATTCCAGTGGTTTGCAAAATAGCTAGATTTAAAACTTCCAAATAGGAAGATTAACATAATTTTTAAATTTAAATCTAGCTATTTTGCAAATCACTGAAATTATTGAGTTAAAATTCATAGCAATAGTCTTGCTATGGTTCTACTTAGGTACTCTTATAATTTTTTTAAATATGCGTGCTAAGAAAAAAAAGTTATGGCCAAAAATAATAAATATTTCCCGATCGGATGTCTCTTTCTAGGGAATGGCCACCTTAAGGGTTAAAACTATAAAGTCCCGCGAAACATTTTTTATTGCCCTGTAGGAGATTTATACAACGAAATCCCACTCGATGGGATAAGTGTAATTTTTTTGGGTTCACTTTCCACTGCATGGGAAATTTTTTTAACAAAAACGTATCCATTTCTGTTCTTGGGTCATCATTGTACGTCTCAGTAACAAGTTTCATCTCATTAGTTATAAAAATGAGAGAATGGGGGGGGAGGCTTTGGCACACAGACAGACGAACGGATGGACTGTCTCCAGAACCTTAAGAATAAAAACCTCCCTAAAGTGTTTCGGGTACATCGAGAAAACGAAGTATTTTTTCGAAACAAATTTCAAACAAAAGTGGTGGGGCATAAAATAAATACCCAAAAATTTATGGAAAGTGTCAAAGGGTTTACGCATAATCGTACGAAATTTGTTTTATAAGCATCGAAACACAATATATTTTTTAAATTTTTTGTTTTAATCGAATTTATATAAATAGTACTATACAGGGTGTCCCATCGGGAACTGAATCGATCGTTATAGGGAAAAGTATAAAACGAGAAATTTTGAAAATCTTAGGAACCTCTAAAGGCAGTATGACTAATCCAACCAAAATAATTACAAATATGTGGTACTTCCGGTTATACCGGAAGTCGATACCAACAATTTTAAATGGAACACCCTATATTTATACTCTTTCGACTTTTCGAAATAACCATAAAATTCAAGGTCCAAACCGAAACCCAGCAGTTTCTAAGATATTTAACGCTTTATAAAAAAATTGACAGGTGTAATGGTTTACCAGAATCGTTATAACCTTTTTCACGTAGGAGATACTCATTTGCTCTTTGGCACGTAGAGAAAACATAAGATGAGCTAGTTTCTGCAATAAAAATCAATTCCATAATGGTATACCATGTGTTCTATTTTTCACGTTTCATTTTGTCAAATTCAAACAGCAAAGACTTTTTTGTTTCAAATGGAACACCCTGTATTTTTTGCATCAAAATATGTAAAATTAAATTCCATTTTTTTTTAGTATAGGCGTTGTAGGGATTAAAGTTACTATATTTTGAAATATTGGCGATTTTCTTAAATGTTCAAGAATTTTTAATGGAAATTGTCACCAACTTAGCCATGATTAGAAACAATCATTAATGTCAGTCATTCTCTTATGTCGCCATATACAATTTTTTTGAATTTTGAACAATATTTTAAATTGTATTTATAGTGTTCCGTGTGAGTGCGGAAAACATTACGTAGGTGAATCATCTAGACCTTTCAACGTAAGGCTTGGTGAACATAGAAATTACGCTAGAAGGGGAGAATTTAAAAAATCCAAAATTTGTGAACACGCGTAGGATAATAATCACAGGATTAAATGGGACTCAGCGAAGATTTTGGAAAAAGAGAGCAACGGAACTAAAAGAAAACTTAAAGAATCCGCGATTATTTTATTAAACGAGGATAGATGCGTTTCTAATTATTCAATAGATTTTTGTACTAGTTGGTTGCCCATCCTTAGAGACGAAGTAAGTAACAATAAGATAAATATAATTTAATGTCTCACGTGACTATGGAAATACTTAAACAAAGAACTGTCATGGTTGACGGCCAAAAAAGTTTTGAGAACGGAAGTAGATTCTCTTCCGAAACGTTAACTACCTATAGCTTTGATTTTCAGTTTTTAGTTTATAACATTGTTCTAGCTTATATATTTTTAGGTGTGAGACTTTTTGAAACAGTCAAGTACTCAAGAACCAACCTCTGTCTGATCCGTTTGGCGCAGAGGTTTTTTCATTAAAATTTTTAAATATTTTTCAGTGGCAAAATATCCAATAAAAAGTAAGAAGACCCTGTATAATGTAATCAGAGAAACAAACATTTTTTTTTTTTTATTAATATTAACGATTATATTTTTTCACAATGTAATTTTTTTATATTTTAGGCAATGGCAACATTGTTTTTACTTTTAATATATGTCTAATCTTTTTCCACAAAAAATCACAACAAAACATCTTTTTTGTTGAAGAGGATTAGGCGAATAGTTCTTCCACCTATAATAAAACCAAGTCGTGGATTCCGATAGCTCCACGTACGGGCCGGGCCCATCAGCTTATTCCATCACCCTGTACATCCAAACGCACTTTTTCTTTCATTCATACACCAGCCTTGGATCGCTGTAGGTCGGTCGGCTCGTGATAGTAACCGCGGCCTGTTGACATTGTGTTTGCCTTAAAAACTTTACAACTCGTATGTATTTTATTGCTACAAACACGCCATCCTTGTGGACGTACAACGTCTCGCAAACTGTTTATAATTATTCATATTTTCTCCAAACATCGACGGTGACTCACTCGATTATTAACATGTGAATATTTCAGCTGGTGCCTAGACGGAATTTGGTAGCAGGGAAAAATTGGAAGAACATTTAAGTTTGAAGTTCTCCAGAAGTGAATGTGTGATTTTCGAATCGTAAAATCCGTGTTGTGTGGTGTTATTGAAGGATAATAATTTACAGTGAACGGTTCAGATGGACGTTTTAGAGAGGACGATTGAGTGTAAATGTCCTGTTTTAAAATGACGAAAAACAAACAGCATAGGTTTCCTCTTAGGGCCAGTTTTGCCACACTCAGTCGCAGGTTTAAGAATAAGGAGAAACTCAAAAGGTATTTTAATAACCTAGACCTAGTTTTTGTAGATTGGGTAATGATTTAATGTGAAGGATTTGATAGTACGTTATACAAGGTGGACTAGTCTCAAGTTCATTTCGGTAATTTTTACTCAGACTTCCAAGATCAGTCGCCGTAGAAACAAATGAAAGTATGATAATTTAAGGATTTATTTCAATCAGTCTGTGATTGAGGAAAGATCGCTGGAAATTTAAAGAGAGTTCGGCACCAAATTAAGAAAAGAAATTAGGGTAAATGTTTACGACATCCATTTATTCATTAGCAAAAAACTGAAAATACTGACATATTTTACGTTATCTAACTAACAATTTGCCACCTACTATATATTGTGCAAACACCTGTAAGTGCCACAAAAAATTGCAAAAGTTTTACACATTTCATTCTCCATCTCACTCTCACTCACTGCATCACACTACTCTCTCCATTTACAACTAAGGGCTGCATTATTATTGTTCCTTGCCCTACTAGCCCTACTAGAAATGCCAAAAAATTATAATTTTGCAAAAAAAAACAATTTTTGAGAAGGGCAAGGAATATTATCTTTTTTTGCATTAAATATAGAGATGCATTGTTATATTTTTTTTTTGCAAATTTTTTTCGTAATTCAAGGTCGTTTGGCGTAAGTAATTGTTTTGGCATTTCTAGTAGGGCAAGTAACAATAATAATGCACAAAATCTACTTATGGTAGAATAACACCGAGACCATGCTGAATATTACAAACATACCCATATACGAATATAGTTAACCAGATATGTTATGCGCTTACTTCAAATGAAAGTAGGCGGTTGTTTACCTGGCTCACCATTACAAGTCCGTTACATGCTCCTTGGTTCATTATTAATATTGCCGTTAGCATAACCGTAGGTTAAATGATATTTATTTACTTTTATTGAATCACTCACCTCACAAAGATGTAAAAATATATATTGTGTAATAATATCCCCTTTTTAGTTAATTTAATAAGTTAAAATTAACTAAAACGGGGATATTATTACACAACATATATTTTTACATCTTCCCATCAAGTCCGCAAAATAATTCTTAAAATATCGTATTTCACACACCAGCCATTAGAGAAAACTTCATATCTAACATCCATAAATTAAATAAATTGTATCAATTGTGACATAACACAGACCAGAAAGCAGGCACTACTTTTGTTCAGCATTTAGTTGCATTCAAAATTTCAACAGAAATATACGTAAAATGGTAAAATAGTCTAAACAGAAATTTTTAAATTATAAGTAATGAAATTCTATTTGTAGTTTTAATTAAAATGATCGTACTTTAATATAAATATTGTAGTTTTTCCTCTAACGATGGTTAATAAAACCGAAACGTAAGAAAATATAAGAGTTTTCATTTAAAGCTGACCGAAAAATCCCAGGTATACATCAAGTTAATTTGATATCAACGGTCAAGAAAATACAAATGATTATTTAATGAAAATCGATCTTTCCTAACCAGAGTCCAAGATTTGGCACTTTTTTTGTCTTTACTGACTGGACTATTATTAATAAATTTGCTTTGATTGATTTGAATGAGTTTCTCTGAAAATCCCCAACTGCCAATTTTAATGCAATTCAACGAAAGATGAATTTTATCCAGTTTTTGATAGTTTCACCCATTATGCACTGGACCTAACTTGAAGAAGAAACTACAATGAGACCATTGCCGAACAATAATTCTCTACAGTTTGTAAAAATTATCATTATTAAGCAGGGTGGAGCAATAGTGCGTCGGACCTCGATATCTTGAGTTCTACGATAGCTAGAAATTTTTTGAAAAATGCAGGTAAACTAGATAAAAAAGTCTGGAAAGACGAAAGCCGAAATTAAAGGACCAAGTATCTTATTAACTTATGTGCATACCAGTTATGAGACATCTAATTAATGTTTTTGAATCATTTTCATTTCCATAAGCTGTACAGAGTGGCCAGAAATTAATTTTCAATTAAGAACTTTTTAAATTGAATTTTCTCAATATTTTCAAATGGAACACCCTGTATATTTTTCAACGATCTATGTAGAAATGAAAAACGAACATCTTTTATAAGTACTTCCCTATAGCTAATTGCAACCCATTTCGTTTTATTGAGCAATAATTACAAAATTCAAAAATAAACTTAAAAAAGAGGTTTCTTCAAATAATTCAGTAGAAAAAATTATAATAAATATGCCACATGTTGCCCATTTTGATTGACACACATCTCTATACGCTTTTGAACTGAGGTTCCCACAGTTCCAAAAACTCTCGGTGTGATAGATCTAAAGGTAGTTATTATTCTTTCCTTCATACTTTATACTGTTTTGTAAGATCTGGGGATCTAGCAGGCCATTTAATGGGCCCATTTCTTCCAATCCATTGATGGGTAGGTATTATTTAAGTGGTCTCTAACTGCATTTAAATAATGTGGTGGAGCACCATCTTCCTGAAACCACATCCTATTTCGGATTCTTACAGGGAGATTTACCAATAATTGTGGCAGCTAGTTTTCCAAAAAACGAAGATAAATAGCTCTAGTCTATGTACTATCAAAGAAATGTGGCCCTATTACATGTTCTCCAATAATTCCTCCCCAAACGTTTATGGATCATCTGTGTTGGTTATTAACTTGCATAAAAACGTGAGGATTTTCCGAAGCATAATAATGGAAATTGTGCCTATTAACAAATCCATTTTTATGAAAAGTTGCCTCATCAGTGAGTAAAACATAATTGAAGAAGTTGACACCAACTTTCATTTTGCCTCTGGCCCATTTACAGAATTGTAGGCGCTTTTGAAAATCGTCATCAGATAATTCCTAGTGCATTTGAATATGATATGCATGCAACTTATTTGTTTTTAAGATTCGACCCACAGACCGTCTACTTATTGCTACTAATGAGCTCACTTCTCTTTAACTAATATGGGGATTCTCAACCGTTGCCAGCACCACAGAAAACTCATTTTCTTCGTTCACAACCCGTTTTATTCTTTCACTTTTTTTATATTCGACATTTCCAATTTCCAGAAATCTATCGAGGAGGTTTTGGAAGCTGCTAACATCAGGAATCCTGCTTTCAGGGTAACGTTGGTGATACATTCTATTGGCAAGTAAACAATTTCTGCCTGACTCGCCCAAAACAAAAGTCATGTCTACAAGTTCCGCTTTATTAAAATTCATATTGTAAAATTCCAAATATTTTAAATTCAAAATAATTTGTAACTAACGACCGTTAAGTTTGATAAATGCTCCGTTGTACACGACAATTTATACCACTAAACTGAGGTTTTATTGCTTGTCGAATAACGAAAATGGCAAAAAAATGTACAAAAAAACATTACAGTGAAGGGCCTGTTAAATACTATTTACTCATTTCAATGGACTGGAAGAAATGGTCCCACTAAATGGCCTCATTTCAAAATTGCATAAAGACGTGTGTCAATCAAAATGGGCAACACGTCGAACACCTATTATAAATTTTTCTAGTGAATTGTTTGAGGGAACCTCTTTTCTAAGTTTATTCTTGAATTTGACACTTATTTATTTATAAAACGAAAATGGTTGCAATTAGCCATAGGGAAGTACGTTCGTGTTTCATTTCTATATCATATCGTTGAAAAATATACAGGGTGTTCCATTTGAAAAAATTGAGAAAATTCAATTTAAAAAGTTATTAATTGGAAAATAATCTTTGGCCACCCTGTACAGTTTTAGGAAATGAAATTGATTCAAAAACATTTATTAGATGTCTCGTAACTGGTATTCACATACGTTTTTCTTAAAACCCATAATTGTGATTGTGGTGATTTTTTTAATATCCATTTGCAGATTGCATTATTTCAACAAGAAAATTCATTACATCCTAGTGGTTGGGAGATATTTAATGCTAATATAGGAATGAATAGAGCCTAGAAAGAGTCTTCAAAAAACGTACTGATATACATAGCATTCCATTTAAAAAAAGGTACTTGGTTCTGTAATGTCGTCTTGGCTCGCCCTGTATGTTTGAAAATAATTTCCAGTTATAGACTTTTTTATTTAGTTTACTTGCAACTTTTTAAAAAATTTCTAGCTATCGTAGAACTCGAGATTTCGAGGTCTACGCACTATTACCCCACCTTGTAGATCGAAGTTTATCATTATCACTGACGCATTCGCCAAATTTGCAAATATGCTGGTAAAAGAAAATTCCAGTTTTTGTCCACTTTACTCTGGACGTACCTAGCTTGATGAAACTAAGATGGGACAGCTGTCAAACCATATCCTACAGTTTGCAATAGAATTCATGGATATGGCTAAAGCCAATCCAAAGTAATATGGATGGAATTAAGAAGCTCGTTCATTTTAAATTGTTTAAAAAACTAAATCTATCGGTGATGAAAAACTGCCCTCAGACTAAATAACGTCCAGCTGCGGTTCGTATCAAAATGTGGCGTTAGAAAATTGCTTGTATATTTATGATAAACTATTTATAACCATCGTTAACATAATACAGTCATTCACCTAGCGTAAGTTTACCGAACCTGACATGCTAAACCTAAACATTCTAAATGGAAACAAAGTTTTTTTGTGAAAATGTATAATGTATTCAGTGTGCAGTTGCGGATGTCTGTTATTAATAACTGAACTCTTCAGTAAAACGAAGACAGCTTAGAAAGCCTATCGACAAATTGAATGGTTAAATCTGCTTGCGTAACGTCGATATCGATGGTCATCTAGTGCTCTTAATTAAAGTAATAAGTAATTTAAAAAAAGTGATGATCTCGGCCTCAACTATTGTTCAGCGTCCAATAGTAGTTTGCTGAGATATTTCTGGTGGAAATGATAGAAAGTGATCCTCACATCAAGAATATCTTGATTATAAAAAAAAAAAAAATCACCTTTTAAAGAACTAGAATTATGAAATACATTTTTTTAACGGACGTATCGATTTTTTCCAAACGATTGTTTTCATCCTTTTTAGTGGACCTTAGCCACATAAGTGTACTTAGGTAACTGTAAATAAATTGTATTTTCTTATTTTCTCCCATCTACAGGGTGTCCCAAATAACTGTACACAGAGCAATGGCAGATTCCTTACGCCAAAATATTACAATTTAATCAAACTTACCTTAGTCCAAAAGTTGGTAATAACAGAGGTATTAAAGTATTTTTTTTTTTTTTTTTTTTTAATAATTTCTATAAAAAGTTAAATATTTTAACAAAATTTGGGATTGGGGGTTTTTTTAGGCGAGGGCTTCAAATATTTTCATAGTTTTGCTGTTGTTTGTAGAGGGCACCACCTGCGGTAGTTCGCGTGTCGTTTATACGTCATATTTTTTTGGCTATTTTTAAATTAAAAAAAAATAAAATTCCCTGTTTTCCTGTCATTTTTACGTAAAAAAGGCATACCTTCTAAATGTCGCGACGAGTAACCGTTTTCGAGATATTTGGTTTTAAATTATTCAACGCAACCAATTTAAATTATGATTTAGGGATGTACGATTGTTGTACCCAAATCTAGGTGACTTGTGTCAATTAGGTATTATTGTATTATTGGCTGAATTTAGATAATCACTGAATTTTTAAATTTGTTTGGATTAATCATGCCTCGTCACAACAACTTTTCAAACAGTGAAATGCGAGATATGGTATGCGTCTACGCACAAGAAAATTGTCGTGGTAGACGTGCCCGCCGTACATATCTACGATTATATCCGAACAGGGCCCTACCAAACCATCAAACATTTAAAAATATCTATGACAGATTAGGAAAAAGTGGCGAGTTTCGTCCCAAGAGCCACATAGATTACCGCCGATCAGGAGGATGAAATTTTAGTTCGAAGATCCTGAACTTTTCACACGGCGACTATCTGTAATCACTGGAGTAAGCAAATCTTCCATATCTAGAATACTTTACAAAGCAGATTTAAGATCATTTCATTTTATCCCGGTACAGAATTTATTACCTAGGGATCTTCCCGCTCATGTAGAATTTTCACAATTTATTCAAAATAAACAAACAATAAATCGTAATATTTTCGAAAATGTTTTATTTACGGATGAAGCAATTTTCACCCGAAAAGGAGTATTTCACCGGAGGAACTTCCATTACTGGGATGTGGAAAATCAACATACACTTAGGGTATCACATTTTCCACAAGAATTCAAAATTAATGTTTGGTGTTGAATCAGGGGAGATCAGTTATTGTGGCCATATGAATTACCACCAAACTTAAATGGTGCTTCATATCTGAACTTCTTGCTAACAGAACTTTATGATGAAATGAATACATGGCCCAGAATCATAAGACAGCATTTATGGTTTATGCAGGATGGAGCTCCACCTCACTATTCCCTTATATTCCGCAATTATTTAAATTTGGTGGATTGGAAGGGGAAGTTAATTTCGATGGCCAGCTCGTACCCCTGATTTCAATCCTATAGATTTTTACTTTTGGGGACATATGAAGACATTGGTTTATTTCCAAACAATTATCAATCGACAGCAGTTATGGCAACAGATACAAAATGCCGCACGGTTTATTAGAAATCAACCTGCCATATTTTTTAAAGTTAGACAATCTTTAACAAAAAGAATAAGGAAATGTATCGATGTTGGTGGAGCGCATTTTGAAAATGTATTAAAGTAATTATGTAATATTATTATGTAATAAAATTTATTTTGTTGCTGTAATGACTGATTATTCTAATTAATCAAGTACTGTGTTAATGGTTAATATCTCGACAATTATCCACTTTATGGGTTCTTAACAAGAGTACATATGTTACGTATAAGTCATTGGAAAATATTAATTAATTAGTTGAAATTGATATTCGCACAGTGGCGTAATATGTAATTTAGGAGGGGTGAAGGGGTACGCCACTGACAAAAGCGATTTAACATATTGTTTTTGTTTTAATCAAAGCCTACTTTGAAAAATCGTACATCCCTAAATCATAATTTAAATTGGTTACATTGAATACTTTAAAACCAAATATCTCTTTAACGGATACTCGTAGCGACATTTAGAAGGTATGCCTTTTTTACGTAAAAATGACAGGAATACAGGAATTTTTATTTTTTTTTAATTCAAAAAATCGCCAAAAAATGTAACGTATAAACGACACGTAAACTACCGTACAAACCTACAAACAACAGCAATACTATGAACAGATTTGAATCCCTCGCCTCTTAAAGAAATTATTTTAAAAAAAAACAAAAAAAAATTAACTTTGACACTGTATCTCTGTTATTCTCAACTTTTGGACTAAGGTAAGTTTGGTTAAATTGTAATATTTTGACGTAAAGAATCTGCCATTCCTCTGTGTACAATTACTTATTGGACACGCTGTATAATTTTGGTTGTATTTATCGCACAAGTTAATAATAGACCAATCAAAGTAGGAAATTTACCAGAAAAAAGCGCTAGGATTATATTCAGTGCATGTGAAATATCAATTTTCAAACCAGTGCATCCAAAACAAAGTTGCAGAAATAAAATGGCGGACGTTTTACATATGAAGAAATGTTGGTTTTTCTGGTTTATCTCGAATGTAATTTTTTCATCGCCTCCTTTTGGAGAATTCAAATGTTACTAAAAACATTCTTTTAATAAACAATTGAATTTCTCGGAAGCTATTCATCCGTCGAAATTCGGGTCACTGGCACTTTTTAAGCACATTATGACGCATATTTCTTAAGATTTTTGATACCATAAATTAATTATTGAAAAAATTACTGCAAAATTAAAAATGTCGTTTTTGGATGTTTTTTTTATTTCTAAGAAATCTAACAGTCGGATTTTCATTTAGCCGGTATTTTAAATGCCTACTACAGCTATTATTTGAAACTTTTTTCGATGAAAAAGTTACATTCGCAGATAAACTAGAGAGACCGACTTCTTCACATTTTTTTCGTACGTAAAACATCCGCCATTTTGTTTCTGCAACTTTGTTTTGGATGCACTGATTTGAAAATTGATATTTTACGTGTACTGAAAATGCGCCATTTTTTTTTCTAGTGGGAATTACTTTAAAAAACTATCTCATCACCAGTGATTTATTGCCACTCACTTTGCAACAAGACTGTATAATCATGATTACAAATAAAAATGCATGAATATGAGTAATATAAAAGTAAAAATACGCATATTTTGTATATTTCACAGCACGATTTATTAGATTCCACGTCATCTAAGACGGCAACAAACCTGAAAATTTATTAAATGCACGCCACGTTTTGTCTGTAGAAAATGTCAACTTACCAAAAAGTATAAGAGAAATAAGTTCTTTGAACGCTATAAATATAAATGAAAATACATACGTACGTTCGCAAATATATTGCAGATGTCTCACGCTAAATGCAGCATGAGGAATATGTTATTTATTAAGAATAGCTGGAGATATTTTCGCATTTATGCAAACAAAAATGCATTCGAAAGTACAATTATTTCTACATTTCCGTGGCAAATATGATTGTTGTCTTTTCTATTTTTGTAGAGCCATAAACTTGCTTACTTATTTCACACGAGGATGATGTTCAGTTCGTTTTGGTTTTAGAATAGACGCGGTATTCTACTGAAAATATTGCAATACCTTCAGTTTCCGAATATTGGGAAGCAAGCTTCCAATATTATCTATTGCGCTTGATAACTAAATTAATATTTGAAATATACAAAGTACTTTTTCTGAAAATGCATACATTTTATATAATTAACTATTTTATCATTCTTTTTTAAATATATTGATAAATAACTGAATAAACATGAGGTCACGTTTTTGAGAATAACTGCAAAATTTTAGAATAAAAAATTGTGAAAAATTGATCCTCGTGCAAAAATTGCCACGCGGCATCTAAAATATTATTTACATAGTAACATATTTGCTAAGATATAATAGATTTAAAACTGATATGGTCAAAATTTCCTTAAAAAGTAGGATATTTTTCAATATACCTTAGCAGAACTTCAAAACTGTCCAATGTACATTATTCAAATTTTAATGAATGATTTAGAATATACACATAATGAACACGTGATTTTTTCAATTTTTCCGCTCCTCCGGGGGTGGGGTGGTATGTGGGATTTCGAAAAACGGGGGATGTCATATATACCGATCTCTCCAAAGCGTTTGATAGACTTGATCACCAGTTGTTACCTAATAAATTAGAAAAGATCGGCTTCTCATATTCTTTACTCCTTTTGTTTAAATCTTATTTAATGAATACTAGTCAGTACGTTGCATTAAATGGGTTCAAATCGATCGAATTTGCTGCCACATCTGGAGTTCCCCAGGGATCTATTCTAGGGCCCTTGTTTTTTAACATATTTATTAATGACATAGTGAACGAAATAAATTTGCCTCACCTTTTATATGCCGACGATCTAAACATTTTCACAGTAATTGATGAAATCGATGACTGTTTTCAACTTCAGACTTGCCTTGACAAAATAGACACCTGGTGTATAGTAAATAAATTATTCATGAATCCTAGTAAATGTAAGGTAATGTCCTTTTCTTTAAAAGCATCACCTTTTATTTTTGATTACAGGTTAGATAATGTCATACTTCAAAGACCTATAACATTTCGCGACCTCGGCGTAACTTTTGATAGTAAATTATCCTTCACTGATCATATCGATACTATTGTGTCTCAAGCCTCCAAAGCCCTTGGATTCATCGTTCGTACTAGCCGAGAGTTCACGAATACTGATACTCTGAAAATTCTTTATCAATCCTTCGTCAGATCGAAACTTGAGTACGCATCGCTAATTTGGAGTTCCAGTTATGATGTTCACAAGAATAACTTGGAGGTAGTTCAACGTAGATTTCTTAAATTACTGTGGTTCAAATCCGACGGTACCTATCCAGTGATTGGTTTTCCGCAAAGTAACTTGCTTGAAAGATATTCTATGACTACTCTTGAGGATAGGCGTACGTACTTTTCTCAAGTATTTTTGTTTAAATTACTACACAATGATTTTGACGCACCCGAAATAATTAGTATGCTTAATTTTCACGTTCCCAGATTAACCTCTCGTAATCACCAAGTTTTCTATTTACCTACGCCGCGTACCAATGTACTAAGTAATTCACCTTTATATACATTTAAGCAAATTTTTTCTTCATTTTACTTTCTTTCTATGTTGTATATTATGTAATTAATGCCTTTATTCCTGTTCTGTAATTGGGTATCTTACCTGTTGAACAGTGTATGCAATAAATAAATAGCATAAAATAATGTTCAGAAATACTATAGCGCTATACTAGCATCAAACGTTACTGCCCCCATGATATCACGCACACACACACAAATATCACTCTACGTGTACACACGATGCTAGCATAATACTAATTACACAAAGCAAGGTTCCCTACGTCTTCTGTAATCCCCACTGGCATTTCAGATGTTGTGACGCTGCGCTGTCAAACAGGTACAGCCTCGCTATAGAAGCTCCACTTAAAAAATGTCCCAATATTTTCAAGTAATATTCTCAATATTGTAAACTCCTATGTAAAGAAAGGTTTTTCACGCGTAGTGGATCTTACTTGTGGAAACGTCCTAATCGCACACACTACTATTGTTTCCCTCTCAAGCATGGTTAAATATTAATGTTACAAGTGACGCAATACCGACCGGTATTTATAACAGATTTCAATCAACTCAGAATTAAAGTGACAACGTTCGCTAAAAGAGTACATTGTACATATTGTGCCCCTTAATGTGGACAAAAAGTAATCACCTGTTATTGATTGGATCTCGACGAACCCGAGAGGATGGACCACTACAAAGGACGTGACGTGCGCGCTCCATATTTCCAAACAGAGAGTTTCGCTACAGATGCAGATTGGCACAGGTCAGGGTTGACTCTACAAGTTTCCTCTTGTACAAATATGTAACACCACGTCGAGTTCTTCGCGAGGTGTGTTACTAGCGTGTCCACGTGTGTCGCCCGTTCGCACCTGACTATGTCCTTTGAAAATGTCTTGCCAAAGAATACGGCTGAAGGAGTGAGTATATCGTTGTTGTGTTTGGATAGATACGGTTTTTTACAAAATAACTTGTCCTTTTATTAATCGCTAATAAGACTAATGAATTTCATAATGATACGTCGAATAGTTTAATAATAATAATTAAAAATAAAATAAGAAAACAATTACGTTTTCGTTTATCTCTCTCTAATTCAAAAACGAAATGGTTTCAAATTTTTATCCAAATGTCCAGTTTTGATAAATATAGAAAATGTGAATTTTTCTCTAAGGCTATGTCTGTAAAATGTGAGAATTTGGATATTTTTTTTTCTAGGATTATCAGTTTTCGAGAGAATCGCATGTGAGAAGAACACGGAACGCTGTCACGATACAGGATGTAGTTAGTAGACATTAAACGTAAAATGATATTCGCTTTGACATCAGTACACGAAAGGTAGCAGCAATATAGTCCTATAATGATTTAATGTACTGGTAACTAATTCATTTATGCCTAAATTTGTTTTTATAGGTCTACTATCAAACAAAATGTGTATTATTTGTAAATGAATAGAAAGTGCCTTAATAGATTGTTGATGATCCATTGAATACCCGCCCATTAGTCTGCCGGGCTGGAAGCGGTGTGTTGAGCAGCGATTTCAATAACTTACGTGCGGTACCTGTCACAAATGTCAAAAAAGCCGTTTTTGATTCTCTCGTGCCGAGCGAATTTCCGATTTTGCCGTCGCAATTCACGACACCGATAAAATACCAATCTTTCTTTTTCCGTAGAGACATCATACGATCCTCCATCCGACGTATTTGATTGATTGATTTGCCAGCGTAAGGTGGGCATTGCTGCCGATTCCAGGCATCCATGGACGTTCGTTCCAACACGTAGCTTGGTCGTCCGTCGAACACGCCCAACGGACCACCAAATCGCGTGCCGGAACCAAATCTCGAATGTTTTACATCTCGCCGGTCCGGCTGAATACGCCGGGTTGGACATTGCACATGCTTGTTGTCAGCAGCGAGAGCCGCATGACGCATGAGGTGAAAATACAGGATGGGAAATGGGAAATGTAGGTGTTTGTAAGATGCTTCTATTAAGTTTCCATCTGTCATCATCGGCTGGGATGTGCAGATGTTTGCAAGATGCATCTTTTCAGTTTCCATGCTTCTCTTAAGTTTCCATCTATCGTCATCTCCTTATTTTTCTTCTTCTGAGTTTTCTGTTTCTTCTATTTTTGAATCTGGCAGCTTTTATTTTTTATTTTTTTTGTTTTTATTTATTAATCGTTTCACAGGTAAATATCCATTTACGGCGGAGTGGCTGGGAAGGGCCCTATCTCCCGGTAACAATATTTTTTGCGCGTTATGATAAAAAAGGTCCAAAGGGATAGTTTGCTCACACTGTAGGTATGCCGTTTCTTTGAAACAATCGGTTTCAATTTACAGTAATTACTTTCAACCGCCGTCTTCCAATTCCGCGTATTTTCTATTTCATTACCTACATTTTTTTCTCTGCTTTTTAATAAACTGTCCTGTGACAAGGATTAATAAACCAATAAATACATATCTTTTCAATTTTAATTTCTGATTTTTCAATTTAAATAAGGAAATAGACTTCATTAATGAGCTTAACTAAATTAATATAAAGTAAACAAAAACTTATATGTTTCACTCACATCTGGCTGGCTGTTGCTTATTTTATATCACCCACTTGAAGAAAGGACCGAATCCATCCAGGTATAGATTTTAAGGTCAAGCAGTACACTTTCTCGGGTTGTTTATATACACTCTTGTATTGCTTTATTCAACCAACATAATTTAATCAAATATCAACTATATGAAATAGCTAAACTCGTGCTAGTTTATATCTATCAATGCAGAACTGTTTACGCTTTAATTCAATATAATTTCGACGTTTTATTGCCGCTTTATCCGGATTTATCTCGAGATTTTGTAGGAGCCACGAAACACGCGTCTGTCACCGAATTCGACACACTCACGATCCTCCACTCGACGTATTTTAGATATTAATGTTTGACAAACTACTTATAATGTTTGAACCAAAGTTTAGACATGCTCTCAATTGGTGTGGCGGGAGAAGAAATACTTCGCAAGCGCAAGGTCCGGAGTTCGAATCCTACAGGGAAAAAAAGTAATTTTTATATTTTCGGCCTTAATCTGCTGCTCAGATATTACTTATATATCACGCATAAGTCTATTCTGACACTTAACCCCAATTCTTATACTTAACTTATACTATTACTCAACATCACAAACTAATGTTGCAGTAACATGATGAGAACAAAAGCGGGAGTGACCATGCCGGTAGAGTTTTATCAATTCCCGCATGGTCACGATGAATCTTGACACTTTGATCGCTGATTAATCCTCAAAAAAAACAATTCCAGCGACATCCCTTATTACATCCTATTAAATCTCACTCCTTTTTGTTGCAGAGAAGTCCGCACGGTGGTATTGCAAAAGGGCACTTCCGGATTAGGGTTCAACATCGTAGGCGGGGAGGATGGAGAGGGAATCTTCATATCTTTCATTCTCGCTGGCGGACCGGCCGATCTGAGTGGCGAGCTCAGGCGAGGGGATCAAATACTCAGCGTTAATGGGGTTAACCTGAGAAATGCAACCCACGAGGAGGCGGCGCAAGCCCTCAAGGTAAGAAGTGTTTGTTGTGGATTGAGGGTGCAGTTTCTATTTTTAAATCGTAGACCTCTATAAAAATATAAATGCTGCACGACCCAGTTTCAGCATTGTTTTCAGTAAATACAGGGTGATTTATATTATACAGACGTATTTTTGGAAAATGAAAAAGTAACATCAGTGCCGAGAGCTTGTCAAATGCTTTACGATAAAAGAGGTAGTAAGGTAAGCATAGGATACCTAATCACCTTCCAAATTACACATATTTTTCGCGCCAGTTTTTGCTATATAAGATTGAATATTCGTATGTATTTATAACTCACTCTTGTACAAACTATTTGTTATTATTTTTTTTTATGTTATAAAGCAGACTATTTATATCTGATGTTCCTACGATCTTGAAGAGAAGTTGTTTCGTTTCTCCTCAGTTTCACTAAGAGGTAGTCAATGCTGCTCAATTAATTTGGCGTATTTATAGATATTTTAGATAATTAGAATCCAGAAAATTGTATTAAACGATTCTATATATGTTCAAATATGTTCGACTAAACTTACTTTGATGATCCTTAAATATTTCTACATAGTCTATTTATTTTATTTTCCGCGATAGTCAGATTTTCATTAGCATCATATAAACACATTTCTTACCGATATTAATGATGCTGTTTTAATGCAGTTTGAAAGTGTTTACTTTTCAAATTTAATAATTTATCCAAGACCTCCGAGACTTGCTGTCAAAATATCAAACTTGATTCGAATAAGACATACTGTATTTTCTTTAAAAACATATATTAATTGGTTTCAGAGTTGTCTCTCTACTAGTAGTACCGAAATTGTAAGTTAATTATCAAATAATGATGCAACTTGTCTGCTACTTGTATTAATAAATTAATGTGTTCCACTAGGATCTGTTTTGGGGCCTATTGTTTTGGCTTTATATAATGCTTATTTATCATCTTTGACCTAGTTTTACAATAAGATTTTTTCTTTGTGAACTAATGTTTTATACTTTAATATTCCAGGGTCTATAATTATCCGCAATGTTTCAGTTCTCTTTAAACAATTTTGATAAATAAAAACTCGTTTTTTTCTGTCAGTATTTTGACAGTACAACTATTAATATTATAACAGGTAGTAATTCAAATCTATAAATAACGAAGGTAACAACGGATATATGCAAAAATGGCGCAGTAGATAGTCATGAATGATTTTCGTTCTTATAATCATCGATGTGGTGCTTGTATTTTCAGTTAGAAAGCAGCTAAACTCGGCAGATCGTCAATAATTGCGTATAGTTATCGACCCCAATTTTTGTGATGTTTTTTTCTGTAAGGTCAGGGGATTGGAATCTGTTGTCTATTGTTCTACTCCGCGTCAGATATTGTTGTTTATGTATAATTGTTTGTATGCGAATTTTATTTTTAGGGCACCAGTCAAACTGTTAATGTAGTAGTTCAATATAGACCTGAAGAATACAATAGATTCGAAGCCAAAATCCATGACCTCAAACAACAAATGGCACATCCGGTCACGGGTGGGACACTACTCAGAACATCTCAAAAAAGATCTCTCTATGTTAGGTAAGTACCTCGTGTAGGCTACAGCACCCGATAATATATGTGCTCCTTGAATCTAGTCCTATATGGTCGTCTCGTCTGTCCAATATTATTCATATTATGTTGATTGAAATTAATTTCGCAGGTTATTTTGCATTTAGCGTTTGTCTATGAATCATGTTATTTTTGCAGGGCGTTATTCGACTACGACCCTATGAAAGACGACGGCCTTCCTAGCCGAGGTCTGGCCTTCCATTACGGTGATATTCTTCACGTCACAAACGCTAGTGACGATGAATGGTGGCAAGCCAGGCGTGTACTTAATACTGGAGATGAACAGGGTATGGGAATCGTCCCTTCTAAAAGACGTTGGGAAAGGAAGCAACGTGCTAGAGATAGATCAGTTAAATTTCAAGGCCACATGCCTAACATTCTCGAAAAGGTGAGTTCTGACAATTAAAAAAGTGACAATTAAGAATATATAAGTTTTACATAAAGTAATATTTTGCTGACATTGATGTAGTTTTAATAAATTTTGGACAGAACTGGAGGTCCTTCGCTAAAACTTACTAAATTGTTCAAGACCTCTAATTCTTGAAAATTGAATTATTGAAGTAAATTTTTGATTAAAAAGTATTATGTTTTTTTAAATAGTATTTATTAATTGGTTTCAGAGTTGTCTTTCTACTAGTAATACCGAAATAGTAAGTTCATTTTCAGAATGATGCTAATTGTCAGCTAGTTGTTTTAGGGCCAATTGTATCCGATGTTCAGTCAAAGTTCAATTGTACTTTGTTTAAAATTGTAACTAGCCTTGGATTTTAAATGAAGTTAGTTGACCTTTGATTCAGCAGGTCGATACAACCGGCCTTTAATAAATGTGTGCCACCATGATCAGTTTTGGGGCCTATTGTTTCTGCGTTTTGTTAATCTATAAAAAATAGTGTTATATGACAGCTTTTAGTTGAATTTCTTGTGCTAATGTGATTCTTTTGAAGTTTTTGTTTGCTTTGCTATGAATGACAGACATTACTTATTGGTCGGAGTTGGGCAAAGCACCCTAGGAAGTAAAGTTCATCTTACTCTTTGTTGGGTATTTTGACACTGAAAAATATTTAAAAAATTTTGAAAAAACCTCTGCACCAAACGAATCAGACAGAGGTTGGTTGTTAAATCCTTGATTATTACAAAATACCTAAAAATGTATAAACTAGAACAATGCTATATACTAAAAAATTGAATATGAAAGCTAGACAGTTAACGTTACTGAAGTATACTTATCTACTTCCGTTCTCAAAACTTTTTTGACTGTCAACCATGACAGTTTGTTCAATCGTGAGAATTGTGAATTGATCCAATTGTAGAGTAGTATTATTATGAGAAAATGCTTGGGCCGGAGCCAAAGTCCGCGAATATTTACCAGTGACAGCATCATCTGGGGTAGAAGGATATATAATAATTGTAATCAAATTTTCGAGGTCGAGGAGCTGTATAACGCAGTAGATTAAATATTCGTCACACTCTGGTGTTTGCAATGTAGATATTTTTAACTGAAAATAAGGTTATATCACTTAATTCAATCACAAACGGCGAACACAACAAGTATACTGCAGCACAGACCCTGTGAATGCAAGTTGTCGGTGCCACTGTATTTGATGTCAAGTATGATTCAAATCGCTCTCATTGGCTTAAATCAATGGACACAGACAAACTCGTTTCTGCGCGTCATTTTTTGCAAACATCTTCTCATAATAATACTACTCTAAGACATATCTCAACATTTATAGTTAGAATTACTTCAATTTCTGCTAATGGGCCCCAATATAAAGTTAGGTGATAAATTTGAAATTCTTTTTGTGATCACCACTGTACATTAATGTACAAAAGCAAATATCTTGTTTTACAAACCATTTTAAATGATAAAATGGAGTTACATTGCTCCAAACAGTTTTGAAAGCGATGCCCAGCTCTGTTATCGGTTAAGATTGTTAAGAAAAAACAAAATCTGTCACAGTTTTTGCGATGCCCAGGGGGACTGTAATTTTTGAATTTTCGTTTTTTTTATTATGGCTCTTGAATGTTTTAATATCAGATTTGTATTGAAAAAATAACTAAAAAATCTGTACAGTGTAAAACTACTTATGGAACGAACCCACAGAAAAAAGTGCAATGGAGTTAGATCTGGATGGTAGCTCAAAGGTAGCATTCATATAAAATATGCTCATGATGTCGATGATGTCATGAACAAAAGAAACGCTTCTTAGAAAATCAGTATCGTTGATTTATAAAGTAGGGTAACTTTACTCGATAAGTAGTTCACGCACTGTACCTGTTTGTCGGATATTTAGAAGAATATGTATTTGTTATCTAAGAATAATTTGTTTCCAGCAATCAACTTTAGATAGGAAAAAGAAAAACTTTTCATTCAGTAGAAAATTCCCATTTATGAAGAGCAAAGATGACAAATCAGAAGATGGTTCAGACCAAGAACGTAAGTACCTAGTTGGTTCACATAATTAAATGAAATTTCCCATTCCTCTTCTGTTAGTCCCTTTTAATTTTTGAAATAATAATTTTCTTTGGTTGTGTATGTGTATCTGTTTGGTTATATTAATTTTTCATACTTATAACATTCATTTTGCGAGTGTGTTCTGTAAGGGAAAAGTTTCCGATAAGCATTCATAATATTTCAAAGTCACTTAAACTAGCTCTTTAATAAGTATTGAATAATGACAGATTTTATGACAAAATTAATAAAAGCGGTATTTGATGGAAACATCTCTGTAAAAAATGTTTCTTATTTGATTTTAACGGGACATACAAAAAAATCCCTTTAAATCATCTATTAAATAGAAAGAAAATATGGGCTGGGGGGGGCGAGGGCAAAAGAAAAGGTCTAACTTATTGCATCCTTATTTTTGAAACGTGCCTCTTCAAATAAAGCTTAAGGGAGATTCATTAGCACGGGCCCCGGGCTTGGGGTAATCCCCCGTTTTCTCTTCTCTCGTTAGACCTGAATAACTACATTTTTTACAGGGGTGTTTCCACTCAAAGTGCATAACACTCTGTATTAAATATTTAATCTATAATGTTAAAAACAATTACGAACCCAAACTACACTTTTCTCTTAATTTCTAATATATTGCATCCCTCATCATATTTTATAACATAACCTGGAATGGGACCCTTTTTGTACCGGATTTTTAACAAAATAACAATCCTTTATACGCCTAAACTATTACAGAACATACTCTGGATATTTTTTAGTTCTGACTTTATTTTTATTTTTTACCTTTAGAATCCCCCTCCGACCAACAAATCTCTGCTAACGATAAAGAAAAATCTCCTCAATGTAAGTACTTGCTACTTTACAATTTCATATGTCATAATGCAATATGAAACTTATTCGTCCATTTTGGTTTATCGTATTTGAATTGGCGTTAAAAATCTTGTATATTTTTAGTTGTATTTTTTTGTATTTAAATTAGCACCTCTGTCGTCTAACTAATTTACTAACTGTTTTGCTTGGCCTCTACTAACTCACTTAATAAGAGTTGAATGCATTTGAATATCTACCTTTAGTCTAAGCAAGGAATAAAATAAACGATTTATCCGACAGTGAAAAAAATAACAGAGACTGCTCATTCGATTCGGAATGAGAATCCCTGGGGGTACAATAAATAAAAAAATGTGCCCTCAAAAATTGTAAAAGTTATAAACAAATTAAGTTAACAATAATGAGATTTCTAAACTTTTTCATAGTGTAAATTTGAAGAACACGAAATTCAAATATGCAAAGTCTGGACTCCCAGAACTCTATCTCGATTACCCAAGTAACAGTTGTAGTTTTAAAATAATATAATAATATTTCCAAGACTATTTATAAATGTAAACAGTTTGGAAGGACTCTCTGATGCCGATTTAAAACCTTTATAAGAGTACAGGGGCCCATCTAGAGGAGGGCTTACATGTCTCTTTTTGAAACTACTATTAAAAACTTCAAGTTTCAATGAATTATCTAAAGCTTTACTCGGAGAGTATCTGAAGAGTTATTATAAAACCATACTTGGTATAGGATAGGCGCTATAGCAAAACTTAAAAGGCATACAAATTCTTTGAGCGGACATTTTGTATTTAATGAAGTAAAAATAGATGCAAATAACTCTATTATACATGCACTCTGGGCCGCTATAGTTATACAGGGTGTCCCAGATTTAAAGTAACATAGACCGATGAGAGATAGAGCACACTTTTTTGAATTCAAAACACCCCCACACTTACCCTTGAAAGTGAATGGTTTTCGAGATACAGGGTATTTTATGATTCTTAACTGAAATTAAAATTCACCATATATTTGGAATGGGTGGACGTATTTGGATTAAAGTTGGTACACATATAGTGCACTCCTAGTCCAATTAATAGTATAATTTAGTTTGTAAAAATTCCAGGACAGGACTAAATTTTTATTATTTTGCATTTAGGGTCAATTACATCACCCTGTTTATCAGTTTTTTGTAAATGGCGGATAACTATTAAAATGTCTATGGATTATTGTGCAAAACACTGTCATAATATTCGATGGCACGATTATGGTTACTTCCTAGCAAATTTTCGAAAGTAATGGTTAATGATATTTAAATTCTACAAAATACGCAAACAACCAGTTAACGTCGCTCTTTTATTAATTTTACTTAAACACTTGTTTAATAATTATTTAATGTATTATTGTTACTTAAATTTGATTCTAATTGCACTTAAAATTTGTACAGCCATATGCAATATTCCATAGAAAATCAGTTTGCTTAAAAATAAAAGTAGGCGTGTGTCAATTCTGACATTTATAGTTTAATACATAGTAATGTAAGTCACCTTTAGAAATTAAGTCTAAGTATTCAAAGAAGTCGTTTGAGTCATTAAAATAAGGTTTTATATTAACAAATCTACTATAATAATTTTAAGATGCCATTACAAATGAAGAATATGCAGATATGATTTATGTGTATGGTTTTTGCGACGGAAATGGAAGAGCTGAAGAGAGAGAATATGAAAGACGTTTCAAAAATCGTCGTACACCAAATCGTACAACATTTTCAGAGGTGTATCAATTTAGTGAGAAACATGGGCAATTTCCCTCACAGGCAAAACATGAACATGTTCTCAGAGATTTTCAACAGCGAGAGGAAGTATTACAGATTGTTCATATGAATCCAATTGTAAGCGTCAGGAAAATCAGTCATCAATTAGAAATTCCCAGAACAAGAGTATGGTGAACTTTAAAAAATGAAAATTTATATCCTTTTTAATGTTCAAGTAGTTCAACGACTTGAAGACGGTGACAGCGTTCCGCGTTTAACATTTTGTAGGTGGGTAGTTGCGCACAGACGAACAGTTTCTAGAATTCTGTTCACGGACGAAGCTCAATTCACGCGTCATGGAATAAACAACACCAAAAATCAACATCTTTGGGCAACTGAAAAATCCACATGCTATGTTTCACAAAAATTCCCAACACAGATTCAATATAAATGTCTGGTGTGGAATATACAATAGTCATCTAATAGGGCCACACATTTTTGAAGGGAGACTAACGGGTGAAGTTTATTTAAATTTCTTAATAGATAGATGTGTAACCAAATTTATTAGAAAACATCAATGTCAGAGGTATGTGGTTTCAATACGATGGTGCTGGACCCCATTTTTCTGTACCGGTGAGGGAGCATCTTAATCAACGTTACCCAACAGATGTATTGGTTGAGGGGGTGCAGTTAACTGGCCACCGAGATCTCCTGATCTCGCCCCCATAGATTATTTTTTATGGGGCCACCTAAAGTCACAGGTGTACAGTGACAATATTAATACCCGTGAACAATTACAACAAAAAATTTTTAATGTGTGTGACAATATTAGACACAATCCGGCTATGATCGATAGATCGGTGAAAACGCTTTTTAAACGTTCACAAAAATGTATTGACGCTGGGGGTGTTCATTTCGAAAATTTATTATAGTTTTAATTAATTGTACAAGTGTATAAAATATTTTGTGCTGTAAATTATGATTAACCAACCTTTTTTTCTTTATTTTTTCCTTTTTTCTGTTTTTCGTTTTTCTTTTTAAGTAACAATAATACATTAAATAATTATTAAACAAGTATTTTAAGTAAAATTAATAAAATAGCGACGTTAACTGGTTGTTTGCGTATTTTGTAGAATTTAAATATCATACACCATTATTTTCGAAAATTTGCTAGGAAGTAACCATAAACGTGCCATCGAATATTATGACTATGTTTTGCACAATAATCCATACACATTTCAATAGTTATCCGCCATTTACCAAAAATTGATATACAGGGTGATGTAATTGACCCTAAATGCAAAATAATAAAAATTGAGTCCTTTCCTGGAATGTTTAGAAACTAAATTATGCTATTAATTGGACTAGGAGTGAACTATATCTGTACCAACTGTAATCCTAATACGTCCACCCATTCCAAATATATGGTGAATTTTAGTTTCAGTCAAGAATGATAAAATACCCTGTATCTCGAAAACCATTCACTTTCAAGGGTAAATGTGGGGGTGTTTTGAACTCGGAAAAGTGTGCTCTGTCTCTCATCGGTCTATGTCACTTTAAATCTGGGACACCCTGTATAAACCCTATAAGCTGTGAATAATTCTACATCAAACATGTTTTGTCTTAAAATGCCTATTACATTACCAGTTGCTCTTTAAGTATGTTGATTTATTCTTATAAAAGTATATTTTAAGCCTTATTGGTCTTGTATATTTTTTTAAACTTGTAGGCTTATCTTAAAACCAATTTTAATCCATTTGAGCTCATAACACAACTGCTTTAAAACCTATGGAATTTATGGTGCTCGGATAATATAACCAAAAAGTCAGTTTGTCGAGACACTATTTGATGTGTATTTCACTACAACTTGCCATTATTATAAATTCACCCACAGGCACGTCATACACAAACATAATGCTGACCAATATGTATATATCTTATCACAATTTTAAAACCACCTATTTTAAAACATTACGGTTTGGGCAAAGGTAAACCAAATCCTTTTATGTTCGAGATTGATTTATTACAGATGTTTATTTGCTTCATTAAAACTCTAGCAAGCAGTTGGTTTTATTAAGGTTCGACTTGAAACTTAGTGATTTCAAAGCATATTAGATTTATAGCCCAGCATTAACAATCAACTAAAATTAATTTCATAAAGCAATGATAAAGCCACATTTGCTTAATCTCTGTATAACATAGTCCTTCTAACTTGAACTTAACAATTATAAAACACTGATAAAACCTAAATAAATCTAAAAAGCATTTAAATTGTTACTTGGGTTATTTATAGGCGATATTTAATGTTGAAAATTGCATTTTAAGCGTTTTAAAAACCGAAATGTCCAGATGTACTGTTTTTTTTTCTTTTTCAACTTACAGAGGCGCACCTTTGCCGAGACGGCCGCTTAAAACGCTATTTGTCAATCGCCCTCTGTATTTAGATGAGCAAGGTTATTCCAGTTAATGTCTATATTTTCATGTTGACATTTTGGTAGTGCGCTTTAAGAAGGTGGATATCCCATCTATAAAATATAGTAATTTTTGTACTAAACTCAACTGTATATGCTCTTGAATAATTTAATTTATATTTATGTGTCCTAAAAAGGGTTGTGTACCCTATTCTTTACCGTGCTCCGCCGACAGTAAATCCATCATATTGACAAATATGTATTTTTTTAATTAGGTCATTTTGTATTACAGCTTTTATGCTCTGCTACACGCAAGAGGACACAAACGCAGAAGGTACAGTATTGATTTTTTCCTTGAAATACTTTAACTATCTTAAATACCGCATTGATTTTGGTTTACTACATAATTTTTTCTTTTTTGGCTTCTTTCTGTGTTTCATAGTACAGGTGAAATATTATATCGGGTTGAGCTACCGTATATGGAAGAAATTACTCTAATTTATTTGGAAGATAATGACAATTTAGCCGATTTTAGTAAGTGTTAGTGTTGTGGATGCATGGCGAAAAAGCGAACGCGACCCTTATACTGCACTGATTTGAATCCAGCGTGTTTTTTTTCGATTATCATGTTAATTCAGTATTTCATGGCATTTTGCCCTGTAACACGGGTAGCTTGGATACACAATCCGAATTTAAAAATGTATTTTTCTATTGAAGGAAATGTCGAAACGAAACAAAAAAAAATCGTCCAAACTAATGTTGAAGGTTCTTCTTCAGTGCTTTGTCGATATTTGAAAGAGAATTACTTGCTGTTGTTTAGACGATTTTGCTAATACTGTCTCCTTTCGATGGTTTAAAATTTATATGCGAATAGTGTACAGAGTTAATCTTAGGTACTGCAAAAGAAATAAGTACTCAAGCTGATTCTACCTTGGTAAAAGAGCATATATCAATTTGTTTAAATACCATCTGTGGAGTTGAACTAACATTTTAAGGGAATTTTCTTACTATGCAATTTCTTTGTTGGAACTAATATTTTTTGACTAATCGAACATTAAATATGTAGTACGATCGATCGACTTTTTCGAAAAAGGAGGAATTTCCACAAAACCTTTTGTAATGACTAGTTTATTTTATTGTTTATATCTTTTCCATAACTTTTGAATGCGTGGTATTGACCGGCATTTGTCATAAACAATGTTTTTGTTACTTATTATATTTCGGCCAACGTTAAATAACAAAAGATTTTTACATACTTAATTTCATGGTGGATAACAACTTTTTACTCTTGTAAGTTTGTCTTTTGAATACAGACATTTTTTCCTCATCGACTTTTCCATGAACTGCAAAATTTTCTCGGAAAAACCTATAAAAATAGGAAAAACTTTGAGGGGGAAAATCATTGATACAAAGTTTTCTTAACATTTTAATATTCTTGTTGTGTTCCACGAAAATACATAGTTTCCGAGCTATGAGACTGATTTTCAAAAAAGTTATTATTTTTTTGAAAATTGAACCCTCAAATCTCGAAAAATAGGCATTTTAAGAAAATTTTAAGAGTACAAAGTTTTTTCCATAAAATTATGTAAGAATCTTTTTTTTTTTTTTAATTTAACTTTGGCCAACATTTAGTGAGTGAACAAATTAACAACAAAAACATTGTTTATAACAATTGTTGTGGAGAATGATATAGGCAATAAAGCAATTGTGAATTTAATCTGTCTAAATCGACTGTAGTAATGCCCAAAAATGCGTATTTATTGTTACTGATGGGAGCGTGTCATCGCTTACTCCACAGTAGGCTGTGACTGATGATACCATGACAACATTGTTATCGTTTGACATTTTGTATGATTTTATAAAAATTTTCTGGAATTTTTTACGTGCACAAATATGCACATTTAGAACATATCTAATATCCGGTAAATACAAAAAAATTGCAATGAGACCTATTAAACCATATATATTTGAAATCAAAGGAAAAAAATCTAAAATAAGTAAAAATAAACATTAAAGAATCATCTTCATTTTTGTATCATGTGACCTATGCTATTGTTTTTTAGTTGTGTTTTTAAAAACAAAACAAAAAGTACTGACATGAAATTCTTTGTTAAATATGTTAAATATATTCTTTAATCACATAAATTTTTAAAGTTGAATTTGCCCGACAGTGCGCCGAAACGACAGTGTCGCGCACGGCCTACTCCTGCAATCTAGAATACTCGATACTATTAAAAAATTATATTACACAGTAATAACTAAGACAGCAGTCAAAAGACGTTATTGTTTATAAAAATAAAAATCTACAAGAAAATACAATTGGCACATGCAAAACGTTTTTTTTTAATAGTTTAGTTTTTCTGAGAAAATTAAACAAATGAAAAAATAGGTTTTAAAAATTATTTTTGCGTATATCACCAACAGATCTACATGTTTACAAATTCTATAAAAAGTTGCTATAGTAAGAAAATTCATTTTTAGGCAATTTAAATTTTTAGTTTGACTCCACTACAAGGTACTTTTTTTTTGGGAAGTTTGTAAGTTTTTATATCATTTTCGTATTAATGATTACTTGGGAAAAATGCAGTTTGCCTGCCCGTGTTACAGGAAACATGTTTAAGCTTCACACACAATATATTTCAGTGCCATAACTTCATCTACTCACAAGTTTATCCAGAATGCAAATATTCTACCTTGAGACAAATATTTTACTTGTTTATTGGTAGCTAAATCGATTTGTAAACAATTTGTTCTTCCTATTGATTATCACTTTATTCTCAATTGAGTGACTAGTATGACATTTAATTCGGTTTTTTAAAAAGACCAATGTCTGGATAAACTTCCTGCTTCGCCTCATTCACGAACTCATGTCTAATAAAAGAAACACTAAATACAACGGTGGTAATTTTTTTGTAATTTGTTTGTCTTAACACTTTGTCCGGCACTAATAAGATAGATAATAAACCAAAGATACATTAACTCATTGTTAACAAACTTCATCACCATGTCTTTATTCATGTCATGTATAAGCTTAAAATAATGTGACTTAAAAGTTAGAAATTGTTGTGTATTGATAAGATGTGTGGTCGGCTTGTTTATTTGCAGTAATGTACATAAACCAATTGTATTTTGTAATTAATTTTGTAATTTTACTGTTACTTAACACTTCAGGAATTATTTATTTAAACTAAATTAGGTATAATTTCTTGCTATCGTTTCTGTCCATATTTATTCACGAAGCAGAGCACTTAATTGATGCAGATTGATGAGAAATACTCAGAATGATACACTTTTGTCATAGTTTAATGTATGTAATTAACAGAGATTCGGAATTTTATCTCGGTGACGTAAAGTCAGGGTTGGCTCTGCCGGCGTGGAAAGATTTTTATGCAAGTATGATACAATTTATTTTGCATTGTACTTTTTTTAGGGAATTTCGTAATATCTAAAGTTAATATGGTCAGTTTATTATAAACAGTCACATGCAGAGGAGGTATTGGGGGATGTAATATTGAACTAAAACACACATTTGTATTTTCCACTACCTTAAAGTAACATACGCATATGTAATTTTTCACAACCTATGACGAATATAAAAGTATATTATTAATATTTGTTCTAAATGTTCTAAAGTTAACCTTCGCCGCCTGTCATTAAAAATTCATTTATAATGAGAAAGACTCTCAACGCCAACAGATATCATCGAAGCGTACTTAAAATATGTGAAATTTCTTAAAGACGCCCTATTGACGCCTGGTGTAGAAAAGTCTACTTCTTTACCGTTTAAAAGGTCTATCACAGATGACATCGTTACAAATCTGGAATTAGTTTTTAAAATTCTTTGTAATTTTGTTTGAACCCTCTTGGCGATTTCCTCTAATTGAAAAATATATTGCCGGAAATCGAACACGATGTTTATTTTTTTATTTTTATTTTATTTATTTTTATTTGACATACACCATTCTACAGTAAACACCAATTACCGAATGGGATCAATACAGATTTGTAATAATATAAATTATGGTAATATAACAATGAATTTGGATACGCTATAAATACAATAAATATATGAACACATGATTACTATGAATACTATACATACTAAGAATATACAAAAAAAGAAAGTACCGAGAATACAGAAGCAATAATCATCGACACACACATTATAGTTTCAGGTTTTTTATTGAGGCTACTCTGCAGTTGAACAGATCAATCTTGTTTTGAACTGAGTTATAATTGCTGCACCTTTGATGAAGCGGTGAAACTTTCATAACATTGATACGAGGTGTTAGGAGAGAGGGTGTGTGTGTAAAAATTTGTGAGGGATGCAGAAGTTTAACTGGTTAAGAATATATATCCTCACTCTCAATGTCACTTGTAACTAATTTACGCAAGAAGACCAGTTGGGTAATAATGCGGCGATTCAAATGAGTGTCTTGAAAGTAGCTCTTCATGTGGAAATCCAACTGTTGTATTATATATTATCCCCCTTGTAGCTAAGATATTTTAAAAAACGCCTCTGGACTCTGTGTTTTGCACATGTACATTGTAGTGGGGACACTATATGATGGTGGCATATTCAACTCGAGGTCTAACGAGAGTAATGAGAGTATAGTATAATTTAATGGTACTTAGATTTTTAAATTCACGAGTGTCTTTTATCACAAACTCAAGAGATCTGAAGGAGTTTGCTACCATGTCATTTATATGATCAGAAAACGATAGACTAGGATCAAAAATCACACCAAGGTCGCGGATAGTGTTGGGTCTCTGCAGAGAGACGTCCTCAATGACATAGTCATTTTATGGCTTTGTGTTTCAGAGAAAAGGACATAACATTACATTTAGAGGGATTTAGAGGTAGATTGTTCAATATACACCAGGTGTTAACTTTATTTAATGTTAGTTGTAGCTTATTACAATCATCAGGGGACTTTATGGTAGTGTATATTTTCATATTATTCGCGTAAAGTAAACATTTAGCTTCCATATCATTTATAATATTATTAATGTATATATTAAATAATAATGGTCCTAGTATGGATCCTTGCGGGACCCCAGAAGTTACAGATATCTCAGTAGATTGTTGCTACTTTCAAGATAAGATTTAAAGAAATATATCATATTTTTTGACAGGCCAAGATTATCATCTAGTTTATTAAGCAAAATACCGTGATTGAGTCTGTGAAATGCTTTAGAAAAGTGTATGTATAACGTCCACCTGCAGGCTGGAATTAAATGCATCTGCTATATATTGAGTTATACAGAATAAATTAGTAGTTGTAGATCTTCCTTTCATGAAACCATGTTGTTTTGGTGTGATTTTGCACTTTAGATGAAAAAAGAAAAAATCGTGAAACAACATTTCAAAACACTTAGAAAAATTATTGATAATAGTAATAGGTCTGTGTACTACTAGTTTGACGTTTTCAATATACAAAAATAGTATAGTGCTGCCTCTAGCCAAGTTCCCCACCGTGTTATAATGAGTGCTGGAGGTAATGGTGTATTTGGAAGTATTTCTTTAACCGTACACGATGTGGTGCTCTCAGAAAAACTTTCTTTATACTAGATATTAGTTATCAACATTAGTGCAGCACCCTCTAATAGTTTCAGCAATTCTATGGAGGCCATGTGCTAGACATGTTACGTGCAGCATATTGCGATATGTTTCCTTCATAATTTGTCCTGCAGCTTTCATATAATTCACTCCATCAGTAAGTAATAATAAAACCTTTGAAGTAGTTTCTTCCGGGTTTTGCCGCGGTCGTCGAACTTGACTTGACGTTTTGCTGATAATGCCGTCAGCTTCTTTAGAAGGGTTCCAAAGACTGAAGAAGCTGACAGCATGATCAGCGAAACGTCAAGTCAAGTTCGACGACCGCGGCAAAACCCGGAAGAAACTACTTCATTGGACAACGGCCGTGAAAACCTGCATTGCACAATAATAAAACCTTGTCTTTATTTTCTACATATTTGTCACCCCATAACTATTGTAGACTTAAATTCACTGCCTTCACTATAATGAGACAATTTTTCGTTTCAATGCACTGAACAATTTTCCTCCAATACACCCACTCAAAACATTCGCTACCTTCTCACTACAAGTATTGGTGGTTTCGTCCACACTAACCCAGATGTATTTTCCAGTAAGCTCAGAAGAAATTTTTTGTCTAACATTATCACACTCTATTGATAAATATTTTCGTCGTTTCCGACGGCACCTGAACATTTTCTCTTACTTTTTATTGGGTATTTTGCCACTGAAAAATATTTAAAAATTTTAAAGAAAAAACCTCTGCGCCAAACGGATCAGACAGAGGTTGGTTCTTGAGTACTTGACTGTTTCAAAAAGTCTCACACCTAAAAATATATAAACTAGAACAATGTTATGAACTAAAAACTGAAAATCAAAGCTATAGGTAGTTAACGTTTTGGAAGAGAATCTACTTCCGTTCTCAAAACTTTTTTGGCCGTCAACCATGACAGTTCAATAAAAAGTAAGAAAATCTGAATATGCCACAAATAAACAATTACAGACAACACCTGAACATTGTTATGTTTGTTTATATTTGCCACTAATACACTTTTCCAGAAATTGTATAAAAAGTGGATTATCGAATTTTGACCACGATATGTTAAATATTAAAACTACGTTGGCTGTCACTATCAGTAGAGCCACTAGCACTAATATGCTTTTGTGAGGAAAAATTTAACATTTGTTTTGGATATCCAAGAAATTGTTTTGTTACCATTACTTCAATAAAGATGTTCCATCAAATTACAGTTCTGGGAAATCGTGAATCCATAAGTCTATTGCAGACTGAAGAGCATTAGACATTTTTGGTTTACCGCCGACTCTGTATAATTTCACATTAGGTTTGTGGAAATATATGTACATATTTATGGCTAGATTTATACTACGGCTTGTAAAACTGCGATCTGGGATGGTCTTCCCTTTCCCTTTATTAAATGTTGATGTAAATAATAATTGCCACAGTGTAGGTAAAAAGCGATACAATTTCGGCGGCGTTAAGGAGATAAAACCGCATAAGTAAAAAAACATAAAAGTACCTCCGTACACTGGAATTTAATGTTGACACTCGGTCGGGGTCGAATGTCTTTAACACTGCAAATATAAAAAATTAACTATGTTTTTAGGTAACTGTCGGTACGTTTCACAAACGTAGTAGATTTCCGATAAAAGTAGGTTATATATTAACATTTTAAAAGGAGATAAAGTTCACTTTATCACATGATGCACACGGTACATGGCAGTTTTATGCAATTAATCTTTAACTTTGTTATGAATGATTTAATATTATATAAAAATGGTTTATTTTATTGGGAAAAATGCTTAATGTTGCGAGAAGTTCATTGGGTTTTCATATTTAATTATTATGAAAATAAACCAAATAGACACGCCACACATTAAACAGAATAGGAAAGTATGTGTTTGATTCAAAATTATCTTTTTATTTGTTAGATATGTTACACATGTTTTTGTAAGAACTATTACCATTTTTAAGGTAAATGTAGCTGGTAATAATAAATATTTCACCCCTTTGTCGTTTTTCTGATGATTTCAGTAAATATTTGCAATATAATATTACGTCTCTATGAAAGCTGTCTCTGGCACCGAGATAACATTCCTGATCTCTGGTAATTAATCAAGTCTAAAAGGACGAAGGACCATTTGGTTTAGATCCCGATAATTTTATAGATATTGAATGGACATACATATATTATGAACGATTATTGAGGAAAAAATCGCGCGCGCGACTTTTAACTCAAACGTTGAGACAACTGTGACAGATAGACAAAACTACTTGCAAATAATTTTGTAGGGACAAAACTTGATAAAGAAACTCAACTTTCCAATCAAAAATATAGCAAAAAATTCACTGCAAAATTGATGCTTAAAAATTGCTATATAGTTGTTTCTACGTGACCGAAATTGGCAGAGGTAGGATGTTTAGGTAAAATGACCCAGTGCTGCAATTTTGTGCATTACAAAATTGTGTGGTATTTTGCTCCATGTTCACCGTTTTCACAGCGTACAAGCATCAAGTTTGTGCAATATTAAATTCGATCTTTTTCTCTAGCTTTTAATTCTTACAAAAGCTCAAAATGTTAGCAACCCTACATTTTACACTGTTGTTTCAAACGGATTACATAATCTTCAACCCCCAAGCCAAATCGACGTATATGGAGAATACACTTTTTATGACAAGATATTACTTTTCCTAAATTGAATGGAATGAACTCTTAACGGGTCCTTGAATAGGAAAATTTGAATGTGTTTTACATAAATAATTATTGTCTGTGATATACGTTTTTAATAAAATTTTCCACAAGGTAATAATTTGAAATGTAATAAGTCGATTTTTAGTACTAAAATCGCATCAAATTATACACTTTTGCTTTAAGCTTATTAGAAGTAAACATATGCAATACACTCAAAATGCAGTAACTAAAAGCGCCAGATAAAAAGAAATTATATTATTTTTGTACATAATCATTAACAGTTTGAAGAAAACTTGTACCTAATGCTTGTTAGACAGTTTTTTACATAATTTTAATTGTAGCATTTTGTCACATTATTTAAAGTAGCAAACTAGGAACTGGTACGCTTATAGTGTAAACTGACCAGGGGGAATCGTTTAATCGGAGGGGTTTTATATTCTTTATCATTACAAGGCCCCAGATCTATGTAGTAGACCTGATTTAGCAAAATTAAAGTGGCAGCTATCGACCTAATTACACATGAGGTGTAAGAAACTATTTGGACCAAATTTATCCACTGAAATGGATCGGCCATCTTGGTCCCATTTTGTGGCCTCCCGGCTCCCAAGATTTAAATCCACAATTTTTTTCTGCTGGGGTTACATAACGGAGGGGGTCTATGCAAACCCAATAAATAATGTAAATGTATTAATGAAGCCGAACAACAAGTTAGCTGATAAAAAAAAATTAACTCGTGAATCAGGCAAAAACGTTTTTTTTTCCAGAGGTATGGCACTATTAATTTTATTTAGGACTGATGATCAACAGCAGGGCCGTTCAGGGTTGCGTAACAAAAATTAGAATCTTAAAATATGGAGTTTTGTGGGTGTGGCACGCGAAGAACTGATACAAGAACTCGATTTTCACGAAATTCATAAAAGTAACTAACTCAAAAACTAACAATTTTTTACTAAGGTCATGTTTTGATATTCTACATGGTCAGTCATGAGCTGGCCTATCAGCCCGCGGAAGGAAGTTGAGTTTTGGGACACCCTGTATACAAATTTTTGTCACATGCCATATTTATTCATTAGAAGTATAAAAACATGTTTTTTTTATTGGTAACCTATTTTGCTTATTTAAAGTACGCCTCAGTGTTTAAATCCAACTTTTAAAAACGCGTGTGTCTTAAAGTTACCATGGCAACATCAATAACCCGACAAACGTGAAGTCAAAATGTCAACTTTTAATGATTAATCTGACAGGAATTATTGCGGGATTAACCGCGAATCTGCTTTTCTATTTGAGTAATCAATGTTAGAACTCATTTTAAAGCAATATACAATCAGTAACAACTGTAGTGACAATAATTAATCGTATGTGACAGATTGCAAATTAATTTTTGTATTACTCATTTGACACTGACAGGTATCCTGATGTCATATCGCAAATTCAACCATTTTACATTCTTAATTCTTATTTCCATTTTTTGAAGTAATAATATCAGTATTTATGATTTCAAAGTGTGCCAATAAAAAAAATAGCATAAAGTATTCATGGATAACTGGTCTTTAAAACACTTGCTCTATTTCGAGCTGCAACTGCGCCGTCGTGCTCGAGAAATCGCGCGTGTTTTAAAGACCTTAACATCCATTTATACTTTAATATACTATTTAAATCAGTTTTTATGAATATTTGCTTAGTTCTAATGCACAAATATGGCGTGTGAGGTATCTATGAAAAGGGGGGAATATTCTATTTCATATGATTATTTCCTGACTGTTTAGCATATATTTTTTAAAACCCTAAAGAGTAAATCTCGAAATCCAACGGTCCTAAAGAAAAATAAGATAACACCTCATTATAGGACTATTTTGCAAAAAAATTTAGCCTTAGAAGTTTTTTTGTAACTCTTCAAGTAAAGGGGGGGTAAACGACATATATATTTCGCAGTTTCAAGATTTTCTACCATAGCATTTAAAGTAGTCTATGGATTTAAAATCTTTGTACCATTCTGTAGCTCGTAAAAATCGCCATAAATTTTGTATAAACATCTTTTTTTTGCATGATTGATGTTCACTGAGATTTTCTCGAGAGTCTTGGTATAAAAATGTTCCTAACTATTTTATACCATCGATATACTTTTGTCCCGAGGGGCGAAGAAATCCGTTTTTTTTTAACATTGTTCTTTGCTGCTTGTTTTAGTTAGACAGCTATCAATTTGATATTTTTTTCTTAATTACTTCATATTGCAAGATCGTACTGTCAAAACAATAAGTTACAATATATAGGTAGAGTGAAAAAAATTACAAAAAATTTATTTTTAAAAATACAGCCCATCGAAAGCCATGTTTAAAAAATAAGATATCCACATTTTACGTGGTGAATATTGAAGCTTGAATGATGTACTTTGAAATATTTTATCAGGATTTTTATAAAAATAATAATTTAGTGTTTCAACGGCTGTAACTTTTACAAAAAAATATTAAGCATATCACATTTGACATTTAATACATTCGCCATTAATGTTGTCTCTAACTTGAAACATCTTAGGCATTGTGGGCTGTACGTAGTTAAACTCTTAAAAAATTCGCGAAATTGTAATTGTGATTGGTCAGCTTTACACTTGAGCGTGCCAGTTATCACGTAGGACGAATGTGCATATTGAAATAGCTCCTATAAGAGACTAGTGAATTCTGCATTAATAATAGACTAGACGTACTTTTATTGTACGAAAGTAGGTGGATTTTGTCGTATTTCGTTTTATTTGCCAATTTGCAATTTATTTATTTTTTATGTGACACTGTCTCTCGTTTTTCCGATTTTTATCTATTTCATGTATTTTTAGAAGTTTAACATGTTTTTTAGCTTTTTTTTAGGGTGAGATTTCAATCTACTTGTGAATGTTTGTCAAAAGTTTTAGTAGTAACTTCTTTGAATAGCTCAAAGTTACAATAGCTTTTAGAGTAGTGGACCATTTTAACTAAGAAAACACTAATTTTGATTTTTTAGACATGTTAACTTTGAAAAATTAGGAGCACCGTCCATATATCGAATCGAGCAGTAATTTTCATGTTTTATTTCAGGCAATGAAGAGAATGTTCTATCGTACGAACCTGTGCAACAAATGCACATTAATTATACGAGACCCGTGATTATATTGGGGCCACTTAAAGACCGCATAAATGATGATTTAATATCGGAATTTCCTGAAAAATTCGGAAGCTGTGTACCACGTAAGTATTTTTGACAATTTTAAAAGAAACAATCCAAATTAACACGATCACCACTGATGAACAACCTATATGGTCGTGACAATGGGTCGTCTTCTGACAATAATTTTTTTTTGTGTAATTTTGATGACGACACCCATTTGTGATACCCGAGAAATACTGAATCAAAGTTATTTTTAAAAATCGTCCTTTGGTTTGTAGGATCAACTATGGTTTGCGATCGGCAAAAAAGTGTTGTTCAAAAAAATATGTAGCAAATGTTAGAGACAGAAAACGATGACGACACAAATAGTACATCAATTATAATTATTGGGTTATCGAAGTTTTATTAAATGTTTTTCCCCAGTATTTATTCAATGAAAACAGCAAAAAAAGATAAAAATCCATCAATTGTTAATTTTCGACATTTGTTATATAAATGAATAAAAAATACAATTACAATAAGTTGTATAGCCTCCTCGATCTGTAGCATATCAAACGCCCAAAAGACCATTCATAGGATGCAGATTTTGACACGTTTTATTGAGTAAATGCCATAAGATCTATAGGATTAAGGTTTGGAGACTATGCTGGCCGCAGTACTAATAATTTCAAAACCTCCTACTACTCTTTCTGACACTCAATTTCTTATGACTACATTTCACAATTTACTGCTTTCATTCCATATTTCAACATCAAAACTTAACGATTTTAATTAAAGAATTCATTCTTTGTCCGAAAGGCAAAACATTGAAGTGAAACCATCCTTTGAAAAATTGAAGACATTACATCATGTTTTTTTGTTGTGATTCCTATACTCTCTTTTATGCAAATATTACTCAAAACGATGGTCAAAATAAATACTTCTACAACAATTGATTTATTTTTATAGGCACGCGCTTTTAAATACGTAGACCAATTATTTGAATTTCAAGTACCAAACACTGGTCTTTGTCTCTTTTTGAAGTGCTGCATAATAAGTTTTGTTTATCACAGATACTAAAAAATTTAGTTGGAGTAATTTGACATTGTTTCATATTGCTAGATACCACAAGGCCAAAAAGAGAATACGAAGTGGACGGTCGAGATTACCACTTTGTGTCTTCAAGGGAACAAATGGAGAAAGATATACAGAATCATCTCTTCATTGAAGCCGGGCAATATAATGATAACTTATACGGCACATCAGTGGCTTCTGTACGGGAAGTAGCCGATAAGGTAGGTGTATTTAAAAAAAATCATTGTATATCCCAAGTGTCTCATCCATTTGATCAAAATTTTATTTGTCAAAATCAATCTGTAGAGTTCCCCAAGGTCCAGTACTCGGGCTTCTGTTTTAAAGCTATTCTGCTTTTATAATAAAACTGCACTATACAGGGTGTTAGAATTATGATGGACCACTCTAACAGTTAATATATTGGACTAAAACGAACAAAACATTATTATTTTCGAGGAATTTCATTTTTACGTTTAAGATCTCTAACTTTTATCAAGAATAAAATTCTTCTGAAGCTGAAAAAAATATTGGAATGCTTCCCTGTATGTGCAGACTGCATAGTGGACATTGCTTAAAGCTTGTTAGAATAATGCTCATCGCGTTTCTAATTTTTTTGTATCTGGCAAAAATGGAGACAATATTTTCAGTAATAGATGAGCTATGAAGAATTAATATTATTTGTCTTTTCAGGGTAAACATTGTATATTAGATGTTAGTGGGAATGCAATAAAACGATTGCAGGTAGCGCAATTGTATCCTATTGCAATTTTTATAAAACCGAAATCTGTAGAATCTATTATGTAAGTATTTCACGGATCTTTGTTAAACTTCACCAATTACATTATACATTTTTTCCCCAGGGAAATGAACAAGAGGATGACGGAGGAACAAGCTAAGAAAACGTACGAGAGAGCACTGAAAATGGAGCAGGAATTTGGCGAATATTTTACAGGTATTTTTCTTCTTAATTTAAAATAATTATCCAATTCTGTCAAGCAATGGTTCAAGTTTTATTATTGTTTACTGCGCAGCTACGAGAATGTTTTTAATATTTACTTGAAACTGTTTTACCATCACTATGTGTAAAATCCATTAGCAGAGGTACGAAAGCCTTATAATACTGTTGAAAGCAACTATAAAACTCATCGATCTCAGTCGACTCGTTGCTTTTCAGTTGTTATTATCTAATCGTGTTGATCTGCGCCCCGCTAAAATTGCGGATCGGATCTATGAAAGGTTTTTCGTGGGGGCAATTTTTTGGGACAAGGCCGGTGTCATTCAATTCGGGAATAATTCTACTTTGTTTAGGATAAATTCGGAGCAGTTCTTTTTAATGGCTTTTATGTAATTAACGCGCAAAAGTTGGCTGTCTCTCTCGCCTCTTAAATTTAGAAATGGACAGTCGAGGGCGATTGTAGGGCAATAGGAGTTGGCGAAATGTTGCCAAATGTCGATTTGCCTTCGCTCCTGTTGGGCCGAATTTTATACTTTGATCTTGCAATTTAAGAGAGACATTAGAGACATAGAACGAGCTACCAATTGCCGTATTTATTTAGTTACGAACGTTTAAAAATTCCATGTTTTTCTACATTTTAAATTAAATTTGTAAGGTCCTGGAAAGCCACTTTAGTCTCGCTTGCAACGGGCCGAATTTGCGATTTTTCCGGTACAAGTCGGTATCACGAGAAAGCGCTCTTCCTTTTTCCATAGAGACATCAAATGCCGTTCCACTCTGGGGATTTATTTAGTTATGAGTTTTTAAATTACGGTTTTCAGTTCTTACGAAAATAACCATTTTTATTTCGCACAAACCTAGCGTAAATTCTGATTTCCACTGTGACATTTACGATGTGGATAAAATGCCAATCTTTCTTTTTAAATAGAGGCCAAAATCGCTCCTCCACTACAAGAATTATATGAGCATTTAAAAATTTCCAAATTTCTCTATACAATTTGCTATCAGGAGAAAGGGCCAATCTTGCTCTTTCCATAGAGACCTAGAACGGACGTCCGTTCCATGTATTTACTTATTTATGAATTTTTGAAAATTCCATGTTTTTCAATTTTTAACAGAAAAGCCATCTTTCGTTCGCCCGTGCCAAGCCGGATTTCCAGTTTTACCCATTCACTTTGGTATCAGAACAATACGTCACTCTTCCTCTTTAATTAGACACCTAAAACGGCCCTCAACTACACGTATTTACTTACTACTGAACGGCTGTTAGTGGTCGCGGTGTCTCGGTAGATCTCTGAGTTTCAAATTGCGTATAGTGACGTCACAAACAGGCACATTGTTTTTGCAACTATTACTAATTTATATCTCGAGAATGGAAAAAGTTAATCTTACAAAATTTGAAGTGCATAATAAGAATATCGAGTGCTATATAAAAACCATATAAAAAAAAATATGGCACAAGCCTATTGTGTATTGTTTTTTTTTTTGCAGCTGTAGTACAAGGCGACACCCCCGAGGACATCTACGGCCAAGTGAAGGAAGTGATTAATGAGCAATCAGGCCCCAATATTTGGGTGCCGGCCAAGGAGAAACTGTGACCTTTAGCCCCCCCGGTGTGGACATTACCCTCGAGGTCCCAAAGGCTGCACTGAAAAGTGGCGAGATTACGTTGTTGATTTGTGCGGTGCCTATTACCTGCGTGCTTGCGAAAACCAGCTCATTAATAACTTATTCATTTGTTATCTTAGGATATATTATCGTCAGGACGGACACGTCCAGGGATTAATCGAATCATACTCTTTGGTCTTGTTCTTTTTTTGCTTGTACGGGGAGATTATCGGATAATACTCAAATCGAATTCACCGAAGATTGTTCAGGGGATTTTAAAAATCAGGTAAATATGAGTTGAGAAAGAGTAGGGTTGCTTCGGTTTTAAACATATCGACGAATTTCATGAAGGCAAGTTGTTTGGAAATATTAATTTTTTAAATAGATCGGTAAGAAATTTTTAGCTTATGTACATATTTATTTGAAATTAATTCTTTTTATATTGTCTAGTATATTATTTATTGATAAATTCGGCGATTCTTTACGCTCTACAAGTATTATTTTTGTCAGTATTTTTGTTAGTACTTAATTCAAGTTGTGTATAGTGTTTGGTAAAAACATTATGGAAAAGCTGTTAGGTTGATCTACTTCAATGTTTGACGTAAAACTAATGTAAATAACGCAAGAACCCCATAGAGAATGAAGAAAGAATGCTTTAATTTTGATCCAATTTTTAAAGATAGAACACATTAGTGTTTAAGTAATGCCAAAAAACGATCATTCCATTCAAATTAAAAGCCACCTGCGATCCCAAAATTGATATAGACAGTATGTCAGAAAATTTACAAAAAAACTACAAGGCAAGATATTTGCATTTTCATGCAACTACCCATCACGTGGAGCCAAGTGTGTGCTATCAAATTACAGAAAATGTCATGCTGAAAAAGATTATGATGTTGATTTAAAAAAATAAATAACACAGTAAAAGTCTATACGCCAGTCAATTTATTCACAAAGAGGGTGTGACCTTGCAAAAGGTAATTTCGTTCTAATTTTCTAATATATTTGTTATGACCTATGCCAATAGTAAAGAACCAAGTTTGCAGCTTCGAAAAACCAATGCGAAATGTGCAATGCCCAGAAAACTGAGGAATTTTTGCACTTGTTTCTGTTTTTCCTTAGTATCTCCTAAAGTATGCATTGTACAAAAAATGTTATTAATCTTTTTTTAAAGTAGATTAAATTTGCTATAAAGCGTGTCAAAAAGATAACGATCTAAAAAATTCAAACCTCGTCTTTGTGGGAGTTAGTTCCACCTATCGCCTAATTTTTGCATATATTTACTATACTATTTATTAACTTTATTATAGACTATAGACATGGTTATATTTGGAAAAAAAATGCTCAAAACAGTTAATTTCAATCTTAGCGAGATTCTCTGCGCTCAGCATGTCCCATTCTCAAACCATAAAAAAATAAATAAATACACCCAGGCTATTTCGTAGAGAACTAACTTTCCTGCTACCTTAGTAAAAAAAAAATCATTTCTCATGCGTTACCTTAAACGTTTTGACTGAAAGATCTCGGTACGCTTTTCCTCTATTGTTTTATTCTGCATACTATGGGAACTTGGGCTTATTCACGTTAGTTTTACGATTGGCCCAAACAGGCAATTTTCCTCTCTTGATCATTTGGCGAAATGTCCAACCGAATAAATTTTAGCATGTAGATCCTTGGGCGGTCGTGTCCGCCTTGACCATGATATATTCTAAGTTTGTTATTGACAAATACACAAGTAGACTTAAGGAAATAATCTTGTTAGCGTTTGGCGGGACATCCCCGTCCCGCCATACCGTACCGTATAAGCTTGTATAGATGTGGATAACCTCCGAGCCCCTTGTTTTGATGATTGCACTTGTGTTATTTAACAAATTAATATATTATATTATAAATAAATATAGTCAAATTTTGAAACCTTTATAATATTCAATTGTTATTTGACATATAGGTAGTTTTATCAATGTTTTTTGTAGTGTATGTATATTTACATTTGAGGATTGCCCCCCGCGAATAATTTAAAATAATAATTAAAAAATTGTATATACACAAATTATCTATGTGTAGTATGTAACAGGAATCTGTTATTGTTATTTGAAAAAAGTTGTCACCTAACTTATTTGAGTTAATAAAACAAATTTTACTAAAATGGTTGCGTTTTTACTCGCTCTGATTGCCCCTTTTCGATGTTTCAGGATTAGTTTTAACTTCAATTTACAGATGGTGCTTTATAAAATTAATCATTATGTATGCCCCCTTTTTTGAAACACGTAGGAACTCCTCTGGATCAATAAATGAGAAGGTGGTATCCGAGAAGGGCAAGGAAAATTTGCGCAGTTTTTGCTATTGGAAATAAATTACGAAAACGGGGCAAATGCTCCTTACCCTTCTCGGACACCATACCTACTGACTATGTAAAAAAATAAATATACAGCATATAATATACACTTTTATTTGTCTTGCCTTTTACTCAATTATAATTGATAGTGCAATACATTGTATGTTGCAGATGTAAACTGGTAATATGGGTAACTTATTCAGAGTCGTTCGGAAAACCGAATTGTTATTTTCTGCAACTTACGAATATGCGACCAGGAAGGCTTACGCTGCCCTTAGTGCTTTTAACAAAATTGTTCCTCTGCTTTGCTTTGAACTGAAATTTTCTCAATAAATTTGTTATTAAAGTGACTTTTTTTTAATGCTACACATAAGTAAGCCGATGGGGTCATCAATTCCAAGTATTGATAAACAAAATCCCATCACTTCTGCAATGTTAGAAATGTTCGTCTTTTTCATAAATTCGACAACATAAACACGTCCACAGCCGGTAAATTTCCCGAAATAAATTTATGGCAAATCCCATATTTTGCCATTTTGTATTTAGTTTCACGGAAAACGTAGAAAAAGCCTTTAAAACGCTGTTAATACTAGATAAATGGTATTTTAGAAAATCGATGACGTCGCCACCAATCACGGCATGTTTTGCATACCCTATCAATTATTCAAATTCTATGTAATAAATAAATATACTTGTTGAAATTTTAATTTGATAAGTAATATTGTTATTTAATTATTGGGAACTGTTTTAATATAACAACTACTTCAATTTAACATTAAGAAGGCAAATTTGCTTATAGTGAAAATGCCTAATTAAACACTTCTTGTTCACACACCCCAATATCTAATCTAATAAAAATGTGCCTGTGTATAATTCATGTTCATCTGGCAGCACAAAGTTTGATGTATTTCAAACCCTAGCAAAAACAAAACCGACTTAGCGTGTTAAACTGAGATTGTACATTTAATAACACATTTTTTTCCTTTCTTCAATTCTTTGGAACTTCCTGCCACATGTATGTTTTCTTTTTAAGCGGTGCTCGGGGAATCTACAAAATATCACAATTAACCAGTATATTACTGGTAAATAACCTCTACGCCTGTGACTTTTACGTCAAATGATCAGTTAAAGGTTGCTTTTTTAAATAAACAACACAAATAAGTATAAAAACTTGAAATTAAATATTTCGCCGACGTCTCGGAAATCTATTCTGTTTCCTTTTTCAAGGCTTTTTTTGAAAATTTTTTTTTGCTGTGTATGATAAATACACAGCTCTAAGAATGTTTGTTTAAAAAGAAAACATACATGTGGCAGGAAGTCCCAAAGAATTGAAAAAGAAAAAGAATTAAGATAATGCCACAAATAACATTTAGACAATATTTAACAACACAGGCACACACAAAAAAAGTCGAAGCCGAAAGGGTAGATCCCCTGCCTCTATGTGTTTTGGGACGCAATTAGCTTAAAAAATGTTTCCTTACCAAACTTGAAGATCGGTCAAGAGAGAGAGATAAAAAAAAAATACAACTGACACCCTGTATCTTTTTCTACAGCAACAATTTTGGTGTAACGAACGTACACTTGAGTTATGGTCTATTATTAATGGTGCACCCGTATAGACCGAAAAAATCATAACCCTTTTCGCGAGTATTGAAACAACGCAGACTTCTGTTCTGAGAGAACTGGTCGACAAATCAAATTGTCTCAAGGGTGAGACAGATGATATCACATCTATGAATAATTCGTCGTGTCTATGTCTACACTCCCGTCGCACGATTGCAGATTGCGCTCTCATTAGCTAGGTAACGTCGTTCTTAATACGACATCGTGGCGGTCCTGTAAGTTTATAAAATCAATTTTTACTAATGTTCCGCAAGGCAAGAAATTGAAATATTTTGTGGATAATTATTAACAATTAAGTAGATAGCAAAATAAAAATCAATCAAACCTAACCTAAAGAAATCATATGAATGAATAAAATTATTATATGAAAAAGAAGAAAAACATTACTTCTGCCGTCAAATCAAACCTGAATTTGTGAAAAAATACATTAATCGTTACAGAATTTAAAACAAAAAGCCCAGTGGGTCTAGATGTTTAACCCGGAACCTCCCGCACCCTAAGCGAGAATCAATCAAATCAAAACATATTTATTCTAAATTCTCCTTTCGCAGGATCGGCGAATTAAAAAGTGTATAAGATAGAACATGTAAAAAGTTAACTTAAAACAAATGATCCTAGTGTAGATAAAATGTCACAGATATGGTAGTTCCGCACAGGAAAATTACTGTCCAAAAAACCCTTTCTAAACAATGCAGCAAGAGCGAGGGAAATAAATGGTCTCTTCTTACATACTTTTACGTCCTGACGGGAGCACAATCGGCAACCATCTGGTGAGAATGTAGACACTATCTAAATAATTTCGTAAGATGTTCGGATATTGTCGAGTTTGTGGCCTTTCCTATTAGTCGACTAAAGATGCCGTTAACAAAAGTCTGCGTGATTTCAATACTTGCTTCATTTTCAGCTTTGCCTTAGCCGGGTAAAAGAGAGTTCTAATTTCAACCAAGCGCTGATGATTTGTAGTGTATACACAATGTATGTGTAATTAATACCATGTGTAGGGTATAGTAGATGCAATCGTTGTAGTGGTTATAGTGGGTGAGAGTATAATAAAGACAAACGATGTTATTCCCGCCTGTTACCTCTTGCATCTCACTCGTAGAGCCACCATAACAATTGCATCTAGTATACTTTGGATGTTCTGTAATGCGCTTGTTCAGTCAAATTAAAGGTACTATTTAAAAGGGCCATTCCTTAAAGTAAAAAGTAAAAAATCTGTCGAGACGAGCTCAACCACACTCATCATTACTAAACCTTCCGATGAGACAGTTTTGATGATGTTCCAATACTACATTGCCTTTTCACAATAAAGCTGCACCATCGAACTTTACCCCCAGGACCTCATGGTACGTTGAAAAGGAGTCCAAGTAAATATATTCTAATGTTCACAACAGTGAATGAGCACGCTGTTTGTGGTTTACCCCACTCGATAGATTTCGCAACACTGAACGGTGAGTTAGTGAACACAAAGCATGTTTCTTGAATTGCACCCTGTGATTCAGACACTATTCAATATTTTCTACAAATTTCCCAAACTAATTTTTGTGAAGCTTGGCATTTTTATTTATGACAAAGACATTGCAATTTTCAAAATCGCCAAAACACTGAACACTACTTTAGGTGCGCCTTTCACCAATCAAGTCGACATCATCTGGATATAAGATTTCGTTATATCCAGACGATGCCAACATGGTTGACAAAAGGTGAGTCATTCAAGGAACCATTTTAGCGTTTGTGAAAACTGTTGCAGTGCGACATGAAAGGTTTCAAACCTCCTTTAGGATTTAAATATATATTTTCAATTTGTTACTTACTTGTTCTCCAGTAGTGTAGTCGTAAATTAAGCCATGCCGAATGTACTAACCTGGGTGGTATAATTTACTGCAAACATCACAGTGTTATTGCTTTTATTTATTTCCCGTAAATGAAAAAAGAAGCAGTGCTGGAATGATGAAGTGCGATGATTTAGTTACTTGATTTCTTCTCGACAGACGTTAAATTTTAAATAAAACCACAGGATTCTCACTAAAAGGACAATAAAACCATTAAAAATGATTGTGATTCACTTTATTTGCGATAACAATTTATTTTATTTGTGATTATCAACTTATTTTTATATTTTTATTTAAATAACATTAGAATGTAATAAGATACAACTTGTATAAAATCAAATACATACAACAACCTACTAAATATCTTAGTACTTACAGTTAAGTCAAGATTAACGTATTATTTTGTTAAAATATAAACGAAAACACAATTAAATTATATACTTATTTCTGGCATATTCAAAGATCGCGCATATACTAATAATAATATACAAGGGATATATCTACATCTCATCTAAGCCACAAATACATTTAAATGTAACATAAGAATGAGTGAGCAGAATTGAAAATCCCATGTCTTCCATAAAAAATTACTAAAAACTACATTTATTATTTAGCTATGTTGATAACTGCATATAACGATGTTCTTTCAAAGTGGCATTACTTTTACTAATCATAATACTTGCAGTACTAATTCTGGCTATTCCAGAAGTACTACTTTTATGGTCCTTTTCCAATATGCCAAATTGAATAGGGCGATTTACTTATACAGGGCGTAAATAAATGCTAGACTGAAAGTGATTTATCAGGATGAATTCCTCCTATTAAAATAAGAAACATATAGCACGAATCCGAAAATACATTACGACCGAGAAGCTAGATGTTAAAAAATAATTATTCCGTTTCTTAAAGTGCAAACACAGCGGCAACATCTTCTTGGATTCAATTTATTGTAACAACCAGTGAAGTCACACTGGTGTTACAAGCCTTCGTCCCCATCCTAATGAAAGTATGTGACGCCCTGACTTTATCAACTAATACTCAAATTACTGTATCCTAAGGATATATCAAGATCCGAGGTATCTTTGAGTTGCTAAATTATATACAATGTCGATGTCACACAAGAAGTACTATTAGTATTTTCTGGCATTATTGCAATAACTTCACGGGCAACACATATGAAATTGTATGCATCTTAACTCATACCGATTCAAGTGAAAGTTAAGTAAGGTTAACTTCACCCTTGATAAAGACATATTATTTCAAATTGAATTTTACCACCCATATATCATCTGCAAAACATTCAAAGCCTTAATGAAATTGACTTTGAGCCAAGACAAGAATGATGTGTTTGGCTACAACAATGTGATAGCTGTGGCATTAAGCTGGATACATTCAGATCTGAAGAGGAGAACATAGACTGTAAACATTGTTGTTTAACATATTTTTCAGAAAAGTAAATATGTCGATAGGGGTACCACAAGGAAGTGTACTAGGTCCATTACAATTCATGATTTTTATTATTGAAAACATTGATAATGTACTTACACAGTGACAGTTTCTTAATCCTTTTTGCTGATGATACTTTGGCAATTATTACAGCTGAAAATATTGATATACGTAGTAGAAGTGCTACAAAATTTCATTATGGTGTAATAATAATGGCTTGGTACTAAACTCACAAAAAGCCAGTTTCCTATTAATTACACCAGCTAGTCAGAAAAATGATTATATAAAATTTATAGGTAGGTACATTATCAAAGCTTTTTAGAAGAAAAAAGATTTCATTAATGGAAAAACTTCTGGCTCCCTGCAGGATGGTGCCCTATTTCACAATCTTGCAAGGAACTTTTTGAACCAACAATATTGAAATTGATTGATAGCTCATAGAAAACCAATAGCATGGTCTGTTCGCTCTCCTGGCCTGAATCCAACAGATTTATATGTGAGCATAACTAAAACGGCTAGTTTACTTAAACCTAATACTCAATATGCAGATTCAAAACAGAATAGAAGATGTATGTCACATAATTCGCGAGTGGACATTTTTCAATGTGTTAGAGATTCAACTGCGAAACATCTACAAGCATGTATCGATGCAAAGGAACAACTATTGTAAATTTTAATTCGTTTTTCCGTGTTGATGTGTGACACTTTTTTACTGAGTATTTGTTTTCATAAGTCCACTGAAATTCTTTGAACACCCAAGCAGTTATTGATGAGATTTATCAATTAACGAACAGCAGCAAATCTCTAAAGCAGCACATCTTCCAGGAAAGTTGCAAGAATACTTTCTATTTGTAAACTGACTGCTTTCAAAATTGAACATTAATTTTAACATCAAAAATTTCCATTGCGATACCACGATAAATAAAATGTCAGGACAGTCCCACTCAAAAAAAAAAAAAACTGCCTACATTTCATTTAAAAATCACGCCATTTTTACAGCATTTAAAAAAACCGTATTCACATTTTTTTCAACGTTCAATGGTAATACATTTTGGCACCCATACTTATATGAGTTTTTTGTCTTATACTGATGAGAATTCATCCTGAGAGTGATGCCCACCAATTAGTTAACACCCCATATAACTAGTTTTTGCTAGATCTCACTAGTTCTGGTTTAGTCGGGATTCCCAAATTGTTCACTGCAGAATAAAACAAGTAATCTTTGAATAGTTAAGAAATGGCTCACAAATAATAATCAATATAAAATACAACAAAATGGATTTCATTTATGGGACTTCTTAAAATAGTTGCCTAAGTCTAGTAAATAAAACGGTGCACCATAAATGAAACACTCTGTATATAATTACTTTGCAACGCTGTGACTATTAATAGCACTCAAAGGGAATGTCTTAATTACTTAAGTTTGTAGAAAATGCTTACATCTAGGTAGGTAAAATAAAAAAAATATATTGACAGGGTGCGATTGAAATGGCGTACTCGGATTTGGCCAAGGCAATTTTCCAAGGTTCTATCAATAATTAGGGTTGGATAATTTTTGTTTAATGGTAATCTGTCGGAAAGGAATTTATAGAAGTTATCTTTATAATGGAAAAATTACTCAGAAGCATTATAGGCATTAAAATATTTGCATGCTCAGAGCCCGAGTTTCAAGAAGAACTGCCATCATAATATCGTCCTTTGATATTCTTTAACGTAATGCCGATGACGACACCCGTGCGTCATAGCACAAAACGATCGCGAAATAAGAAAAAAACACTTTAATTCCCGCTAGCAGTGAACATGTCAAATTTTCCAAATATCCTGTGGATTTAGTTCTTACATCCAATATCGAATATCTTGGTAAATTTCGTCTTGGAATTTGCCTGCTACTCTATTTTTTTCAGCAACAAGCAACAGCAACAGTGGTTTAGTTACAGTACCATTTAAAAGTAAAATTCGCGTATAATACTATAAAGGATCAAGTACCCAACCAAAATTATCACTAATTTATCAATTAGTCAATATCATAAAAAGTGGTTTCTTCGACCCACCCTGTATAGAAACATACAACAACTTCGACTTAGTCACGCTAAAAAATGTTTTTTTTTAATCTTTCAAACTTAACATTATCTTATAGATAAAGCAACGATCTAGGTTCATCAACTACATTATTTAAATATATATTTTTTTGTATAGATGCTCTGTTACTTTATGAAAAAATAAACAAAGGCTTTTGCAGTCGGCAATTGTTCTAACATATTCAGTTGGCACACACAACTTAGCACTAGTCAAAAATATATTGCAACTTATCACTTGGGGATACAATTAATACTAGAGTCATTACAGAGACACTGGCGAGGTGGTGTTGCGTCCAGTTTTATGTTGGCGCCCCTGGTTGGAAGTACCTTAGGCCATTTATCTGAAAACATGCATATCTTTGTATATTTCGATAAAAAAAAATTGGAACTATAAAAGAAAAAATTACAGGACCCGTGAAAATTTATATTTATACTTTTTAAGTAAATAGGCAAAGATTTATTGATCCCATAATTTTTTCTGTATCAGGGGGTGCATAGTGGGACGCACGACAAGTAGAACATTTTGTGTAGAATAAATACGTTTATTTTATTTTACTAAACAATTATTCAACAATTAGCCAACCCAAGTCACACGAGTAGCAAGTATGTTTGTGCAGAGTGGTGAACACATTACAACTACACTAAAACTAAAACACGATAATAGAATTCATCTTAAATTTTTGTAGCCTCTAGAAGGCCACCGTTTATTTAGATGCACTTGTCCAATCGTTTTTTAATATTCTTTACGATATTCTGTAATTGTTGCCAGGTAACTTCTGCACAAGCTCGTCTTATTCTTGCACACAAATCTTTATTACTCGGGCGTGACTTGTAAACTTTAGATTTTATTAAACCCCTAAAAAGGAAGTCCATCGGTGTTAAGTCTGGGGATCGGGGTGGCCATCCAATTAACGGGCTACCTTGACCTATCCATCGATAAGGAAAGTTAGTACTAAGCCATCTGGTAACCACTCTGGCATTGTGGACAGGGCTGCTATCTGAAAGTGTAGATTTACTCTTTCTTGTATTAAAAGTTCATGTAGCATATTCCAAAATTCCTTTCTTAGGAACTGTAAAAATTGCATGCTATTCATATTACCTTCAAAAGGACCAATGATTGTTTCATTGAGTAGCCCACAGCAAACATATAGGGAATATCGTCTTTTACAATTAATGACCCACTCTGGGTTTTCTGTAGCCCAAAACCTACAATTTTGTGATGATACCACCCGATTTGTGGTAAAAGTTGCCTCATCGCTGAATAAAGTAGTTTTCAAAAAATTTCTGTTATAAAGTTACTCTCCTTGAGCCCACAAGCAAAATTCCATCTGTGTTTCATCATCACCAGGTTCCAACGTATGTAAAAACTTGAGTTTGAATGGTTTTACCTTATTCTTTTTAAGGTATCGGCGAATATTTTCTCTAGGTAAATTCAAATCTAAGCTCTCTATTTGGGTCTTCTTTGTACATTATCCGTTCTTATAACACGACTTGTCACAGTGCCACACTCATTAAAAATTTTGTTTATTTTAGAAACGGTACTTTTAGTGATGTTGGGCCTATTCGGGAGCCTATTATTAAATATCTCACATATTTCTCCCAAAGTTCTGTCATTATCTCCTCTAAGGCGCACAAGTACAATTTTTTCTACTACATTTAGAGTATCCATAATTTTAACTTCAAACTAATAAACTAATACTTGATAATATTATTGATTAATTTTATAACTTCAATAACAATATTCTCTGAGTATATGCGTATTTTAAAATTTGTTTTCCATGGCACCCTATTATTATCTGTCATTACTCAATAAAAAGACAATATTTATTAAAACTATCAACTTAATTTATCTTTCTATTGTTTATTTTTCATGGGCTACTTCGATTTTTGGAAAAAATCATGTAAAAGTTATTATAACATAGTACCTACATTAATTTTGTCATAAATCTGTCATCATTTAATATTTTTTCACCAAATTTTGGATTTACGCATTTGAGATGTTTCTGAATCCAGTGGTATAATTAGATTTTATAAAAAAAATTCACTAATCAAATTTGTTCATTTTTGACAAAAAAATCATAGTAGGTCTTGTAAATTGAAATTTATCTCTAAATTTTTATCATAAAGTAGAGCCTATCTTTTAAAAAAAGCCTCGTTAAAATCAGATAATAGACACATTTTTTACAGGGGTGTTCCCATTCAAAATGGGCCACACTGTATATTCAGCTTTAGCGGGCCCATTACATATAATACTTGATGTCTTGTACAAAGCAAGACAGACAAGATGCCAAAAGGTGATGAAATACTACTAATATTGCATCATTTGGTCGTTTTTATATTGTTTTATTAGCTGTTAAAATATACTATATGTTTAAGAATTATATCTTTATCTGAGATTTTTACGTTATTGTATTATTATTATTATTATTATGTAAAAGCCTCCCCTGGAATTTAACGCGGCGGGTCTGAATTGAACCTCTAGTTAAACGGAAATATCTACTTTATCGGCGGCAAACGACAACCAATGAGAAAGCCGAGGACTATTACATTACGGAGAGACGCGCGAAAGCTATATAATACTTTTTCTTATGTTAAATAACATTATTAAATTTAAAAAATATATTTTTCTATTTCATAATTTAAAATATTAGAGTTGCGGGATGGCCCCCATTATTGAGGAATTCGGCGTTGAGAAATAACGAACAGTGCGGTATTCCGAAGCATGTCGCAAAATATCAATTAAATGGATTTGAATGGTATTGCAAAACTGTTTAATTAATCTCGTAAAACCATGAAATTAACAATTAGTAGACTGGTGCATAGAATAAATAAGCATGAAAATTGAATTAAAAAAAAAAACACTTACGGTCATGTCATATTCTGTGATGAAGGCTGGGATTTCAAGTTGATCTGGCGACATCACAGCGTAAAGGTACTCGACACCAGGTAGACTGTGAACTTTCTGTTTTATTGCTGGTGCCATGAATGTTGTGAACCACCACGTCATCATCTGAAACAAAATAAAAAATTAGGCACTTCTGTTATGTGGGGATACGATATTTTTTGCAACCTTGTTTTTTTTTTATTTAAATAATATCTTTTTTTGTTTATTGATCAATTTTGTTCAAAAACAATACGATTCCTCTAAGTAACATTTTCTATAAAGACGAAAACTGGTATTTCAATTACTGAGAGGTAATGTTTTTAAGTTTTTCAAAAAATATAATTTATTTTTCATTTCCATTTCCAATTTTTTTTTAATTCTAATTTTTTGTTAATCACAAATAGTGACTCAAACTTCATTTTTTTAATCATTACCAACTTCATAACGATTTTCTTCTCATAAAAGAATTTTATGCTTTGTTAAAATTATTTCTCGTATAATTAGTGTTTACTTTTCAAAACTACTTTTGCTATTATGGAAGAAAATCATTATAAAATGATTAATGGCAAAAAATAAAGTTTATGAGCCATTGTCATTATTTCTGATTAATAAGAAATAATACAGTCCCAAAAGATTTTCCACGAAATCTCTAGTGAAATGAAGCTGAAAATTAAATTCATATTTTTTGAGAAAATCTAAAGATATTCGTACTTATTAGCAAAGGCTATCTATTGTCAATTTGAAAATCATAAAAAAACACCAACAAAGTAATAATTCACAATACCAGCGATGTCATGACTGTCCACGGACAATTTTTAAAATCACTTTTTAATTATTGTAATACATTGAATATTGTTTTACTACTTTATATTAACTGATACGTATGATGCAAATTATTTATTTATAATAATGTTAGTTTAATGAACAACCCCATAAATGATTCAATAAAAGTAAATTAATATCATTTAGCCTACGGCTATGCTACCGGCAATATTAAGAACGAACCGGACTTGTAATGGTGAGCCAGGTAAACAATCGACAACTTTCGTTTCAGGTAAGCTAATAACATATCTGGTTAACTATATTCGTTTATGGATATCGTTTATAATATTTAAGCACGGTCTCAAGTAGGCTTTGTAATGAATTTCTCAATTGAAAATGGAAGTACTATACATACATTTTTAGTTGGTTAATTCTCCAAGTAACTGATTTTAATTGTGGATTTTTCAAGGAAAGAATCTACTCTAAAAAATGGTATCATTTTTAGTTTCGCTGAAATTTTTATTGTTTTAAAATTGCTGTCTGTCTTAAGTCCTCATCAATTGAACTGTACATATGTACGTACTCATGAGTTTCCGCGGACCATTTCTCTCGTTCTCGACGTCTATTGGATAAATGGAAACGAATTTTTCTTAATCCTTTACCGCGTTATCAGCAAATAAATTTTAACAAAACGAGCTATATTAAAGTAAAATTGCATGGAGTATAGCAAATAAGAAACTTTGTATTTCTCGAAATGTATATCAAGTATATTGAAAAGAAATAAAAATACAGGATAGAAGCAACTCTTTCATATGATTTTTTTTTGTCCGGAATTAGTAATTTCGTGAAAATCGTGTGTGAAAAAATTTAGCCAATGAAGTAACCTTATACCTATAGCACTTATTGGTTTAAACAACTTGCAGGGTGCGCACTTTTGATTGTACAAGCGATTTTTTTATGTTAAAACTAGTTTTTTCTGTGGTTATCCGCGAACCACATTAACAAACTTTTGTTACTATCTACACCCGTCTTAGTTCTCAGGAGAACTTTTAAAACTAGGTCATTTGGTTATTTTATACTTTCCCAGTTTCTCAAATAAATATCGCAAATATTATGTTTCCTAACTTCTAATTAACAGACCTTGCTAAATATCAAGGATTTTTATGTGCATATCGTATGGTTCCTGTACCGCGCGACCAAACAAAGTATCGTTCATTACTCATTAATGAAATAAAATCAATGTGAGAATAATATTTAATATTGACTGAAGATAGCAGTAAAATAAGTATAAATACAGGGTGTTCCTTAATGACGTACTAATATTTCAGGGGATGGTTCCTTAGGTATTTTATGAAGAAAAGTTCATATATGTCTTCAAGGGCTTAAATTTTTTGCTGCAGGATTTTGAATTTTTTTTTAATCGTTATTTTTTAATATTTCAGAAATTATCTTCAATTTTGGAATCTGTTAATAGGATATAAAACCACATGTTTTAGTTAGACAAGTTATTTTATAACTCCGCCAGTGGCGTCCCTGCAAACATGTCTTCCCAAAAATGTTGTACGCCACTGACATTTTTCCATGTAATTGAAATTAATTATAATTAATTTCAATTTGAATGTAATCGTTTTAATCAAGAACTGTGCGTCCAACGAGAAAAATGCAAGACACCGTTTTCCTGTAGAATTGACCAGACTAATCAGAAAAAATGTCCAAATGAAAATGTCAGTGGCGTAACACTTTTTTAAAAGTTAGTGTGTTGTAAGATGAATTTCGACTAGTTCTAAATAAGCTAGAGCTTTGAAATTTTGCACACGTGTATAAGGCCGGTGACAATGCAATATAGTATAGCCATTATCGGTCTGAATCCAATATGGCGGACGTCCCAAGATGGCGGATCGCCCTTTCTTCACAACCCCCTTGATATGGGTATCAAATGAAAGGGTTTGAGTAAAATACGGTAAACTATAAAATGACATTCTATATCCAATGTGGTGGACGCCCTAAGATGGCGGATTGTCTTTTTCTGCACAATCTACTCGGAGGTATGTTGTAATTGAATACAATTAGAATTTGGCAGTGGCATGGATCTGAAAAAAAATCTAATATACTTTGGAGAAGACGAGATGCGATATCTTTACAGATAAGCTGACGGATAGACTTTATTTTTAACGAAAAGTGGTTTGGTGATGTTACTCCTCGAAATGATCAACTTCTTGATTGAATACTGCGCCATATGTATACTAATTACATTCATCACACAGGACTTCAATTTAATTTCTAGCCTTACCTCTAATTTCCTCAACATAGAGAACCCCGTTTCATTACATTTACAAAGTAATGGAAATCTTTTGCTCAAGCAAGGAAAGTATATTACCATGATGAAACATTCTCTGCATACATTATTGACATTATTAATTACATTTCATTATGTAGCATTAATCCGGGCATTATTTGTACAAAATCGAACCGTCGAACAGGTTTCATCAGACCTAACTATTGTGTATTTTATGCAATTAAAAGCCTAGCCATAATTTAAGTGTTACAAGGCCTCCTGTGACTGCGCAGCTTTTGAAATGCAATGCTAATTTAACTGTAACATCTTTCATGTTACAGTTTGTGGCCTGGTTTTCTAAAGATAATTAGTATCTTCCCTGCAGGTTACTTACTATACAGGGCCTCACCGGGAACTGAATCGATCGATATAGAGAAAAGTACGAATCAGAAATTTTTGAAAATTTAGATAGTTACTAATGTCGGTGTGGTCAATCCAACTAAAATAATTAGAAGCATGGGGTACTTCCGGTTATACCGGAATTCGATACCAACTTGCTTATTTTAAATGGGACACCCTATATATTTTCAACTTTTCGAGATGACAATAAAATTCTGAGTTCAGGCACACCCTATATCTAAACCCAGTAGTTTCGAAGATATTTGACATTTTATAAAAAATTTGACAGGTGCGACGGTTTGCAAGAACCGTTATAACTTTTTCTGTCAGGACATCCTCATTTGCTCTTTGACACGGAGAAAGAAAACAAGGAGAACTACGTTCTATACAACTGAAATAAATTCAATAATATCATAACAAGTGTTCCATTTTTCGCGTTACATTTTGTCAACTTCAAACCGCGAAAACTTGTTTAGGTCAAATGGAACACCCTGTATTTTTTAGGTCAAGTTGTGTAAAATTGAATTCCTTTTTTTCTGATATTAGCATTGAGGGGTTAGAGTTTTCAACTTTTTGAAATATTTGCGATTTTATTAGAAATTCATGAATTGTTGTAATCATTTCATCAAAATAGCCATGATTAGAAACAATCAGTCATCATCTTATCTCAAAAAATGACAGAACTTTTAAATTACACCCACGAAACTTTTTAAATTTGTTTATTATTTGTGGAGAATGTGATAAGGTAATATAAAGAACTTGCAGCACATTTGCTACTCGATATCCACAAAAACGGAAAATAATACTAACACTGTAACATGCGTATTAATCGAATTGAAGATATGGCATGAACTAAAATAGTAGAGATAAGATCAATTTAAAACATGATTCCATTTTAATTTAAACATTGCTCAAAATTCCGCCCTTGAACCTCGACACATTTTTCGCACCTTCGGATTAGTTCCTCATGGGTAGCTTTTCTAATTGAATCCTGTGATATGTTTTGAAATGCATTTCTTACTCTCTGCATACAATCTTCAATGGTTGTTAATGGGCTCTCATAAACTTTATTTTTAATAGTTCGCCAAATAAAATAATCCAGAACTGATAAAGCGGGCGAGCGAGGAGGCCATAAGAAAGGTCCATTATTGGCAATCCAATGATCATACAAAGTTTCTTGTAAATAATTATTAATTAAATATGCGTTATGTGGGGGAGCACCGTCGTGCTGATAAAAAATGTTTCTATGTTCGGCGAGAGGTAAATTTTCTAAATAGTTATTATTCAAATTTTGTAAGATATTCAGATATCTTTCACATAAAAAAAACAAGAATTTACCTATACATATTAGCAGAAGAGAAAATTTAATTTACGGTTTAAATTTTCCTGATAAAATTGTAATGCCACCACTCTATCGTTTCTTATGGCTCAGTAAACATTGAACTGCCAACTTTCCTGAAAGTTTCACTCTCCGAACATATGAGGATTTGAGTCACTCCAATAATACGAATTGTGTCTATTAAAAAGTCCATTTTTAGTCAATTTTGCTTCATCTGTCCATATAATATTTCCCAAATAAGAATCATCACCCTCAGACCTTATTAGAATAAATTCTGCCTTCTTAGGAAATCTGTTTCTTTTAATCCTTGAACCATATGGAATGAGAACGGGTGAAACATGTTTTAATAAAATTCTGTGAATTGAATCCTTGCATAGTCCCGAGTTCAGAGCAGCTTGTCTTAATGACATCCTTGGAAAGGCATGAAAATATCCCAGAATGACTATTTCAATGTTTTCGTCGTCAACAATAGGCTTTCTTCTTTGCATTTTTGCCTTGACAGAGCCATAATGTTTCATTTTTTCCAGTATGCGTTTTACAGTGTTTGGTGACGGTTTCCGTTTTTCCGGATATCGAGTAGCAAATGTGCTGCAAGTTCTTGATATTACCTTATCACATTCTCCATAAATAATAAACAAATTTAAAAAGTCTTTGTGGGTGTAATTTAAACGTGCTGGAATTTTTTGACATAAGATAATGACTGATTGTTTCTAATCATTTTGATGAAATGATTACAATTCATGAATTTCTAATAAAATCGCAAATATTTCAAAAAGTTGAAAATTTTAACCCCTCAATGCTAACATCAGAAAAAAGGGAATTCAATTTTACACAACTTGACGTAAAAAAATACAGAATGTTCCATTTGACCTAAACAAGTTTTCGCGGTTTGAAGTTGACAAAATGTAACGCGAAAAACGGAACACTTGGTATGATACTGTTGAATTTATTTCATTTGTAGAACGTAGTTCTCCTTGTGTTCTTTCTCCGTGCCAAAGAGCAAATGAGGAAAGGAAAGTTATAACGGTTCTTGCAAACCACCACACCTGTCAAATTTTTGATAAAATGTCAAATATCTTCGAAACTACTGGGTTTAGATATAGGGTGTGCGACATGCCTGAACTCAGAATATTATTGTCATCTCGAGAAAATAGAAATATATAGGGTGTTCCATTTAAAATAAGCAAGTTGGTATCGACTTCCGGTATAACCGGAAGTACTCCATGCTTCTAATTATTTTAGTTGGATTGGCCACATCGACATTAGTAACTACCTAAATTTTCAAAAATTTCTGATGCGTACTTTTCTCTATATCGATCGATTCAGTTCCCGGTGAGACACCCGGTATAGGTCGGACCAGCCCAATATGAATACGGATGCAATATATCCAATTGACTTTCGTTCACTGGTAGGAACTGATTTGAGGTATGTATGATTTCCGACGTGCGACTAATAACAGTTTATGTTCACGAATCGCAGCGTTGTTATATGTAACATTTGTACAAGAAAACTCGATTACTTGAGGTTTAAAATAATCGTATATGCATATGTGCCATATTTAATTCAGAGATATAAAAAGCATCTCCGATTTAAATAAGGGGTTTACTATACCAGGATTATTTATGGTTTTCAGTATTTCTACATCTTCAAAAGGCCAGTGTGAATATAATAAATAATGTGCGTTGTTTTGGAGTTAAAAATTCTGAAAGTCTTAATATTGAAGATATTTTTTACCCAATTTTACCGAAACAGGTTAGAAAAAAATTTCAAAAAGCATTTTTTTATGTTTACTTACTCAAAAAATAAGATGCCGTCCCATAAATAAAAAAAATATATCATTTTTTCAACGTCAAAAATTAAAAAAAAAAATCTTTTTGCCTTTTAGGGCTGAATCATCCATAATATAAATAAATTATAAATTGGCGAAAGAGAAATTATACATTATAATGTGAACACTATTAATCACCATTTTTTTTACATTAGTTTTATTTTAGGTTAAGTGGAAGAGCCCCTACAAGCGAACTTCATCCAAATCAATAGGTACATTTATTATTGTTTCTTCTAACTAGTTGATTTATTTAGAATTATAAATTCGAACACTGATTATCTTACCTTAGTCCAAAACGTCGGGTGAACGACATAGAAGGCTTTCAAATTTTTCTTGTATTTGTAGGGAAGGACATTATACACCTCCTTCAGCCAGGAGAACGAGGGATAATTACTACTCGACGTTAAAGTGTGGAAGTATGCGATCACGTAATCGCCCTTGACTATGGGGTCGAGGAGGGTTATTAGGTACAACAAAGCCTGAAACAAAGGAAGAATAGTTAGAAATTATAACACAAGTGATTAATTTATTTAAATTAAAAAATATATCTACTCTTTTTCAATGTTTTGTAATTAAACTAAAAATGTCTAAAACTAATGAAGTCTAAAACTGTGAAAAGTATCCCATAGAATATAAAAAGTTCAATAAATCAATATGAAACAAGTGATAAAATTGACTTAAACAACATTAAAATAACATTTATACTAGATAATGACGATATTTAATAAAATTCCCATAAACCTCAGATTGTTGAATTTAAGATCTGTAAAACAAAAATTTAAGTGTAACTTACTAAATTTTCAAATACATTTTATTTTTTTAATTTTACCTACATAAATATTCCAGTCAAATAGGAACAAATTTCGACATTTGAGGAAAATAATGTGTGCGAGTTTTGAAACTTGGCAAAAAATGTTCATTTATCCGTCGCGCTGGAGAAGCCTTTTTAGAAAAACGGTGCTCAAAACGGTGTTTTTTGCTTATATCTCGCTAACCATTAGCGATATAAAAATTATGTACCATTTATAAAATTGCCAACAAAATATGTCATATACGTTTCTTCCGTGTTTATTGTTATACTTATCTTCGAAAATACAGGACAAAAATGTGAGAGCCCAGTTTGAAATAAATTAAGCATAATTTTTTACGAATATCTTTTACATTAAATTTTATTTTTGTCTCAATCTCACTTTCAGAACTTGTGCTATCAGTAGTACTTTCCATTTTAATTTCTCTAAAAAGCATGTACATCAGTTACCTATATGGTAGAAAATTTTATTGAAGAAATAGGTACGTACCAGCTGAAAGTATTTACACAATAATTTTATGTAGGTCCGTATAACACTGAATTAATATTCAACAAATATACTTATATTTAATCCATAGTTATCATTTTCAAGACATAAATTTCGCGGGTTGTTGAAACAGTCTTAAAGTAGTGGGAGAGCGAGTATCTGCAACGAATCTGTGCCGCCGATCAGCATCGAAAATTGACATCATCCTACACATTATTAAATATCATGGTTATTAGATTCTCTAGATCAGAAAATCTGATATAAGAACCATTCTAATCTCGAAAATATTTTATAAACATTTTCTTTTTTAATAAATATAATAGATTAGGAGATACCGTCGTGTAAATGGAAAAGTATACGAAAAATAATTAATTTTCTGTTGTAGTCGAACGGATAAAATGAGGATTTTCGATTTTTACTGCCATATAAGCCTATACGTGAAAGTTCGTTCCTTTATTTATTTAAAAAAATAGAAATTCTATAAAGAATTTAATGATTTTTGGATAAAATATGCTTTTATTATGATTGACTTATCACGTGGTATGGTTAATTAGAAAATTTTGATTTGTGCCCTTATATTCATGACAATTTTTTTACAAGTGGATTCCTATTCTACAGGATATAAGTATATCTAGCAAAGTCATACATTTTACTCTAAAAGTGCCAACGGGACTTTTGTCAACGCGAACACCCTACTATAACACAATTACTCCAATGTGAGGAGAATTTGTACCTCGAAACCAAATTGCTTAAATAAACACAAATGTGTTTACTGTATACCAATAGGTAAATCTGTCACTAATAATTAAATTTCATATAAATGATCATTTATTATTATGAAAATTATGACGAAATAGTAACTATTATGTTTCTTAATTGTTCTACTTTGCCGGTAGGTACTGAACCAAATATGGAAATGATTGTTTTATTTGAATGTTGATATTACTTCGTAGCCTTGCAGCCTCGGTTGTGGAGAAATGTGTCTTGTATAATTGGTGACCTATTTAACACTTTCCACCTCTCCTCTCTTTCCTATTCTACATATTTTTTTAAAATTATCCAAGAAGAGCAAAAAAGAACGGAACATTCTAGAAATAAAGATTCTCACTTATAAATACATACATATTTTGTCTCCATCGTACTAGTCCATAAAAAAGTTGCAGAAACATCAAAAACTCTGTAACCAGAACGACACTTGGGTGCCCCCCGTTCTCGAGGCCGTTGAATACGACGGTGATATTTTTAGGCCTTCCGTCCCTTGGGAACTACCCCTAAACGCGAAAAACCCCCTTTTCGCGCTTTCCATTCTAAGCATGCGAGGGCTTGTCAGATCGGGTTTTCGGGTTTTCGATCATCCAACATATTATCATCAGATTACCAACCCCCGGGGTTGAAGCTACCCCTTCCCCTGATACCAAAATCTTCCCAAAAATTTCAAAATTGATAAATATTTGTTTCTATTCGTTTCCAAGGGTGCTCAACACGATAGCAACCAGTGGCGGCTCGTGATATTGTCTGCAGAGGAGGCTTGATATTCTGAAAGACAACTGACGTGCAATATGACTACAATTTGTACATTTCCCCACCACCCGGCCCTGAGGTAGTACAACGGCGCGTTACATTTTTTTGCCGTGGGTTGTTCGCCAGGATACCGAATCACGACTTGAGAGAATAGAACTAATAAAAGAATAGAAAGAAAAGGAAATAGAAAATATGATGAGATGAAAAAATCATTCTCATGAAATTCTCGTTCCTACGACTCGAGTATCGGTATCCAAAGGAGTCCTACTATCCCACTTGTAATTAAATTATATAACTTTTAATAAAAATAAAAACAGGTTTGGTGTAAAAATTAAAGTGTTTTTCTACAAACAAAAAATTGTACAAATAACTAAATAAAACACACTACTATGTTTTCTACCACTATGTATTTATAAAAATTGCGACTGCAGTTTCGACTTACAAAGCCATTGTCAAGCAGTGAATCAAAAATGATTCACTGCTTGACAATGGCTTTGTAAGTCGAAACTGCAGTCGCAATTTTTATAAATACATAGTGGTAGAAAACATAGTAGTGTGTTTTATTTAGTTATTTGTGCAAAATGATTAACTACCACAGAGTAACGGCTCCTTCAATCAATTTTTTTAACAAAAAATTGTATTCATTATCACTGCCAGGAGTGTAAAATTATAACTTTTAATAAAAATAAAAATGGTTTTGAGACAGAAGTTATATAAAAAAATATAACCGCGGAACTCTATATTATGGAGAATTAAAAAATATTTCCTAAAAAATAAATAACATAAATAAATATTTTTTCTAAAATAACAACTACCTATATTAATCTCTGCTTTAAAGCCTAAATATTTTTATAAATGAGTGGTAACCTGCGATTTTCGGAACTGGCAAAATGGTTGATTACTTCATCATAAAATGAATCGTGTTTCTTCAATTCTGACAAAAAACGTTTTTCTATTGAAATAAGCGATACATTTGAGAGGCGGTCTTGACTCATTTTGTTTCTAGTAAATGTTTTTATGCGTTTAAGTGCTGAAAATGATCGTTCTACAGAAGCTGAGGTTACCGGAATTGTTGACACTAATGACAAAAGTTTCTACAGTTCGGGGAGACAGCTTTTTAAATTGTTATTATATATAAAAGTAAGCATTTCTTGAGATGATTTTGAATTTGCTAAAAGTTGCTGGTCAGAATACAACACGCATAGTTCATTTCTTAACGAAATACGGTCAAAAAAAGGATAATGGTCCATTAATTTCTCCATTAGACTAGTAGGCAATGATTTGTAAAATTATTGGGATTTACTAAATCGAAACATTGCAAAGAATTTAAATCAGAAAATCTCATTTCAATTTGGACTATAATGGTGTCCAAAATTTCTATAAAAATTTGTTTGTAATGTGTATCTGCCCTGTCAAAGTTATATGTTGTCTTTCTCTTTTTACATTGTGGCTCAGGCTCATCGTCATCGTCTACTTTTTCAACATTTTCTAAAAAAATGTTGCATAAAGTATTGAAATGTATTTCGGTATTGCGAAATTCTTTTAATTTAGATATAAGTGAATTAAGTCTAATTTTAGAATATGTTATATCAGTTAGTTTATTCTGTAAAATTTGGAAAACAACATCAGTTTGCTCAAAAATCATTTTAAAAGCCTTTAGAAAAAATATGAAATTTTTATCCAACAATAACGATTTTAATCCGTAAGCTGCTCGTAAAGTCTGATCGTCATTTAAAAAATCTTCACTTTCCGAAATAAAATTAAAAACGTCAATAAGTTCTTTCCTGTATTTGTCAACAGTGAAAACAACTCTAGATGAAAAATTCCAACGAGTGGGAGCGTTTGTCGGAATTCTATGTTTCATATTAATTCTATTTAAAACATCAGTTCTTTTGGTAGATTTTGAAAAAAATTACGGAAAACCAGTAATATTTGAAAAAACTATTCTAACTTTAATTCCGTTACATGCTTTACTCAGAACTAAATTTAATTGGTGTGCGTAACAGTGAATAAAGTAAGCTTGGGGAGCAATATCTTTTATTTTTGTTTGGAGTCCATTAAGATGCCCTGACATAACTGCAGCGCCGTCATAAGTTTGTGCTATTAATTTATTTTTCAAATCAAATTTACCAAATTCATCGATTAATAATTTAAATAAACTCTCCGCGTTTCTTCCACTACTCACATCAAAAAAACCAACAAACCTTTTAATAACTTCTCCGTGCATTACATATCTAAATTACTATAGTTCCAATCCACTACGTAGATGTGGAAGTAAAATTACAGAAAGTTGAGATTTACAAGTAACGTTCGTCGTTTCGTCAATTTGCCACGAGAAAAATTCGCAATTATATAGTTCTTCATAAATTTTGCCTTTAATAATCGAGCTAACACTCTCAATTAGATCATTTTGAATTGATTTAGACGTTCCGGAAAAAACAATGGCGTTGTTCAAAAAGTTCTCTAATTTTGGGTCATACGTTTTAAAAAAATCTATCAGCTCTTTGAAATTTCCTTTATTACACGATTCTCGTTTTTCGTCATGTCCTCGGAAAGAATTTTCTTGTGAAGATAAATATATAACGGCATCTATTAACCTCCTTAATATTTCCCTATTTTCACGGACCTTTTCGTTAAAATTTTCTATTTCTCTCTTATGTGCAGAATCCAAGAAATTTACAATATTTTGTTTACAAAACATTTCGAATTTAATGCAAGATGAAATGTGCTCCTGGGATTTTTCGTGCTTTTCTAAACCTCGCGATAAATTTTGCAAATTATTAAACCCGGCCCTGCCCCAAATTGAGGATTGATCATTAGTAAATAATAAACATCTCCAACAATATAATTTGTTTCTAACTGTTGATGCCCCGTTAACCACTCGACTTTTTTATAATTGTTATCACAAAACCCTCTGTTTTGTTTACCACTTTTAAAAACTATCGAAGTCATTGCTGGTATAGGCCTGGCATTTCTTTTAATTCTTACCTTTTCGTCGTAAGTAAGAGTAGTAAATCCATTTAATAACAAATAATCGACCACGTCTGGACAACAAGACATATTTTCACCTAGAGCACTCATTTTTAGCCCGCCTATCAAATGTTTTATGTATTTTTACGTCAACTGTCAACTTAACCGGCTAACTGCAACTAACAGTTCGTTTTCTTTGTGAATCACCTGAACGACCTGTACACAATGTGCACATGCGCTATAAAGAACTGAGACCGGAGGCTGGCTTCCTTTGGCTATTCGAAGTGCTCTGCTATTTTACACAGCGCAAAGAAATTCAAGGTCATTCATGTTATAAGTAAATGCGTTAAAGTTGGAAGCTATTTCGTATTAGCCTCCAGCGAACCGCAGTGTTCGTTCAGTAAAAGACCGGCCGACCGGGAAATATGCATACAAAGACTATCCGGACTGTAACGTTATAGGTATGTTTGTGGAAAGGAAATGCAAAACTTTTATATATACACTGAACATTAATTAATGAATTATAAACAATAAAAAATATTGAAAATTGAGATATACCTAATTGAAATTTCTTAAGATATTACTTTTGAAGATTAGGTGGTTCTTCCAAGGGGAGGCTCAGCCTCCCCTGCCTCCCCTGACGAGCCGCCACTGATAGCAACATACATTTCTCCCCTACCCTCCACTAACCATCTGCAAATCCCCGAAAATACCGCCTTTTTACACTTCTTCTGAAAACGGGGTGGGGACCCAGGTCTCGTCCTGGTTACAGTACTTTTCAAGTTTTTCTCAACTTAATGAATATGCCACGTAAAAATTATTTCAGCAAACAAATACTGAACAGACATTTTTCTATAGATTTTAGAGGTACACATTATTTTCAAAATTACGAGACAGACTTGTAAATTTTTAAATTTCACAGCGATTTAGGCAGCTCGATTATGTATTTGTAAAGATATAAAACTACAATAATTGTGTGAATCTTTATATATTTGTGACTTGTAGACTGATTTTAACTTGAAAAAAACGACATTTGTTGACAGAAATTCAATTTTAGATCAAAATTATAAAAAATTATAGCTAAAAATCAAAATCCAGATTGATAGAGTTTCAAAGCAAACATTTAAAAAAAAGTTTCTGATAACTTTAACTTGAAGACCTGAAGACTGACTTGGGAAACACAGTAGTGCTTTGACCCACTGTGCACCTGACAGGCAACCACGACATATGGCGCAATGTTGTCAGATGTGCTATAAAGTAAAGGGATGCAAGTAAGTCACAAAACTCATGCTAAGACGTGAATAAAAATATACGATTATAAGATCCAGATTGCTACCAAAAATGTACTGCCATAAGTAGTTTATTTTCGGTTTTTTCAAATCTAATGAAAAATTTAACTATTATTCATTTGTGTCATAATACGAACTATATAATAGAGTTTCTTATGATTCTGTGTTATAAAGTTCGTTTACTGTCCGACTAGTCTAGAGGGAGCCTGATTTAGAGTGCAGCACATAGAATTTTATTTTTTGTATTAAATATTTGCCTTCATCCGCGACGATGGGTAAATACCAAGCGAAATGTCAATTTAAGTCACGGCAACGTATTTTTCCAATCAATGATTTCTCAAGTCCATTACACGAAAAGCGACAACATTTTTTATTGACCGAGGGCAAATCAAACTTTTATGAGGTTAATGAAATTTTAATATTTACTTATAGAACAACCGTATTAAATATTTGTGACTGGCATTAGTCTTCACAAAATGCCATCATAGAAAATGAAACGCTTGTTTTTCGTCACTCTGATAAATAAATTTACACCTATTCTCGGTCATGTAAAATGCAAATGACAAGTTGACGGAATTTAAAGATTCTTATTTACGTAAAAATCCGATGAAACCTCGAAGAGTAGTTCACAATAACTACAATACATCCCATGGGTAAGTGATGTAAATAATAATATACACCATTCGTCGGATCTTGACGAGTTTAGCCTAGTTACAAATTTTTCTCATAATGGTATGAGAAAAATTTAATGAGTTTTGATTATGGAATCAAAGCTCATTATTATCGTCTCTATACAACCGGAATGAATAATTAGAAAATGATTAAAAAAGAATAAAAGAAAGGAAATGGAAAATCTACTTTGGCAGATCGATTATGTATCTGTAAAGTTACCAGAGCGTATTGACCATCTAACGATAGCAAATTTTCATTATAATATTCTCATTTATTTTAAATAATTTCGACGACTCGAACGTGGACTTCATGGTCATAATTATTAAATAAACAAAAAGAAACAGCGCAAATTAAACAATTGCCACCAAATGCTAATAACATGTCGTTCCATGATGAAAATAAACACCTTCCAAAAAATACAACAAAATGATGTGTTTGTCTTTTGGGTTTGGAGAAAATATTGCTGTTTTAAATATATCGTGATATTTATTTTTGGAGTTTTGGAAGACGCTCTCGCTGTATCTATGAGAGAAGCTGTGCTGAGTGAGGATCGAATGTTCAATATACTTCGAGTAAAAAAAAATTCATCCTTCCAGAAATTGATTTCCGCTCATCCCAATCGGATGCCAGAAATTTACATTACAAATTTTGTAAACACATAATAAGCAGCTTGACTTCGTTCAGTAAAGTTTTTATCAGTAGCGAATGACCAACGGGGCGCTATCGCATTATCTAAATCGGACGTAACTGTTAACACAAACACTAACTTCTGTTTGATTCCTACTATCTCCACGGAGGCTCTATTGTCGGAGATACTCTTCTCAATGCCATTGTATCCTAACAATGTAACAGATTTCATAATAGGAACCAGCGGCACTTGTTTGAATCAATAATGCATTATGCTGGATATTATATTATATTTATTCACTTAGTATCGTTCGAATGTACCAAGTGGAGAGAACTGGGGTGTAATTCGACTAGAAAAAGAATTCACAACTAGAATTCTTGTGATTTTGTAGCCCAGCAACCTTCCTTCGGCTCAGTGATATGATACACTATTCAACATTTCGACGAGAGAATTAATTTGGTTAAAATATCTTTGTTGAAGTGAACCTCTACTGTTTTTACATTCCCCTCTTACCTCAGGGCGGTATTATAATTACACAAAAATCACTCTCTTATTTGTATCTCTCTTATACATGCTCCAAACCCTACTATACCAGTTGGCATAAAAGTATGGGAACAACAGGTTAACTTGAAAAATACGAATCCTAGAAAAAACTTTAAATACAAAAGTTGTAGGAAATTTTCCTGGCTATCTGACGGTGACCTTGGATTTGACCCTGACCGTGACCTTCAAGATCATTTGAAGGTCAAATTGATTATTTCAACTTCTAACCCCGGGAATGAAAAGAGTGAAAAATTTTACATTCGAAGATGACCTTCGGCACTTACAAAAGGATGGTGTAAAGATGACCTTCAGAGGTCAATTTTGTAAGTGCCGAAGTTCATATTTGAACGCAATATTTTCCACTCGTTTCATTTCCGGGTTAAAAGTAGGGGGTTTCATTTGAAAAAATCGACTTGACTTTCAAATGACCTTGAAGGGTACGGCCAAGGAGAAATCCAAGGTCGCCGTCACAGATCCTACAACTTTTTTTATTCAAAGTTTTTTTTCTAGGATTTGTATTTTTTCGTATCTTGCTGTTCCCATACATTTATGCCACTCGGTATAACTCAGTTTACTCTATGGCGGATGTCCCAAGATGGCGGATCACAACCCCCTTGATATGGGCATCAAATGAAAGGGTTTGACGAATAAAATATGATACACTACGTGACGTCATTTTAAATCCAATATGGCGGACGCCCCAGGATGACGGTTTACCTCTCTCTTCACAAACCCCCTTGACATGAGTTTCAAATGAAAGGGCTTGACGAGTAAAATACGATAAACTATGTGACGTAATTCTAAATCCAATATGGACGCGGACGCCCCAAGATAGCGAATTATGTTTTCTTCCCAACCCCCTTGATATGGGTGTCAAATGAAAGGGTTTGGAGAGTAAAACACGATAAACTAATTAGCGTCATTCTAAATCCAATATGGCGGACGCCCTAGGAAGGCGGGTTACTTTTTTCTTCACAGCCGCCTTGACATGGGTATCAAATGAAAGGGTTTTTTGACTGTCAAAGAACGTAAGGACTAAAATGTAGAAAATAAAGTTAGATAAAAAAAATATTTCATACAACACTATTGCACTTACTTTGTTCAACTAACTGCCCCCAAAACTCTTAGTTTCCAGATGTACGAATTTAAAAAAATATATTTTTTACCTCTTAGTAAATTTTTTTAAATACATTTTTTCATTTTTTTTTCAAAATTATGTCTTCCGAGTCGTGAGACATTTTAGGAGTGTCATTTGAGAATTTCGATTATTACAAGTAGATACTTTCAGCAGTTGTCCACGCAAATTACACAGTAGCCACCGATTTTATTAAATGGCCTGTTCTCGAGTCCGTTTTTACGTAATAAAAAAAAAAATCTTATCGCAAGACATGCTTATAAAAACAATCAAGGTCAGTGGTGATACTACATGTTCAGGAAGTATAGACAATTTCACACAATTAATTAAGGATTATTGTGTATCTCTATTGCAATAACAATTATCGTACAGCATTTAAACAATTTTTTATGTGGAAAATGGTAGCAAGTGAATCATCCGACTGTTCCTTAAAACACTCCAGATGTACTTTTAATTGCATTAATAATAAAGAGAACTTGGTATTAAATAGGCATAATCGTATTACCGAACTGGTCTTCAAAAAGTCTTGATCTTAAATTATTTCGTTTATTTTTAGCCGATCAAAAAATTTAAAAAAGGGGAATTTGACCTGTACGTACAATTTTAAATTCACCACCCAACAAAATGGCGAGGATACTAAAATTGATTCAAAATCGAGAACCGAGATCAGACCAGATCTTTACGTTTTGAGGCTCAAGGAACACGAAAAAGTGGTTCCTTCATAAAAAATGTGTTATGTGTACGTATGCATGACGATACAAAAACGTCGAATGCACTAAAATTAGCTAACCATTTTTGATGAAATTTGGTACATAGGTAATATTGGTACTAGTCGAAGAAAAAGGCCTAGCATGAGACTCCGCCCCAACTGATTTTTATGTGAGAGGACGCAAAATGTTCCTAAAGATGTATAGAACAAAGTCAGGGTCATGGAAGCTGGTATTTTTTCGATTTCCGGTCGTAAACTGGGACAGAAGTGCACTATTTGTAAAAAATACACTAGAAGCTCGCAAAAAATGTTATCTGAGATTTTCCTTCCGTTATTGTTAGTGCGAGGATTAAACATCACAAAACCATAAAAACCATCGCTTCGGTGAAAAAAAGCCTTATTTTACTGATAACTCGTTAACCGTTAAAGATATAAAAAAATTGCTCATTATAAAAAAGAAAGCTTGACTACTTGCCTAAAAAAAGTCCTCTTGTACTTTCTTTTATATACCATGGTTTTCGAGAAAATCGATATTGACAAAAATTGCAAAATATGTATTTTTAATGCGCGCGAATTTTCGTTTATTGGAAATTTCTTGCGCGCGGCCTATAGAAACAATTGAATTGCTCGAAAACCAAACAAGCTTGGAGAAAAAATCAAAATGGGTTTTAAAGGGGATATAAAATACTCTCTTGTGTTGCCATTTTTGAGGGCTATTGATATTTATTAGCATATAAAAATAACAATATAATTAATATAGTTATCTCTCGATTTTTTGTGCATCTAACTATTCGCAGGCCCATAAAAAATAACTGACTATAATATAAGTTATAAATGCATTATATTTTAGTTTAAGGTAGTACTTCAATGCAGAAATAGTTAGGAATAAAAATATTCACATTTACGAATGTTAAAATTAGCCAAAAAAAAAATCCAAAAAGGCTGCACATTCAATTTTCTGATGATATTTTTTTAATACAATTTTTTAACTATTAAATAATTAGAAATAATAGTTATATGATATATAAACTTTAAAAAAGAGCTAAATTTTCAATATGTTTGGGTCTTTTTTATTTTTTAGGAAACAATAAAAAATTTCCCAAAATTTAGCTACCTTCAACATGCTGGTAAATTTGTAAATGTGAATATTTTTATTCCCAACTTTTTCTGCATTGAAGTACTACCTTGAACTAACAGATAATGCATTTATAACTTATATTAAAGTCAGCTATTTTTTATGGGCCTGTGAATAGTTAAAAGTGCAAAAAATCAAGAGGTAACTATATTATATTGTTATTTTTATATACTAATAAATATCAACAGCCCTCAAAAATGGCAACATAAGACCCTTTTGATTTTTCTTCCTAGCATGTTTGGTCTTCAAGCAATTCAATTTTTTTTACAGGACGCGCGCAAAAAATTTCAAATAAACGAAAATTCGTGCGCATTAAAAATACAAACTGTCACAACTTTTGGAACCCCCGCTTCCTCTCCTTTAAACGTAACATCATTTATAGACCCCCTGTAAAACGTCACACCCAAAACGTCAGTGCAGAAAAGTGTAGGATTGTTTAATGTGTAATCTAATACGATATTTTGTTTTGTTGTGAATCTCCCAACGTTAAATTTTGTCTCATTTAAAGGTAATTTGTTTATTATACACGATGTATTAACACGATCAATATTGTTTTTTAGTTAAGAGTAACCGCCTTTACACGTAATTGCAAAAGAGTCCTCGTATAAAAGGCAGTTAACAGCAAGATTGCCTACTACATATTTTACAAATACATATATATGAAAGTGGACCTAAGTTTGAACCTTGGGGAACTTCTCACGTAGCTATAACTCGATATATCTAATACTATGGCATAGAGCAGAATGAAGGCGCGAGGAGGTCACTTTTATAGGCTTTTCGACAACCCGCCTTATCCCGCTGACTGCTCTACAATATCTCTTACCGCCACTATATAGAACATTGTTTTATATCAGGATTCAAAAAGTATAATAAGGATATCTGAAAAGCCATGAAATTCAAAGTCTAAGAGGATACTGTGGTTCAGCCTAAAGTAGGCTTCAGAGAAGTCTGTATGTATAACCTCTGTTTACGCACTCCTACCAACAGAATTAATAATAATCTCTGTGATATTAGTTAAATTGGTAACAGTTCAACGGCCATTGAAGAGCCCGTGTTGAACTAATCATTTGATGCTTTAAATGGTTAACCATAAAATGGTGTAAGAGAACTTCAAAATAAATAGGTGAGTTTTCGAAATACAAATAACTGAACACATTATTAGAAACAAAGTTGTTTAGGACAGGGGTTTACATGAACGTTTGTCTCTATAATCACTCAAGTATAGTTTGCCAAGACCAGCTTGGCCCGTGAACATCGGATTGCGTAAGAAATTATGCATATTAATTAACCCCTTTCTAGTATTCGATGTTCAGGTACAAAAGTGTGTCTCAGATTGTACTTTCAATCAGTATCTTGCATGTTTGTCGAACACTGACCCTTTCTTTCCCTTTAAGTGCATTTCGTGGGCCAAGCTAGTCTTGGCAAGCTGTACCTACAAAATTTTAATCATCGCCAAATTTAAAACAGTATCAGAAGAAACATACACTACGTCAATACAAAGCCCCCCCCCCCGACCTCCACTGCAATACCTTCATATACAACTCACCTTATCTAAATTGATTTTATTGAAGGGAAACCATTTCCCGACGAAGACAACGACAGGCCTCCCCAGCCTATCAACTCCACTCTGGTAGAGACATCCGATACCTGACACTTCCGTCAAATCCTCGGTTTTCGCGCGCCTTAAAAGTCTCTCGTATCTGCAACAATAAGAAGACAATTAGTAGAGTCGGGTCCAATTTATAATGACCGATGTATGACTTAATATTGCACATACGTTTTCACTATCTCTTGCACACAAACTTAAAGAAATTGCCTAAAAACATCGTCAGTGTATGTCTACCAAGATTCTTTCCCACTTCTTTTGAGACGGAAATACAGGGTGTAATTAATTTCATGTCATTAAAAAAAAACTGGTGGTAAGGAACGACAAGACAAACAAACAAACCTTATATAACATGGGGTCTAAAGCTCATAGTTTTGGAGAAAAAAAATAAACAAAAATTTCGCAAATTTTCAATAAAATCTTTTGAGAACTGCTGGAATATTGAGGTAGGTTTAGATCGTCGCGGGTGTCTTTGCCTATGATACTCAATATTTGTGTAAATAGCTATAAAATGTCGGCGGTCTTTAGCGGTGCGGTAAATAAGATGAAAGACGTCGACGTTTTCTGAGTGTTTAGTAGATCTGATCTGAAGAAAACTATACTGTGACACTCTCTTGTGCAATATTTTAGTTTCTGTGGGTGTTTCGTTATGTACACACGTCCAACCCGCCGTTCGTTGTTTTTGTTATTTTTTAATTCCAGGTCGCTGTGTATTTACAGTGAAGATTTATTTTATTGACTTTACCGTTCAAGTCGTTAAATTCTTGATTACGTACAGACACAACTTACTTGTTCGTTCTTTGTGTATTCCGTTTTGGATTTTGGATCAAGTTTTTCTTTTATTTTTCTTTACTGACAACCTTAGTTGATAGTTTATTGTTTAGTGTTGAACGAAGTACGTATGTCCTTAATTCGACGTACCGAACTGTGTATTGATGCAGATGCAGATTTCGTAAGCTTTTAACCCAGGACACTCATTTATGTTACCAACGTTAATAAATCACATTTAAATATTCTAAATTATAAACATTAATCCAATATTTTGTTCCAAATTAAAAGACACACATGTAAAGAAATGCTCTGTTTAAACTTCTACAGCTATTATTTGCTTGCAGTTGTGCAGGAAAAGATAACGAATTATTTACCTCTTTATAATTGCCTCAGTTCGATTGAGGCGGTCCATCAAAGGCGGTCTATTATCCAAGGCCTTTGCACTTTTTTATGACAATTTAAAAGTTGTAGAATTGGGAACTACAAGTTCATTGACCAAGAAAAGCAGTGGTTCTCAATTATTTTCTACATTAATATTAAAAAAATATTAAAAAAGTTGACCTAGGTCAAGTTCCCCTAGAGGAAAAAGTCATAAAAGTTTTTTGTTTGTCTAATCGTTCCCCATTACCAGTTTTTTTAATGACATGAAACTGATTACACCCTGTATATTTGTATATAGAGTATATAGAGCAATTCATTTTAAATACAAGTTAAGTTGCAACATATATGGTTATTAACTGCACCAAAAATAGAAAACAGATAATCGAAATAATTTCGTCCTCCTAGAAATATAACATTGTCCGCTGCACCGCTTCAAAAACCATCCCTTAAGAGCTTACCTTTATTTCACCATATTTACTTTACATTTTTTCGCAGATTCACAAATCTTATTCAAAAAGTAATTTTAAAATAATATTCAATTTCACACCCCATAAAAACCATCCCCTTGGTCCTCAGACTTTCTGTACTATTTTTGGTGTATTCACAAGTACAATATTTTTTCAATCCCCTCAAAAACTACCCCTTTAGTGTCTAAAATGTTTTCAATATTTTTCCTCTTTTCTAAAGAATATTTTCTATTCATGTGCAAATTTGTAGAATTTTGTCCCCCTAGAACTTGAAAAATGATCACTGTGTGGCTGTGTAAAGTGAGGGATGATAGGTATTTCACCAAATAGTAATAATAAATGAATTTATTGAACAAAAAATAATTCAGCAGGCTATTGACCGAGGTCCTTCTGCCTAAGTTTCACCAACTTTTCTGAAAATTTTTATCTCCAAAGTCACTCAGGGTAGCTACTTTTGGGTAGGACACCCTGTATAATGTATTGGAAATCATTATTTTCTCAAATCTATAGATTTTTAAGTTTACGAAACTTGTGTTTGTATTTTTACAACTTTTCGTTTGACGAATTCATTACTGACTACAACTTGTTGGGGTGATGTTGTCTCTATACAAAAGATCAATAAAGAAATAAATACATTATTGCAAATAACGCAACAATAAAAAAGACGTTTCAATCGATACTCATTCTATTTTCGGTCGAGGGAAGGATCATTTAACTTACTACTTTCAGGCTAAAATTCAAGGGCATTGCAGGCTAATTCGCGAATGCCCACCACGCCTAAGATATTAAACACGACACTACACCACACAACAGCATGGCAAATCGATCATAAGTGATCTTGCCCTTAGCATATCAAAGCGAATTTTACCTGTATGTATATTATATAATGCATATATAAAGGGGCCAGACGCGATTTAATGACCACTTATAATTTAATTCTGACCTAATAATAGCACACGTTAATATAACTGTTATAAAATAAGGATGTTGATAATAAAAAAAGTTACATTAAGTTTCCAGGGTTGCCAATACCGGGTTCCATAACTTTGAATATGTATAGCGACTAAGGGCCGGTTTATCAATGCGGGGATAAATTTATCCTATAGTCAAATCAGAGTCTAATAATACAGCAGGGTCACTTCCCCTACTGAGCGTAGTCCACGCGTCGGTATAGTCCAATAGAATTAGAAAAACCTCTGGATGAAATTCCTTACAGGTAACCACATGGTTTAGCCGCTGTATTTATTGATAAGGAACATACCTGTGAATTTGTTCCCATTTTAAAGTGGGGGAACATTTTTTAATGAACGCTTTTTTTTTCGAAAAAATCATGAAAATCGGGTTTTTTAAGAGTAGCTTGACCGAAAACATTAACGTGGACATCTGAGTGCGGGACACGAAGACTCATTCAGACTGTGGTGTACAAAAATTAATATTACGTCTCTTAAAACATAACATTATACCTGGCACTGAATTACAAAATTCAAGTCTTGAACTAGTTACTGTGTAAATTTCAAATATTTATGTTAATAAATAAACGAATGGCGTAATTAACAACTAAAAAAAATATCTCTGCTTAAAAACATCTTACAACAATCAATTTTTTTTTTAAATTCGCGTAAAAATATCAGCTAGCAGAATATGAAAGTTTTATGCCGATATATTAATTTGTTATTAAGATATTCGCAAAAAGCATTGTCCGAGAAAGTCGTACTTTTTCAAACTCCATTTTGTTTATGAAAATATTAAAAAATATTATGCCAACAATATACTCGTAAACTAGGCGCCACAACGAAAAAACTGAGCTCCGGATGAGTCATTTTTGATGACGGGAATTGGGTCAGATTGAATTAAACATATGAGACCTTCTTTATAAACAAATGCAATTTCTTGAACAGTTATAAATATTTTTTTATTGAAATTTTATGGTAGCTTCAGGGTTACATGAGACATGTTTCTACCAAGTTTTGAGGATTTAGGAAAATTTTTTACGGAATTAATATTTATTGAAATTTTCGATTTTTTCGACAGTTTCATTTGATTATTTAAAAAAAAAATAACCGATTTAAATGAATCTGGCATCAAATTAACTGTCTTTATATCACCTACGAAACGGCTTAAAGCTACGCTTAAAAACCCGATTTTTCGTGACTCTTTCGCAAAAAAACGTGAATTAAAAAATGTTCCCCCACTTTAAAATGGCAGGAAATTCACAGGTATGCTCCTTATCAATAAATACATCGACTAAACCATGTGGTTACCTGTAAGGAATTTCATCCAAGAGTAGCCCTCTCATGAGCTAATTCTACTGGCTTAATAGTAAGATAAAGCTATCGACGCGTAGACTACACTCAGTAGTACTGTATTATTAAACTATGATTTGCCCATATGATGTATTATATCCTCGCATTGATAAACCGGCCTTAAGTGTTATAATTTTGGTCGTAATAACGTATTGATGGAAACTCAACGGTTCCTCAATAGTTTAGCGAGGCTGTGCGTCCAACAGGAAACCGCGACAGGTGCCAAGACGACGTCAGCCGTGCTATGTAATAAGCGGAGACCAATTAAAGTCTGACAAAGAGTTGAGAATAGAAAGAGAATAGCTTTATTTGGCTGGCATACACAAAAAAATACTTGGTATATGTTTTGAACCGGAGGCATAGCGCAGTGGGCAAGACCATGTTGTGTGGCAAGCATGTTCACTCATACTGTCTATCGTGTATTAAGTTCAATCCCCAGTTTTGACAATGGCAGTGTCGGTGGGTAATGGACGTTATCTGCGTTTTCTCCAATAAGTAACCGATCTCGGTAAATTTAAGATTTGGATTTGGGGATTATCAAATAAGTATATTGTGTTTATGTTTTTAAACAGGTACACCAACATTTTCGAAATAAATAAATTAACTTGATAAATATGGAATCATTTAATTAAACCAACTCTCCTTATGAAACCTTTCTCGCCACCATCTTGCCAATATGTCGTTGAAGGGAAAAATTCGTAAAAGAAACCGTTTTTACATAAGTCAAGATAAAATCAGAATTGTTCACAAGAAAAAAATGCAAAGATATATATGTAGTAAAAATATTTAAAAAAATCAAAATGTGCTTGTTGTAATGAACAAACAAACTCAGTAATTAATAGCAAAGAGAGACAGAAAGTTAGGTAGAGAGAGAGAGAGAGAGAGAGAGCATGTAAAATGAAAAATCATCCTTTTCATAACATTACTGGTTTGAATAGATTCATTTAAATCGAAAGGTTGATCGAATGTAACGATATCATTTTATTTAATTTGAATATTTCGTATTGTTCAAACTCATATTTTAGTTGTCATCGTCCTATATGGGCACGATTTTAACACTGAAACTGCAAGTTTCCGTGAAAAATTAAATGCATACATTTCAATTCAGATTTCGCTCTTGGTCGGCTTTTATAAATTGTGAAATTATACGCGACAATACACCACTGGTTAAAGAAGATGTGTATCATCCGTCTTTGATAATCAGTTTTTACAGAATAGGGGTAACTGAGACAAAATTTTCACCTAATTCGAACCAAAAAGCATACAATTTTAGGAAAGCTGATTTTGTCTCCTTATACAATTCATTATTTGAATTGGACTGGTCATTCTTAACTGAAATTGATAATATTGTAGTAGCTATACATGAGTTTTATGAACACCTTTATAGAACATTTGATGAAAACGTCCCATTATATAAAACCTATTTAAGCGTAGTTATCCACCCTGGTTTGATTCAAACATAATTAAGAATATAAAAAGTAAAGCTAGGTTGTTTAAAAAGTATAAAAAAACTCATAATGACTATTTTTTACAAGAATTTAGGAGACTACGGTGTTTAGTAAAGGAACAAATAAGTGTTGCATATATTACATTGAAAATATCAATCTCCAACGATCCGAAAAATTTCTGGTCATATGTACATTCAAAAAATGGAACTTCTAGAATTCCCGGTAAAGTCATATATAACGATAAGTTTTATGAAAAACCCCAAGATATTGTTGATGTTTTTGGAGAGTTTTTTAAAAGTGTCTATTTGCTGCCGGGGATAGATGATATAAATGATATCCACTTATGTGACAATCATGAAAATATCAGCTTTCAAAATATATCTGAAAGCGAAATTATAAACGGTTCAAAAAAATTAAAAAACAAGATGACGTCGGATCCTGATAATATACCGTCATTTATTGTGAAGGACTGTATAGGTGCTTTAGCTGTTCCATTGCGCATATTGTTTAATCTTGCCTTAAAAACCAAGACATTTCCTAGTTGCTGGAAAAAGGCCAAAGTTTGTCCAGTATTTAAAAGTGGTGATAGAGCATTGATTGATAATTATAGAGCTATTTCTATTCTCTCAAATTTTTCAAAGATTCTCGAAATTATTTTGTATGATCGTATCTATCTCTCTGTTTGTAATCAGATATCGCCTAATCAACACGGGTTTATGAGTAATAGATCAACAGTTACAAATTTAGCTGTTTTCACACAATATGTTGCCAATATATTAGACTGCCAGGGACAAGTAGATGCCATTTATACAGATTTTTCAAAGGCCTTCGACAGGATAGATCATGGCATCTTACTTGCTAAACTAACTAAATTTGGCCTTCATTCTAGCGCTATTGAATTTCTTAAATCTTACCTATGGGAAAGACAACAATACGTCACATACAACGGTTTTAATTCATCTTGTTACACTGTTACTTCGGGTGTTCCTCAGGGATCTAATCTTGGCCCCCTGCTTTTTCTATTATTTATTAATGATTTAAGTGATGTTATTAACTGTTATAATCTATTTTACGCTGATGATTTGAAAATACACTCCGTTATAACTAGTATTGATGACTGTAGGAAGCTTCAAGTTGATTTGGAGCATGTTCAGTCTTGGTGTATAGTAAATAAATTAGGTCTTAATGTCTCGAAATGTAAGATTACTAGCTTCTCAAGAAAGCAGACAATATGTGAATTTGAATATCATATTGGGAATAATATATTATCTCGTAGTTACTCCAACAAGGATCTGGATCTGGGAGTGTTGTTTGACTGTAAGTTTTCTTTTAATGAGCATATAACTTTAAAAATAGCTGAGGCAATGAAATTTTATGGATTTATCGTAAGAAATTGTAAAAATTTTACTGATATTGAGGCTTTAAAAAAATTATATTTCTCTTATGTCCGCTCTAGACTCGAATATGAAGTACTGATTTGGTATCCATACTATAATCATCAAAAAATAATGATAGAACAGGTTCAGAGGAAATTCTTGAAATATTTAACGTTTAAAGTAGATGGTATTTATCCAGAGAGAGGAGTAAATTATAATTATTTAACTAGTAGATTTAACATTATCAGCATAGATTTAAGAAGAACTTGCATGTCATTGATATTCTTATACAAGTTGTTACATAACAGGATTGATTGTTTCGCTTTACTTAGTGTGATTAACTTTAATGTACCTAGAATTAACTCAAGACATAAACCAACCTTTAGATGTGATAAACCAAGAACAAATATTTTATTAAAGTAACCAGTATATGTAATGTGTCATAATTTTAACAATTTGTCTAATTTATGCGATATACATTATGGTTCGTTAAGCCGCCTTATTGAAATAGCCATTACATACCTCAATGTAAATGTTATTTAATAGTCTGTTTATTATAATGTAGTTTTTATTGTATAATGTATGTTTTACTATATTATGTAGATTTTATTACATTTTCACCATCTACAATATATTTTTATTTTTATATATTTTTATTTTTTTTATATTTTTATTTTTATTTTATAATTTTATGTAATTATACATATTATATATTTTCTTTCATTTTACTATGTAGTATTATAATTGTCCTGTAAATGGGTTCTCTGTTGGGCAATAAAGCTATTATTATTATTATTATTATTATTTTATTATACTCTTCGCAAATACGAAACGAAGAGTATACTGCATTCTATCGGCACATTTCTAAAACCGGTAATACCGCTCATAGAGAAAAAAAATTTCTCTATGTTGGTGATCGAATTCTGAATTTTCAAAATGTCCGTCTGTCAGTCCGTCCGTCCGTCACGTTTCTTGTAAGCACGATAACTTAAGAACTAAAAGTCCGATTGTATTGGAAGTTTGGAAAATAAGTTAGTGTCTTAGCTAGAGGAAGAACCACATTGTTGTTTTTGAACAAAATCAATAAAAAAGTTACTAATTTTTTTAATCAATGTTTTCTTTAATGTTTTGCAATTAAACAAAAAATGGCTAAAATTAGTATATTTTATAAAAAAAACTGCGAAGAGTATTCTATAGAATGTGCAACAATTATATAAAAAGTGCAGTAAATCGGCGAAGAGAATAACGGTTAGCTTGTTTTTGTTTATTGGATTGTTACATACAGTACAGGAAATGAAGGCAAAATGTTGTAAAAACCTCGCAAAAGTTAATAAAGGGGTCATCTCTGGGATTTAAGTAGTTAATAACCTGTAGAATGGAATTATGTGCTGGGTGCTTTTTCACTGCATGGATTCGATTCCACGCACTTTAATCTATATTTCGTGAAAATTTCATTGAAAAATATTAAGAAACAAATAAGTTGTATATGTTTTACTGTATAATTGTGCATTTTCTGAACGTGTATGCATAATGTAGACAAATTCAAAAAGTACTACTGCGTGAATTTAAAAAACTCTAAAGTCATTCGAAAGAATATGTTTTATTGTACTTATAATCAAAAAATTAAAACTGTGCTATTATTATTACTTAAGATATAGCGAATTGAACTCCAAAATTTGGAGGTGATTGATCGATGAGAAATATACCGTCTACTTTGATCGCAAGGCATATTTTTCCAACAAAAGTAATTGCACTAAAATGTTAATTGGATTAATATATCATTATATAAAAACATATAAGAAAAATGAATTATCATTCTAACGACTCCCGGCAAAGATATGAATAAATCTGTGGATCAACTGTACAAAGTTCGCTAAGCCATCTTCCGACACTTTCTCTCTTTGATAAAATTTTTTATGAATTTTGTGATTAGTTCCACATTAAAGCTGAGACTTTTCTCTACATTTCATGTCATTTGAATTTTTTAGGGGCTCTGAATAGTAAGAATTATCGATCGATGAGCCCAGTCGTACGAAACTCCTGGAGAATTCTCATTTTTCGCGCATTTCGAGGCGACTTAAAACAAGTGGATTTATCTTCTAAACGGCTTAAATGAGACAAAAATTTGTAAAGTACTTTTTTGTAGAGAAAAAGACGAGCTACAACTTTTGTTGGGAACTTTTTTCTCCATTTTCATATTTTGGCCGCTAGAGCAAAAAACACCACAATCAGAGTTTTTCCAATTTTTTTTGAATTTTCGCTGAACTTGGAAGTGCAAAGAATGCATCTTTTCATTCTCCAGGTAATTACCTACTTTAATCCCAGAGATGATCCTTTTATTAATTTTTGTTACCCTAAATTGTTAATTTGCCTGTACTAATAGTGGTTAATATATTTAAAACCAGTATTTTCCTAAAAGAACAATAATTATTGTGATTGATTTGGAACCGCTTTGACTCTGACCTATTCACAAAAAAAAACGATTAAAACCATCCCGTTTCTCCTAATATGATGTAATGAAAATAATTTGTCCAACCTTAAGAATGTATGTACGTACCTAATGAAAAATAGTTATGCATTGTGCAGTTTTAAAGTTATAAGAATTTGAATTTGGTGTTGAAAACTGGGCCATCTCAATTAATCTACAATGTATTACAAACATCGCAAAAGTTAAACATAATGACTAATTTAAAAAATTTATGGTTTAATGTTTATGTGTTTTATGTTAACATGCATGTTTAAATTTAGCAATGCTAAAATGCGTTATGGGTATTAAATTCAAGGATTATCCAGCTAGGATAATTTATTATAGTTCATTTCCAGTATAGAAACAAAATGTAATTAGAACGACGTATGATGAAATCGAAAGGAGTTATAAACATGCATATTATAATAATTTATGCCCACAGGGAACGACCTGAAAAGACTTTTTGTCCATATTTTATTTCAGACAACAAGCGTTACAGAAGTGCAGAAAAAACAAAAACACATTGACCCACTGTTATTTATACTATTTGTGCAATAATTTTGCATTCTAAGTTGTTACTGTAATATACGATATGTAATACTATTTCATGATCAGTTGTGACATTTAATAGTAGAAAAAAGGAATCAGAAATATGAACCCGCGAAACTATTTCTTATAAAGTTCACGTACGTGCGAAAATCTCTTAGCTCAAAATATGTAGCAACTCCACACAAAAGGTCACTTTACAGTTCGATAGAAATAGAACATATAAAGGAAAAAAATAAGAGGATCAATGACACTACATAGATGGTCATATTAAATTTTTTTCGTGAAGAACATTTTACTTTTTCAACTGCAGATTGATTATGAAAAAATCCAGATTTCACGTTATGATGAAAATGAACATGAAGCCCGAAAATAGAATATATATTTATATACGAATCAGCTTGCCATCTGTCCGTGGGTTTATACAGTTTTCTCGAACAGCGCCAATATTTTTTACTAAAGATGACGCTCTCGGATGATTAGGGGTCGAGCTTGGGCTCTTTGCCCCAATCATCACTGTAGACCTGGACCGGCCTCTTAAGGGGTGGGCCTGCTTTTGCACCTATCACCCCGCAAATGCGGATGGCGTAGGCAATGTTAGCAGATCATCAATAACAGTTGAATGAGACAGTACAGTCGAGGTCCATCTACCCGAGACAATTTTTTATAGGTCTCAGAAAGGATAATTGAGTCGTTTGAAAACGTTTCTAAAAGTATGCGTTTTAACGAAAATATTTTTTAAAGTTTATGAAAGACCATGTCGATTAAGATGGGTAAATTTGCCCCCGCATGGATGGTGCTCATTTTTTTTTTGCTTGGGTTATTATCAACATCACTTACAATTTTGACAAATTTCAGCCCTTAATATTAAATCGCTTTCGAGTAAAAAAAAAATCGAAAATTTTCGAAAATAATTTTTATCTATTGAACGGCATAAACCGATTCAGATAAAATTTTAACCAATTATGGATATTACCAGAACATAAACATGAAATAAATTGGCACAGAAAATTGAAAACATTGAAAAAAAATTCATGGATTTTTCTGGATTCTTTTTAATCCCTATAAACTTTCGACACAACTAACAAATTTTGTTTGTAGAATCTTGGGATGGTTTTTCACCAAACATAATTTTCCTAAACCGATCAAATGGGTACTTGGTATTTGAAAAAAATGTCCTTGGGATAATAATATGCAAAATGTTCATAATCGTGTTACCTACAAATATAATTCTAACCATGCAAAAGAAAAGTTGGGAAACCGATACACCGGGTGCCCAAGTACACCCAAATTTTGTCTTTATTTTTCAAGTGCAAAATTTGAAATTAGTGTACATGATATTTGGTAAAAACCGGAAATACTACTAAGTTTTTAATTTGCAGTACGCACTCCACATCAATATAACATTAAACACTATTTATTACTAGTTCACTTGCGATTACTCCGAACTTTGAACATTACTGAAAAAACTGTCGCTGACTTGCTCCGCATATTATTATACCCCCCAAATGGCCTCTCGAATATTCAGGTCTCCTTCTGGTCTCGAATAATCTATATGTTTCTAGAGTAGAAATTTCGATACGGTTTTCTCTAGAAGCCATCTCTGAAGTGGTAGTTGAACTACATGAATTGAATTCCACGAACATAACTGGGATAGCGTAACAATAGATACGAGTCGAATTGAGTACCTAATTCTGAATAAAAAAATAAAAGTCGGGTTAAAAAACATATCTTTCAATACACATTTCATAACTTGTTCTTGTGTATCAAACTTCGTTGTTTTGCTAAAGTAAAACTTGGCGACGTATTCTAAAACCAGGAACTGACAGAAGGAGATAAGCAAATTCATAAATCGAATACCGGACGCAAAACTATTGACTTTCCTATTTCTCTTTTGTAATCTCTTTGTAATGAAATAACAGCGATAATAAATCCTTCATCTGACCACATCAAACAATCAGTTTGGAACTACAGATTAAATTTAACGACTATAACTGTGGATGTATAACTTGTTTCGTGAAAAATTTCCGTTATAGGCTATATTAAAACAAATTTTAACAATCACGCAACAAGAAAACATATAACATACCTACATTTATCGATAACATTAATTTGCAGATGAATAGAATATAAAAATTCGTAATACAATAAGAATTTCCGCTTTATCGGTCGACTTTTATAATATAATTGGCAGTAAACAAATGTCTTAGTAATAGAAATTAAAAGCTTCACGACGGAATTTTTTCAAAAATTAACCCTCGTCAAAGAGGCCTGTTCCTCGACTGCAACGACGTATTATGGATAATATTCACTCATTTTATAATATGAAGGAATTTCTCCTTAAAACTAAAATCACTCAGCAAAGTCAAATTATTTTTAGCTGCCCAAGTGCTTTAGGTACCTGGTCAATAATGTGATGATGCTAAAACGGTGGAATATACACAATATAACACAAAACACACCAAACCTATTCATTAGTGATCAAGGGGGTTGTGGAAAAAAGGTAATCCGCCATCTTGGGATGTCTGCCATATTGGACTTGAACGTTATTGGATACCATATTGTATTGTCACCGGAATTATACGTGTGCTAAATTTCAAAGCTCTAGCTTAATTAAAAATAGTCAAAAATTTGATTGCAAGATCTGTAACAGACAGATAGACAGACAACAAAGCAACTTAAATAAAAGTTTTTATAATCGACTTGACCGAGCGACTGTGACAACTCGCTTTGTAACAATTTTAATGAATTTTCACGCACATACTGTATACATACTATGTGCTCTTCATCAGTGAAATTTTAGCATGTACATTAGCGTTAGAGAACACATATGCGTCCTCTAACGCTAATATACACGTCATGTTGATATACCATGACAACTACATGTAATTCAAAACACAAAGCAGGTACTTATGGTACGTGAAGAATACAACAATAAACTTGAAGATGCCAGTACAAATATATGCTACTTTACCAAAAATGATATTTTTTGTAAATCTTACCCAATAAAATATTCCAAAATAGGACATAGCAACTAAGATAATAATTGTTTAGGAGCTTAAAGTGAAACATCACAGACACATTTACGTTTATTTTTGCAAGCTTAATTGTAACCAGAATGTCGGTTTATAGAAAGAATACGAAGATTTGAAATTAATATTTGTATAGATCGTTTTTATTTTTCACAGACTACTTTTTCGAATGTTTGAGAAATCCTATATAGTCCAATAATTATAAAGATCTCCTTAACAAAAAATGTTATCTGAGATTATCCTTCAGTAACTGTTAGTGGAGGGATTATACATATACATACAAAACCACAAAAATCAATTCTGGGGGTACCGCAGCCTTTTTTGTATTTTTTTGGCTAACTTTAACATGCTGCTAAATTTGTAAATGTGAATATTTGTATTCCTAACTTTTTGTGCCTTTTTTGTATTTTTTTGGCTAACTTTAACATGCTGCTAAATTTGTAAATGTGAATATTTGTATTCCTAACTTTTTGTGCATTAAAGTATTACCTTGAACTAAAAGATAATGTATTTATAACTTATATTATAGTCAGTTATCTTTTATGGGCCTGTGAATAGTTAGATGCACAAAAAATCAAGAGATAACTATATTACTTATATTGTTATTTTTATATACTAATAAATTTCAATGGCCCTCAAAAATGGCAACACAAGACAGTATTTTATATCCCCTTTAAAACCCACTTTTATTTTTCTTCCTAGCTTGTTTGGTTTTCGAGCAATTCAATTTTTGCTATAAGCCGCGCACATAAAATTTCAAATAAACGAAAATTCGCGCGCATTAGAAATACAAATTTTGCAATTTTTTTCAATATCGATTTCCTCGATAACCATGGCATATACAAGAAAATTACAAGAGAACTTTTTTTAGGCAATTAGTCAAGCTTTCTTTTTTATGTTGAGCATTTTTTTTATATCTTCAACGGTTAACGAGTTATCAGTAAAATAAGGCTCGTTTCACCGAAGGGGTGGTTTTTTTGGGGGGATAACGAGTTATCAGATAATATTTTTCGCGAGTTTCTAGTGTATTTTTTATTTTACCGACTGGACTAATAAAGAATATATTTTATTGCAAACACCATAAAAATACGTAAATGCTATTTTACAATGTGCTTAAAATTCATATACTTAAGTGATCATTATACAAATTTTCCACGCGTGGTCACAAGAACCGTTCTGTGCACATATTCCCCAATAACCCAAAGAACACTTACAGAGTTTCATCCAAGTCTGAGAAGTCGGACACTATCGTCATTTCCATATTTAAACCGAACTGGAAAAGTACCGAACGAAAGTTAAAACAGCTGTCCTGGTTTGGGACAACAATCTACGGCGACTTTGATGTTCTTCAATGTACTGAAAACAGCTCACTTTTTGACGTCTCATGACATCATTCACCCGATCTCATAAATAAAGGCACGCCGTTGTAGACCAAAACGTATTTTTAGATCATACATGCGTAAAAGACGTCATCATAACTATTTTTTTATAATTAGAAATAGAAAACAAAACATGCCGAGGGAAATTGGATCGCGTTATGGGAAACATAACATGATTCCGCCGAGGTATAATAAGGACTAAAAATTCGATTGTGTTACGAGGCGCACCTATTTGTGAATATAAACATTATATATATACGGTGTGTCCCAGTGTATCACATTACATGCTGATCATAAAAGTAGAAAAGACCTTTTCCAAACTTTAAGGGTGGTTACACTTCAATTTAAACTCAAAACGTGGTCCATTAAGGACTTCATCAGTACTCTAGATTGTAGATGGCTTAAGGGAGTTGCTTGGCTCTTTAGCGTTTCGTCACCTCGATCTTAAAGTTATTTTGTGAATTACCCTACCAACTAGTTGTTGCCTAGTATTCTCAAACGTTTTATAAAGCTTATCATTTTTCTAGAACTATCTCAGAATTGAAACATACACATTTAATTCGTCATGGAAACTATAAGTAATATAAACGGAGTTTCACTTTATGAACTTGTCGGGAAAACTAAGTTTTCCGAGACCTTTAGGGTAAGGGATAATTTCGTGCGTAGGGTTGGCAAGTCAATGCATGGTTTTCAAAGGCGATAAATAAGGAAAAGTTATAAAAATGACTTTGCAGATGATAGCGAATGTTATTAACGTGTGGACAAGTGGTGTACGGTTGGGTGGTTTTCAAAGTTGTGGGTAGGGGTAGAAATCTGTACATCCGACTATCCTTCACGATAACTACGTTAATTTCCAATGTGTTAGAAGTTTGCTTGGTGGGAGTTGTAAATTCTTTCGTAAAATTTCCTTATCTTTCACATTGTCCTATATATAAAATCGACATTCTTTATAATTACCATTAACCCTTTTGGTTTAGGATAACCCTGTGTAGCGCCCAACGATACTTTTAAGTCCTTGTGAAAGTAGCAACAATTTGGTGATAGGTAATAAGGAATTTTACCCTTAACAATTCCGGGTTTGATAGTCAAGGATATGGTAATTCAATGGTACTTTAAAGTACCTTTAGTAGTGAAAGGGTTTTACTGATCAAAAACCTCGTCGGGCACATACATTCCCCATTATTTAGTGATTTTTAGCATAAAGCAACAACCCTGACTTTGCAAACTTTTTGAAATTCTATTTTCTACGTAAAATACTACTTGTGTGCTTAGCAAATCACTTTTGGGATAAACTAATGAACGTATTAATCGAATTATATATGTTTTTACTATTTAAATGATTTCAACTTCTGCACGAGAAATCTTGCCTTTCTTCTCTAAACATTGGTTTGTTTTGTGGATCGATACATTTACCCATTTAATTTGTGCCATGACTAATAATAGAAGCGTAGTAAATTCGATATTGATCCAAATAACCACATTTAGTCCCCGTAAATTTTCAGGATAATTAATAATTATTGCACTTTTATCGCAAGCTATGTGGTTATCGGCCAGATTCTCGTAGGTCATTAGAACAATTTTATTTTGTGGAATACAAACAAAGACCTATGAAACACGTGTGCATCGGAAATCTATTTTCGCTAAATTGTTCTAAATATATTTCTAATGACGTTGAACGCATTTATCTGTACCGTAAAAGTTAAGAATGGAGACTCAGAATTGAACTGTACAGGGTGTTACAGTCCCTAGGCCATTACCTTGAAGAATAATAAAGATACATCAAGAACCAGGAGAAACCAATTCAAATATAGATATGTTTTTAAAAAATACGTAGGTACATTGTCTGAAATGAGGAATTCTTTTTCTAAGGCTTTGCCGATAAAATATGAGAATTTGCTGCGGTTAATATAGCAGGCGGAAAACTTTCTTCTTTGAAATTAATACCATGCATATTGGGAATAAATAGAGAAAAAGGATGGCGACAACATTTTTTATTGAAATTTGGACAGTGCATTAGTGCTAACTAGCGGGGAAAATGCTACCGTTTTTTAACAAAGTCGATTAGTAAATAATGAAGGGTTGTTGAACATACGACCGATGTAAAATTTATTATTATTGTTTTATTTATTTCATTATATTATACAATCATTCAACAGGCATTAACCCAAGTAGCCAACTCAAATCACACATATATGGCGTAAGTGGCGATCTGTCGGGACACTTGGCCGTGTCGCTCTCGCCGATTTGCTTCCATGTAAATTTTCGAGCTGCGGCGCGCCAATGGAAGTTTCACTTCAAAAATTTGTCATTTATATTTTAAAAAATTACTTTCTTCGTTCTAAAGTTTTGTAATTAACTAGGAATGTTTTTTCCTATCATTATCTACGCATATGTTTTACTAATAGGTACACATTTCATAATAGTATCAGGGAATATGATTTTGAACTACACACGACATATTATCAACATGAAGATATTTTTAAAGCAGTGATTTAGTACATAAGGCGGCGCTGTACAAAAGTTATCATATTCTCTGAAATTAAAGCAATGCAATTATTATTTCACTAAAATCTGCTTCATTCTTTTCCGCAGATTTCATGTATAAATCTGCAATAGTTTTTCAAAATTATTTTTCGAGGTAATAGTCAGCATTTTTAACTTAAACACTCTATATTGTTCTATATTCTTATATCTATTTTATATTTTTATACGTTCGAATTTTACTTCTTAAAAGTAAATTGAAATGATTTTATTGAGCGCCAAACAGTTTCTTAAAAGCTGTTAATATTATAGACTATAGAACACCATTAGCATGACCATCTACAATCTATAGAATGACTCTTACTCAAGGTTCAACGAAGTCGGTTCAATAAATGCTCATCGATCAAGATAACAATCTAAATAAATCAAACTCAGTATTGAACGAACAAAGTATTAATTTATTAACAAATTTGAACTTGGAATGTAATTAACAAATTTAAATAACAAAATCTAACTTAACTAAAATGATAAATATGGCCTTTATTTAAAATAAATATGTACCATGGATTTCTGATATAGTAAAGCTTTACCTTGTCTTTCTTTCGACTCGAGTAATGTTATATTATAACCTCTAACTGGTTATTATGATCCTTGAAATATTATGTCACTTGACTGACTTTTTAACCTCTCAAGGCTTCTTCTTCTTCTTCTTTACTGGATTGACGTTTGTTTCTAACCTCCAATTTATTTTCAAGATTTCCTTGAAGTATTTCTATCACTTGCTTGACGTTTGAAATTTCTTCACCATATAAATTTGCTAACTGGATTAACAAATACTTCCCTCTTCTAAATCTGCTTTCCGGATAATCTACTTCGTAATACCTTCAAGTATACTCACTTCTTATATTTAATCAACTTTTACAATTTATTCTTGATATCAATATATCTGGATTGTAATTTTCTAACCTTTAAATTATTCACCACTTTTCTTCTCTTTTCAATTTATTAATTATTCGAGGATGAATATTTCTCGCAGCTCGCTGTTCAGCGGTGTCTGATCAACTGATTTGTTATTTTTAGTCGTTTCAATGGGTTAATTTCCAATATTTCAATTGTTTTTTTCTATTTTGATCTAATATTTCAAAATTTAATTTTAATTTAAAATTTAAACTATTCAGTTTTGTTTGTTCTTTACCTTAATTGAATACTGTTTTTAATTCTTTAATTTTCCTGATAAGTTTCTTATTCTACTTTTCAGGATTAAGTGAATAATTGTAATTAATCGAAATATATTGACATATTACATACACTTTCTTAAAATCTACTTATAACTACAATTAACAATTCCAATCTCAAATAAATACTAATTCATACATTTAGATGAATAGCAATGATAAACACAAAATGCTAGTAGTTAAAAACATACTGCAGTTTTCATACTGACATAATACTGATAATATAAACTAAAACAAGAAATTGATACGCCAACAAACATTTAACATCATACTATTAGTCCTTTCTTTCTGCATGATGTGAAATATCATTTACAAAGCACCTTTCTGCAATGATATTTGAAAATATATGAAAACTTAAAATGTCATTCAGTGTTTTGTAATATATGGACTTACTATTTCTGAATTTATCACGCTGCAATGCAACTACTGTTAATAGTCTTTCATTCAATATTAATTTTGTGTAGATTTACAGTATTTCTACACAATTTATGATTTTCAGCCCTAAGTTTTGACATGCATGTCAGATTTTATAAATTTACTTTTTTGTTTTCCAATTTCATTCTAAATCATTTTATATGAGATTGTGATTCCCTATAAGTTCATGTTTTATCATATACTATTTAGAATAACCTTGTTAAACTAAATTTACTTCATTTTATGTTTATTTAAATATTTTGTTCGTATTCAATATCAAGTTTCATTCTCTGCATCCTAATCGCTGAGAATAAGTGAACTTGAATAAATTAAATAAACCACAGATACTCCTGCTTCTGTATGATCCGTTAAAGTAAAACTGTTATGGTTATTTTCTAAAATACATACAAATTTGTGAATTTTATTTATGATTTCAAACACGATACTTGGGTATTGTTCCACAGTGTGGATACACAGCAATATATTGCTTTTAATGTTTCTCTATTGATAACCAAGAACTAGTCGACCTATATAAATAAATCTAAAAAGGTAGATGTTTTTATAATTTTGATCTTTTGAAGAAAATTAGCCTGACTTCGATCTTTTTCTAAATATTTTAACCACTGTTAGTTAATATTGCATAAGCGTCAATTGTTTTATTTACGTATCGCTTAGTTATGCCACAAGAATCATTTAAAAGATAACAGCGAATTATTTCGCGATTGTTCATCACCAAGAAAGCTTAAAGTAAAAGTTTGCCCCAAATGCCTAATCATTATAATGTTTATAATTCAATAATTAACTGTGTATGTATGTGAATTTCTTTTAAAAAGTGCTATTAACATTCCGCTATTATCATACTGTTTAATATAAACCAGCTAGCACGTATCGGCTCGAGTTCGCTTCGATTAATTTTTTTATGGGATCATGTTCAGGAGGAACCCCCGATTATAAAAGTCCTTGTAGCCAGCAGGAAATCTAAAACTGTTAATACAATTAACAGAATGTTTAATATTAAGGTCAGTAAGTGTTCTTTACTGGTTGAGGATATGTTTGGAGATCGAGACAAAGTCGAGATCTCCAAAACATTCGAAATCAGTAAAACACTGACCGCAGTGCTTATGACGTTTTTTGCACGCTCAAATATTGAATAAAATTAGGTAATTAAAAGTAAAAAAATATATATACATTAAAAATATATAAAACAAACAAGTCGTACATGAAAACGTTTCCGCTTTGGTTGTTACGAGACCGAATAATTATTGTCAAGTGACATCTGCTGTCATTATATATTTCTAAAAGATAAGATTTTTGCCAGTTAAGCTTCTTGTAAGTAAATTACGATTCAAGAAAGTAACGATTCAGACTTGGAAGACGAAGTAGTAGATATATGATAAAACCTTCAAGCAAAATTGATCTTTAAATTTCTATATTTATTGGTTTATTTACCGCCTCCTTAGTGATCGGTAAGTAATTACTTACCGATCACTAATTTGTAAACGTCATTTACAAAGAAATTACCTGAGCATGCAAAAAAGTTATTAATTTCTTTGCAACCAAGAATTTGTTCATTATATTGGTCAAATTCCAACAGAAAGTAAAGTAAAGTATGTTTCGCTATTGTCTACAACTGGCATACAATGTTACACATATTTTTCTCTTTGAATATTTCTTGAATGATGAGGAAAATTGAACAAAGAAAGTATTTGTACGTTTTTCTTTCTATTAAATATTTTTTTACTCAAAATTGATAATACTCGCAAGCTTATATATCTTAAATGGCTTTAAACACGTAAATTTTGTCCACGTTCCCCTGCATTTGGAACCGCTTAACACCATCTTTTTTAGTCGCGAAAAATATCATATTTAGGTATTAAATTAGTTTTTGGCGATTTGAAATAAAAATGGTTCGAACTTTGGCAATCTGGACCTCAAAATCGGTCCAAAAGACTGCATGAAAACAACTGAAGTTAGATATCTCGTTATCCTTGATTTGGAAATGTCAGATTACTTCCACATCCACGTAGTGGATTGGAAGTACAGTAATCGTAAAAAAAAATTCAAAATTTTTTTTTCTTGAAATCGATTTAGAATATCATGAAACGTCGAGATTTTAAATTTGAGCGTAAAAAAAAATTCTGTCTGTCGGTCTGTCTGTAACTTTTTTTGTCCGCACGCTTTCTCCGGAACGGTTTAAGATATTGACTTGAAATTTTGTACACGTATATATTACAATGAGATCTGGAACTGGATTGTTTTTTGAAGATATCCGGTGAAGGGTTGGGGGGTAAATAGGGGTAAATATGGGAAAATATGTAAAGCAAGCTGGTAAGAGTACAGAAACTTGAAATTTGATGTATGTACTACAGGCCAAGGCCTCAGATTTTTTTATAAAGTTTTCCAACCCACCCACCACCCCTTCTTCATTATTAAAGGGGTTGCTAAAATAAAATTGAGATATTCATTTGAAATTTGGTACACGTATGTATTATAACGACATCTGGAACTAGATTATATTTTGAAATGATTCCGTTGAAGGGTTGGGGGTTAAATAGGGGTAAATAGGGGAAAATTGGTAAAGCAAGCTGGTAAGAGTACAGAAACTGGAAATTCGGTGTATGTGCTAAAAGCCAAGGTCTCCGATTAGTTATATTATTTTTCAACCCCCCCTCACCCCTACTCCATTATTAAAGGGGTTGATAGAATAAAATTGAAATATTCACTTGAAATTTGGTACACGTATGTATTATAATGACATCTGGAACTAGATTATATTTTGAGAAGCTACCGTTGAAGGGTTGGGGGTTAAATATTGTAAAATAGGGGAAAATAAGTAAAGCAAGCTGGTATAAGTACAGAAACTTGAAATTCAGTGCATGTACTAGAAGTTAAAACACTCAATTTTTTTTATATTTTTCAACCCCCCCACCACCCCTACTTCACTATTAAAGGGGCTGATAAAATAAAATTGAGATATTCATTTGAAATTTTGTACACGTATGTATTATAACGACATCTGGAACTAGAACATACTTTGAGATGATTCCGTTGAAAGGTTGGGGGGTTAAATAGGGGTAAATAGTTGAAAATAAGTAAAGCAAGCTGATAAGAGTACAAAAGCTTGAAATTCGGTGCATGTGCTAGAAGCCAAGGTCTCAGATTATTTATATTATTTTTCAACCCCCACCACCCATACTCCATTATTAAAGGGGTTGATAAAATGAAATTGAAATATTCACTTGAAATTTGGTACACGTATGTATCATAACGACATCTGGAACTAGATTATATTTTGAGATGCTTCTGTCGAAGGATTGGGGGTTAAATAGGGGAAAATATATAAAGCAAGCTGGTATGAGTACAGAAACTTGAAATTCCGTGTATGTACTAGAAGCTAAAGACTCAAAATTTTTATAATATTTTCCACATTTTCACTTGAAATTTGTTACACGTACAACGATATCTTAAACTGGATTATATTTTGACATGATTGCGTTGAACGAGTGGGGGTAATTGGTGGTAAATAGGGAAAAATAAGTAAAGTAAGTTGGTAAATGTACAGAAACTTGAAATTCGGCGTATGTCCTAGAAACCAAGGCCTCATATTTTTTTAGTAATATTTACCACCTTTAATCCATTATTAAAGGGGTTGATAAAATGAAATCGAGACATTCACTTGAAATTTGGGACACGTATGTATCATAACGACGTCTGGAACTAGATTATATATTAAGATGATTCCGTTGAAGGGTTGAGGGTTGAATAGGAGTAAATAGGGGAAAATAAGTAAATCATGCTGGTAAGAGTACATAAATATGGTATTTGGTGTATATACTAGAAACGAGGGCCCCAGATCTCTTTCTAATATTATTCAAACACCACCATCTCCGCTCCATTTTTAATGGATTTGATAACATAAAATTGAGATATTTACTTGATAGTTAGTACACGGATGTATTGTAATGACATCTGATTGAGATGATTCCCTTGAAGGGGTGGGTCGTGGTAGGTTGTGAATAGGGGAAAATAAGTAGAGTAAACAAAATCTTCATTTTTAACGTATTTGGTAGAAACCAACGCCTCAAACTCCTCTATGACATCTGCTCCAAATATTATTAAAATTCTATGATCAATAATTTTCACATACTAGAGTGTAAATCTAGTCAAGATGTTTCCTTTAAAGGGACTTTGATGAAAAATCTGGATGTGGAAGTAGTGATTCCTTAGGCAGCGGCTTTTATTAAACCATGTTCTTTATAGGAGAACTAAAAGAAAAACCATGCTAGCAAATTAATATCCTAAAATGAATTTGTCTAATTTCTTACTTGAAAATTCTCATTCTCATAACACTAGCATCCACTCAATCCCCTACGGCCATACAGATTAAACTAGTATCTACGTAGCCCCCAACGGTCATAAAAATTCGGTTAAAAATGAGAACAAAGACCTAAAATGAATTCATTTATCCACCTTGTCTTAAAAATTTTTCATTCTAATGGATTACATTTTCATGAAATCTTTTATTCTGTTTCTTGGAAATGCTTAGCCTTTAAAACGTTTTTCCCCCGTATTATGGAGCTCATCAGAAAAACATAAAGCCACTCCTAAAGATGTTTTATGCAAAACCAAGACAATTTCTATGAATAACTATGAAATAATTATATTTGACATTGACTGATAAAAACAACAGAAATTCACCTATCTATTAGCTAACTAGTATTGGATGTTTATGCATGTTTAAAACTGAATTATTATTTATTTGCTAATAATTGTATTGAAATTTTAGACTAAACTATTGAAGATAAATCACAAATTATTGCAATGTGGATTTTTTTCAGAAAAATCAGCCCAAGAGTAAACTATATCACTTTTAATATTTGTATCACTTATTCAAATAATTTTTTTACTACGGTATATAGGTAAAAGTTTACAATCTTGATTATTATTTTTAAATTGCCATTTTCTCCATATTACAGCATTATTATGACGTTTCTCAGATCAAAGCCGCAACCGTCTTCCAGCAAACTATTTTAGTTTCATCGAATACCTTAAGTACTAGCTGAATGCAAAAAAATAATTTCATCAGCATTTCATAATTCAGATTTTGATGGATTTTATTAATTGGATAAGTGGACCTACTACAAATTGTGTACTAGATTGGAACCTTGTCAAATCTAGCAGTTAGGTTTCTAATACTGAATACAAAAACGTTTACCTTTTAAAAATCGCCGTTTTTACTTGGGGGTGGTTCCCACCTCCTCTAGAAAAGTGAGTAAAAAAAGTGGTATAAGTAGTAAATATTGTTATGAATTACACCCCCTTGGAACTGGAAATTGATACGCCTATGCCTACTAGTGAGTGACTGGAAACTAGTAGAAAGAGCCATGGACTTTTCTAGAGTGTTGTCGGAGAAGATTCTGTTTCAATCTAGAGTTAATTTCAGAGTATATAAGGCGGGATTACCGGCGCAAAAGAAGTTTATTAAGAAGAGAAGTTTACTAAAGTGAAGGTAAAGCGAAAAAGTGAGGTTAAATATAAAGTAAACAAAGTGTAAAGGTTATTTAAGAATTTTTGTATAATCAGAAAATTATTAAAAAAAGTGTTAGTGTTTATCTCTTCTTGAAATTATTTAGAACCCACGGATTCATACAGGGTGTTTCCTAAAAGGTAGAAAACACGCAACAATATGGTATAAAATATAATATATAAAATATAGTAAAAATAAGACAGGGTGGCCACTTAAAATTGCTCCTTAAATTCCCTCACTTTTCCCTGATTTCCCTGACTCATACACTTCAGTTTTCCCTGACTAATTTTTATTGCTAGAATCGTGGAACATTTTTTGATGAGTGAGGAGGAGAAAGAGCCTGAGGAGCAGAACGCGCAAAATGGGCCAGAAAAAAATTTCTTCACCGGACCCTTCAAACGATTCCGGGTCTCCTCAAACGAGCCTTGGGGAAATCACCCTCTTATCTCCCCCTCTTGTCGGGCCCGCCTGTTTATAATACAAAAGTCAATTTCAACTGCTTCTTACATTTTATTAAAGATTGTGATTGGACACAAAAATTAACAAAGTAAATTGGATAACGATAACATAAAAATGTTTAAAAAACAACATCCTCTAAACGTGAAGTGAAAATGCATGTATAAGCTTTAAAAAATATTTATAAATAATTGAAGTGAAAATGTAAATATCATTCGATAAAAAACCTTGAAAAAAAAAACAAATGAAATAAACATAAATTCTCTCAACATTAGGGTGTCCTTAAATATTGAGATTTTTATTCGGTTCTCCCCACTCGCTCATTGTATTATAATATAATAAAATTTTAAGTGGTTAGCTCAACTCCTCCCAATGCCTCTAACGGGGTAAATTTTGACGAAATTTAGAATTCTAAAAAAGTAAAAAATTTGTAGAATAATATATACCTACTCCCCAATTAATGATTTATAAAAATGGGTTAATGCACTTTTCTTATAAAATTCACCGATTCGTAAAAAAAAGCATAACGGTATACTTTTCAATTTCTTCATTCAAGGAATTTTCACTTCGTTTACAAAAATACCTTTAATAATCACTTTAGTTGGCACAAAAATGCATCTTGGATACATTTTAGGGATTAAAATAAATAAAGAAACCTGAATATTAGAGATTTTATGAAACTTAATAGTCAGCCTAAACTTGGTGTAAATATTTTATTTTATAATAAATTGAGAGGATGGGATAATCAGATTTTAATTTAAAATAATAAAAACCACCGTAATAAACATATATGTTGCCTAGTTGTGTAATTTTTCAGAGAAAACAACTTCTATCGACTTGCATAAAATTCTCAATATAAAATTTTTTAGCCGCAATCAAGAATAGAGATATATTAAAATGCGTTTTCCCTGACTATTTCTTAAAAGTCTTAAAATTCCATGATTATGAAATAACAAGTATTTTATTTTTGTTTATTTCTGTACGATGAATAGTTTAAAAATAGTGGTCGAGCGTTTATCAATCGAGATATAATGTTTAAATCTCAAATATGTCAAAAACAATCAGTAAGATATTGATGACGAAGATGCATATTATAGAAATTAAAAGGCTTGAAGTACTTGAAGACAGGATTGTTTTCGATCCATACAGCTTGAAAAATAACGGTGTTATGTGCAAAACAACGCTTTGTAATTTTCTTTAATAAAAAGCTTAAGATTTTCCTGCTGGCATTCGCCATAGAATAGAAATCCAAAAAATCTGAACAAGTTTTTATTAATATACAGTATTACCAACAAGCCCTAAGTTTGAGAGTTTAAATTTATCAAAGGTTTTCAAGAAATATGAGATTTAAATATATTTCTTTGCCACTAAAAGCTCAGGCTCCACATTTGCACCGTCATATTTCCGAAACTATTAATACAAATATATATAAAAAAAAACAAATTAATATATCGCTTTTTAAGCTTTATTTTTCTGTATTGTCATATTTTACTTTAATGCAATCGTTTTGGAGTTATTTACAAAAAGAAGGAATTTTTCTAGCAAAATTGTAAAATTTTTCTTAATTTAAAGTGTATTCTTAAAACCGGCTGCTTAAAAAATGCCAAAAATGAGAGCATGTTAGTAATCGAAACAAATTTTTGGAATTTTCATTTCATGGCCAATGGCAGCAAGAAAATCCTAAAAATTTCTCTTCAAAAAAATTACAAAGCACTCATTGTTTTACATGACATTGCTATTTTTCAAGCTGTACGGATAGAAAAAAATCCCTATCAAGAGTACTGCAAGCCCTTTATTTTCTATTATATGTATTTTTAACATCATACTGATCGTTTCTGACATAATTGAGATTTAAATATTATATCTCGACTGATAAATCATATTTCTAGAACTATTCATGGTGCAGAAATAAACAAAAAATAATAGTTATTTATTGTATAAGTGTTTTAGTTGCGTTTTGACATTTCGCTCTGTCAGCGGCTGTAACGTCAAAAATTATTGAAATTAATAAAAAAAAAAACTTGGAAGGTGTTGAATGGTTGCTATTTAGTTTTGATTGTTTATCGATTCCATTTGTAAACATTTGTGAAGTTGGTGAAAAATGCAAGAAGGCGATTTTATTCCTGAGAGAATCCTTCGGGGAGCTGAAGAAGTAACTCACCAATTATTGCCTGCGAAGTCCAGGGAACATTATGAAAAAGTATTTTCCGAATTTAATGAATGGAAAGAAAACGGGGGGTAAAGACAATAAATGAGGAAGTTCTGCTATCGTATTTCTTAAATTTGAAAATGAAATATGCAATTTCATCCATATGGTCGAAGTATTCAATGCTGAAGGCCGCTATAAAGGTCCATAAAAACATAGACATTGGAAAATATAGTAAGCTCACTACCTATCTGAAGAGTGAGCCGAGAGGGTACAAAGCGAAGAAAGCTGCGATATTGGAAAGAGCACACGTGGAATTTTTGACAAGGGCTTGCGATAAAGAATATTTGATGATTAAGGTAATATCTCTTAACCTTTTAGACATTGTAGATAATAATCTTTGAAATATTTTAGGTTGCACTAATAATGGGGGAGTCTGGTGCCTGTCGTTACACACTAATCAAAAATGTACTTCACAACATGTTGGAATCAACATTTTGTCGAAAGTTCCTTCAAGAGCTGCTTCATTTTTGAATCTGGCAAACGCAGTTATATCGAGGATTCTATATCCAATAAGTTTGATATCGCAAGGAAAATCCAAGGCACTCCTGGTACTACTCGTTCCTTACAAGAGGAGACATCAATTGTTTCTACAGACTTATCAAAAACTTCGACAAGCACTTATGCGTTCTGAAACCGATGACAACTACAAGTTTGTTATTAATGGAAACGAAGTGAAATATGATAAAACAAATAAGGAAATGTCTATTAATATAAATGTTAATAATAATATTAATAAAAATTAAATAAAATGTAATTGATTTAAGATTGTATTTTTCATTATTCCACTAGTGGAACAAAGTAATTTTATTATTCCACCAGTAGATAAAGTAGTACTTTATATCCTTCCTAAGTGTAGATAAAACTCCAATTATAATGTTATTGTGGATAAAATACTATTTTTGCAACGCCATATCCTAAAATGACATTTATTTGACAGTTTCAATGAATCAAATCAGTCTCATTATTGACAAGTGAAAAATAAAGAAAAAGGTGTGAAATAAAACTTAATACTCGTTAAATATTTCGTTGTTTTATACTTAATTGGTTTCTATGAATACGACAACAGAATTAGTCATTTCCACAATAGTACAGGTAATGAAGGCAAAATGTTGTAAAAACCTCGCAAAAATTAATAAAAGAATCCTCTCTGGTATTTAAGTAATTAATAACCTGTATAATGGAATGATGCATTCTTTGCACTTCCAAGTTCCGGGAAAATTCAAACAAATTTGGAAAAACTTTTTGATTTTCGGTTTTTTTGCTCTAACGGCTATAATAATGAAAATACAGAAAACAGTTTTCAACAAAATTTGTAGCTCGTCTCTTTCTCTACAAAATAGGTCTTTACAAATGTTTGTCTTACTAAGCCGTTTAGGAGATAAATCCAGTTTTCCACTTATAGTTTTGAGCCGCTCCGAAATGCGCGGAAAATGAGAATTCTCTGGGAGTTTCGTACGGCCGGACATATCGATCGATTATTATTACTATTAAGAGCCGCTAAAAAAAATCAAAACAACGTAAAATGTAGAGAAAAGTCTCAGCTTTAATGTGGAACTAATCATAACATTCATAAAAAAAAATTGTCATAGAGAAAAAAGTGTTAGAAGATGGCTTAGTAAACTTTATACAGTTGATTTATTCACATCTTTGAGATTTATGCATCCGGCCTATTTCTCCCGTAACAATGGGTGCTTTTTCACTGCATGGATTCGAATCCACGCACTTTAATCTATATTTCGTGAAAATTTCATTGCAGAATGTTAAGAAACAAATAAGTTGTATATGTTTTACTGTATAATTGTGCATTTTCTGAACGTGTATGAATAATGTAGACAAATTCAAATAGTACTGCGCGCATTTAAAAAACTCTAAAGTCATTCGAAAGAATATATTTTGTTGTACTTATAATCCAAAAATTAAAACTATGCTATTATTATTACTTAAGATATAGCGAATTGAACTCCAAAATTTGGAGGTGATTGGTCGATGGGAAATATACCCGCTACTTTGATCATAAGGCATTTTTTTCCAACAAAAGTAATTGCAATACAATGTTAATTGGATTAATATATCATTATATAAGAATATATAAGCAACATGAATTTTCATTCTAACGACTCTCGGCAAAGATATGAATAAATCTGCGGATTAACTGTACAAAGTTTACTAAGCCATCTTCTGACACTTTCTCTCTTTGATACATTTTTTTTATGAATTTTGTGATTAGTTCCACATTAAAGCTGAGACTTTTCTCTAGATTTTATGTTATTTTCATTTTTTAGGGGCTCTGAATAGTAAAAATTATCGATCGATGAGCCCGGTCGTACGAAACTCCTGGAGAATTCTCATTTTTCGCGCATTTCGAAGCGGCTTAAAACTATAAGTGGAAAACTCGATTTATCTTCTAAACGGCTTAAGTAAGAAAAAAAATTGTAAAGACCTTTTTTGTAGAGAAAAAGGCGAGCTACAACTTTTGTTGGGAACTTCTTTCTCTATTTTCATTATTTTGGCCGCTAGAGCAAAGAAACCGAAAATCAAAAAGTTTTTCCAATTTTTTTTTAATTTTCCCGGAACTTGGAAGTGCAAAGAATGCATATGCGTCATCCCAGAGATGATACTTTTATTCATTTATGTTACCCTAAATTGTTAATTTGCCTGTACTACAAGGAAACTTTGTCAATTTGCCATATTTCTACAAAATTACATTGTTTTCTAATTTCGAATGGTGATACAAAAAATTTTGTATATAACTCGAGACTAAAAGTATGTTTTTTTTTTACTCGTGTGGTTTATAGCGCCCCACGCCCCACTTGTAAAAAAACACCATTTTAGCCACATGTTATATAAAATACTAGTTTCTTATCAGACCATGTTTTCCATAAATATAAGACTTTTGAGTTATTTACGAAAAGCAGTCTCAAGGCACTATTCTTTTAAAGCAAAAATCATAATCTTCAAATCTTTATAACTTAGAAAATATAAAATTTCATGAAAAAGTGTTCACATCTTTTTCTCTTACAACATGATTCTATATCAGATTCCGTGATTACTATTTTACTTTTTTGTCCACCCTTCTAGAGGGGGTGGGGATCATCCTCAAGTAAAAAGCGACTTTTTTGTACTCAATATTAGAAACTCCATCCATTTACTATAGACGAGTTCCGAGGTAAAAACCTAATTGCACTCGACCGTACAAATTGTGTACTCTATTCAATCTAAGTTCGGTTAAATATTCATATTTTACCGCATCCACGCGTACTTCCTTCAAATCTTCTTACAAGTTCCAAGAGACCCTGTATATAAAAAATAAAAAAATGGTAAACTTGCCAGTTTCCAACAGACACCCCCAAACCTTAACAGAGAAAAATAAATAAAACATTACCGGTCCTCATCGTCCACCTCCACGCTAGTCCAACCCAACAAGTTAGCAACACTTGAAAACAAGCCGGGAGAATCAGCCACCGCCTCCACCATTATCGTCCTTATTATCCAGGAAAAGATCACAGAACTATTTAGCGATTCCCGTCATACAACGCGTGTTTCAAGGCGCGCTTTCATCAATTCACCGGCGATACTATTTCGCGTCGACGAGAAGAAACAACTGCACGTCAACCGGCTAGCCTAGCAATGTTCGACACACATGGCCAACGCTAATACGGTTGCACTGCTAACTGTCGAGAGCGCGCTCGAATTTTTAGTTTGCAAATTACTCCTCACTTGTCACTCGTGATGTTTTATTGCTATTATAGACCAAGTGCCAGATCGTTTTTTGCGTCAAAAAGAGGTGTAAAGTTTTTTCATCGCTGATTTAATGATTCTGAGCATGTACTGTGGTGGACAATAAATAATAGGACGACTATTCTTTCTAGTGTAAATCTATCTTTAGTTGAATATGTAATGAGCGGCCTAAATAAAACAGATTCCACTATTTCATTTTTTATATTAAAGCGGATATAGTAAGGTTAGAGTTATTGCTATAGCAGAAGATTGGACTGTCAATGAGACAGAATGCACTGCATTATATAGCATTAACAAAAATTCGAAATTTAACATTTTAAAAAGTGAAGAATAAAAAGTTTAATCAAACCGATAAGAAATATTATAAAAATATTGAAAAACTAACTATTAATATTTCGTCATTGCACCGATTTTTAGAGACCGTTTTTTCAAAGCAGTTCAATTTTCTTCAAATATTTTTTCCACATTTCCTAGTAGTTCAGTTTCATGTACATGTGCAAAAGTCATGCAATTATGGTAGATTTATTGGATTTTTACCATTTTGAATCTTTAACTTTTGATATCTGCGCTTTCGCCATAATTAAAGAATTAGAATTCTTTTCGTCTATTTGAAAATTTGAAAAAAGCGTAATACGATAAAAAACGAGCATAATTTCTTCACTCCGAACATCTAAAAATTATGCAAACGTACATCACAGAAAAAAATTAAAGGGACTTGTTTCCGTGTACTTTTTGCAATATCCCACATTTCCTGTGCATATTGTATTATTTAAGAACACAGGCACACAGAAAATTGATAATGTTCTTTGGAGCAAAGTATAATACCCGCTGTATTTTGGGCAGCTGAATCCGTGAGCAAAAAAAAAATAGGACAACGATTTTCTTCTAATGTAAATCTGTCTCTATTTGAATATGTGCAGTGACACAACAATTAAAGTTAGATGAACATAACTAGATTTTAGAAAAAAAAAACACTGCCTAAGGAAACACTACTTCCATTTCCAGATTTTTTATCCAAGTCACTTTAAAGGAAACATCTTGACTAGATTTGCACTCTAGTATGTGGGAATTATTGTTCATAGAATTTTAATAATATTTGGAGCAGATGTCATAGAAAAGTTTGAGGCATTGGTTTCTACCATATGCGTTAAAAATGAAGTTTTTAGTTTACCCTACTTATTTTCCCTTATTCATAACCTACCACGTCCCACCCCTTCAATGGAACCATCTCAATCAGGTGTCATTACAATACATACGTGTACTAACTTTCAAGTAAATATCTCAGTTTTATGTTATCAAACCCATTAATAATGGAGCGGAAATGGTGGTGTTTGAAAAATATTAGAGAGAAATCTGAGGCCTTGGTTTCTAGTATATACACCAAATTCCACATTTCTGTACTTCTACCAACTTGATTCACTTATTTTCCCCTATTTACTCCCATTTAACCCTCAACCCTTCAACGGAATCATCTCAAAATATAATCTAGTTCCAGATGTCGTTATAATACATACGTGTCCCAAATTTCAAGTGAATATCTCAATTTCATTTTATCAACCCCTTTAATGGATTTAGGGTGCTGGGGGGTTGAAAAATATTTCAAAAAAATCTGAAGGCTTGGCTTCTAGGACATACACCGAATTTCAAGTTTCTGTACTCTTACCAGCTTGCTTTATTTATTTTTCCCTATTTACCACCAATTACCCCCACTCCTTCAACGCAATCATCTCAAAATATAATCTAGTTTAAGATATCGTTATACGTGTAACAAATTTCAAGTGAAAATCTAAAATTAATTTTATCAACTCTTTTAATAAGGGAGTGGGGGGTGGTGGGAGGTTGGAAAATATTATTAAAAAACCTGAGGCCATCGATTCTAGTATATACACCAAATCCCAAGTTTCTATAGGTACTCTTACCAGTTTCCTTTACTTATTTTTCCCTATCTACCAGTATTTAACCCCCAACCCTTCAACGGAATCATTTCAAAATATAATCTAGTTTCAGATGTCGTTATAGTACATACGTGTACCAAATTTCAAATGGATATCTCAATTTTATTTTACCAACCTCTTTAATAATGGACTAGGGGTGGTAGGGGGTTGAAAAATATTATAAAAAAATCGGAGGCCTTGGCTTGCAGTACATACATCAAATTTCAAGTTTCTGTACTCTTACCAGCTTGCTTTACACGTTTCCCCATATTTACCCCCCAACCCTTCACCGTATATCTTCAAAAAACAAACCAGTTCCAGATCTCGTTATAATATATACGTATACAAAATTTGAAGTCAATATCTTAAACCGTTCCGGAGAAATCGTGCGGCAAAAAAAGTTACAGACAGACCGACAAACAGCAATTTTTTTTAGCTCAAATTTAAAATCTCGACGTTTCATGACATTCTAAACCTATTTCAAGAAAAAAAAAAATTGAATTTTTTTTTACGATTACTATACTTCCAATCCACTACGTCGATGTGGAAGTAATACATTATAAGACTTGTCCTATTATTTTGTTCACGACAGTACATGGCCTTTTGTTATTTTCTGTGCCTATGTAATTAACGGTAATATTTTCCCATGCGTTATTTATTAATTCCAGCAATTTTTGGGCATTCCGTTGTCTCACATTTCGGTTTTGGATATTTCTTACAAGTAGTAGTATACTTCGTACACAGGGTTAAGGTTTGGATTATCACTGGGCCAGTTAAGAGCATTAATGTTGTCGTCTGGAGACCGGGTAGTTACGGTATGAGTAGTATGGACGGAACAATTGTCTTGTTGAAATATGAACTCATTATTAAGAAAAAATTGTGAAAAGGAAGGCAGCATAATATTATCTAAAATCCTAATATACGTTTCACCATTAAATCGTTCCTCAATATGCCACAAAACACCAGGACTACGTGCTGATATCCATACCCATGTATTAATGTAACAAAAGATTTTAACATATATTTTCTTTACAGATTTTGAAAATAGATAAAACCCTACAGTTTGAGCCTAAGAACGTCTACATTGGTGTCCGATCACAAAAGTTACACCGATTTTTCCTATTTCCAATCTCTTTAGGTTGTCGCGCAAAAAATATTTTCAAAATCGGTCTACGTCGCCTTCTTGAAAATACTTTTAGTTCTAACTGATTAAATTTTCACATAAATTGCTCGTTTTTCCGAAAAGACTTTTGTGTTTAAAGGAGTAAGTTGGGTTCTTTGTTTTTTAAAATCTTCTCGTTAAATGTCATTATTTTGACACCGAGTTTAGACATATCGATTATAAAGTTAATAGTTTATAACTTTTATGTACATAATCTTCTACCGTTTTAAGAAAAAAGTTATGGCTGGAACAACTGTTTTTTCAAAATTCTTTAACTGTAAAAAAGTAAGTAGAAGTATTTTTCTCGTCTCAGGCGCTTGGTCTATTAGTTAAACCGCCAATATAAAAATTAATAAACTACTATAGTTGTTAAAAATAAAGCAATACGGTTATCTTTATAATATGCACATATTTAAATCGGCGATAAGGTTAAGAAAATTATTTAAACGTAGGTAATAATGTAGTTATTGCATCCTAATAAATTCGACTTTAAGGTTACTTTAATTTTCTAAAAATATGGTTGTATTTGCGTAATGTGTAATTTAGGATTGTACGCAGTGTTGAGGCAGATAGTTAATTGAATAAGGGTTTGTCGTGTAGATGTGGAGCATAGAGATAAAATGCAGGGTAAGTTAAACAATCAGGGTTGGTATGACATCTTGCAATTTACGAGGGGCGAACTCAGACACGTTTGTAAGAATGTTTTTACTTTGTATTTACCTATTTCACATGCAAAACTGTACAATCATACCTTGTCAATGTGAAGATGGTATAGTTTATCTAAAGTCAGTGTAACGATCATAAAAAAAGACCAACAAAGGAGTAGTTGATAATGTTATGAAAGTCGGCCGACAATTTTTAGAATCACTTTTTAATTATTGTAAATATTGTTTTACTACTTTACATTAATTGTTAGGCATGGTGTAAATTACACAGGCACACTAAAAAAGGACCTTTTTTTTATTTTCTGTGCCTGCGCTTTTATTATGGTGCCACCCCAAAAAAATAGTTTTGGTGTCCTAAGTGCTGACTGTGTATATTCCACCAAGTGTTACAATTATTACATTGACAAGGCATGATTGTACAGTTTTGCATATGAAATAGGTACATACAAAATAAAAACATTTTTACAAACGTGTCTGAGTTCTCCCTCGTAAATTCCAAGACGTTTTTATTTTGGGTGTCTGTGAAATTAATGTTAGAGTTGCTGTAATGTCGAATACACCGTTGCGTATAACCACGGCAGATAGTTTACCTATAGGTAATGGATAAAAAATTGCATTAACAAAAACATTTAAAAAAAGCTCGACCTGAAGGGCAAACCCTTCGCATCAAATTGCAGAACCCCGTATCCAAGGGCTTGAAACATTAAAAAGAATAGTTTCAAAATTAGAAAGACAATTTTTTTACAGTAACTCCTTAAAAAACTACTAAACTACTACAAAGAGTAAAGGGACAAGCATGTATTTTTTCCTGCTTTTCTGGTGGCAAATTCATCCAGTACAGCCGTAAAATCAGCATTTAAAGCAAGTTCATTTTCCATAGACACGAGGGCCAAATTATTTTGTTCTTGTCCCATTGCTGCTCTTTTCCTAATTAAACTTAACTAACTAAAGCTTACTAACAAAAATAACGCTAATCGTAGGTTTATATGAGCCAGAAATATTGTACACATCAGGGGCCTGCTGAAGGGCATTAGGTAGGGGGGTTGAATTCGATTCTAATCAAAGCACTTTATTCATTTTAAATATCTCAAGCCGTTCTTGAAAATTGCGGTGTGTCGTAAGCTGGACAAAAATGTCTCGACCAGAAGGGCATTAGTTACGGAATTGCCACTCATACTACGGGGTAGTCCTCGATAAGGAATGAAGAGAAACCAGTTTCAGATTTTATTTACCTGAAGGCGTTCGCGAGTTATATGGAAAAATATAGTGTGACGTCACTTCTTACGCTGGACCAAAATTTCTCAACCAGAAGAGCGCGAAGTATAGTTCATTATGCCTATATATATTTAATGCACATCAAAAACAGCAAAGCTTTCCCGCTTACGTATAGATGGGAAAGCGCGATATGTTCTATTTTTGTAGAAAATGGTAAATCATAATGCATTACTGAATACATAGAACAACATTGTCCTCAAGTAAAGTATGTTCTGGCATGATTAAAATAATAAATTTCCGGAAACGCACCTGTTTTAATTATTATTTCAAATTATTTTGACTCTCCCTCCCACCAAAATTATTTCAGGATGTAACGGTTTACCCCACTTCTTCTATGTGTATGAGGAGTCGTTGGAACGAGATTCTTCTGGGGGGATATCATGGAAATGGTTTTTGCTGTCTTTGGTAGACTTATCCCCGCTGGGAGAAACAATGAAGGGTGGTAGAAAATCGATTTATTTTTGTTTTTTGTAGGGATCTAGGCGGGGACTCGACCAAATTTGTCCTCGCTGGGAATTTCAATGCATAACAGGACACACACACACACACACACACACAGACAACAACATAAGAACTAGTCCCTGCAATATTGCCATTTACATAATGGTAACTAGCCGTGTTGTGCCAGTCAACCGAGACCTACTCCACTGCTACCGTTTCGGTAACACATAAAAAACGTCACCAAGCATCCATACCAGGATTCGAACCCGGGACCCCGTGGTCTTAAACCTAACATCGTAAGCACTGAACCACCGATCAGTTTATTCATTGATACAAAATATTTTATCGTCAACGCACATCTACACTCGCCCCTAACCTTTCTACTGTTCAAATGGTTGAGTCAGGACCATTCACCATCGTGCATGGTTCTGACTCTGACTGGCTTTGGATTCTGGTTTCTCGAAGCCTGGTTGTATTCACATAGTTGCAGGAAAGGAGATAAACTGCGATTATTATTTTTCGTCCCCAATACTTTAACAACGATATTGTTTTATCTAACAGAGTTCGTGTTTGGTGCTCTTAATAATTTGTTCCGTCAGACTTATACTACAGTCGACGATTTGCGACTTGAACAGTGGCCGCCTCATGTTCTAATTGTGGCGATTGTGCTTGTGTAAACCAGTGTTAGGATTACTTCAGTCTTAAACTGAATAGGCTACAGTGCGCCATACTTTTACCCAACGTACTGGCTAAATAAAACTGCACTGTTTTATTATATTTACTTTTCTGTCATAATAAGGTACTATAAAAACTCTTATTCAGATAATGAAAGATTATCCTTAACATAATTATCATATAAAAAATTGTAATAAAGCAATCCACGACGACAATGTGATTAATTACATTAACAAATATTATGAGGATTGTATTTTATTATTATAGAAGTAATTCTGAGTTCATATTTTGCGTATAATACATAGTTTAATGTCGTGGTTTAAACTTTATTGCTAACCATTTTATTCGTTTATGAATCATCTGAATAGTGTAATGGTGTTAATGCCTAAAATATTAATAATGCTAACAACTTGTATTTCAAAAACATGTTGAAGTGAATTCTACTCGAATCTACCTACACAGGGCGTCCCGAATTGGATAGGCCAAACTTCACTAAGTAATACAACTTTTCAAAATAAGAAAAAAGTTCCTATAAACATGGGTCGGGAAGTGATTAGTTTCCTAGATACAGTAATTCTCCTGAAAATGTTTTTGTATGAATATTTTCGAAACGTCTAAAGATAAACAAATGATAATTTACACAGGAATTTAACTTTTTATGCTTTTTAAGAAAAAATGACAACTATGTACGAAAATCATTCAGGTGCGGGTGAAACTGGGGGGACCTAGGTATAATTTAGCCCCAACTTTATTGTGTGACACTTTTAAATTAATTTATGAGCAGAACTTAAAAGTTTGATGTTTTCTACACAAAAAAAGTTTCTTGTGTTTTTTCTCTAAAATTATCAGTTTTTGAGTAAATCTTATCTGAACTTTATTCGGGAATAGTTTTTTATGAATAATTTTAGCAGAACAGAAAAAACAATGACAGTAAAACAAAATTTGATTACATTATTTTTTATTAGACAACAACGAATTAGATTAAATTAAGGTAAATTACAAGAGTTGTTCAAAGTGCATTCCACCAGCTTCAACACATTTCTGACATCTGCGCCATACAGAGTGTGCAGCTTTACGAATAAAATAAGGATTAGTCACTAAGTAATACAACTTTTCAAAATAAGAAAAAAGTTCCTATACACATGGGTCGGGGAAGTGAGTTTCCGAGATACAGTAATTCTCCTGAAAATGTTTTTTTATGAATATTTTCGAAACGTTTAAAGATAAACAAATGATAATTTACACAGGAATTTAACTTTTTATGCTTTTTAGGAAAAAATGACAACTATGTACGAAAATCATTCAGGTGCGGGTGAAACTGGGGGGACCTAGGTATAATTTAGCCCCAACTTTATTGTGTGACACTTTTAAATTAAGTTATGAGCAGAACTTAAAAGTTTGATGTTTTCTACACAAAAAAAGTTTCTTGTGTTTTTTCTCTAAAATTATCAGTTTTTGAGTAAATCTTATCTGAACTTTATTCGGGAATAGTTTTTTATGAATAATTTTAGCAGAACAGAAAAAACAATGACAGTAAAACAAAATTTGATTACATTATTTTTTATTAGACAACAACGAATTAGATTAAATTAAGGTAAATTACAAGAGTTGTTCAAAGTGCATTCCACCAGCTTCAACACATTTCTGACATCTGCGCCATACAGAGTGTGCAGCTTTACGAATAAAATAAGGATTAGTCACTAAGTAATACAACTTTTCAAAATAAGAAAAAAGTTCCTATACACATGGGTCGGGGAAGTGAGTTTCCGAGATACAGTAATTCTCCTGAAAATGTTTTTTTATGAATATTTTCGAAACGTTTAAAGATAAACAAATGATAATTTACACAGGAATTTAACTTTTTATGCTTTTTAGGAAAAAATGACAACTATGTACGAAAATCATTCAGGTGCGGGTGAAACTGGGGGGACCTAGGTATAATTTAGCCCCAACTTTATTGTGTGACACTTTTAAATTAAGTTATGAGCAGAACTTAAAAGTTTGATGTTTTCTACACAAAAAAAGTTTCTTGTGTTTTTTCTCTAAAATTATCAGTTTTTGAGTAAATCTTATCTGAACTTTATTCGGGAATAGTTTTTTATGAATAATTTTAGCAGAACAGAAAGAACAATGACAGTAAAACAAAATTTAATTACATTATTTTTTATTAGACAACAATGAATTAGATTAAAGTAAGGTAAATTACAAATTACAACAATTGTTCAAAGTGCATTTTGCGAGCTTCAACACATTTCTTACATCTGCGCAGAGAGTGTAGCTTTACGAATGAAATCAGGATTAGCCCGCAAATTTTCACATTCTTCGAGAATTCTTTCTATTCACTTTTCTCTCGTGTTTACAGTGATTACGTAGACTTTGTCCTTTAAATAGCCTCAGACAAAAAAATCAACTGGAATTAAATCCGGTGAACGGAGTGGCCAGGCTCTTGCACCTAATCAACCGATCCAGCGTTCAGGATAATTATTGTTTACCCACAAACGGTTCTCAACAGCAAAATGTGCAGGAGCTCAGTCCATTTGAAACCAGCATTCATTTCTTAAATTAAGAGGAATATCCTCGAGATATCGAAAAAAATCGTTATTTAAAAAAATCATTAAATAAGGGCCCATTTAAACGGGGAGGAAGGATGTGGGGTCCACAAAAAGTCCCGTTTATAACACCACACCATAACTCCTGTTATATTGCCCTAGGGCGAATTATATGAGGATTCTGGTGAGCCCAGATTCTTAAATTATTAAAATTAACCGATCCATTATGGTTAAAGGTAGCTACACAGTTACGTGCATTTACTTATATAAATTATTTATATATATATATCTATAATATAAAAAATAGCTTATCAACCCACGGTGATAAACACGAATATAATACAAGAAACCGTAATAATTTATATGTTAATAATTTCAATTTAGCCCTATATAAAAAATCACCTATATATGCTGGAAGCTATTTATTTAATAAATTGCCCTCAAACGTTAGACTGGTCAAGAATTTAACCGAATTCAAATCTAAATTATTTAGATTTTTATCTAACAATGGTTTTTACTCTCTTCATGAATTTGAAAATTTTAGTTAATAGAAAAAAACTCTTTTAAATGGTCACTTTTAAATATCCTAAGACTCGTTGTTTTAGTTAATTTTTTTAATTTGACGTCTGTTTCTAATTTTAGTTATTTGTAAATTGTACCTGCTTGTGTTATTATTGTTTATACGTATGTATTTATAATGTTCGTAAATTATTATAAAATATTTGTAATTTATTGTATTTACTTGACATATTCTATCCAATTTTTGTAATTGGCACACAGAATTAAATAAATGTATCTATCTATCTATCTACTTCACTCCAAATAATTTTACTTCCGAAATCGGAATCTTGTTCCATGGCATTTATAAACCAATTACAAAAATTGATACGCCTTTCGGGATCACCTGGTTGAAGGCCTTGGACTGTCTGCATTCGAAAAGTTTTTCTGTGGTCTTTTTCAGAATACGAAAATATTTGTTTTTGGAAACATGCACAGCTTGCACACGCAGCTGTTGGACCGCTCCTCTGATACTTAATTTTTTATTATTGTTAAATTTGGCAAAAATTATGTTTTTCGCCCATTTCGCTGTTCTTCATTTCTTGGGTCTCTTTTAAGTCAACATTTCTAAATTCTAGGCGGGTTCGAACAAAAACATCTTTAGTTGGTTTCCTTTTATTAGGAAATCTTCTGCGATATTCGCGTACCGCGGCATTCGCGATTCCATTACAATATCCATAAATAAAATGAATATCCGCGTACTCCACATTACTAAACATGACTTTTTCCAAAAGGAAATAATAAAACTACAGAACAATGAACTACAGAAAACCAAAAAACAACAATGTCATTATTGTCATTCTGGCATTGCATGCTAGATTATTTTGCATTTGTTACAAACATTACAATCACGGCACACTCCTGCATAGCAGGAATGCAATGAATAATGGTTACTAATTAATAAAGTTCCGATAAGATTTACTCCAAAACTGATAATTTTAGAGAAAAAAACACTTTTTTTGTGTAGAAAACTTCAAATTTTTAAGTGCTGCTCATAAATTTATTTAAAAGTGTCACACAATAAAGTTGGGGCTTAATTATACCTAGGTCCCCCCAGTTTCACCCGGTCCTGAATGATTTTCGTACATAGTTGTCATTTTACCTTAAAAAGCATAAAAAGATAAATTCCTGTGTAAATTATCATTTGTTTATCTTTAGACGTTTCGAAAATATTCATAAAAAAAACACATTTTCAGGAGAATTACTTGAACACCCTGTATCTCGAAAACTAATCACTTCCCGCCCCATGTTTATAGGAACTTTTCTCTTATTTTGAAAAGTTGTATTAGTGAAGTTTGGCCGGCGTATTGTTACGCCTTTACACCCCCTGGGGGGCTAATAACTCATGAGTAGTAGCCGGAATTAAGTTGCAATGACTGTAGGCAACTGCAATCCTTATAGAAGAGGATCGAGATTTCTACATTATTCTAGATTGCAGTGCGAGAAGGTTATGGTCTTCGCTGGATGGTTCTAGAGCTAATTTGTAGAGTATATAAGCCGATGTAAACACGCGAGAAGAAGTCCTTAATGAATTGAGGTTAGACAATTCGTAACTTTTATGGTCATTTTTGACATGAAAATAGAACCTCCTGCGTTCACCCCCGCTGAATTAGGACTACCCCCCGAAAATTTTAAATTAGAAAGGGGGCCATGCGGCAGCTCGTTCGAAAGTGATTTTGCTTCTCTATTCACCAGTATAAAATTTTAAAGTTTGGTGCAATAATTGCAGAAAAAATTAATTTTAAAAATGTAAAATTTTGTTAATGTCTTGTACACTCAATGGAGATATTTTTGGCAAAATTATGGTTTTGAAGAAAACTTAAAACTGATCTATTGTTGCTTTTAAAGTTTTTAATACAAAACTGTACTAGAATCGTGCTATTTATCCAACGGGCTGGAATACTACTACATTTTATTATTTTTCTCTATCAAACTCCTTAAAATAGTCTCGAAATCAAATTATACCCTGTATGTACTCGACCTATATAAAGCCATTTAGACGATATCTCCCATTCAATCACTAGAAACAATAACATCATTGTGTACATTTCAGGACGTCAAAAGTTCGATTTATTCCACACAAAAAAGTGGCTATTAACACGTTGACATTTAGAGGTAACCTACGCACACTGCTAGTTACAGTCTGCTGGATTCCTGTTTTGTGTTCAGAAGTGTCATTATTTACTTTATCCCTCTTACATCAGTTTTATTCTATTCAAAGTAATATTGAAATATTTGCTTTATTTCATTCATTCAAGTAGGTGTAAACTACACATGGGGGTGGTTAATGCCTAAACATTTTTTGAGCACTTTTGTTCCCATTGACACACCAAAACACAACGTTATAAGAAACATTTGAGGCCTTGGCTTCTAGTATACAGGGTGTCCAGAAAATGGTGGGCAATCAAATATTTTTTTATCCTGTTAACGAACAAGAACTGTCAAATGTCATACGTAACCTCAAAAATAAAAAGTCATCGGGATTGGATGGCCTTACTGCCCACATAATAAAAAGTATATCTGACAATATATTTCCATCACTTTTGTACCTTATAAATATGTCCTGATTTCCTTAAAATAGCGTCCATAATCCCCATCTACAAAAAAGGTTGTAAAAATGATGTTGAAAATTACCGGCAGATTTCCCTCCTAAGTGTGTTTTCAAAAATTTTAGAGAAAATTATTTACAACCGTATCATATCATTTCTTGAAAAAAATAAAATACTAACCGAGTTCCAACATGGATTTAGGGCAAGAAAATCAATTGAAACTGCATCTGCGCATTTTTTTAAATACATCTACAAACAGTTAGATGAAGGTAAATATGTTGTGTCGCTATTTTTTGATTTATCGAAAGCTTTCGATTCTGTAGACAGAGATATACTGTCCAAAAAATTAGAAAGCATCGGTATACGACGATGTCTTCTAAGTTGCATTAACTCCTATATGGAAAATCGGAAATTAATAGTAACATGTAATGAGTGTCAATCGAGTATCCAAGATGTAGCCCTGGGGGTTCTCCAAGGCTCAATATTAGGCCCTCTGCTATTTTTGATATATATTAACAACCTGCCAAATTATATTCAACATGGTGTTACCACGATGTATGCAGATGATACCACTGTTTCGGTATCAGCTGTCACACAGGAAGAACTGTATCACAAAATTTCTGTTACACTTGACGATGTACACGCATGGTGCCAGAGAAATAGGCTAATTTTAAATGACGAAAAAACAGTTTTTATAAATTTTAATTTTAGGAGAGCATTAACGTCTAGTGATAACATAACTTTTACCGAGTCAACAAAATTTCTAGGCACCTACATAGACAGCAGATTAACATGGGAATTGCATATAGATCATATTTGTAAATTGCTAAATAAAGCATACTTTGCTGTTTTACAGCTAAAAGATACAATTGCCCAGACGGGTATATTAAGCGTGTACTATGCTTTAGCTTATTCACATCTGTCATTGAATATATTAACCTGGGGATGTTCAACTCATATACAAAGAGTTTTGGTGTCCCAGAAAAGGTTACTAAGATTAATTTTCAATATAAATAATAGAGCTAGCTGTAGGCCATTATTTAAAAAATACAGTATACTTACAGTCCCTAGCATCTATATTTACAAATGTCTGGTATTTGCAAAAATTAACTTGTGTACATTCTCCACCTCTGCAGATAATCATCTGTATAGTACAAGACATAAAGATTTGTTGGTGATCCCAGTGCATAAAACAGTGACATTTCAAAATTCACTACACTATAATTGTATTATTTTATTTAACAGCGTTCCTAAAACTATGAGACAATTAAACATACCGTCATTTAAAAAAGAAATAAAAAAACTTTTAATAACAAATGCATTTTATAGTGTTGATGAATTCCTAAATAGATAAAAGCTTTATTTTTTTTTAATTTTCCTGTCTATTTTACTATATCTTTACATTAAAAGAGTTTTTATATGAGGTTTGTTTGTTTTATACGTATTATACATATACATATTATACATTCTTTTATTATTGTACATTTTTTTGTATTTATGTGTTTTATAAGTTTGTGTTTTTATGTGCCTTATTTTAACTTTTAATACTATAACGAAACATAAATTAATTATGTTTTTAATTTGTACGAATTAACTTAAGTAAATATTGTTTTATTGACGTGCCAAATGTACATATTTGTATCAAAAATTGGTAAAATAAATTCTATTCTATTCTAATCTTTCGGATTTGGATAGAACTACTGAAAATAAGGTCACAAGTTCGTATATTTTTCTTTCCCTAGGGGTACCTCCCTTACGAAGATATTCGCTCTTGAAGTTGAGGGTTAAAAATCGATTTTTCGCGATAACTTTTTTATTGTTCAATCGATCTTAATCATTTTTGGGTCAGTATCACATTATTTCAATACAGTTAGGTCAGTGTATTAGAATCTTGAATAACAATATTGGGGGCTCGGGGGCAGAGCACCCATTGCCTTAATAAATTGCAAAAAAAACTCAGCCTATTTTGTTTTATTTCTAAGGTCATTTTCAACTTTTTGAGCCCTTTTTACGTAAAAAACGTATACTTGTTTGATGTGGGTAATGTGAACCGTTTTCGAGATAAATGCACTTAATGATGAAATTGCGATTTTCAATCGCACAAGTAATAGTAATTTTCACTTTGTCATATTATGTATGACCTTCCCGTCGAGTATTTGAAAAAAAAACTACAAAAAATTGTGCAGCACATGCTGAAGCCCAAGTTGTGGTGTCCGCATTGAACGTGTTAATATCAATTTTTTTTTTAATATTTAAATAAACAGCTACATCGTTTTATCTAGATAAGACGATGTAGCTGTTTATGCACAAAACCAAACGAGTAATAATGACAGTTTATGGTTACCATGGATCAAAATATCAGATAATTAGAGTGACATAATTTTTCAGTATTAGCTTCATCCGACTTTAAAATTAATCGGTTGAAATATGACTTACACTAACAATGAATACGCAGATATGCATTTAATGTATGGAATGGCTTCTTGTAATGCCTTTAAAGCAAAAAGACTATACGCTCGACAGTATCGCCATCGAAGGGTTCCTGATCACAAAACTTTTGAATGTGTTGATCAACGGCTGAGAGAAACTGGTAAACAATAAGATAATTTTTTTGAAAACTAAAAATCTAAGAATTCTATCTCTACGTCGATTTGCGCCAAATGACGTAAACAGGGGTGCTCCGCGAACAACACGTACTGTTGAAGTAGAAGAAAACGTATTGGATGCAGTCGCTGCGAATTCATCTGTCAGTATCAGATCATTATCATTACAAATGCAAGTCCCAAAATCGATCGTTGGAAGAATTTTCAGAGAGCAACTGCTTTGTCCGTACCATGTACAAAAAGTACATGCCTTTAGCCCAGCTGACTTTCCTGCTAGGGTGCAATTTTTGCAGTGGTTTATACAGAACCTTGAACAAAACCATGCCTTCATTCGATCGGTTTTGTATACGGATGAAGCGAATTTTGGAAGAAATTGAGCCATTAACTCCCATAACTTATACGTTTGGGCCGAGAAAAACTCACATGCCACAATTCAAACGCGCCATCAAAGGTAATTTCATATTAATGTTTGGGCCGGAATTATTGGCCCCTACTTGTTGGGCCCATTCGTGTTACCAAATCGATTGAATGGGCAACTTTACCTTAAATTTCTCCTACAGCAGTTACCACAACTTTTAGAAGACATTGACGTTGCATCTCGATAGAACATGTGGTTTATGCATGATGGGGCGCCCCCACATTTTAGTCTTTTAGTGAGGGGTCATTTGAATAGAGTACATCCAAACCGGTGGATAGGTCGGGGTGGGCCTGTTTCTGGGCCTCCCTGATCACCCGATTTAAATCCCATTGATTTCTTCCCGTGGGGGCATTTAGAGTCTCGTATATGCCACACCAGTAGAGACAAGAGAAGAATTATACGAGAGAATTATATACCATGTGCCTGTGTAATTAGTTTCAATATGAATTTAATTGTTTTAATCAACAACTGAGCATCTGACGAGAAAAATGCAAGGAACCGTTATCATGTAGAATTGATCAGGTTAATCAGGAAAAATATCGACATGGAAAAATGCCAGTGGCGTACCACTTTTTTGGTAAAAAATATCAGATGATATGATCGCAGGGACGCCACTGGTGGAGCGATAAAATAATGTTTCTAATTAAAATATGTGGTTCTATATCCTATTAACACATACCAAAATTGAAAATAATATCTAAAATACTTTCCGAGATATTAAAAAATAACGATTACAAAAAAAATTGAAGCCGTTGGGGACATATGTTCATATGAACTTTTCTTCATAAAATGATCTAAGGAATCACACCCTGAAATATTAGCACGTCATTGAAGAACACCCTGTATATTTGAGTTAGAACATCCTTAAACATTTGTTTTCAAAAAATTACCTACATGACTGCAAAGCTTTAGCCAACCACGTAGTAACAAGTTATTGCAGTATTTCTTTTCTCAGTTTAGATATTCAGTCTAAAGCTTTGCTACCAGGATAAATTATTACAAAGCCTGTTTGTGATAGAATAACACCAAGGCCGTGCTTGAATATTATAAACGATATCCTCATACGAATATAGTTAAGCATAGCCGTAAGTTAAATGATATTTATTTACTTTTATTGAATCATTTATGGAGTTGTTCATTAAACTAACATTATTTATTATAAATAAATAATAAATTACAAATAAATAATTTACATATTGCCTATTAATTAAAATAAAGTAATAAAACAATATTTACAAAAATTAAAAAGTGAATCGACGCTCATGATATCGCTCGTATTATAAACTATTTCTTTGTCGGTCTTTTTTTATGCTTTTCAAATTAACACTAGATAAATTATACACGAAATTTTTAACCGTACTTCCCGTACTAAAGTATAAATGCAATACATTCTACACAAGCATTTATGTGCAATGTGGGGGGATACATTACAATATAGCCAAAGGAAATTTCTGTCCGTTTTCTCTTCCGCATTTTACAAAACAAAAAAGTGAAAAACTACTAAGCCAATTCGTGAGTGGTGTTAGGTAACCCTGAACTCTTACCTTGCCTTTCCCATCCATACATAGAACGCGGATTTAAAAGACATCCCCAAGGGTTTGCTGATAACTTTCTGGTTCTCGCTCATCGCGATCAAATTCGAAATATTCAACAATTAAAATCCAAGCTGTACCAGCACTAACGAATAAGTCGTGGAACAGTTGGGCATCATGAAACAACTGCTCGACAATGAGGAACGTTGAGGAGAATGAATAAAATATGATAGGTACACGTTTAACCTGAAAACCTAATATCGAATCAATAAGAGGAGACAATTATGGTACGTATCGCTCGGAATAGTAAGAGATAATGATAGTTTTATTTTTATATACGTGGAGTATTATACGCAGGATTCAGTCACGCACATTTTGAAGATCTGAGTGATAGTCAGATTTTATCGACTGACAAGCTCAGAAGTTTAAATAAATTTTCTAATTTATGACCCATTTCGTTGTCAGCGATGTACCTAATGAGAAATATACCTACCGTTGGGAAACGTATATGTGTTTTTCATTTATTGACCGCAGCTCACGAAGTTTCCTTGTAGGCGCAAAGTACGGCAATAGAAGAAAAACTAATACAAAGTATCGTGAAAAAATATTTATATTTGTAAAGAGTGCCACGTAAATATAACCAGGCGATTTGTGGTAATCGCCATTTTTATAATTTAAAACTTATTAATGCAACGATGCAAAAGACCAAATTATTCCTGCTAATTTTAAATCGTAACGTATACACAAAATTTCATTTATAGACAGAGAGCCTCATCCTATTACGTGTCATTCAAATGTTCTTTTTAATACTTTAATCACACTCGTCCGTTAGTAATGCCAGTTTTAAAGAGGTATGAATTATTTAATAATTGGCACAGTCGGGTAGGATTAGCAAAATATCATAGAAAGTAAGCCTAATGGAATACATTTACAAAGGAGAAAAGTGAGCTACAGGAAGTCTTACCAGCAGAAAAGAATAAAATTTTCTTTGGTTGGTCGAACTTAACGCTTTAACTGAAGGGCTCATTTTTATGATAAAAATCAAAAATTGACATGTCAAACATTATGAATAGATCGAAAAATAGGAATTTTAAAAAATAAAAATGAAAATATAACATCTTAAACACCACACCGTAAAATTTCTAAGCAGTTGGAGATGAGTCGAAATATATTTTATCTGTTAAGGCCCCATGATACCTGACATGTGAGGAAAGCTCTTTCAATGGGGGTCCCATAGCATATAGAATGTCTCTCACTCATCCGGTATAAAGCGGCGGATTTCATTAGATCTGATAACAGTAGCGTAACCTAGAAGTTTTTCGACAAATTATCGCGCAAACTTGATCTCAAAATGATGCTTCGCTACGTCACAGTGAGCTTGAACGCGGGAAAAAGAACAACGAATGAATTTTAAAATCTGAGTCGCTAGCAACCTCTAATTTATACGTTTCCATTTGTCTTTCAAACCTCGCGTTGATGCGCCATGAACACGAGAAAACCAACGCAAAGTCTATTTAATTGTTTGTCATTCCTTCAAGCTCTTAAGTTGGGCACTGTGAGGACGTGAGTGATATAATGAATAATTTTGAAATGGTAAGTTCATTTGAAAGTTTTTAAGTTATTATTTATTTTAAGGTAGCAACCCTTAAAAGTCACTATTTGTTGAATTATGTTTATCTATTGGTCGATATTAGCTTTCAGTGGGGTTTATGTGTTCTTTTCAGGTGCACTTTATTTTTTGTGTTGTGAGTGACCGCATAATAAGCCGTTTTCTCGCACCTTTTTGCAACCTCCATGACTTTGCATGAAATCGACCAAATTGAATGCAAAAAGTCTCAAAATTTTCGTCATGTATCGCCCTAGCCGATATTATAAACCTTTTTTTCTTTAGGAACAACCTCCCCTATAATAATAGGCTATTTTACAAAACACACATAAGAAAAAGGAGAGATTTTAGCGTAGTTTCGAAGTTTGGCTGAAAATTAAAAAATGATATTTTCATATAATCAGATTAATGACAAATATTTTCATGAATTATTTAAAGAATTTTGGTGGCAATTAAAAGGCGAGATTTCGAAAAAAAAAATGAAAGGTACTAGCTCACAAATTTTTGATACAAACTCACTCACATCACGGTACCGACCCTTTGTAGACCCATCAAATGGCATATCGTTCGAATCTAAATTTGTTATAATACATCAAGTGTTAAATTAATGACGGCATGCTTAAATGAATCACTCTGTATATTTCAAAATATTTTTAAACTACACATCATTGTGTCCACTATCACTCCGTTTTTGTAAATGATCTTTTATAAAATAGTCACGATATTTCCGCGGCGCGATTCTGAGACACCCTGTATTTAAAAGCCACAAACACTTAGTCGACTTAAAACCGAGCACAATTTAATTAAACTAAAAATATGATATCATACAATCTTGATTATCACTCTCATCTACTACTAAATAATCAATGGAGCACATACCTCTCTTGGTGCTGGATTTCTTTGACCATAATGTCCGCCAGTGGGTCATTGAAGGGCCTCTCGCCGAGCAGTCGCTGCTGGTCCAGGTCGCCCTGCATCTGACTGAAAGCATGTTCGCCGACGGTGATAGACGTCTCTAGCTGCGAAGACAAATCTATGGACTCCTCGTCGGCTGAAACAGAATCGATGCGTCATTAATTATTTAATAGTGTCGGTACAATTTTAGTCAACGTCAATCGATACTAACAACGATGGAGAGTGTATAGAATGTCCCGTATTGCTGCCTTCACGAAAGTTAGAATAATAAAAATAAATTTATATAATATTTTTAGACCTAAGCGTTTGATCTTGTCAATCATGAATTCCTGCTTGATAAGTTGAATATGTATGATTTATGAGGTAAAGTAAATTTTCAAAGGAATCCGGTGTACCTCAAGGTTCAGTCCTTGGACCCCTATTATTCATTCTTAAGATAAATGATTTAGCAAATATCGTTGATAAAAATAATTTAACATTATTCGCTGATGATTCTGCTTTTCTTTGTTCAAGTCAATCTAAAATTATGCTATTTTAAGTAGCAAAAATATTTTTAAAGTTTCTGTTGAGTGGTTTAATAAAAACAAACTATTTTTAAATAGTTCTTATACAAAGTTTATGTTATTTAAGCCTAGGAATTTTCCGGAAACCGAGAGCCAACCGATAAAAATAAATGGAACATCTATAAAACAAGCAGACACTGTAGAATTTTTGGGTAGAAACATTAATCAGTTTTTAAATTGGGATGATCATATACGAGATGTGTGTTCAAAACTGTCATCAGTTTGTTATGAACTATATAAGCTTAATTTTTTAACAAGCAATCAAATATTTATCTTACTATTCTGCACAAATTTCACATATTCATATTAGTGGATACAAGTTTTTAGAATGCCAAAAGCGCACTATGTAATATAGCAGGTGTAAACAAATTTCATTCTTGCAAAAATTTGTTAAAAAAATATAAAGTATTAACGATACCGTATGTATATATTTATAAAATATTTAATTATGATAAATCTAATTATTCCTCATTTGTGACTAACAATTTTAATTATAATTAGGAAATTCCCGTGCCTTGATTATACCACAGCATAATTTAGCATTATATGAAACGAATCCAATATATGTAGGTATTAAATTAGTTAATAAACTTTTCAATCATATAAAAAGTATTAGAAGTGTGAAACAGTTCAAAACAGTCTATATTGTTTCTTTCTTCATCACTGTTTTCATGGCGTTGACGAATAAACGAGTATATAAATATGTTGAAGTCATGTGTGTATTGGTAATTTTTAATTTGTAGTTTCGTTTTATGTATGTATCTTTTAGACTAGTCCTACACCATATGTAGGTACAAGAGTTTTTTAAAATCTAAGATTTATTTACTTATTGGTTTATTAAAAAATAATGGTCAGCTAGCGCGCTGATAGAACAGCGAGTATTCAACTCGCATCTTCATAGAACCGACCAGTCGGTGTAAATACTGGTTTTCTGAAGGTAATAAAATTGATTTTAATATGTTTCTTTTCTTTCTTTACCACAAAAATTGACCGATACAATTATTTGACAGAAGAAAGTTGTAATTTATAGGGCGTGTGCGTAATTTGACAGCTGACGAGACTGGAGAGCACAGCTCAATCTTCCAAAAGTTTGTTCTCAATCAAAAGATCAAAGAGAAGTCAATAAATGCTTTAAATCTGCATTGTCCATATATTTATTTGGGAGCCAATCTAGATGAGTTACATCACTTAGTTCAGCAGGTTTTACTAAAAATCATTTGGTATAAAATTTAAATGAAATTATTATTCATAAAGATTATCTGTTACGAAACGCCTGGAACTACGACAATATTTCATCTCTGACTCAGTAAGATTGAATATGTTTAAGGCTCTTTTCGCTGTGCTCTATTGATTGAGCACAAACTTTTCCTTTTTCTTTGAGTAAATGGATGGCAATCTAAAATCACTAATTTTATTTTCGTGCATATGGCAGGTATTTACTACTATATATTTATTAAATATGTTTCATAATAAGCACTAAATTCTAATGTTAAGTAGTAATCACCAGAGCCCGGCGCAAAAGTAGTTATGCCAGAGACGGTCTTCACACACAGATAAATATAATGATTTGTATGATTCACATAAGCAAATAAATACATTAATTATAGGAAACAAATACCTACTGTTGCGGCAAGAAATAAAAAGTATGGCATAAAACTCATAAAATAATAAATAAATAATTTATTACTGGTTTGGAGAAATTATTTATTTGGTATTGTTCAGCAAGTAGATGTAAGAGATGTTTACTGAAACTGGTGGATAAAAAACACCAGACTTCGGCCGCGCATTATATATATACCTGCAGCGTCGCGCCGGTTTGATTGTCTAATCGAAAACAAAAAACTCGACACTTTAGATGGTATACGCCACTTCAACTTTTTATATCAAAATGTAAACATCTCCCATATGTTTCTTCCCAACTATGTTAAACTATTTTCAATTTAAAATATAATTTTTATCTGTGCACATAATATAAGACGCTATAATTTAAAAAAATATAAGGAGAATTTTCGACACCACAAAGTCACCGCAACGCTTGTCAGTTTCTTTCTGTTTTTATACGACAGCAAATAGGATACGATAAACAATAATAATAGTAAAATAAACAACAGATTGCGTTTTATATTTTGCAGAAGACTTCAAACATACAGAAAGCATTTGAAATAAAAACGGTCCAACAATTATTATTAATTTATTACACAATGACCAATGCCATGTGAGATTGTTTCATATGCACATACGCATTATGGAGTCAACACTACAGACTTGTCAGGACATTTCATAGAAGTAATTGTGTCGTGATTTGTTATGGCGTCGAGTGGCATTAAATGAAAGAGTACTTTTGTAGATTAAAGATTTTCTGGAACTGCGGTTTAACGGTGTAGAACTTTTCTGTGCCAGCTGTGAAAAAACACTTTCGCGGACATGCAATTCAAACATTTTAAAACAAGTTTCATCTGAACGTCATAAAAACTAAAATTTAGCATATTTACATGGATATTTCTCAAGGATCCCTCTAACTACACGCAACGTTCAACGTAAGCCGGAAACAGATCAGTATACAGTAATTGATGCAATGAACATTATAGGTATTTGATCTACGACAATATATTGCTGAGTGAAATACAAATTGGATACGTAACAGTGTTAAGAAACAACCCCGGTTCTTCAACATTTTTGTGTGTGGCAAAGAAGTGGACTGTTCAATGCCGGACATAAATCTGCCATTTATAAGAAACTATACTTATTTTAAATATGCGCCGATTACATTGGTAGACGTTGAACGGTTGAATGATCCTTTTTCACAACACAAGTGGGATATTCAGTGACAGGCGCCGGACTTTTATTTCGGACGATTTAGAACAAGTGCAAATAATACATTTTTATTATTCTAATAAGGTATAGTTACTAGGCATTTGTGTTTGTGCATCCAACAATAAGTGCATCAAAGTATGACTCATATAAACGTTTCGAGGCCATTTACCTTTAAATATTACGGAATTCACTAGATTATTATAAGGTAAAATATTGTATTATTGCGCATGAAAATGTTTATATAGTTCATATTGCGCAAAGCCGATTCTGGCTTTTACGTCATAACTACCTCGGAGCCGGGGTCTGGTAATCACATACCATTTAAAAGTGAAATTGGCATTTGGCTGAACTTCGCCAAATAAATACCATAACAATACGACGACTTCTTGCCGTAAATTGATAACAGAATAATTAACAGCATTTAAATCCTAAATAATCTGAATATGCTCTATATACAGGGTGTCCCGAAAATGGTGGGCAATCTCTCGGATTTGGGTAGAACCAGTGAGAATAAGGTCACAAGTCGTATATTTTTCTTTCCCCCGAGGTACCGCTATGAAGATATTCGCTCTTGAAGTTGATGGTTAAAAATCGATTTTTCGCGATAACTTTTTTATTGTTCAATCGATTTTAATCATTTTTGGGTCAGTATCAAATTATTTCAATCCAGTTAGGTCGGTGTATTAGAATCTTGGTTAACATTCTTGGGGGCTCGGGGACAGAGCACCCATTGCCTTAATAAGTTGTAAAAAAAATTCAGCCTATTTTGTTTTATTTCTAAGGTCATTTTCAACGTTTTGAGCCCTTTTCACGTAAAAGACATATACTTGTTTGATGTCGGTAATATGAACCGTTTTCGAGATAAATGCACTTAACGATGAAAGTGCAATTTTCAATCGCACAAATAATGGTAACTTTTTAAAATAAATAAACACGAGGATTATGTACATAACATTTATTTCTCTATGAGGTAGTAAGTACTTACCTAGACTTATAAAAACAAAAAATCTTGAACACCGAAACACAAAATTTGAAACCTGACTAGAAAACTAATTAGGGACATGGAAAAATGAAGATTTATGAAATTTCATAACAAATGCTCAATATGAGCACCTCCTTCTTTAATGCATGCTTGTCCACGACGAACTGACGATCGCTGGACTCGCCACAACATTCCTTCGTTTTATCTAATTGCATTTGAATGGTACATAATTCTCTCGTATAATTAATTCTTCTCTTGCCTCTACTGATGTGGTATATACGAGAGTCTTTAAATGCCCCCACAGGAAGAAATCAAGGGGATTTAAATCGGGTGATCCGGGAGGCCAAGAAACAGGCCCACCCCGACCTATCCACCGGTTTGGATATACTCTATTCAAATGACCCCCCACTATAAGACTAAAATGCGGGGGCGCCCCATCATGCATAAACCACATGTTCTCTCGAGATGCAATGTCAACGTCTTCTAAAAGTTCTGGTAACTGCTGTAGGAGAAATTCAAGATAAAGTTGTCCATTCGATCGATTTGGTAACACGAATGGGCCCAACAAGTACCGGCCCAAACATTAATATGAAATTGCCTTTGACGGCGCGTTTGAATTGTGGCATGTGGGTTTGCCTCGGCCCAAACGTGTAAATTATAGGAGTTAATTACTCTATTTCTTCCAAAGCTCGCTTCACCCGTATACAAAACCGATCGAATGAAGGCATGATTTTGTTCATGGTTCTGTATAAACCACTGCGAAAATTGCCCCTAGCAGGAAAGTCAGCTGGGCTAAAGGCATGTACTTTTTGTATATGGTACGGATGAAGCAGTTTGTCTCTCAAAATTCTTCCAACGATCGATTTTGGGACATTCGTTTGTAATGATAATGATCTGATACTGACAGATGAATTCGCAGCGACTGCTTCCAATACATTTTCTTCTACTTCAACAGTACGTGTTGTCCGCGGAGCACCCCTGTTTACGTCACTTGGCGCAAATCGTAGAGATACAATTCTTAGATTTTTAGCTTTCAAAAAAATGATCTTATTTTTTACCAGTTTCTCTCAGCCATTGATCAACACGTTCAAAAGTTTTGCGATCAGGAACCCTTCGATGGCGTATAGTCTTTTTGTTTTCAAGGCATTACAAGAAGCCATTCCATATATTAAATGCATATCTGGGTATTCATTGTTAGTGTAAGTCATATTTCAACCGATTAATTACTAATTTAAAAACGGATTAAGCTAATACTGAAAAATTATGTCATTCCAATTATCTGATATTTTGACCTATGGTAACCATAAATTGTCATTACTACTCGTTTGGTTTTGTAGATAAACAGCTACATCGTCTTATGTAGATAAGACGACGTACAACGGCTACATCGTCTAATCTACATAAGACGATGTAGCCGTTTTTTTTTAATATTTAAAAAAATTAATATTGACACGTTCAATGCGGACCCCAGAATTTGGACTTCAGCATGTGCGGCACCATTTTTTGTGTTTTTTTTTTTTTTAATAATCGACGGGAAGGTCATACATAATATGACAAAGTAAAAATTACCATTATTTGTGCGATTGAAAATCGCAATTTCATCGTTAAGTGCATTTATCTCGAAAACAGTTTAAACCAGTATACATTTTTTACGTAAAAAGGGCTCAAAAAGTTGAAAATTCCCTTGCAAATAAAACAAAATAGGCCGAAATTTTTTTTACAACTTATTAAGGCAATGGGTGCTATGCCCCCGAGCCCCCAAGAATCTTATCCAAGATCATAATACACTGACCTAACTGCATTGAAATAATATGATACTGATCCAAAAATGATTAAAATCGATTGAACAATAGAAAAGTTATCGAGAAAAATCAATTTTTAACCCTCAACTTCAAGAGCGAATATCTTTGTAGGGGTACCTCGAGGGAAAGATAAATATACAAACTTGTGACCTTATTTTCACTAGTTCTACCCAAATCCGAGAGATTGCCCACCATCTTCGGGACACCCTGTATAATAATAAGATCAATCCTATAATTGTTTAAACGCGAAGAAAACAACTAAAAACATATAGGTAAACAATGCACATCTCGTCAAATTAAAGGAAATATTATTGTACACTCAATTGTCTATATTTATTGAAAACTAAATTTAAGACTGTTTAGTTCAATAGCTGATAGCACAAGAAAATTAAAAAAGCAAACGAAAATTGTGTATTTCATGAGGTTGTGTGCTCCCCAATCTCGGTAGCTGTCAAATTGTGCACGCGCCATATTAAATAACCCCAAAAATACCTTCTGCATCAAAATATTACTCTTAACTTTTTGTAGGTTCTCAAAATACCTTGAATTTGTTTTTGTTTTTTTACGATTCAAATTACCTGTTTTACGACAAATATCTAAATTGTTGTACTAACTTAAGACCTAGATAGTAAAGAAGAGGAGAAAATACTTTATAAATTGCAAAAACTAAAAATCTATGACATTATTTAAAAAACATGTAATTATTTTTATTGGTGAATTATTTGGAACTAAAAGTATTATTTTGTCACTTTTTTAAAGTAGAAAGATAATTTGTCATAAATGACAATTTAACATAAATGTTCAAATATTCTTATTCAATTTTAAAGCCGCATATCTTAACTATAAATTAAGGACATTTAGGCGAAATTATTGTTATTATATAGGTACTTACAAGACGAAAACTCGAAAGATTCATTGATCATGCTTCTTAACTTCGTAACATTAATACAATTATGACGATAGTAAATAATATTAAAATGTGGATTTTCTTATCTTAATTATCCACGGTTGATTACCCCTATTACTTCGCTGTGTGCCTGTTACATGAATAATAACATACCGTACCATAACTTCTTACACACGGATTGAAAACTTGGTGGCATCGGTCTTTACAAATGACGAAGTTTTAAACAAAACAAATTTGAAAAAGATCTTCAAAAAAATAGTCACTATCGCATCGCCCGGTTAACAGAATCTTATTTTGTTATTTGTTAATTTTTACACCGACAACGAAAACACAAGATACGTATTGATGGTAGCCCTACTGGATTCGTCATTGTGAATCTTTAACTTTTGACATCAGATTCGGTATCAGCTACTTTGAAAATACCTATTAACTTCAACTGGCGCCAACTGTTTTCCCATATTCTCCAATAGAAAGTAATTATCTGCTGTGTACCTACTCTACAAGTAATCGCCTGTGTTGTGAAACAGACAGTGACTAACGCGATCTTCAGTAGCACGATGTAATTTGAAAAGAAATAAGTTTCTCAAAGCGCTCGTTGAAATGCGGGTTCTACATACAAGGTTTCGAAGATTCGGGGAAACAGCAAGAATATCGCCAATTGGTATATTTCGAAGTATAGTTGGAATCAGAAATCTTGTCGTTCACGACATCAACTTATGTACTTATCCAAGACATGACATTTTACCGGTTTTAGAAATGTGCCGATCTTCGTTTTGTATTTGCGACGAGTTTAACAAAAACATCTGATAACTGATTCGAAATCATTTTAAAGGATTGATTTCAGTTTTAAGCACAGAACATATTTAAAAATTTTACAGATCACTAAATTGCAGATATCGGTAAAACTTTTGAGTTTTTTAACGGCCTAATTCGATTCCATGTCTCTTTTATTTGAGTTAAGTACATGACAACATTAAAGGGAATTATTAAAATTAGTCACTAAAGAAATCAATCCATTATCATAACTCATAACGTATAATTATGCTTCTATATTTAGCATAGCAGCTATATAATTTTCATATTATGTAAAATTAAAATAACTATTTTTTATTGATAATAATCAATATATTGGCTTGTTACATTTTATACCTCTAACATAAGTCGCTTAGTAAAGTTTTGCGCACAAGTTGTTTTTACTTCCCTCGCATACCGAAGGGAAGTATCACTGTTTTCTACAAAAAAAATCACCCTTCAAGATTTTTGCGGATTTTCACGTTTCAAATCATGCAGATTACGAAAATATAGGTTTTCAATTCCGTCAGTCTGTCTGTCTGTATGTTTATCTGTCTGTCGGTCTCTCTGTCTGTCTGTTGGTACATTAACTAAAAAACTACTTGACGGAGAACAGTCAAATTTGGTAGGTAGCTAACGCTAATGTCAGCGAAGAAACGGTTAAATTTTCACTGGAAAATATACCGTCTAAAGAGAATAAATATTTAAAAAATTTTTGTTTCGCTCAAATTGACATTTTTCCACGTTTCATGGCATTCTAAACCTATTTCAGAAAAAAAAATCATTTTTTTACCATTTTTGAAAAATTTTAAACCACTAAAATTTGTTTGCACAAATTTACAATTTCCACGTTTCATGACATTCTAAAGCCACATAAAAAAAAATTATATAAATATTTTTGAAAGAATTTCTAGTCTTTTTACTCCCCTCGCATACCGAAGGGAAGTATTACTGTATTCGACAAAAAAAATCACCCTCCAAGATTTTTGCGGATTTTCACGTTTCAGATCACGCAGATTACGAAAATATAGGTTTTTCAATTCCGTCAGGCTGTCTCTCTGTCTGTCTGTTGGTGCATTTACTAAAAAACTACTTGGCGGAGAACAGTCAAATTTGGTAGGCAGCTAACGCTAATGTCAGCGAAGAAATGATTAAATTGTCACTGGAAAATATACAGGGTGGACCGTCTAAAGGGAATAAATATTGAAAAAAAATGTTTTTGGTCAAATTGAAATTTTCCACGTTTCATGGCATTCTAAACCTATTTCGAAAAAAAAAATCATTTTTTTACCATTTTTGAACAATATTAAACCACTAGAATACATAGAATTTTTTGTGCACAAATTTACAATTTCCACGTTTCATGGCATTCTAATGCTACATAAAAAAAAATTGAAAATATTTTTGAAAAAATTTGTAGTCTTTTTACTTCCCTCGCATACCGAAGGGAAGTACTTATTGTATTCGAGAAAAAATCACCCTTCGAGATTTTTTCAGATTTTCACGTTTCAGATCATGTAGATTACAAAAATATAGGTTTTTCAATTCCGTCAGTCTATCTCCTGGTTAATTAACTAAAAAACTACTTGACGGGGAACAGTCATATTTGGTAGGTATCTGACGCTGCTGTCAGCGAAGAAATGGTTAAACTTTCACTGGAAAATATACAGGGTGGACCGTCTAAAGGGAATAAGCAATGGAAAATTTTTTTCTTTGGTCAAATTTAAAATTTCCACGTTTTATGACATTCTAAACCTATTTCAGAAAAAAAAAAGATTTTTGAACATTTTTTTACCTACATTTTTTAAAAAAAATTTACCACTAGCAGATGAAAAAAAAAATTTTGCTCAAATTTAAAATTTCCACGTTTCATGAAAATGAAAATTTTTAACCTCTACTACACTTTCACTCTACTACGTGAATGTGGAACTATTATAGCTTTATTGAAAAATGTACAGGGTGGTCATCCCAAAAAATAATTCAACCATGGTTAGTATTGAATTTCTGCTGTCAGATGACCGTTCTGTATTTTTTTTTGACCAAAAGTCATCAGGTCTTTTTGTAATAATAGTGATGACTATATTCCGATTATTATTCTCAAAGTCATTTCGTAATTAATAATTTTTTAGAGTGACCGCCATGCACAAATAAAGAGGGAAGTTCTGTGAAATACCTTTACCGATTTTTTTATATAGAATAGGATAAAAAAAAGTTTGCATGGCAAAGTTCACGCTTTGTCCTAACAATCGTTAAATAATGAAGCAATTTATCTATAGACCATGTGGTATGGGCCCATGCGTTTCGGATATATTTGGAACACAGTTTTTTTTTCAGGAATCAGTTCAGGAGATAGTACCGATTATAAAAAATCCATGTTAGACGATAACCTGGTCTGATATTATTTAAAACAATTTAAAACAATTTTGTTTATAACAAAAGGGAATACGGCATTTTCTCAAAGAAAAACTGAATGTTGAACAGTCGAAATATTACGCTGATAACTCTAATGAAGCCACCACTTTTTTAAATTAAAATTAGGTAAAACCGAATAGCAAAATTTACAGATTTTGTCGAAATTGTCAATTGCTCCTTATTAGTTACAGTTTGATTTAATTTAACTTCATTTTCTGACAAAACTTCTTGTTTCAATTTTCAATTCATCCTCCGCAGAATAACACATTGTGTACAGAATATCTGCTTCTTCCGAAAATTCGAAAATAGGTGTAATAGGTATAACTGGAAGTACCACATGATTTTAATTATTTTGGTTGGATTAGCCATACGTAAAATTCTTACAAAATAAATTTTGCTACATTGTAAAATTATACTTATTATGAAGAAAAGTGAAGGATAACAGGACAGCAATATTAATTAATGAACTTTAGTCAGTCTACCATTCTTACCAAACGACTACCTATACATGTTCCCTGCGCATCCGCCAAAATTTTAACCGTAGAGAATTAAGAGGAATCCTCGCATGCGGGAAATATACGTGAAATATAACAAACGCGCTGAGCTCTAGCAGCTTTATTTTTACAAGTATCACACTCATTTTTTTTTCTAGAAGAAGTTAGCTACTAGTTCTACAATGTGACCATTGCTTTTTCAAATCCGGTGAACCAATCTTAAGAAAAAAAATCACAAACTTTATCATTTGATTGTCTGATATTTATTTAATTTTCACATACTTCTAGATATCATTCTCAAAAAAGCATCGGTCAGATAATTCTATCATCTTTTGTTTACACATTCGTTTAAAAATAATTCAAAAATGTCAATTTTTTAATAAGTTATACTTCAGGGCAATTACGCATGTAATTTAATAATTGTTTAGGCATGTTTTCCATCTCCACCTAGCCAGAGAGGCGGATCATATACGCATTGGCTCTTTGTCTAACTTGAGACTTCTCATTCTCTAGGCTTTGACTCTTACTACAGTAGAGAAATATATAAACTGAGCTTGTTGCGTACCTATTTTAATTCAATTTTTACCGGAACACATTTAATCGCGTAATGGGTATAAACAATAGTTAAAGGCGCAAAGTGTATCAATATGGTACAAGAAAAAAAAGAGGAATTACTTCCACATTCACGTAGTGGATTGGAAGTACAGCAATCGTAAAAAAAATCAAATTTTATTTCTTGAAATAGGTTTAGAACTTCATGAAACGTCGAGATTTTAAATTTCAGCGAAAGAAAAATTTCTGTTTGTCGGTCTGTCTGTCTGTAATTTTTTTTTTGTCAGCACATTTTCTCCGGAACGGTTTAAGACATTGTCTTGAAATTTTGTACACCTATATATTATAACGAGATCTGGACTAGATTGTTTTTTGAACATATCCGATGAAGGGTTGGGGGTAATTAGGGATAAATGGGGGGAAATAGGTAAAGCAAGCTGGTAAGAGTACAGAAACTTGAAATTTGGTGTATGTATACTAGCAGCCAAGGCCTCCAATTTTTTATATTTAGAAGCCGAGGCCTCAGATTTTTTAATAACAAATTTCAACCCCCCCACCACCCCTACTCCATTATTAAAGGGGTTGATAAAATAAAATTGACGTATTCACTTGAAATTTGGTACACGTATATATTATAATGACATCTGGAACTAAATTATATTTTTAGTTTATTCCGTTGAAGGGTTGGGGGTTAAATAGGGGTAAATAGGGGAAAATAATTAAAGCAAGCTGATAAGAGTACAGAAACTTGAAGTACGGTGTATGTATTTGGAGCCAAGGCCTGAGATTTTTTTATAATATTTTTTAACCCCCCACCCCCCCTACTCCATTATTAAAGAGGTTGATACAATAAAATTGAGATATTCGCTTGAAATTTGGTACATCTGTATTATAACGACAATTGGAACTAAATCATATTTTGAGATGATTCCGTTGAAGGGTTGGCGATGTAAGTATAGGTATATGAATAGGGGAAAATGTGTAAAAGCAAGCTGTGTAGAGTATAAATACTTGAGGTTTGGTGCGCACCTATACGGGAAGCCAAGCCCTCAGATTTCTTTATAATATTTTTCATCTGATATCTAAATCTATGTTCTCGCATTTTTACGCCTCGACGCCGACCGACGCCTAGCGTCATTTTTGTAAAACTCGTGTATTTGATAAATTTTAATTGCTACATTCATATTCTTACGTCTCGACGCTGACTGATGCCTAACGTCGTTGTTGTAAAACTTGTGTATCTAAATCTATGTTCTTGCATTTTTACGTCTCGACACCGACCGACGCCTAGCGTCGTTTTTGTAAAACTCGTGTATTTGACAAATTTCGATTCCTAGATTCATTTTCTTGCATTTTTACGTCTCAGCGCCGACCGACGCCTAACGTCATTGTTGTGAACCTTCTGAATTTGATAAATTTTAATACTGAGAATCATATTTTTTCATTTTTTCGTTTCGACGTCGACCGACGTCTAGCGTCGTTTCTGTAATATTCTAATTTTAATAACAATAGGTATGGATATATTAAATACCATGTGACAACAAGACTACCTTATTTGATTTACCAATACTTTCATTTTAATGAAAATCAAACTAGAAATAACCTTAGAAAAATGCAATGGAATATAATTAGTCAACCGCCCAACCGCACTAACACTACGACGCTGCGCGACGTGGTTGTGCGGTTGGCTCCGGCAATGTTGTATATTTTAATTATTGAATAAAATATGTTAAGGCAGTATTTTTTTTGAGAGATATTTTTTAATATTTTTCACTAAATGCAAATGTGAGCTTTGGCAATTTAAGTAATGTCCGGCGGCTTATTTGAAATATAAAAAACATTTAAGAAAACGGTAATAAATTAATTAAATTGCGAAAACTGACATTTGTTTTGGGTAAAAAGAATTTAAAAATACATTTGGGATAAAAATACTGGACATTTGCTAAGTACATATTACACTTTTTTTTAACAAGATTACAAAAAAATTAATGTTTAAATCAAATACGTCCTGTACGTAATTTCTTAAAAAATAAATGCATAAGTGAGGACGTCCCTGTTTTTGCTGCCACCTGTCCTGGTAGGTGTATAACTGTATAATATGTTGGTAGGAAAATGTTAACATTCTTTTTCATAACTATAAAAGCAAATTTCCGGGTAATTTGTAAAAATTTTGATATTCATGCAATAAAATATTTAAATGGGGGAATGCCACTCAATTCTGGTTTTTGTTCAATAATAGGTATGAAACAAACAAATATTTATAGAATGATGTATTTCAGGATACTGAATAAAATATAAAAGTTAGTATCTGGCAATACGGCAAACTTTCGTCAAATTTACTAAAAAAATTCTTTATAGTATTTTATATCTTACATAAATACCCATATATATATAAATGCCTATAACTTTTCTACAAACAAATAAGAAAAAAAGCAGAAGGCACTAGGTTTTGAACCCAGAACCCCGCGATTGAAAGTCTGATGCTACATCAGACCCACCACCTGTTCATGTCCAGTAGTTATCTGTTTACACGGTTTTCACTTCAAATGTGATCCGTATCATATAAATTATAGGTTCTCAGGTAATAATGCGATGAAATAAATCTCTTGCCCTCTTCTCACTGCGCCTGCGGTTGAAAGAGAAGACGTATCCGTTCTCTCTTCACTAACAAATAAGATGTAAAGTTATTTCTCCTACAAATGGTGTTGCCGGGGGTAAACTAAACGGTAATCCTTGAAACTTCGCAGGGGAACTGCTAAGGGCATTCCTCTTAAACAGCAAAACAAATTAAGGAGTTACGCCTATTTTTTCAGTTCTACTTGCACAGAGCAGCTTTTGAGCGAGCAGTGAACATAGTTGTATAGCAGGATTCGGAGCGTGAGTAAGAGAAAAAGAGACACAGATGAGAGCTTAAAAAAAGGTACTTAACCTCGTTTCAACTATCATCCTAATATTCTGAATTCTGACGGAAAATGCAAGTTAGTCAAATTCCGTAGCTTAAAACGCTGCTGGCTCCCCGTTCAGAAGTTCCTAGCTGTATTCTCGATAGTCGTGCAAACACTGACAGTTTAAGAATTTGGTGACACACCCTGTATGTACGTAGGTACGCCTATCTGTTGTTCTAATTGGCACATATGCGAATTCCGTAACTGTTGTTAACATCCCAAATAAAATAAAAACAAGCCTTGTTTACTGATTTCTGATTATCAGTAAATGTAAAGTGAAAATTACTGGAACGTTTCTATTATCTCTAACACGAAAAATATTTTTTAATTAGAATAATGCCTATGTTGCTTTTGTCATAATTGTTAAACTAAAACATCTGCACAATATTGTAAATACATTTGTGACAATATCATTTTGATTGAAATCAATGTTTGTAAAACGCGAGATTTGTTTTTCTACATAGAAGTAAACTGGCAAAGTATAATAATATATAGTATCTGATACCAATCCCTCTATTCCTAAAAAAAATAAACAAATTCACAGGAATTTAGTGATTGGCGAGAAAAAATTATTTGGGTTGATTCTACGGTTGGTTCCTTATGAAACATTCTTCAATAATTTAAATATACAGGAAAATTATGCTTTTTAATGTTTCAAAAAGTTTTATTAAAACTCTACACGTGTTTCGGCTTATTAGGCCTTTATCAAGAGTACAAGATAATACTAAATTTAAAATGTGTTCCTTACTTATTTAAGTATACCTAATGGAAGGTATAAATTATTCAAAGCTTTTAATCTATTTATTACATGCAACTAGTTATATGATTCCTATCCTATGTAAATATACTACAAATAAGTTCTTAATGTTAAATTATTTTTTCTAGAATATTATGACCCATAAATAATGTTTGATCATTAGTTACATTTTTATGCTTTTTGACAGCTTTCATGATCTCAAATTGTTCTAGTAAATCTAACTTCTTTCCTTTATTTTCTGTATGGAGTAATTCGACTTCATTAAAATTAACAATAACGGTAACAATACCCCCCGACCCGTCGATGGTGTGACGGATGACCCATTACAGCCTGTAAAAAACAATTCCGCTACGATCAGACACTTATTATGATCTATGATATGGCAGGAGAGAACGAAAAGTAGCATTTTTTGACACTTCACAAAATCGATTTGCTTCATTCTCGGCCCTTATAACTGAGATATTGGAAGCACCTCAGGCGAGAGAGATACCCGATATTGATACGTTAACAACCGAAAAATTCGGAAGAACATCTCAACGAAATGTAGCCTAAGCAAAGTAAAATTTTGTCCCGATTCCGTCGATACAGGTTAAGGATATCTGGAAAATGAGATACTCAACTACTTACAATAGTGTGCCACATAATTGCGCTCATCTAAGCATATACAAGACTAACGTAGTTGGATAGAGAATTAGTACAGCGGTTCTGGAAGGAGAAAGGGGCGCAAGCCAACAATGGACTTTGAATAATACTTTTTGCAATTCTTTAAGTTTGCGTCATGCCATCATTCTCTGAAATCATAAGTCTCATACTCGAGAAAGTTCTTTTTCGTCGATAATTCGAAAAATAACGCCTCATGAAAATAAAGTTCAACTGGAAGTTAAAGAGAATTTTAAAATACGTGATCTGAGCCAAGGGTTGTCCAAAAATATTAATTAGATCTCGAGTTACGAGCAATTAAAGAATCCAAGGAAAAAGTTTGTTTTGTCGGTGGTTTCGAGCGTTCAACCGTTCATTTCTCCAGGAAAGAAGGACGATAGGGACCTAAAATTTTTAGTGGATGTGGGGAAAGTGTAAAGTTTAATTCTGGTCAAGGTGGAAAGTTGGTGGGGGAATTAAGGAAGGAGGAAGATAGAGAGACGGTAAAAAGTTTCGGAGCTTTTCGAGTCTTTACTCATTGTATGTATAATCCTATCAACCTCCATAGGTGAAAAAGACTTTTGATTTTTGAAAAATATTGCGAGGCTACACCCGAAAAACGATTTTGCATATGTTTCAAATCGCGTTTTTTACACGAAGAAAACGTTATATTTAAATAATTGTTTTGCCCATAGAGGGACTCTTTAATTTGAAAAAACATGGCAATAAGATGGTCCGGACAGGAGTTAGAGCTGAAAACCTCTTGCCTCTGTGAAGGGGGTACACACAGGGCTATCGACTTCGGACTAGGCTCGTTTTCAATTTCAATTCTCTATTCAACTTGTGTTAAAAGAGAAATCAAATAAAAGAATATTTTCGGGCTGAAACGGCGAGTTATACAGGGTGTTCCTTAATGACGTGCTAATATTTCAGGGTGTGATTTCTTAGGTTATTTTATAAAGAAGAGTTCATATGAACATATATCCGCAACGGCTTCAGTTTTTTGTTCAGGGTGTTGAATTTTTTAATATCTCAGGAAGTACTTTGGACATGATTTTCAATTTTGGTTTGTATTAATAGGATATAAAGCCACATACTTTAGTTAGAAAAGTTATTTTATAGCTCCACCAGTGGCGTCCCTGCAAACATGCCCTTTGATATTATTTATCAAAAAATTGGTACGCCACTGACATTTTTTTATGTGAATATTTTTTCTGATTAGCCTGGTCAAGTATACATGAAAACAGTCTCTTGCGTTTTTTTCGTCAGACGCACAGTTTTTGATTAAAACAATTAAATTCAAATCGAAACTAACTGAATTGGAATAATTTGAATTTAATTGTTTTGATCAGAAAAATATCCACACGGAAGAATGTCAGTGACGTATCACTCTTTTGGTACAAAAATATCAAAGGGCATGTTTGCAGGGACGCCACTGGTGGAGCTATAAAATAACTTTTCTAAATAAAATGTGGTTTTTATCCCATTAACACAAGCCAAAACTGAAAATAATATCTAAAGTACTTTCCGAGATATTAAAAAAATAACGATTAAAAAAAAATTCAACATCCTATGGAAAAAAATTGAAGTAGTTGGGGACATACGTTCATACGTAATTTTCTTCATAAAATGACTTAAAAGAATCACACCCTGAAATATTATTAACACGTCATTAAGGAGCGCCCTGTATAACTTGCCGTTTCAGCCCGAAAATATTCTTTGATATCATCTTCCTTTTAACACAAGTTGAATAAAGGATTGTACTGGGAAATGAGCCTAGTGCGAAGTCGATAACCCTTTGTGTTCCCCCTCCAGAGAGGCAAGATCTTTATAAACTCTCGTCCTGATTGTAGTATTGCCAAGATCTTTTTTTCAAATTAAAGACAGAAAGAAGTGTTTCAATGTGCAAAAGAAATATTTAAATACAATCAAAAGTAAAATTGGTTTTCGGGTGCAGCTTCCAAATTTTTTTAAAATATCAAAAATCGTTTTCACCTATGGATGGGATTAATGCGCACAATGACCAAAGACCTCTATCAATTTGTCGAGAGTTTAGGCGAAGTTACGTAGCTCCTAAAATTTCTACCGCCCCCCCCCCTCCTCTCCCTAATTCCCACACCAACTTCCCACCTTAAACAGAAATAAGCTTTACACTTTCCCTACATTCACCAAAACTTTTAGTTGGCATTATTTTCCAAGTTGTCGCCGAAAAAGTAATATTTGCAAACTTTTTGTGCAAATCGAGACTTGTGATTTTCAGAAAATAATTTCATGACACATAGGTACCTACTCAAAAACTGGCAAAATTTTTTTTTCAAATTCCATCGTTGGTTTCCAAATACAGATGTGCTCTACTAAATAGTTTGAATTTTTAAATACAAAAAAAATTCTGACATCGAATGACGCAGGTCAGTCACCCATTATGTCGATCTGCCAAGCGTTCACAGCGGGATAGAGGGTGGTACACTAAATTTTTCTGTTAACTATTAACCAATTACCAATTTAAACCGTTTATTCAATATTAGATACATTACATTTCATTAAACCTATGGCTAGATACCTCATTTATGTATACAATAAAATAAAACATCATTCTACTATTTATAAAAAAAAATCGGTAAAGTTATTTACACAGAACTTCCCTCGTTATTTGTGCACGACAGTCACTCAAAAAATTATTAATTACGAAATGACATTGGGAATAATAATCGGAATATAATTATTGGTATTATTACAAAGAAAACCTGATAACTTTTGGTCAAAAAAATATACAGAGTGTTCATCCAACAGCAAAAGTTCAATATACTAAATAACAGGTGCCAAATATGGAAGGCTTGCGCAAATACCTTTATAAATGTCCACCATGACTCAATTATTTCTTGGGATGCCATTATTCAATAAAAGTATATAATAGGATATGCCAAATATTATTGCCATCTCTCACATTCTCAATCCCACATTCACGTAATGGAGTGGAAGTATAGTGGTGATTAAAATATAGAACAAATTTTCAAAAATGTTTTCGGTCTATTCTAGTGTTAAATTTTTTTCCAAATTGGTGAAAATATGTTGCAATTTTTTTTTTCGAAATAGGTTTAGAATGTTATGAAACGTGTAAATTTTAAATTTGAGCAAAAAAAATATTTCGTCTATTCTATAATGGTGATAAATATATTACATAAACATGTTTTCATGTTTTCTTAATTTTTCTAAAACATTTTAAAATTTGTTTCAATAAATTTGGAATGCCATGGAAACGTGGAAATTTTAAATCTGAAAAAAAAATTCCATCTATTTGTGGTAAAATTTTTTCAAAAATTTTTAATTTTTTTTAATTTTTCTTTAAATAGATTTAGAACGCTATGAAACGTGGAAATTTTAAATTTTGAGAAAAAAAAATTCATCTATTTTGGTGGTAAAATTTTTTTCAAAAATGGTAAAAAATTTTCAAATTTTTTTTTCTTTTAAATAGGTTTAGAATGCTATGAAACGTGGAAATTTTAAATTTGAACAAAGAAAAAAATTTTTTTTAGTGGTAAAAATTTTTTCAAAAATGATTGAAAAAAATTTTCAAATTTTTTTTTTTCCTGAAATAAGTTTAGCGCATCATGAAACGTCGAAATTTTAAATTTGAGCAAAAAAAATTTTTTTTCACTATTTATTCCGTTTAGACGGTCCACCCTGTATATTTTTCAGTGAAAATTCTACCAGTTCTTCGCTGACAGTAGGATTAACTACCTACCAAATTTGACTGCTCTCCGTCAAGTAGTTTTTTAGTTAATGCACCAACAGACAGACAGACAGACAGACAGACAGACAGACAGACAGACAGACAGACAGACAGACAGACAGACAGACTGACGGAATTGAAAAACCTATATTTTCGTAATCTACGTGTTCTGAAACGTCAGAATCCAAAAAAATCTCGGAGAGTGATTTTTTCTCGAATACAATACTTCCCTTCGGTATGCGAGGGAAGTAATTATAAATACATAGAAACGGTGTGAGCCAGGTAGTACGGCTGGGGACCTATGCGAAGCTTGTCGGAATTTACAGTTACTATCAAACACTTCTTATAAATTAATGTTTCTTATATCTGATTTTTTACCGCAGGTGTAAAGATAGAAGCTTAAAGCTTATAGTCAGGTATCATAGGGGCGGAACAAAAATAATCTTTTAATTTATGTAGGAAAATTAAAATGAAAAAACTTACTTAATGAATTTGTCAAAGTATAAAATTGTGGTGTATGTGAGATTTAGTAAGAATTCTTACAGATAAATATATTATGGGACATCGACGGGTCGGGGGGCACGGAATAGTAATGGTAATTCCAGATTTGTAAATAAATGTTAAATACTAATGGAATAGAAAAAACGATATGTATTTTGATTAATACTACAAAAAAATTTAAGAGTACCTTTTTGCAGGCCGTTCAATGCTCTACAAAAATATTCAAGAACTCCCTAATTTTACAGGGCGATTAAAAAATATAGCCAATCAAATATTAATTATTATGAAAAAAAATGAGAAAGAAAAGATATTTGGTTGTTGTCAAGTTTACATAGAGTACTTATAGATATACCTCCCACTAAAATTTAAAAATGTTATTTATTTATTTATTTATTTATTTATTTATTTAACAATACACTACCCAACAGAAAATTCCAATTACAGGGTAGGAAATAGTAAGTATTTACAAACATATAACGTATAAGTGTAGATTACAAAGTAAACAAATAAAAACAAAGATAAAACAAAACAAAAAAAAATTAAATTATGCAGCTAATCTTTTTATCGCAGCTACATTGCAGTGGAATATATCAAACTGATCTTGTAGTTTATTATAATTTTCACACATTTTGTATAGCGGCGAAAATTTCTGGACGTTGGTTCGGGGAGTTGGTAAATAGAACAATGAATTATGCCTAGAGCCAGGTCTAGGAGTTCGAAAATTTAGTAAGTTTAAGATAGCGCTGCAATCAGTTATATTATGTATTATTTTAAAAAGGAAAATTTGTTGTGAAATAGTTCTACGAGCCTCCAGACTCGAGAGTGAGAATCTATTTAACAGTTCAGTCTGAGGAAAGCCAATAGCAGGATAGACACCATCTTCCTTATGACTCAAAGTCTTTAAAAAACGCCTCTGAATTCTCTCTATGCTCTGTATATGTGTGTTATAATGGGGCGACCAAATAATTGACGAATATTCCAATTTGGATCGAACAAACGATTTATATAGTAGTTTCAGTGTGTTAATGTCGTCAAAATTGCGAGAACATCGTATTATGAATCCCAGCGTTCTGAAACTTTCACTAGTTATCTTCAATATAACGGAAATTGTTGGTAAGAAGTGTTTTCTTCTGTCTCACTTTAAGAGAATGTATTTCCTCAGGGATGCATTTTTGGACTAAGGTAAGTTGGGTTATATGGACCCAATATGAACTCAGGAATCACAGGTGCCGGGAACTCAATTCTGGGAAGCCCTGTATAAGTATGATTCTGACATCGTTTCACGTAGGCGAAGAAAAAAATTTGCAATAAAATAAATAAACATTCTAATACGGTTATGTTAAGGTAATGCCATAAATTATGTAGAATTATGCAAATGGTTAGTCGATGAATTTGTCAAAACATTGGCTGTTTTCACATCTACTATAATTTTGGCAAAAATAAAGAGTCAAATACTTACGGTGCAGTGTGTGTTGTGGATTGTCGATAATTCTAATTTGTCTGTCGGGCATGATTGGTTCTCCGTCTGGGCCCCCAATATCGTTCGGCAACTGGTATCTAGCAGCCTCTTCTTCGAATTTCGATCGCGGGAAATACAACGGTAACAAAACTTCGTAAATTCCTAAATCTACTTTATCAACAGCGAATATCACAGTGTCTAGTGAACTACCGTGATGCTCGAGAAACCTTCGCACTGTACCTAGAAAAACAAGAAAAAACACAAAATTAACGTAATATAATACTCCAGTTTGCTGTTATCGCGATTATCAGTATTGATTAGTAGTAACAAGTGTAAAAATGAAAAATCAGTATAAAACTGCGTCAATGTGTTTTATGTCAAGTTCTATGAATAAAACAGTTATATTATCGACAGATTTATATTTGTCTTAGTAGTTGACATGAGGGTGATAGGAAGAAATTGGTAATTAGTGTTCCAAAGTTAAAACAATGAATGTGAATATAATTTGTAGAAAAGTTGCATAGAACAAAACCGCTGCAGATATCGTATAAAAAAAATGAGATCTTGGCTTCTAGCATATACAGGGTGTGTCGCGAGTACGTTAGTGAGGGGTACAGAACCCTAAGACGATTTAAGAATGACCTTTATTAGATCTCTAATGTCTCTCGTTTCTGATATCCAGCGTGTTTTCTATTTTTTGCCAAAATTTAAATCGGCCGTATTTTTTTAATGGCTGTAATAGATATGTTTTACCAATAGAGGTCTACATAATTCAGTATTGAAAACAAAAGAAAAAGCCAGGGCCTGAGCCAATTTTTTAAATTTTGGATCTTACCTAAAAACATCATCCTGTATATGGATTTTGGCAATGTGCAATACAGATTTTCAAAATAGTTTAATAGTGTGCCTGAACCATGTAGTTAGTTTTTTGGCACACTTTTAACGCCTCGAGAATTAACAGCTGAGTTTCACAATAAATCCATTTAAAAAATATTTGGGTGACTTTCGGTCACAAAAACGTCAGTAACGACATGGACGACATTGATTTTGTGGGGAAATATTTAATTTTACTGTGCTGCAATGATAAAAAAATGTAAAAATATGTAAATGTCAACAAAAGTAAAAAAAAACAAAAAATTAAATATGTAAAAATGTAAACAAACAAAATTTTTATGTATTAGAACAAATACAAAAGATTAAAAATGATATGGAAGTGAAATAACTGAGACAATAAAGCTCCTAAACAGTTAGTAAAATTAGTTTAAAAAAATTTGATCCAATACATGTACACGAAATTAAAATAACACACCTAAAATGCAACGAACAAAATTTTTTTTTAAAATGACTACAAAAAATTTTCAAAATGTCTGACTCCAACCTCAACATAATATTATAATAATGTAATCGGACTACTTAGTCAGTTTTTACACAGTTTTAATGATTCGAGAATTAACAACCATATAAATCCATTAAAAAAATCTCGTGAGCCTTGATAAACATTTGCCACAGACAATACCCAAAGTACCTGTCAAAAACTTTGTTCTTGTTTGTTTGAAGCAGCACTTAAACTACTTTTTAAAGTTAAAATGTCTTTTTCTAATGAAGAGTACGTTGACATTAGTTACATTTATGGTTTCTGTAATGGGAACTCCAGGGCCGCCGTTAGAGAATATCGTCGACGGTTTCCCAATCGACGAATTCCCAATAAATCAACATTTTCTTCTGACCACAATTATGCAAAGCAACACGGGAAATTTCCTTCAGCTCCCTTGCGACGTGAACTTCCTATTCGACAAGATGTAAATGAAGAAAATGAGATTCTGGGGATAGTGCAGCAAAATCATTCAATTAGTACAGGAAGAGTAGGTGCAGCTTTAGGAGTCCCTCATGTAAGAGTTTGGAAAACTTTAAACAACCATTTGCATCCTTTCCACCTACAAATTGTTCAAAGACTTGAAGAAAGACATGACATTTTCCGAAGAGCGTTTTGTGGTTTGGTGTTGAATCATAGAAGAACAATTTCAAGAGTTTTATTTACTGACGAGTCTCAGTTTACCAGAGACGGTATTTATAACAGTATAAATATGCACTTATAAGCGGAAGAAAATCCTCAAGGCATATCTCAAAAGAATTCTCAACACAAATTTTCTATAAATGTTTGGTGTGGACTATTAGATAATAATTTAATTGGACCCCATTTCTTCGAGGCTACTTTGAATAGTGAAATGTATTTAAGTTTCTTGCGAGATACATTACCAGAACTATTACAAGGTATAAATATTAGAGGACTTCATTACCAACACGATGGTGCATGTCCTCACTATTTACGAGAAATGAGGCGACATTTAGATGCCAATTAGCCCAATTGGTGGATCGGTCGCAATGGTCCAGTTTCCTGCAAGGTCCCCAGACCTGACTCCAGTGGATTAGTTCTTATGGGGCCATTTAAAGCAAAAAGTGTATGCTACCGAAATTATCACTAAACAGGAATTAAGAGAACGCATAACACGGGAATGCACTAAAATAAAAAATAACCCTCAGATGATTAGAGATGCTATAAATAATTTACAGTTAGGCGCAAGAAAGTGTATTGAAGTTGGAGGCAGACATTTTGAAAATTTGTTGTAGTCATTTTTTTTAACTATTTTTTGTTCGTTACTTTTTAGGTGTGTTATTTTAATTTCGTGTAATTGTATTTGATCAAATTCCTTTTAACTAATTGTACTAACTATTTAGGAGCTTTATTGTCTCAGTTATTTCACTTCCATATAATTTTTATTCTTTTGTATTTGCTCTAATAAATGAAAATTTGGTTTGTTCACATTTTTATATATTGAATTTATTTTTATTACTTTTGTTGAGATGTACATATTTTGACATTTTGACATTTGACATATTTTGACAAATTCTAACAAAATGACAGTAAAATTAAATCTTTCCCCACAAAATTAATGTCGTCCATGTAGTTACTGATGTTTTTGTGACCGAAAGTCACCCAAATATTTTTTAGATAGATTTATTGTGAAACTCAACTGTTAATTCTCGAGGCGTTAAAAGTGTGCTAAAAAAACTAACTATATCATTCAGGCACACTATTAGACAATTTTGAAAATCTGTATTGTACATTGCTAAAATCCATATACAGGATGATGTTTTCAGGTAAGATCCAAAATTTAAAAAATTGGCTCAGGCCGACTTTTTTTTGTTGTTTTCGATACTGAATTATGTAGACCTCTATTAGCAAAACATGTCTATTAAATTTGGTACAATTTGCTACAGCCATTAAGAAATTACGGCCGATCTAAATTTTGGCAAAAAATAGAAAACACGCTGTAAATCAGAAACGTTAAAGACACAATATTTTTTTTTTCGTTCCAATTTAAAATTCTCACATTTTATGATTCTGAACCTATTTCAATAAAAAAATGAATGTTTTTTTTTAAGATTACAATACTTCCACTCCACTTCATGGATATGGGAAGTAATCTTGACTAAATGGGTACTATAAGTGACTCGGAACAATGAGCGATGCATATCCATGTTGTAATATGCCTAAAAGTTATATAAGAATTCCGTAAGGATAGGAAGTCTTAAAATTAATCATAGAACATGTCCAAATTTTTTGGTAAATGACAAAACTTTTCCGCCATATTGACGCCGCCATTTTGAATTTTTGAGTTTTGATCGCATATTTGTAATCTGCCACCTCAAGAATCGCCAGATACCAATTTTTAGTAGAGTAGGATATTAAATGACAATAGGCTGTCGCAATCTTGGATATTTCTATAAAAACACGTCAAATGCCAAATTTCAAGCCAATACGACATCTGGAAGTGAGTGAAAAGTGAGTTGTAAGATTTCATTACAACGCTACAGGTCAATAGCTAATAGAAGCGTGTTACCAGCTACCCCATTTTATCTGCGTGTAATATACGCTTCTACATTATTCTCATGATTCGTAAACGAAGATAAAAATTTACAGACGTCATACGATTGATTCATCTGATTTATTTATAATATTTTTCAACGACTTCAATAAAAGCCGAGTGGTATATATTTTTTGTTAAGATAGTCAAATTAATGCAAGTAATCAATTTCAGTACGAAAGGTGTCCTAATTGCATTGTTTTTATATGATAACAACCATAACAGAAGTCTCCCAACCTAAATTTGTATAGTCATTTATCACCTGATATGAAGCAACTAAACTTATTGTCCTTCAAAAATAATGTAAGAAATTTCATTCTAAGGTACTGTTCACTCGGTGGATGAATTTTTTTGAACACCCTATGTTAGCAATCTTCACTCGAGTATTTGAGTGCTCATGTTTGCTGAATGAATGCTCTGATACTTTGATATTTTTGTACACTTTTGTATTTGTATATTTTTTACTAATACTTATTTCAGGTTTCTGTATGTCAATGTTGCTCTGTTTAAAGAAAAAAAATTATCGAAACGTTACATACATATTTACATAAGGTATGTATTTTACAAACTTAGTGTATATTAAAAATCTGTTGTTCATTAGTTACTTCCCTGACTTGTTGCAAATGCTCATAAAAGTACATAATATAGAAATAAAATAAAGACTATCCATCTATCTATCTATTTAACTGATATAATTGATAGAATCAGTGCGTCGCATTTAAAATATTAAAACAGGGAATTCTGATAAAGACGAGTGAAACTTAGATACAGATGACGAACATTCACAAGGTTGGTAAACATAAAACCAGGCTAAAATATAAGTAGAATTAAAAAATAACATTAATAAAATTTCCGGAACTGCCGCCATTCTGAAATGATTATTTTCGGACTCACAATGGTCGGCTATGGTAGGGTACCAAATCTTAAATGTCAATCTCATCTGCAAGTGGGAAATATTCTAATAGCCGCCTTAAAAGAATCACCCTGTATACATCAAACCTTTAGCAGAGGAGACTTTTATTCTACGTACTCATTTTGAATCATACAATCCGACGATAAAAGAATAACAGCCTTCAACCTCAATTTGACGCATTTTCTCTTTTTCGTCTTTGGCGCTTGGTTTACTGATAGTTTCACCGTGTTGAAACTTCAATTCAGTATCAGCTACTACGAAAATAACTGGCTATTTACTTACAACTCTCCCCCAGAACTTCGAATATTTTATAATAGAAGTATTATAAGTATTTACTTATAACCGGCACCTTCGCCATAACTTCGAGTATATAATAAAAGTATATACTTCTTTCCGAGCTTTACTGGCCTTTTATTAGTCCTATCTTGTTGAAGAAATATGGGACCACCGCCGAGTCATTACAGTTTGCAAAAAAAAAAAAAATTAGATATCGCTTCAGCCATTTAAGAGAAAGCGCCGAACAAACAAATCAAATTGGGGTGCCTCAGAGATGAAGATATTCCTAATGAAAATGTTTCCTACCGCGCCCCATAACCGAACTATAGGCCCTTAAAGGGGTTGCCCTAATAACCCATCAAAATAAAGAGCCAGATCCACAATTTGTTCATTGTATGTATGTACGTCAATCCGTTTGAAGGTTATTAGAAGAAAACTAGTTGCAAGGGGCTTTAAGGGGCTTTAACTCGGTTTTGAGGCGCGTTAAGAAAACATTTTATTAGGAAAATTTTCATCTCTGGGGCACCCCAATCGACAGTTGAATTTACTGTACTTTCTTTAATCACCCTGTACGTATGGGTTGAATAGAGAACCTCTTTTATTAGCAATTTGTTTAAAGTCGGTTAAAAAATAGAATCGATCCACAATTTCTTTTGTATATGACAAGTATGGCTTCAAAAATGGTACTGTTTTGAGTCATCAATGCAAGTAATGTTTACACTAAAGAAATATGCAATGAAACATTAAACAAACGCCTTGACAAATAACTATAATGGTACAAAAGGAAAAAAACTAAATCTAAAAACTTGCCTCACACCAAAGTAGATAGCTAAAGAAATATGCCTTGAAAATCACAGTTTTCCACTATCATCAAATGTTTTTATAGCAAATTCTTTCATTATTATTATTCTATGGGCTTTAAAAAATAAAGATGAATCACGATCATTGCTTAATGTTGCTATAACCGCAACAACTGGAAAAAATGTATCATATTTTAACGACGGAAGCGGAAAACGATAAAAATGTGTCGTACTTTTTATAATGCTAAGAATGTATTTCAATTTTAAAGAAAAGTGCATATATTTTGTCTTCCTTCGAGTAAACTGTGACGTAAGTGGGATTATAATGGAATTAAATGTGACCTTCCACAATTGTCTTTGAATGGTTTCATTATTATTTAAGTCCAATTCATTGATCATTCAAGTGGTTGTCGGTCCGTTATTATTTACGCACGTTTCGTAGAATATTCGGATCAATTATAGACATTTTTTAAAGGAGAACATTATTTTAAGGACTGGTTTTCCCTTCCCTCAAAGGAAAGTATGGTACCTAAATGTAAAAAAATACTCTTATAAATTTCTTCGGATTTTCAGGCATTAAATTATATAGATTGCGAAAATTAAAATATTTCAATCCCGTCAGTATTACTTGGGTCTGCAGTCTGTCCGACCAATATCTACAAAACTATTTGGCGGAGGAACAAATTTTTTAGTATCCAGTTGGGGCTAAAAATGTACTGGATGGACAAAATAGTTAATGAAAAAAATATGGCAAAACACAATAATATTTCGTACAGAGTTAACACAATTGTCGAAGAAGAAATCTACTATACTTTTATTGAAAAATTTAAAGGGTGAACACTTTACAAAATAATATTTGGAATGTAGCCAAACACTTGTAGTGTAGTGTCCTTTCGAGAATGCTCTTAGACTAGGAAATATAGATGGTGAGGACTCGTAACAGCGCATAATCGCCACGCTAACAAGTTGTGCCTAAGACGCCATTGCGGTGGTGGCACACAAACGGTAGAGAGCAAAATGAAATTTTCCAATAGAAGTGATTTATAAGTTATTTAGTGCTAATTTATGTAATGTACCTACATGATGGTATCATATTCTATAAACTACTGTAAAAATCACAGCGGGAAAAAATTGAAAGGAGTGACGCTTTGCAGGTTAAAGTATATGCAGTTTTCACTTTACCTAGTTAAATTAACTGTAGGCCTATTATTTACTTAATTATATTCGTGTGCATGCAATGATAATGAGAAGCATAGTATATCTTTTCTGGTATGCAATTTGCACGTTATTTGATTGAAATTTTCATTCATCTTTTCTTCATTGAATATAGAACAGTGCATCCGAAATGATACTTTTTCCATGGGCGTAGATATATCGATTATGGTGTTATATTATATAGAATGTAGAATAAATTCTGGTACGTAAGATATGAGTAAATATATTTATGGTAGTGAATATTAATTGTATTATTATGAAACTGTTTTTGGAAAAATACCAGTTTTGTATCGTTTTATTCCTTTGATGTGATAAACTTGACACCTACATATTGTACATATGTTCCGCCACTTTCGCTTGCTCTCTGGTGGCAGGTGGCTTCACCATTAGCAGTAGCGTTACGACTCCTTACAATATATATCTTTCCTACTCTAAGAGAATGCTGAACACGTATATGAGGGTAAAAAAGGTTTTATTCAGGGCAACCCCTTCAAACGGCCAAAAACTACCCCTCTTATCGGTTTCGTGCACGGACGTACGACAGCAAGGGGCGACTATACGGGAAGGGTGGCGGCCAGGGAAGTTTGGAGCAGCCCTTAAGGGTGGGAACCCACGGGTGGGAAAGTAATTTTACTCTTCAGTTTATACGCTTACCCCCCACCCGTTTTCGAGGATACTGATGACGAAAAAAGTCAGTAGAAATGTCAAACCCAGCACTCTAAGTGGGAGGAATCCTATTTTCTCAATGAAGATTTATCTAACTACGAGAGAACGCAATTTAAAAAGCCCGCGAGTTATTGGACCAGCGAGAGCAGTGGAAGAATTGTGAAGAAATAAGGAATTAGACGTCATGGAGGAAGATGAAAGTGGTCGGGCTTGTTTCATCTGCTCAGAGAAAAGGAAATATAACAAAGAGCCCGTATAGTGTTTATCTCTCTGAGATGCAGGCAAACAAAATGAGCCTCATGATTAGCATCTGAAGGGACCACAAAATCCAACCGTCCACTCTAACAACTCAAATGCTCGTACTGAAAGGATGCAATTGAAAGGGGTGGCTTTTATCCGTTTACGTAGGTAGAAAGAGTCAAATTCAAAGTATTTTTTTGTCATCAGCATCCTCGAAAACGGGCGAGACCCAAGTAGTATTTTAAGATACATTTTCGGAAACATTTCTAACAATCTAAAAAAACTACATTTTGATATGCTTTTTATCCCTGTTGGGATGATTCAGTACATTTTCAGCAGAGGGTCTTAAGATGACTCAGTACATTTTGACATGTTTTATTTTTCTTTTATTTTTTTCTTTTTGCATTGACTAAAGCAAAGGCTAACTACATTTTGAAACATAGAAACACATCGGTTCTATTTTCATTTAATAAATGACGATAAGGAAATCAATAATGATATTTTAAATATAACATTACATTATTTTTTTGCACATATATCTCGCGGATAATTTATCAATTTGTAATATTTCTTTAAATAATTCTATGGAATGCATTTTCGTAAAAAACTCGTTCATTTTAAATTATTCGAAAAAAATCTATTTCAGATTTTTTGTCCAAAAAGGTCCGTGCCTCCGTGCACTGGCTATAGTGATTGATCGACGGAATAGTTAATTTTCGATTTTTATTAGGAAACTCTTCGGAATTTGTAAAATTTATCAAAAAAATCAAGTCTTCTAGAATTCGTAGATTCGCTTCCGTTTTCTCAAATTTTTCACAAACGTCACCTAATAGACCTAATCGAGCCCTACAATTGCCATTTTTTAAAATCAAAATCGAACTTTCGGTTCAAGAGTTATTAATTTCTTTGAAAAATCATACTCGGCCCTGGAAAAAATACTTGCGGTCAACGGATTTGGGCCGCCAGCAATAGGCCTCCTTAGTGGCCGTGTACCTTTGATCCCACCAAGTCTCATCGAAATCGATCAATATTCTGGACAGTTATCGTGCTTCCTAGCCCGATTTCGAAAAAAAACGGTTTTTTGCAAAAAAATTTAATTTTCATTTGTTTTTCGACATAGTCTCTGGTATATTTATTTGTAGAGCTTTGCTAGCAGCACCATTTCCTTTTTGAAATATCTCGATCCGACTACCCGTTACCGAATTAGTCAATTTTTCCCGAAAAACTCGAAAAGTCTATATCGGGTACTTCCGGTTTTCAAACGGAGCCGAGCTTCCGGCGTTAAGGTTTTCTAAAGACCTCCTATTAACCACTCAAGTTTCATCGAAATCTGAAAACGGATTAGGGGGGGGGCTGGACGTGACAGACAGACAGACCGACAGGCAGATAAACATACTGACCGATATGGACGGAATTTTCTAAATTCGCTCTCGAGTCGATTTATATGACTTTCATTTCGATCCGACGGTTTTTTCGGATTTCGATGATCCACCGGAGAAATGCAAAATCACATTTTGAAAAAAAAAAAGTAGTAACTAGTGTGACTGTTCCCACGTACAAAATGGGAACTGTTTGCAACATGTTGCGATACATTTTCGATGCATACACAATTTCTTAGGTACATGTTGAAAGTATGAAAACTTACTAGTTTTTAGCGGATGTCTGGTCAGAATAATTATGCAACGAGAATTTTATCGATTATTTTAGATATTTTAAATGCGCCTTACAAATACGACCATTTATATTTTATATTTCTAATCTAAAAAAATAAATATATATTATTTCGATGTTAATACTTAATTAGTAATGTATCGAGACATCAAATGTTTATTTTTCATAATTTATATCGACATTTAAACTTTTGCATAAACAATGTTTTCTCTCGAAAGAAAATTGTCCATAATGGCCGTCATTAAGCCAACACCTTAAAACCAAAATGGCCACAGAAACAGTTCTCTGTGTTTCTAAATTGTTTTGGAAATATTAGCTACATGTATATAAATCAGCCGGCGTTAACACGCATACTTTGAGGGACTTTGTTTATTTCTTTTGTATATTTTTCAAGCTTTTGTACCTTCCTCAATATTTTCTATTAAAATAGGACACTCTTCTACTTTCTCCACGTTACTTATAACATAAAATTTGTTAAATTGTTATAATTTGTAAAAGGGTTCCCGATTTCTGTTAATCTATTTTGTACTGGAAAAAAGAATAAGTTTCAAACACTTTCAGTGGTGATACGAGATTACAGTTATAATAAGTTAACTGTTAGGAATGCTGTTGAATGAGGGGGTAGGATGGACACAATTCAACTTCTAGATAGCTTTCCACACTTTAATTTTATTACAAACAAGAACAAAGTAAACAAGTAACCTCCACTTATGGACTTCACAACCATCTGTCGTTTCTGTAATTAACTATTGCCGCCAACTTAAATCCTAAAAACATTATGTAGCTAAATGTTCCTAGATATTTTGTTCAAAAGTAACAGATGCTGCAGCATGTTTTGAAATTGTTCCGAACAATTGTTCTGAAGAAAAGTCGTACTTTATGGTAGAAACAATTACTAAACTGTTGAGTAATATTCTTGTGCTATATGTAAAAGTTAAATAATTGGTAAAAATTTCAGAAAAATGTCGGAAATGTATGTAAACCATTGATTGTATCTCGCATAAGTATCGAAATAGTTACAAAAACTGTTTCCCACTACCTGATTTGTTTCGAAACTGTGACTAAAAATGCTACTTCGGGGGTAAACATGTAAACTCAAAAGAAGAGTAAAATCACTTTCCCACCCCCTGAGAGGGTAGAATCCACTCTTAAGGGGCCATCCATAAATGATTTCCCGCTTCTTTTGATAATTATTGACCCCCTCCCCCCGTGTGTCACACATTGTCACGTTCGCCCGATCCCCTCCCACCCCCTGGCTGTCAGTAACTTTTATGTAAATTATCAAGGATGTTGATAATGAATAATCAAGATATTAGACATAAAATTGTTTTCTTGTATTGTGACATCACAATTGGTTTAGCCCCCTCCCCTTCACAAAGTGTCGCAACTTTCAGAACCCCCCTCTCCATCTTAAAGCTTGACATCATTTATGGATGGCCCCTAAGGGTTCCTCCAACCTTCCCTGGCCGCCACCCTTCCCATATACTCTGATTACTATTTATCCAACCATTCTCTTCTAAGTACCTATTGCCGACTAATGAAAGTATACATGAGAAAGGGGTGGGCTTTGGTCATTTAAGGGGGGATAGGAAGGATCGAAGTCATTCGTCATTAGCATCCTCGAAAACGGAGGTGTCAAAGTTTCAACAAGAAGAGATATATTACAATTTCCCCCCTGGGAGGGTATATTCAACCCCCAACGGTGATCACGCTCATGTCTCCGACATTAATCTTCGCCCTTTATCATGTCCTGGTCAAATCTGTAGAAATTCGCATTAAAACCCTTGCTGTCGCGCGTCCGTGCACGAAAATCGATAAAAGGGGTAGTTTTTGGCCATTTCAAGGGGTTTCCCTGAATAAAAACAGTTTTTACCCTCATATTCTGTTCAGCACCCTCGAAAACGGGAGGAGGTGGTCTGATTGCGTTCCTTATTTGTAATAAACTCGGGTCAAAATTCCTACACATTGCCTTCACTATTGGGCCATATAATTATAATGAAGTCATTAGAGTAAACTAAATAAGTAAATAATTATGCATGTTTTTTACACACCACACAGTAAGTTACTTTTCGCAACTAATTAGATTTCACATCGAGAACAAATCAATTAAAAGTTGGTGAACGGCATATGCAACCAACAATACACCCAGAAGTATTTCAGAAAGCATAAATACGGTTCATCTTTACACAGCTGTTGTAAAAATTAATTGGAACTAAATAAACATACTTTATTTAAAACAATTCCTGTTAACAATGTTAACAATAAATGTTACTACCTTTAGCCCTTAATGACCTTAGTGAAATGAGAAACAACATGAGATAAATTAAAGCTGATAAAATTTATTTGTGTTTCTTTTTTTAAGATTAATGTAGCAGAAACAACAAATTTCAGTTACACCAAAATTTTAAATTTTTATGCACAAAAAATTTTAACGCAAAAAATGCATTTATGAGCAAATGAGAAGAAATCTTAAAACTGTGAAAATTTACCATGAAAATGTACTTTTAAGTCCTTCAATTTTAGTACTAAGAAATGCACAAAATCAAATGTATCTACATGGGAACAAAACCGATGTTTGTGTTCCAGTTTGAGGTCTTGTAGATTGGGCCAAACTGAAAAGTAGTTTTCATAGTGAATTTTCTCAGGCTAAAAAGATGGTCTTATTTATTTTTTTCTCGTTTGATTACATATAGTCAATCTGTCATTTGATCCCTGAAAAATTCCTACAAGCAATTTTTCTTTTTAAAATCTAGATGGCGCTGCGACAAACGTTATTTCAAGCCCACCACAAAAATATCATTGCTCCTAGTTGCTTCATTTTAGGATTTTACCTCTAAAAAAAAGGTACAGGGTCAATTGAATTCATTTTTGTTGCAAAGATTTCAGAAAGGCATTTAGAAAAAACAGTACCTTTTATTTTTTGGCGGAAATGTTTGATTTCATTTTTTGTCCGATAATTGGCCAATATTAATGGCCAATTTATTTAAAGTAATTGAATAATTTGTTATCATACACAATATCCCATAGAATTAAACGAAAATGAATAGTTAGGGGTTTTTGGGCTCGCTGATCTTGAAGTCCAATTTGGTAAATTCAAAATGGCGGACCGGAAATCGGGCCATTGTCCAGAAAAAATGAGAATGGATATCTTGACCTTGAAAATCTGGGGTTTTCGAGGTGATTACGAATGCGAGATCTAATTTGGTAAATTCAAAATGGACCGGAAGTAGTCAATTTCTCAGGAAAAACTCGAATCTTTTTCGTCTTTGGGCTGAAAGTGAGCACTCAGGGGCTCTGAGGTCGCTGCACACGAATCAGAGGTCCAATTTACGAAATTCAAAATGGCGGACCGGAATAACAGTTCATTTCTCCGGAAAACCCGCATTCCTTTCTTCTTTGGGCTGAAAGTGGGAACTTGGGGATTTTCGTTATCGCTGATAACGAATCTGATGTCTAATTAGGGAGAATTCAAAATGGCGTACCGGAATTAGTATATTATTCAGAAATACTCGTATTTCTCATACTTTCAGCCCCAAAGTAAAAAATATGAGATTTTCCGGAGAAATTGACTATTCCTCCGGTCCACTATTTTGAATTTCGTAAAATGGATCTGTAATTCGTGTTCAGCGACGTCAAAACCCACCGAGTACTCATTTTCAGCCCAAAAACTAAAGAAATACGAGCTTTTCTTGATAAACTGACTCTACTTCCGGTCCGCCATTTTGAATTTATCTAATTAGACCCCGGATTCGTAATCAGCGACCTCGAAGTTCCGAGCACAAATTTTCAAGGCGAAGACATCCATTCTTATTTCGTATGGAAACTGGCCCGATTTCCGGTCCGCCATTTTGAATTTTCCAAATTTTGTGATCAGCGACCCCAAAAACCCCCGAGTAACCATTTTCGTCTAATTCTTTGGCAAATTGTGCATGATAACAAATTTTTCAATTAATTTAGTTAAATTGCGGCCATTAATATTGCCAAACATTTCCACCAAAAAATAAAAGCTACTGTTTTTTCTAAAAGCCTTTCTGAACTGTTTGCAACAAAAATGAAGTCAATTGACCCTGTACCTTTTTTTTGTCAAGGTTTTCAGATTTTTTATGCTAAAATGACGCGACTAAGTCGCCATGTTGGAAAAATTGGGGTTAAAAGTGGTTCATATCCGTTATACCATTTCCTGTCAGTTCTACCATAAAATTAGTTAATCTGTCACTTTTATTTTAACAATTTTACTCCATATCACAAACATACCACTCATATTAGACAACCTCCAAATCCAATGTGCAGATTATCCATCCGGGAGAGGGTTAACATTTGAAAAAACGAAGGCACCATCCAGTGTCAGAGATGGGTGTCGAACCCAATACCCAACAGGCAGTGTGACTGACATATATTGACCTGCTGTGCTACCATAATGGTTAATGCCACACTATTGTTACGATATACAACTGCTAGAAATGTGAAGATTTGTGCATCACTGTAATTATTTCCAACTATCCATGTTCCCATAACTCTTATTAACTTATTAACTAGTGTTTACAGGGGCGTAACAAACACCCCCACAGACCCCGCAACGCGGAGGGGCCCGGCCAGCTGGGGGGGGCCACATAGACGGACGGCCGACTCCCATTTAAAATTCTGCGGCCAGCTGTGCTTTTCACAGATATGTATTTCATTTCATAATTCAATGAATTAAATTCATAAATAATGTTATTTTTATAATTATTGAATTATTACATTTTGATTAATAAAAACTTAAAACCTAATAATCAGCCAGTATCAGTATCTATTAAAGAAGCTTTTGTTGGATTTTTTGAAGTAACAGATCAAACTTCTAAGGGGCTGGAACATAAAATTGTCACAATTTTAGAGGAAATGGGCCTGAACCTTGCTAAGTGCCGCGGCCAAGGATACGATGGAGCTTCAAATATGAGCGGAGTATACAATGGATTACAAGCTTTAATTAAACTAAAGGAACCGACTGCAAATTATGTTCATTGTGCTACTCATAACTTAAATTTGGTGTTGAATGATGCTTGTTCAAATGTTCCTATGTTAAAAGACTTTTATGATATTTGTCAAAAAATTTATGTTTTCTTTGGACATAGCATAAAAAGATGGAACGATTTAAGAGTAGCCAGAAATGAGAATATAAAATTTACTCTTAAAATGTTATGTACAACAAGATGGTCATCTCGTTGGCAGTTGGTATCTGCAATCAGGTACAATTTTGTGTCTATACTAAAGGTTCTGTCTACCATAATACTGACCAGCTAAAAAAGAGATGAAGCACAAACTGAAATTTTGAAAAACATTGATCTGACATCAAAATTATTGCAAAAAGCAGATATTGGTCTTGATTACGCGACCACGCCACTCAATGTAACTTTAACAAAAATTCGCAATATGAGAACAAACTTTGCAGATATTAGAGAAAAATCAGTTATTTTGGCGAATTCCTTCAATATTAAGCCAGTTTTTGAAAATAAAAGAAAGAGGAAAGTTAAAAAATTTTATGATGAATTATTAGAAGATGAGAGATTAAGCGATGCCGAACAACTGTTTATAGTGGAAATTTTTTTCTGTACATTAGATATTCTTGCCAATCAGTTGAAACTAAGGTTTGAGAGTATCAATGCCCTACAAAATAATTCTATTTTTTTATATCCTGAGAAATTAATTTCGTTAAGTGAAGAAGAATTGTATGTGAAAGCGCTCAATTTACAAGCGATATACCATAAAGACTTGTCCATTGACTTTCCTAACCAAATTTTAAGCCTCAGAAAGGGACTTGGAGATAGTATTTCAAAATTAAAAACCGTGTATGCGTTTCTTCAAATTTTCCAGATGTATCTAGTGCAGTGATGTTATTTCTGACTTTACCAGTTAGTGTGGCATGAGCGGAATGATCTTTTTCGAAACTGAAAATAGTAAAAACCTATTTACGTAACACCATGGGACAACAACTCCTTTCGGATTTATCCTTAATCAGTATCGAACACGAGTTTGTTAAAACATTAAATATCGACGAAATTATAAACGATTTTGCAAAAGAAACCTCTCGACGATCTGGTCGTTTTTTGTAATACGTTACCATATAGTATTTTGCGACATAATGTTTGTGCTGACTTGTTGAGTGTTTTACTGTTTTCTGTCTTTTGGATTCTATGAGGCTCGATCATTTCTACCTTTGCTACTACCATACATTGTAAGCAATATTGTACTTGTTGGAAACGAAGATTTGTTTACTTATTTATTTGTTGTTTGCATTGTTTTTATATATTAGTTATTGTTGTGATTGTACTAGCTCCGTAACTAAGAAAGTGTTGTTGAATAAAAAATAAAATAATTTATATTTGACATCTGTTAATTTCTGGCTCTAAAAACCCACAAGTTTAGGCATATTCTGCTTCAGGTTATGGGCCCAGAACACCCAGTACAATAAGAAGGGTCAGTGGTTCTCTAGTAATAGAAGAAAACTAGTTTCGTGTCAAGTCACATCAAATTTAACATACCAGTTAAAGGTATTCTAAAGGTAATAAGATGGACAAGTTCAAGAATATTAATATTCAGAAATTCGATGGGAAGAATTTTTCACTGTGGAAATACCAGATGGAAATAATATTTAGAGCAGAGGGTTTGCTGGATTTAATTAATGGTAAAGCAAAACAACCAGTAATAACAGATGAAGAAAACGTAAAGAAATCATGGGAAAACTTAAATGCTAAAGGGATGATGTTAATATCTATGTCAATGGAGTTTAGTCAATTGCAGACTGTAATAACGTGTGATAATGCCGCCAGTATGTGGTCAAGGCTGAAAATAATTCACGAACAAAGGTCCTCCGCGAACAAAGTGATGATTAAACAAAAATTTTTCAGTTATAAAATGTCAGAAACCGACAGTATTGCACAGCATATTAGCAACATAGAGTCAATGTCACAAGCTCTAGCTGATGTTGAAGAAAAAGTAAGCGATATAGATAAAATAGCTAAAACTTTAGAAAGTTTACCTCACAAGTATGGATCATTCGTAACTGCATGGGACTCATACGACGAAGATAAACAAACATTTGAAAATCTTACAACAAGACTTCTCAAAGAAGAATTGAGGCTTACTCAGGCAGACGAGCTAACAACTGCGTTTGCTGCTGTTAAACTCAATAAGTATCCTCATAGTTCGAACAAAAAGAATTTTGTTTCTAATACCAAAAGTAATTTTATTCCTAATACAAAGTATTCTAAAAAAGATGTAACGTGCTACTACTGTAACAAGAAGGGGCATTTCAAATCTGAATGTATAATAAGGCTTAGTAAACTTCAACCTGGTTACAGCAAGCAAAACTGTGATCCAAATTACAGAAATCAAGCTCTTAGTGCTGAGATGAAAAATATAGTTGCTGATGGATGTGAAGATATCTGGCTCGCTGATAGTGCAGCATCAAAGCATATGACGTCGCACAAAGAGTGGTTTTCACAAATAACACCACTAAAGAACAAAGATGTCCAAATTGGAGATAACTCTTTTATTACCGCTGAAGGAATTGGCTCAATTAGTGTAATGGCTGTTGTGAATGGTAGAAGAGTTCCTCGTACATTGGTAGAAACCTTATACGTTCCAAAGTTGAAGAAAAATCTTTTTTCAGTGGGAGCAGCTACGAGCAAAGGTTTGCAGGTCGAATTTAATAGTAGATTCATAGAAGTTAGAAATAAAAATGGTGTAGTTGCTGTTGGAAGGAAGCTGGAGAATCAATGCTATAAAATGTTATTTGAAATCCTACAAATTCAAGGAAACTCCGCAGAAACGAGTATTGTTCAGCTATGGCATGAACGGTTGGGTCATGTTAATTTTCGTACTTTGAAAGACATGTCTGACAAAGGAATGATACCTGATATCAAAATCTCAAATAAAGAAGTCACACGTATTCAGTGTGAGGGTTGTCAATATGGAAAACAACATAAGCAATCATTTAATGCTAATTTGAATAGACGAGCTGAAAAACCTGGTGAATACATTCATTCCGATGTCTGCGGTAGAATATCAAGTACTTCATTAGGAGGAGCTAATTATTTCGTTTTATTCAAGGATGATTGTACTTCATATCGTTTTGTTTATTTCATAAGACATAAAAGTGACGTTTTCACAAAATTTCTGGAATTTCAGAAAATGTCAGAAAGACAAACTGGTAATAAAATAAAAATATTCCGAAGTGATAATGGAACAGAATTTGTTAACCATCATTTTAAAGATCTTTTTAAAGAACATGGAATAATACATGAAACCAGTGCTCCATATACACCAGAGCAAAATGGAAGGGCAGAGAGAGATTTGAGATCTATAGTTGATAGTGCCAAAAGTATGTTGCATAGTACTGCTCTCCCGATGAATCTTTGGGCGGAAGCAATTAATATGGCCGTATACTTATTAAATCGTCGCCTGTGTGCACAAGATAAGCATGTTACTCCTTACGAAAAATGGACAGGAAAACAATTAAATCTTAGCCATTTACGAAGGTTTGGATCTGAAGCATTCGTACTTGTGCCTAAACAGTTCAGAAATAAGTTCGAGAGAAATTCCAAGAAACAAATATTAGTGGGATATGACGGCAACAGTTCCAATTACAGATTGTATGAATTGGCTGCCAGGAAAGTTGTCGTCGTGAAACATGTTAATTTCAATGGATGTATTTATAAAGACAGTAGAAATATGTCATGTCAAAACAACGTTATATTTGAGATGGAAGATGAAGATAATTTACAAGAAGAGTCCGTAGACACCAAATCAGAAGGCAGAATAGAAAACCAAACGTCAGAAAACATAGAAGTAGAAATTAATCAAGAAAACCAAACGTCAGAAAACATAGAAGTAGAAATTAATCAGCCTAAGGATAAAGCTTCAGAAGAAAATGGCCATTATTTAAGACACCGTGAAGATATTAAGAAACCAATTTGGTATGAAGCATGTGCAGCAGTATTAGGTGAACCTCAGACCTACGAAGAAGCTATGGAAAGTGGAGAAAAAGAAGAATGGAAGAAAGCAATGGAAGATGAGATTAAGTCGCTGATGAAAAATGAGACGTGGTCACTACAAGTTTTACCAGCGGATCGCAAAGCATTTGGGTGCAGATGGGTGTTTAAAATAAAATATAAAGCGGATGGTAAAATTGAAAGATATAAGGCCAGACTTTGTGCAAAAGGTTATAGTCAAAAATCTGGCATAGACTATTTTGAAACATTTTCACCAGTTGTAAGGTATGATTCCGTTAGAACGTTATTATCAATTGCAACTGTCAGTGATTTAGAAATTTGTCAGTTTGACGTAAAGACGGCTTTCTTGAACGGAGATTTACAAGAAGAAATCTTTATGAAGCAGCCGGAAGGCTTTAATACAAAAGATTGTACTCTGGTATGCAAACTCAACAAAAGCCTATATGGTTTGAAGCAGTCTCCGAGATGTTGGAATAAGAAGTTTGTGGAGTTTCTTAGTTCATACAGCTTCAAGCAGTTAGATGCTGAAAAATGCATTTTTTATGCACTCTTTGAAAATTATGAACTATTCCTGGCGTTGTACGTTGATGATGGTCTAATTATGTGTAAATCTAAAAAGGTTATGGACATATTTTTGACAGAACTTGGAAAAATATTCGAGATAACCATTTGTGCTGCAGAATGTTATGTTGGATTGGAAATCAGTCGCAATAGAGAACAAAGAAGTATATTTTTGGGCCAGCAAGGGTATGTTGCCAAAATTTTGGAGAAATTTAACATGGTAAATTGTAACATCAAAGCAATTCCTGCCGATCCAAATGTTGTGCTTCATGCAAACCAAGCATCTACAAGAGATAGTAGGATGCTTAGTGTGCCCTATAGAGAAGCTGTAGGAAGTTTAATGTTTCTCGCTGTCGTCGCACGCCCAGATATCATGTTCGCTGTGTCTCAAGTGAGTAAATACCTTTGTAGTCCAGCTTTGGAGCATTGGATAGCAGTAAAAAGGATATTCAAGTATTTAAAAGGAACCCAGAACTATGGAATAAAGTATTGTGGAACTGATTTAAATTTTGTTGCATATTCCGATGCTGACTTTGCAAACGATATTGATTCTAGAAAGTCAACAACTGGTTATTTGACTATGTTAGCTGGGGCACCGGTTACATGGTCGTCACAGTCTCAAAAGTGCGTTTCCCGTTCTACTACAGAGTCAGAATACGTGGCAGGTTCAGAAGCAGCCAGAGAGGTTATTTGGTTGAGAACATTACTTCAGGAGCTTAATGTAGATGTATGCGAACCTACCAAGCTATTCGTAGATAATCAAAGTGCCATTCGGTTAGTCAAGAGTCAAGAACACCATAAGAGGACCAAACACATTGATATAAAATACCATTATATACGTGACCAAGTAGAAAAGGGTTTCATTGAAACTGTCTATGTTGAATCTAAAAAACAACTTGCTGATATTCTCACGAAGGCTTTACCAAAGGAACAATTCATCAGAAATAGAAGTTCACTTTGTGTACCTTTAAATCAGTAAACAAATAGGGGGAGTGTTGGAAACGAAGATTTGTTTACTTATTTATTTGTTGTTTGCATTGTTTTTATATATTAGTTATTGTTGTGATTGTACTAGCTCCGTAACTAAGAAAGTGTTGTTGAATAAAAAATAAAATAATTTATATTTGACATCTGTTAATTTCTGGCTCTAAAAACCCACAAGTTTAGGCATATTCTGCTTCAGTACTGTTTTAAAATTTTGGTTTTGATTATGTTTGCTGGAATATTACTTATAATGACTTAATAACTACCTGTATGTTATGTCTACCTAAGATTATGCAATAAATTCGAATTGTTTGCCGTTTTATTATGTACTTAATACACCTAGGGTGGGTTTAACCCTATTTAAATTATCACACGATTAACTAATTCAAAATTTCATAAACCTGAACCAAACAGTAATGAAGATAAGAATTATCATTTTCCACTCGTTATAGAGAGGGGCCCCCTGAGAACGTTTGCGGGGGGGCCCAGTCAGTTTTTGTTACGCCACTGAGTGTTTATAAATGTTATAAAGTTTGCTAAAATCTCTTCCAATAAATTATTTAAAAATTACAACAGCTCAGTTTGAAAAATTTTCTCAAGTTTCGAAGATATGTCTGCCCCTGTTGCTCCAACTTATTAATACTCATTATTAATTTTGCAATAAGTTAAAATTGACTTAATTGATAATGAAATTTAATTTTTCCAGTCCCCACTGATATATTGAGTGATTTTGCATGAGGGGACTCATTTTCACGGCACCCTCATTTATACAGCATACAGAAAATACATATAAGGGGAGACTGGAGCATGCCTTATTTTTCTATAGTCTGTTTTTAACCAGGAGGAGTAAACATGGTAGTTCCACTCACACCATAGGAGTAACCAGAAAATACACTATAACCTTTTTGGCATTTTATGCAACCAAGAGTGAACGACTACATTGTTTGTGTCTGCATTTTATTACATCATATAATGCATCGACCTCTATGTATTTGATACCGCATCCATATCATTTACGCAATATAAAGGCACCAAATAATCAACTACTTTTACCTTGAGATTTATATAAAAGGTATTGAAAACTGATATATAATGTGCAAACGATAAAATAGAAATTAAAACAACATAATTTATGACATGAAATTAAAATTTTTACAATGTGTCAAAATTTACAACTATTGCCTCATGTAAAACTGCCGAACGCTTATCCAATCAGAGAAATTTAAATCTCTCCTGGTTTAAAAACAGGCTACCTATACCGCTTGTGATATAGTTACGTGAATCGCCCTTAACTAGAATAGATCAACAGAGGCGTACTTTGAATTTATCTGTCAATGTCGCGGAAGACGGGCAATGCGTCTGCCAATACATCAGATATTCCTATCTTGACGCAATACAAAGTAAGATTTCTTATTTACCAGAAACGTCATGATTTTTAAATCTCTTTGTTAATATTCTTTGTAGACAGTGTAAGGCAGATAAACTGTCTGTCAACGAAAGACCTTAAATTTGTTTTTAGCTAGGGGTGACTTTTGCTTCCAGGGAAGTGTCCTTTGTGTTCATTACCCAAGCTTTCAAAGCCACTCGTTCTATCTAATTAACGTGAATTTTCGTTTAAAAATGAAAAAATCGAATTTTGGGAATGACGCACGGGGTTTGGAAATTTTTAAACTACCTTTTATTTGGTCGCAGATAATGTGATGAGAAATAAAATTTTCCGCACTTTTTTATCATAACAAAAGTATTTGAAAATTTTTTTAAAAAATTTGAAGGGCCATAGTGAGGCCCAATAGAGCCCTAAAGAAATTGAGGCTACAGGTTTTTGGAATTACTAAAAGTGTTTAAGGATTTTGGGGATTAGAAGAAAATAATTAATGTATGATAATAAGATGTACGTGTGTGAGGTTAGCAGCATGTGGTAGAAAAGAAAAAGTCGTATGTTGTTAATAAAATAAATATTATAAAGAAATAGGTGCACAAAGTGTTTCATGATCAACCTTACATACTTCTAGGGGTGATAGAAGACCGCTTGCCTATTCACAAACGGTAATGAAGAATGTGCTGGAATAACTGGTCTCTTCAATTGATGGGGACACTGTAGACTGTCGTATTGAGATGTCCCCATTTAATCTATGGAGTTGAAATCTGCTGATCTAGCCGCCCAAGCATGAGACCTTCCACAGTTCCATCATGTTAGAACTATTATCCTCTGACATTAACACCTTGCACTATACTAGGTAAAATGTTTTGAAAGAAATCTAAATTCCCTTCTTCAGTTAATCTTACCAAATAGAAATATTAATATTCCTTTCTTTACACAAAAGCTTTCCTGGGCTTGAATTTAATCCAAAACCATTTCTTGTAATATTTACAACAAATTCCAGGGAAAAAATTTCTACAGTAAGGCAATTCTCTAGATATTTCAGTAATTAAGTACTAGAGACAAATTTGTACAGCTGTTTGTGAATAATCAATCGGCTCTCCGTCATTCTTAGAAGTATGTACAGTTCATCATAAAACACCTATATATCCTGGAAAATGTCCAGTCATCCAGAGTAAATATATCTTACGTAGTGCGATATGAGCTCCCTCATCCGGTGGGTAATTCCTTTTTACAGAGTTGATTACACATAATGCTATCGAATGAAGACCCATTTCTTTCGCTTTTTGGAGTACATTTCTGCAACAAAAATATGCATTATTATTCTCACCAACTCTAACAAAACTTATCAACTACACTAAACATTCAAGGGCAATATTTCTAGCTATAAACTTGTTTAAATGTCGTTTTTTAATGCCAATGTATTACGAACCTCTTGGGAGCCGATCCCAAATTTTCTTACAAGAAATAATTTTCTTGGTTATACAAGTAACTGGCCCCACATTGGGCGCCAAAATATTACATTCGTCTCTAATCTCTAATTTGACAAATTTAGTAAATTGCCCTTGCTTACCTTATTTCATGTTCAAATAGGTGTAATATTGCTATCTCTGGTAAATTTAGCCTCTCAGAAAATCGCATTTTAAAATGAACCGCTATCGTCTACATTTCTGAACAGATTTTGAAATAGTCTATGACTAGGTTACAACCTATTTGGAAATGTTCGCATTGTGATTCAGTTGACAATGAATATGAACCATATCTCTTATATCTGAGTTTGAATAATTATGTTCCGATTTTCGTTAATTAGCGGATATTACCAAAAAATAGATAAATAAAATTGGAAAAAATTAATAACTGTCACGAGAAAAATATTTCAATATCAAAAGTATTGTTGGCATCGACGCTTACTACGTTATTGTGTCTTAAAATGGATTATGAGGCCGGTTGTTAAAATTCAATTTTCTCGAAAACGGTCAATTTCTAAAACTAATGACAAATATACTTTCTTTTCGCCACAATGAGATAGGTTTAAAATTTTTTAATAAAAAAGCAATAACGTTACGGGTAAAAAAGTTACACCTTAAACATTGCTTATGTGGCGTCCTTTAGGATCTACACAAAAAATGGGAGCAGATATGAATTTTCCATCTCAAAAAACCTCTATTAATCAATTTTCATAACAATATTTGAAAAACTTCAAAAGTTATGCGAGACAATATAATAATATAAAAATATAATATTGGCTTTAACACCCTACATCTTTGTTAATATCAGGTAAGTTTAGCTACATGGTAATATTTTAATATTAGAAATTCGCTGTTGCTCCATGGATCATTACTTACGGACCACCATGTACAAATTTATTCCCAGTAGGTCCCCACATACCAGTCCGGTCCTGCTATAAATATTTAAATCCTCCCCTAAAATTAACCTTAGAAAAAAGTTTTACTCACCTATAACAAATATGAAGGGTATTTTCTGATGCAGATTGGTACTTTATATTATATTTGGGTCCTACAGTATGAATTATATATCGGGCTGGCAGTGCGTGTCCTTGAGTTATCCTTACTTCACCAGTCCTACATTCTAGAGACAACAGACAGAATTAGTTATAATTAGGTAAGCAAGTAACACCACAAACAGGTTTTAAAACGTTAAACATAGCTATTAACGATAATTTAACACAAATATAACTACAAATTCTAACAGTTGTAGAATGAAAAACACAAAATATTTGAATTTTATTTCATTTTATTTTACAAACCCAACAGAATTTACATTCCAGTTATAGTCGGCTATAATTTAACATTGAATATATACAACACTAATGTACTTAACTAATTCCTATAAATTAATTCCATTTAGACTGTATCCAACAGTAAAACCGAAAATAACTATATTGCAATGTCCGCCAAAAAGTCTGCACCATATGTAGAATTTTTTTATTCAATTGTTTTTTTTAACTGGTTTCAGCATTAGTTCCAGAATGATTAATAACCTCAAAATTGACAAAAATATTTGTCGTGTCACAACTATGACATCTCCAAAATGTCATTGGAAATTTTAAGATGGCCTGAAATGCCCTTGTTTACCAAAATATGGAAAATTATCATAAGGAAAAGTTGTTTGTATTTACAGTAAGAATCTAAATGTGAAGTTTGGTTTGAAAATTTCAATGTTTTAGTTTTCTAATTTTTTTCCAAAAATATGTAGTAACATTTTTTTTTATTTCTTGTTTACAGATGAGTTAATTTGAAATATTTCAATGCAACAAATACATGAATGTTGCATTTCTTTTTTAAATGTAATTAGTAATGCTGAAAAAACATTTTTTACAAAAAACAACAGGACAATCCAGGACTGTTTCCAGTAATTCTGACCCCTTACTGTGGAATTCTGCATGATAATCGACTTAAATTTTAAAGATTGTTCATTTGAATCAAATTCAGATCACATAACTAACATTGAAAATTTCTATTAAAATTTACTTCAAAACCCTTAAAAGTGAATAATACGTACTAGGCATTCACTTTGAAGGTTTTTGACGTAAATTTTGATAGGAATTTTGAGTTTTATTTATGTGATCTAAATTTGACTTAAATGAACAATTGTTTCTCTAATATTCAAGGTGATCATCATGCAAAATATCACAATAAAGTTTCAGAATCACTGAAAATACTCCACAATTGTCCTGTTGTTTTTTGTAAAAAATGTTTTTTCGCCATTACTAATTACATTTATGTATTTTTTGCATTGAAATATTTCAAATTAAGTCAATAGTAAACAAAAAATATTTAAAAAAAATTTTTTTGGAAAACAATTAAAAAACTACAACATTGAAATTTTCCAACCAAACTTCACATTTAGATTCTTAATGTAATTACAAACAACTTTTCCTTATTATACTTTTCCATATTTTGATAAATAAGGCCATTTCAAGCCATTTTAAAATTTCTAATGACATTTTGCAGATGTCATTGTTGTGACAGGACAAATATTTTTGGCAATTTTGTGGTTATTTATCATGCTGAAAGTAATGCTCAAACCCGTTTAAAGAAAAAAAATCGGTAAAGGTATTTACACAGAACTTCCCTCGTTATTTGTGCATGGCGGTCGTTTAAAAAATTATTAAATATGAAATGACATTGAAAGTAATAATGGAAATATAGTTATTGTAATTATTACAAAGAAGTCCTGATAACTTTTGGTCAAAAAAATACTGCCCATCCAACAGCAAAAGTTCAATACTAAATAACAGGTCTACCATGAATTATTTCTTGGGATGACCACCCTGTATATTTTCCAATAAAAGTATAATAGCATATGCCAAATATTATTACCATTAGACACATTTTCAGTTCCACTTTCACGCAGTGAAGTGGAAGTATAGTGGTGGTTAAAAATTTCATTTTTTTTTCGAAATTTTTCAAAACTGTTGGTTAAAAATGTTCAGTCTTTTTTCTTCTGCAATAGGTTCAGAATGCCATGAAACACGGAAATTTTAAATTTGAGCAAAGAAGAATAATTTTCCATCTGTTTTAGTGGTAAAATTTTTTTTAAAAATGTGTGAAAATAATTTTCAAATTTTTTTTTCTAAAATATGTTTAGAATGTCATGAAACGTGAAAATTTTAAATTTCAGCAAAAACAAAATTTTCCGTCTATTCTAATGGTATTTTTTTCCAAAATGGTAAAAAATGATGCAATTTTTTTTTCCGAAATAGGTTTGGAATGTCATGAAACGTGGAAATTTTAAATTTAAACAAAACAAATTTTTCGTCTATTCTATAGTAAGTAGTGAAATCGATTTTATCAATTTTTTTTTAAATTTGTTTGAACAGGTTTAGAATGCCATGGTAACGTTGAAATTTTAAATTTGAACAAAGAAAAAAAATAATTTTTTTGAAATTTTTCCAAAATGTTGTTTAAAAAATTTTGATATTTTTTCTTCTGAAATACGTTTAGAATGTCATGAAACGTGTAAATTTGAAATTTGAGCAACAAAAATTTTCCATCTAATCTAGTGGTAATTTTTTTTTCCAAAATGGTAAAAAAATGTAACAATTTTTTTTCTTCCGAAGTAGTTTTGGAATGTCATGACGCGTGGAAATCAAAAATTTGAGCAATAAAAATATTTTCTTCTATTCTATAGTAAGTACTTAGTGATGAATACATAAATTTTTTCAAGAAAATTTTTCAGAAAAATTTCTAAATTTGTTTTATACGTTTAGAATGCCATGGAAACGTGGACACTTTAAATTTGAAGAAAAAAAAATTCCACCTATTTTAGTGGTAAAAATGTTTTCAAAAATGTTGGTAAAAAAAAAATCCAAAAAAAATTTTTTTTTGAAATACGTTTAGAATGCCATGAAACGTGAAAATTTAAAATTTGAAGAAAAAAAAATTTTTTCCTCCCATATTTTAGTGGTAAAAATTTTTTCAAAAATGATCAAAATTTTTTTTTTCTGAAATAGGTTTAGCGCGTCATGAAACGTGGAAATTTTAAATTTGAGCAAAAAAAAATTTTTTTCACTATTTATTCCGATTAGACGGTCCACCCTGTATATTTTTCTGTGAAAATTCTACCAGTTCTTCGCTGACAGTAGGGTTAACTACCTAACAAATTTGACTGCTCTCCGTCAAGTAGTTTTTTTAGTTAATGCACCAACAGACAGACAGACAGACAGACAGACAGACTGACGGAATTGAAAAACCTATATTTTCGGAATCTACGTGTTCTGAAACGTCAGAATCCGAAAAAATCTCGGAGGGTGATTTTTTCTCGAATACAATACTTCCCTTCGGTATGCGAGGGAAGTAACAATTGAATAAAAAAGTTTTGCATACGGTGCAGACTTTTTGACGGACACTGTATATTCTATTCTATTATGAAATTAAATGCGCTTTAATAACAAATTATGCTCAAAACCAACAGGTGGATATAGTTCACTACATATATTTAAGGCATATAAAAAACCTCAAAGCTTTGCAGCTTAGGTATAGATGGGAGACCGTGGCATGCCCGAATTTTGTAGAAAATGGTAAATCATAAATATAATGTATTACTTAATACACAGAACAACATTGTTCTCATGTAAAATATGCCCTGGCATGATTAAAATAAGAAATTAAAGGAAACACACCTGTTTGAATTATCATTTCAAATTATTTTGATTTTGTCACTGCTCCACAAATATGTAAGATATTTTTTCTATCTTGACAAAAGCAAAACAAAGTAAATTTTTTTAATTTACCAAATAATTATTTATTTACCAAAGACAATATCTGTAAATTTCTACAGTTATTGCGCACACAAATAAGTACGGCTCTGTCGGATATTCCTTATGCAAACGAGGTAAAGATTTATGGTTGGTTTTTGTTTTTTATGTGCATTAAATATGTGTTGGGAACTATAAATATGATTAATAATAAATGTTAAGTATTTTAAAAAGTTTCTCTGTATACGTTCAACATTGGCAATAAGTTTCATAGCATGGAATCCAATCCTAACTAGTATATTCGTCTCTAAAACGCACAAAGGTGCTAAATAGTGTGATATACTAAACTACAGTTCGGTTAAAAAAATATTCTTAACAAAAGTTTTTGTAGTATTTTTATTATATTCAATGATTTATTTTGATTTCCAACAGCTACCCTACTTTTCGAGATATGATGTCCCTGTATGCTTTTATATTTTCAGACAAGTTTTCATCAATTTTAACAATACAGCATTTGGTGGGTGTGCGACTTGTGGTTTTTTAAATATTAAATAAAATAATAAAATATGTATTAGTTAATGAATATTATAGTTATTACAAAATATTGAGCACTTTTATATTGAAGAGAGAAAGAAAATATGGATTCTTGATTAACATTCAAAGTGAAATGGTTGGATCAAATTTATGAAAAAATGTTTTTTACAGATTTTACTGTGCAGAGGACAGAGTAAAATCTGCATCATTTTTCGGAGAAAGTAGCAACGCTGCAGAAATGATATACAGGGTGTCCCAATAAAAACTCCCAGGCCGGATATATTCTGAACGAATAGAGATATTTTAATTCTGTAAAAGCCAATTTGTGGAGCATAAAGAGAGCTTCATTTTTTTAATATAGGTGTTTTTTTAATGTGTGCTCTAAAGAAATATTTTGATGGGAGAAACTTTGAAATGGGGTTTACATGAAAGAAACTGCATTTCTAAGCAGATTATATCCTAAAAAAAGAACCATAAAACTAACCGTTTTCGAGATATTTGAGTCCAAATATTGGCATTTGCCAATATTTAATAATTGTAATCTCTTCAACATTTCAGTCTTTTAAGTAGGACAATCTGTATTTAATTTACAAATTTTAGAAGAAAATGGTATCTTTTTTTAACATAATCTGCTTAGAAATGCATTTTCTTTCACATAAACCCCATTTCAAAGTTTCTCCCATCGAAAAATGTCTTTAGAGCACAGCTCCATCTTTATACAGATATATTAAAGAAACAATCATTTTCAAAAATGAAGCTCTATTTATGCTCTACAAATTGGCTTCTACAGAATTAAAATATCTCTATTCGTTTAGAATATATCCAGCCTGGGAGTTTTTATTGGGACACCCTGTATATCTTGATAGAAAATTAAAACTGAAATATAAAAAAAGGTTGGGTGTTCCAGTTAAAAAACCAAGTATTAACTTGCCACCACTATGCGAAACATCCTATAGATTTAAATAAATATTTTAAAAGATGCTTCTCTTGATATGCAATTTTTACCTGGAATATTTTTGAAATTGAAAACTATTAAGAAGATATTAACTGTCTGTTCACTACTGACTGACCCTGTACATAAATTGACGAAATTTTTTGTGTTCCTGAAAATGTTTATATAGAAAATATTTGCTTCTTTTTAGTTTTTTTATGTTTAATGTAGCTATTATTTTTTATCAATAAACTGTTTGAGAACCGCTTAATTCTCTCTAAGCAAATTAATATTTCGAACAATTTACTGCGAGCCCAGCCTAAATACGTTCAAAAAGGCATGCAGTCATGCTTTTTGTCCCAGTGTGGTTATTTTTAACCATTCAGCAATAGTTTTGAAAATTTCAAACTATTGAGAAGATATTAACTGTCTGTTCACTACTGGCTGACCCTGTACATAAATTGACGAAATTTTCTGTGTTCCTGAAAATGTTTATATAGAAAATATTTGCTTCTTTTTAGTTTTTTTATGTTTAATGTAGCTATTATTTTTTATCAATAAACTGTTTGAGAACCGCTTAATTATCTCTAAGCAAGTTAATATTTCGAACAATTTACTGCGAGTCCAGCCTAAATACGTTCAAAAAGGCACATTTTCAAGTCATGTCTTTTCTCCCAGTGTGGTTATTTTTAACCGTTAAGCATAACCTACCATTTAATTTAATATAATAGATTCATAAACACCCCATATTGTTTGCCAAAAAATTTTGAGAACCTCTGATATAATGTGGCATGATGGCCGGTCGGTGATTCTAAATAATATTAATCTCAATTTTTTTTTTCTAATAAAATAAAAGTTCCATTTATGCATTTACAGTAATGGTACTAGTAAATTACTGATGGATTGTCGATGTGGAACTTGCAACAAATCGTTATTTAATTTTATGCCATTATTACGGATAATGAGTTATTTAATTTCTTTTACTACTCACACGCAATTTCTTATACCATTCATTTATCTAAATCTCTATTATGTCAAGTAATCTAATAGTCAATAATATATGAAATATAAAAACAATCATTTTAGAAAAAATGAAGAATAAACGTTGCTTACGATTTGAAATGAGACATCCAAAATATATATAGGTCATTCTTATCGAAAGTGTAAACATTATATATAAATATTATACAGATTCGGAAAATGCAGTTTAGGGTATAGGAATAACGATGTAATTGACCACGCCCCGCTAGTTCCATAAATCGCGAAAGCAGAGGCACACAATGAATTGAATTTAGTACGGCATGAACTAAGGATGGGTGCGGACGTAGGTAATAATTTCTAATACGAAACGAGACAATATCTCTTCGTCAAAAGCGAAGAAGTTATTTGTCACATTTTTGACAAATAATTTCTTCTATTGAAAGCATTTCTGCAGTTTCTTTTTTAACCGAAAATGCTATGGGAATAAAATAATAATTCTTATTAAAACCGAAATGAAAATAGAACATTAAAATAAAATGAAATAACACGGAAACTAAAATCAACTAATAACGATCAAAAAATTAATTATTCTTATTAAATTATAAAAATAGAACATTAAAATAAAATTAAATAACCCTCAGAAACTAAAATCAACTAATAATTATCAAACAATAAATTAATGAAGTAAGGATTCAAACAAACCACCTTCTTGTGCCAAACAATAGCCAAACCGATTATACAATATCATATATCATATCATTGAGTTGATTTGGAATAATGCTTGCACAAAGTTGGATAAGTTTTTCCCGTAATTCAACTAAATTATTGACTCGTTGAAACGTATGTTTGTACGCGGTTTCCTTTAAAAAGCCCCACAGAAAGAAAACATGGGGTGCTAGATCAGGTGATCTGGGGGGCCATTTTATCATTCCCCTCGTAGCTATTAAACGATTGGGAAATGCTCTTTCCAGAAAATTAATAACAGTTAAGGTATTGTAACTTGGGCAGAGGTCTTGTTGAAACGAAATGTCGTTAAAGTTGACAGGAAGATTTTGAACTGCAGGAATTATTTGGTTTTGTAAAAGCTCTAAATATTTATTGCCATTTAAATTGCCATCGATTAGCAGTGGGCCTATAATATGATTGTCTAAAGTTCCTGTCCAAACGTTCAACTTTTGAGGGTACTGAGTTCGCACAGGAACACTCAAATGTTTATCTTTCCGAGACCAATATCGTACTATGGATGGATTGTGTTTCCTTTGTAATGATTCATCTGTAAACAATATATTCTTTAAGAAGTTTTCATTTTCATTCACTTTATTTATCATGATTTCACAAGATTCCATCGGTTTGAAATTGTCCTCGGGAAATATTTCTTGCGTTGTTTGAACTTTAAAACAACTGTATCCATTTCTTTTCAAAATATTTCTTACAGTTCTTTCCTTCATGTCAACTTCATCGGCAATTTGCCTGCTAGATCAAGGTTCACTAGTTTCAACAAGTGCACAGACATCAGTTTCGCGAATTTCACGTTCTTCGCTCATTTGTTGATGACGGGCTTCGGGTTGGCAGCATTTTTTACAATAATTCACGACACATCCGAAATTCTCAAATTTTTTAATAATGTATGAAATTATGCTAGCTGAGGGGATTGGTCTGTCTTGATATGCCACAGTAAATAAATTTATTGTGTCTTCAGTGGAATGGCCCCCGAAGTACCACTTCCCAATTTGCACTTTTTCTGCAGTTGTATAAACACACGACATTTTAATAACGAAATTGAGATTAATTTATTTTATTCCCACGCGTCTAAACAGCTACGCTATTAAAAGCAGAATGGGTACGCTGTTCTCAACTCGGCGCGGTCAAGCGATGGCGCTATTGTTTATACCAATGGCAGGGCAGAAAAAGTGCAAATTGTGAAGTGGTACTTCGGGGGCCATTCCACTGAAGACACAATAAATTTATTTACTGTGGCATATCAAGACAGACCAATCCCCTCAGCTAGCATAATTTCATATATTATTAGAAAAATTGAGAATTTCGGGTGTGCCGTGAATTATTGTAAAAAATGCTGTCAACCCGAAAACCGTCATCAACAAATGAGCGAAGAACGTGAAATTGTTCTACGACAAGGCGTGGTTTATCTGCGCAGAAACAAGTTTACGTACCTTAAACTAACTTTGCTGAATCTGTATACTCTTCGCTAGAATACTGGGGTTTTTATTTTTTATACAATGTTGAATTTTTAATAAGAATAATAGAGATGTTTACTATTATTATTATCCTCCTTTTTAAAGAGACATTTTTACTGATCCCTGGCGCTACTACACCAAGGAACTCAGCTTATTGTTATTATTATTATTATTATTATTAAATAATACAATGAAATAATTATGGCATGCTCTTACCTCTTACATCTAAATTGATTTCTTCTTTTAATTCCGATCCAGCTCTTTGGAAAATTCTATCACTAACTGGATTGCTATCACTCATTGATTCATTAGTAGAATTGACAATGGCATCTACTTGTAATGAAGAAATATCACCAGACCTATTAAATAACGTAACAATTAAAATTCCACTCGTATCTAAACAGCGGGCATATCGTCAAGAATGTTTTAACTTTAAAGGTATTAAAAACTATTTCAGTTTTATCTGTAGATATCACTATCGTTTGTTTAAAGGCGTTATCTGTCGAATTTTGTTTCTCCAAAATTCTCTATTTAAGACTGCCAATATGTGAAGATAAAAAAATGGTGTAACTGGTAGTAAAAGAACAATTGACACCACTGCATGGACAATAACATTAATAGGGAATCAATCTGACTTCAGAGAAAGTAATTCTTGTAATTCGGCACTTCAGGTAAATAATATCAATAGGTAAAAAACCAAATCATAGTTGTAGTTTTTATAGGCTTGAAAAGTGCATTTGAAACGGTGAATCCAAAGTTATTACTATCAAATTTGGCAAAAATGGGTTGGGTATTGGAGAAACTGTACTTATATGGATAGAATATTTTTTAAATAGAAGACAACAAACAAAATATGTCAATAGTGTATCTAGAGTAATAGACAATGGTTTCGGTGTACCACAAGGATACGTGTTGGGACCTTTATTATTTGTGCTATTTATAAATGACAGCGAAATCTTAAAAAAAATGCAATGTACATCTATTTGCAGATAGATGACACATTACTGTATTTATATGGAGAGAATGCAAATGAGGTTATTAATATTATTAATTAAAATTTAAAGTGGTTATGTGATAGCAGCTTAAAAGTAAACACTGATAAATTTAAATATTTGATTCTCGGTAAAAACGTATCAATCAGTTAAGTGGGAGAAAATATTAAAAAATAGAAAATTAAAAAAAGGTGCAACTTTACAGCTATATTTGGATAACAAGGATATTCAGAAGTTACGAAATATGTAATATAAAGCTATGAGAATCATTTTAAAATCTAAAATCTACGCTCTACTTACTAGATCTCTGTTGGTCGATATGACTACTGATAATCTATTATTTGGAGAATTAGTTAACTTATTCTTTCATAATATAGCCTACCATAACGTTCGTGTTTGAATGTGTTCGGAAAGGTATCACAATTTTTAAATTTGTGTTGTTGCATGCATTCTATTTATTTATTTATTTATTTAACAATACACTACCCAACAGAGCATTCCAATTACAGGGTAGGAAATAGTAAGTATTTACAAATACATAACGTATAAGAGTAGAATACAAAGTAGACAAATAAAAACAAAGATAAAACAAAACAAAAAATTTAAATTATGCAGTTAATCTTTTTATCGCAGCTACATTGCTGTGGAATATATCAAACTGATCTTGTAGATTATTATAATTTTCACACATTTTGTATAGCGGCGAAAATTTCTGGACGTTGGTTCGGGGAGTCGGCAAATAGAACAATGAGTTATGCCTAGAACCAGGTCTAGGAGTTCAAAAATTTAGTAAGTTTAAGATAGCGCTGCATCAGTTATATTATGTATTATTTTAAAAAGAAAAATTTGCTGTGAAATAGTTCTACGAGCCTCCAGGCTCGAGAGCAGGAATCTATTTAACAGTTCAGTCTGAGGAAAGCCAATAGCAGGATAGACACCATCTTCCTTATGACTCAAAGTCTTTAAAAAACGCCTATGAATTCTCTCTATACTCTTTATATGTGTGTTATAATGGGGCGACCAAATAATTGACGAATATTCCAATTTGGATCGAACAAACGATTGATATAGTAGTTTCCCAGCGTTCTGAAACTTTCATTAGTGATAGTATTTATATGGCAATTAAATGATAGTTTGGTGTCAAATGTTACACCTAGGTCGCGGAATGTTGATGGACGTGTAAGCACGGAATCTTCTATACGGTAATTAAATTCTACATATTGGTGTTTATTAGTAAAAGTTAGGACATTACACTTTCTTATACTCAACTGTAATTTGTGTAAATCACACCATTCGTTAATTTTATCAAGGGCACTTTGTAATACCACACAGTCACTCACATCATTTACTTTATTGTATAACTTCATATCATCTGCGTATAAAAGACAATTGACACCCAATTCCTCCGCAATGTCATTAATGAAAATGTTGAAGAATAATGGGCCCAAAACAGAGCCTTGAGGTACACCGGAGGTAGACACGAATTCCGCAGATCGTTGTCCACGGTATTTAACATGGTAATGTCTATTTTCAAGACATAATTTGAAAAATAACCACAAATTTCTTGAGAAGCCAAATTTTTGAAATTTATAACATAAAATACTGTGATCTAGCCTGTCAAATGCTTTAGTAGTCTGTGTAAATTACGTCAACCTGTGAGTTAGTGTCGTAGCATTAGATATATATTGGGTTATACAAAAGAGATTAGTTGATGTAGATCGTCCCTTGAAGAAACCGTGCTGGTGTACATTAATGCGATTTTTTGCATAAGAAAATGTTGGTTCATGTAACAGAATTTCGAACGCTTTTGCGAAATTGTTGATAATCGTTATAGGTCTGTAATTCTCAATATTATTTTTTTCGCCTTTTTTATATACAGGAATTATTTTAGAAGATTTTAGTGCATCAGGAAATATATTAGATTTAATGGCTAAATTAAATAAAAATGTAAGAGGAGTTGTGAGCACGCTAGCACAATCATGTAGTATGAAGGTTGGAATTTTGTCAGGGCCCATTGTGTATTTGTGATTTTTTTCAAGGAATTTAAAACTTCTTGTTCTGTAAACCGTTCCATTGTTAAAAAATCTGTTTCTGAGTCAACAGGAAGGTCTACTGCATATCTTCCGTGAATATGAGAAATAAGAGAAAATAACTGTTGCAAAAGTTAGACTAAGTTGTTTACCTACCAAATAATATTTAAGATTTGGTTAACAATTTATTACTGCAGTATTAGTAAATTTGAGAAAGAACTTAATAGCAATGTTGATTAAAATTTGTAGAAATGTTTCGAATATTTACTCTTTGAAAAATTGATAGTCCCATTGTTATAGTTGCCTTCATATTTCTAAGGCACATAAAAAATTCCTGTCAAAGGAATCCGTGCGGCGGTATCATTGAATAGGTAAAGATGCCGCTTGCCCGCTTTATAGTTAACGCATTTGTATATGCCTTAAATTTATGAGGACGGCTATACCATTGAGGGATAACGTAGCAAAAATGTCATTTTGTGATAATTGTACGTATTTTATTAGAAATTACACATTCTTTTCATTCAATAGGAATGATAATACTTACGTTGAAATAACTAATAAATTCCAAGTGCAGTATTGATACCAATTTTACTGATTTATATTGACGTTATAACCAACTAGGTAAATAGATTTTACATCTAATCTCATCCTGATTTTTTAAGATTGTAAAGCAAGAAAAATGCGTCTCTCCTTGCCATTCTTGCTATTCCTGTACGTATGTATGTTCTTTATAAAATAAATAGTTTTGACCATATTAATGATCATTTTATATAATTCCAAACTGGAGAAACCAGATTTCTCTAGCATTTTACGTATTAATTACACCAAGCAAATATTCCCTCGGTGTTATTTATGAGATAAACCTCACGATTAATTAACTCTGCATACAGACTTTATCTTAGATGCTATTTATATATCCTAACTGAATGCAGAATGTACTTACACCTTCTAACTTTGCGTTGAATTAAAATACCTAAGCAATTAGAGCTTAAGGGAAATAACAAAAATGCATTTTAAGTATCTAATCATCCAAATCTGTTACATTTAATACAACAAAGTTGGCGTCGTTTCCTCGAAGACAGAAATTTTGCAAAATATTTTTTTTAAACTGACTTCTAGATTCTAATAATTGATGAGATGAGAACACTCATACTATAAGCAATGTCCACAAAGAAAATGATCGCAATTCGAGCCGAGGACGATCTTTAACTATTTATCGGCTATAGCCTTTGATATTATAGTTATTATTGAGGAAATAGAATTTCCTTACAGACGGACGAACGAACAGTGAACCGAAAATAGGGTTCCATTTGGACCTGTCCAGGCATGGAACCCTTAAAAATTGTCTTCCTCCAGACTTACATTTTACACAATTCGGCGTACCTTAGCGATCAAATCTCTGGCCACTTGTGAATTTACTCTTTATACATGACTTTCGGGGAGCAACAGTATATTGCATTCAAGTATATAGAAATTTATAATAGAATTGCATTTTAAGGCAGTTGGCCGGATTCTTTCTAAAAAATATTCTTGTGCTTTGATCAACATGTTCTTTAAAAAATAAGTGTTGCTATATTGCCAAAGGATCTTTCCCCTCACGACTAAAACATTCACATACTACTATTTACTATTTTAAGCGACAGAAGAACAAAAGTTACTTACCATAAAATAATTTTATGGTTAATTTCTGAGTCATAAGGGAAGGGGGATGTGTTGTGCTTAGTTTCTCCAATGGCACTGTAGTCAGTCAAATAGTGTGCAGAGTTTATATCACTCCATCTCACTAAGTCTTGTGGCAGTACTATGTCGGGAGCCACCCCTAGGGGTTCCTGGTTCATTATGATCCGCATCAAGTATACCTGAAAACAAAATGCTTGTAAAAATCAGGTGGTCATTACACAGAAAAAATAACAAATAAAAGGTGCCAAATACAGAGGGTTTCGTGGAAATACCGTTACAGATTTTTATCTAGTTTTAAATCAATTACCGACACATAATGTAGTGCCAATTTACACTCTATGAAAGTTTTAGTTAGTGGCTCGTGTTATCGGCTATCAAACATTTTAAAATTAGGAAAATTAATACCATTACACAAGAAAGATGATCATAACATGTTAGAAAATTACCGACCAATCATAATCCTAAGTTACATATCTAAAATCTCTGAAAAAGCGGTAGCCACGCGCCTGTATAATTATTTAGAAGAAAAAAACAAATTTACAGATAGTAAATGTATGGTTATAGATCTAATAGGTCTACGGAACTAGCCAGCCTGGAGTTTATCCAAAAAGTACATGACTACCTTGATAAAGGTAAAAAAGTTGCAGGGCTGTTTTTTGATTTAACATCGGCCTTTGATTGCGTAAATTCAAATTTCTTGCAATTGAAATTATCTTCCCTAGGAATAAGAGGCAACATATTAAATTGGATCATGTCCTATCTTGAAAATAGAAAAATATTAGTTTCACTAGATTGCGTAACTTCAGATATATATAATATGGATATTGGAGTGGGACAGGGCTCGATAATAGGCCCATTGCTATTTCTATTGTTCATAAATGACCTTCCATCTTTCCTAAATCAGAGTGATGTCTTCATGTATGCTGATGATACATCTGTAATCAGTAATGCAAATAGCGTACCGGAACTAGAATCGAAGGCATACCTAATTTCTAATGAATTTAAAAATTGGTGTGATAAAAATTCGCTCATAGTGAACAAAAATAAAACAGTGTTTCTTTATTTTTCTTCTTCAACACCAACTTTGTTACCTAATATTGACTATGTAGAAACAAGTAATAACACAAAGTTTTTGGGCATTGCCACAGACTCAACACTTGACTTCTTCGGTCATATAGAAAGTGTCTGCACAAAGTTAGGTAAATGTACATTTGGAATTTTAAATATTAAAAAGGAAGTTAACGAAACGGCCCTAATAACATGTTATTATTCTCTTGTATATTCAGTCCTTAGCTATAATATTATCATCTGGGGACAGGCTGTAGAAATTAATAGGGTGTTTGTCATGCAAAAAAGGATAATTAGGATTATCTTCAATTTGCCCTACAGACATACGTGTCGTGACACTTTTAGAAACAAGAAAATTATGACACTACCGTGCATATACATGTATAAATTACTTTGTTTTGTTTTTAATAATATCGGCAAATTTAGGCCTAATAGATCAGTACACGATCATAGAACAAGGAGTGCCAACGATATACACATCCGCAACTATAGGCTTAGTAAATACAAAAAGTCCCCATACTGTGCTGGTGCTCATCTATTTAATCTACTTCCAGATAGATTAAAACTTGTAACGACGTACAAGTTATTTAAGACTGAACTAAAAAGCTTTTTAATTGAAAAGTGCTTTTATTCCATTGACGAATTCTGCTCATCAATGACATAGACTCTATTCATGACATTGAACTTGACTTAGATTATTTTCATATATACAATTTATGTATGTCTGTTGTTTGTATATATTTTATCTTTTATATAAGTACACACTTTTTTAGACTTAGATTATCTAAACTTTAAGATCGTATTTCGTTATATATAATTTGTACGTCTCTTGTTTGTATATATTTTCTATTTTATCTTTTATATACGTATATATTTTCTATTTTTATATTTTTCTAATTATAGTCGACGAAACCTTTTTCTGTGAAAACAGTTTTTATGGCAAATAAATGTTTCTATTCTATTCTATAAATTTTCTCCAAAAACACATTAACTCCATTTAATTTTTTTGTAGAAAAATTATTTTCTAAGGGACCCCATGATTCCGTGTAGAAGATGGCCGTATCGTTGGTAAGATTAACAATATTTCACAAATTGAATAGGTAATACAGACCATTAACATATAATCTGAATGATATAGGTCCCAAGACCGTGCATTGTAGTACCCCATATTTTACTCTTTTAACTAATATCATCTAGTTTTAGATACTGACTTCTTTCAATAAGAGAACTGTTTCAAAGGTGGTCAGCAGGTCCACGGAAACCGATTTTCTACTTCCCTTGCATACCGAAGGGAAGTATTGTAGTCGAGAAAGAGTCACCCTCGTTTCAGTCCATGTAGATTACGAAAATAAAGATTTCTCAATTCCGTCAGTCTGTCTGTCGGTCTGCTGTCTGTCTCCACTTTTCGTGACATTCTCAACCTATTTTTTCTTAATGAACCTGTAATATTGTCTCCCCTACACCAATAAGGCAGCAGCGCGCGGAACAGAGCATCAGAAGTTAAACTTAGAGCTGAAGGCAGATCCCATTCTAGGAATGCTCACGGACATTACAGTCCCAAAGTGACAATTTCAAAATTAAAATACCAGACAGGGAAGACTGGATAAACGGTCGTCCAAAAACAATTTAGTATACAGACGGTTCTTAGAGCAGGGAGTCGGAGCTGGGACTCATGGGATGTCAAAAGGAAAATCCCAATAAGCCTAGGAATATATAATTGTATAATATTATAAATTTTTCTATTTTTGTATTTCAATATTGTATTTGCCGAGCTCGAACTTTCTACCAACTTTGATTAAAATGAACATCTCACTTATAGCTGTTTCAAAGCTACTTATATGAGATATAGGATATCCATAATATTTATTACTATTCTTTTTAAATATATGTATTTTCGGTTTCACTTGGTTCATTTTTCTGGGACAGACTCTACACGAATGTAAACCCACTGCCCCGATAAAATATCAAACATGAATTCAGTCAGACCAGCTTAATGTTGTCGATAAAAAGTTTGAATACATTTTCCTTTCTTAGTAAACCTAGTTTCTAATTTATTGTAACTTTTATTTGTAATAATAACTTTTGTAAGGGAAATTGATTTTTCTATATTTAGAACGTCCGTATTATAGGCAAAGAAAGCATGAATGCAAGAGACATTTTTAATTAGAATTTTTAGTCAAAAAGAGTATGAACGACGCCGAGGTTATTTTTTGTTTGGACGTTCTTTGATACCGCTGTTTGGTTTGTAGCTCTTTTAGAACGAAATGAATGTAAAACAGGGTCAACACGGGGTGTATACTTGGGAGGCGAGCATTTAAAACATGTGAATAGATATTTTATAGATTGAAATAACATTTCGGAAGACCAGGGATGGGTGTATCTGTTAGTCAATTGTATAAAAAGGAAAGTATAATAATATTAATAAATTACTAAAAACGGCACTTATCACTTTATTCTTGTTTTAATAAAACTGGTTCAGCTTTAACCTTAAACACAGTGCAGTAAAAAAGACCAAATGTACGATGAGATATGCATAGTCTTGTAACAGCATTATTATGATTTCATAACTTCGGGGGTATCACCAGGAGTAGGTATCTGAGTTTTGAACTTTCAAAGCCTATTCCGTTAATTTATGAACAATTTTGTTTTTTGAACATCGTTTTCTTTAGGTAAAAAGATGAATATCTCCGGTTCTAGAGGTCCGATCGGGACAAACTAAAAAAACAAAAACCTTCCCTATTAAAATTTCAACAAATCTGCGTTGGCTTTGGGACATCTGAGTACGTACATAACGTACAAAATGGAATAAACTGGCTAAAAAGTGTTTTTTTTTTTTCATGTTAACGCCTAGAGACGTCAAGAGTTCTGATCGACTTCACACTTTCAGAAAATATACTTTTTGTTGAAAACAAAACTCCCTGAAATTTTGGTGCCCAGATATTGAACTTTGTAGACACAAATGAATTTGTTATCTGAAATTTGAATTGCCTGCCATTTTGTGCCATAAGTCCAAAATGAATAATTTTTCAAAATGTAGATCTGGACGCCAAGTTTCCGATGACATTAAAAAAACTTTCTTTTAAAGTCATTTTGGTCACTTTTTGGCATTTATTTATAAACCAAATGACAACAAATTGATTTAATTGGCCATTTTGAAAACATTTTTGAAACATTTTCATAAAAAAAAACTTTAATTTTTAAAAAAAGTTAATTTTCGTTCATCTGAACTCGAGATATTTAACTTTTAGCATTTTGGCCAATTGTTAATTTACGAATGCCTATTTTTGGCTAATATTTCAACTGTATCATTTTGAAACATATTTACTTCATATGAAATCCCCAAAAAACATTTTTAACTTATAAAAACTAATTATTAAGCATTCGTTGTTGTTAATTAGCCTGAATAGCCTTTTACTTTCCCTCGCATATCGAAAGATAGTATTGTTTTCAAGAAAAAATCACCGTCCAAGATTTTTTCGGATTTTCACGTTTCAGATCATGTAGATTAAGAAAATTTAGGTTTTTTAATTCCATCAGTCTATCTGTCTGTCTGTTGGTGCATTAACTAAAAAAACTACTTTACGGAGAACAGTCAAATTTGGTAGGTAGCTCACGCTACTGTAACCGAAGAAATGGTTAAACTTTCACTGAAAAATATAGGTGGACCATCTAAAGGGAATAAATAATGGAAAACATTTATTTTTGCTCAAATTTAACATTTCCATGTTTCATGACATTCTAAACTTATTTCAGAAAAAAAAATTTGAACATTTTTGAAAAATTTGTAACCACTGGAATAGATGATGGAAAAAAAATGTTTTTCTCAAATTTCAAATTTCCACGTTTCATGCCATTCTAAACCCATTTGAAAAAAAATAATTAAAAATATTTTTGAAAACATTTGTAAGTCGTCTTTTTTACCACTACTATAGAATAGTAGTAGATGGAAACAGTTTTTTTCTCAAATTTAAAATTTCCACGTTTCATGACATTCTAAGCCTATTTCAGAAAAAACAAAATTTGATATTTTTTGGAAAATTTTTTACCACTAGAATAGATGTGTAACAAAAATTTTTTTACTCAAATTTAAAATGTCCACGTTTCATGGTATTCTAAATCTACAAAACCTAATTTTTTTTTTTTTTAAATCTAATTTTATTTTTACCACTATTACAGTATTAATGGGAAAAGAAAATTCCGCTCAAATTTAAAATTTCCACGTTCCATTACATTCTAAGCCTATCCAAAAACTTTTGAAAAAGAAAAATAAAAACTTTGCAAATTTTTTCCCACTACAAAATACAAAACAAATGACGGAAAAAACGGATTTTGCTCTAATTTATAATTTCCACGTTTCATGACATTCTAAACCCATTTCAAGAAAATATTTTTACCACACTATAGAATAGACGATGAAACATTTTACCACTAGAATACATGAAAAAAAATTGTTTGTTCAAATTTAAAATTTCCACGTTTCGTAACATTCTAAACCTATTTTATAAAAAAAATGAAATTTTTTTAACCACTGCTATACTTCCCACTTCACTACGTGAATCTGGAACTGAACATGTGACCGATGGCACCTACGAGTGCACCTATTATAGTTTTATTGAAAAATGTACAGGGTGGTTATCCCAAGAAATCATTCAACCATGGTGGGCATTTATAAAGGTATTTGCGCAATCCTTTCATATTTGGCACCTGTTATTTAGTAATGAATTTTTGGTGTCGGATGACTACTCTGTATATTTTTTTCACCAAAAGTTATCAGGTTTTCTTTTATAATAATAGTGATAACTATATTCCAATTATTATTCTCAATGTCATGTCATAGTTAATAATTTTTTAGAGTGACCGCCCTGCACCAATAAAGGGGGAAGTTCTATGTAAATACCTTTACCGATTTTTTTTTTAATTTATATACCAAGATTACCTCTCCACTGTACTCAATTGTTTCCGTCTTACTTAGTAGTAGTTAAAGTATTTATTTAGGGGAACTTGACATTCTGCTACCTTCTCTTTATAAAGTTATAACCTTATTTCTCTTGACTACGTCAAATATTTGTTCTGTTCAGAGACAACTCTGTTTCTTTGTGTGTGTACACTTACTGCTATTTATCTTTTTACAAGACGCTAAAAAAAATATCTCAAGTTCAGATGGACGAAAATTCACTTTTTTTTATTAAAAAGTTCTCGCAATTCTCTTTCTTTCCTGATAAAAATGTTTCAAAGATCTTTTTAAAATGGCCGAGTAAATCTGTTTGTTGTCATGTGGTTTATAAATAAATGAGAGAGTGCCAAAGTGACTTTAAAAGAAATGTTTTTTAATGTTATCGGAGAGCTGGACATCCAGAACTACATTTTGAAAAAAAAGATCCAATTTGGACCTAATGGCACAAAATGGCGGACAATTCAAATTTCAGGTAACAAATTCATCTGTGTCCACAAGGTTCAATATTTGGGCACAAAAATTTCAGGAACCATGTTCAAAAAACAAAATGCATAAAAGAAAACGCATTAGGCTTTGGATGTTCAAAACTCAGATATATACTCCTGGCGAAGGCATGAAATCATAATATTCCTGTTACCAAACTATACACATCAATGTCCTTTTTTATTCCATTAAAAAGGGGCCGTTGAAACAGAAATGGAATCTGTCTTAACGTACTTTACGATGTTTTAAAAGTACAGCTCTCGAGAAAGAAAATAAGTCCAACCATGTTACGTTACGACAACATTAAGCTTTTTTTTCTAATTCCTTAGGACTTCCTGCCACATGTATTTTTTTCTTTTTAAGCGGTGCTCGGGGAATCTACAAAATATCACAATTAACCAGTATGTTACTGGTAAATAACCTTAACGCCTGTGACTTTTACGTCAAAGGATCAGTTAGAGGTTGCTTTTTTTTAATAAATAACACAAATAAGTATAAAAACTTCAAATTAAATATTTCGCCGACGATTCGGAAATCTAATCTGTTTCATTTTTCAAGGCAGTTTTTTGAAAAATATTCTTGCTGTGTATGATAAACACACAGCTCTAAGGATGTTTGTTATATTTAATATCCATAGATTCTTACTATTTACATAGAGCTGTTGATATAGTTAACAGTTTTTCTTTTAATTTTTATACAATGTTAAGTTTGTGAAGTTCTTCTTTTAACATTGGCAACCAGGTTGTACAGACACCTACAGAACAATTCGACACGCATGTATCTTCATTCAATAATATTATCGCTGATTCTTTAATTTTTCTTTTTTTGCTATCTGCATCTTTTTTTAAAATTTCTGGTGAGTTCCAGTTTATTCTATTCGTTCTCCCAAGCGTGTTCGCAGATCTTGGACCTCTGAATTTAATTTTTTCTGATATAATTTTGGTGTTCGCCCAATCTTACACTTAACGGTCTGGATGATTCACCAATGTAATGTTTGTTGCACTCACACGGAATACTGTACATACATTTTTTTCAATTTTGTTCGTAGTTCTTCGGTTTCGTCTTTGTCAGAACAGCTCTTAAAGTGTTGTTTGTTTGAAATACCGTCATAATATCAAATCTATCACCGATACGGCGCAACTTTTCCGATAATTCGCATAATAAGGAATTAACATGTTTGCACTTGTAATGTTTTTTGGGGGATGTAAATATTCTGCATTTTTTTAGAGCAGTGTAGGTATTACTTAACACAGTATTTTGCTCATTTAAATTCTCATGGCCAACAATGTCGACGAATCACATTTCCTTATTATCAACCTAACAACCAGCAACACAGTTTTATGAACGCACTTTTGTTTAGAGTTCTGCATATTAGTATACAAAATGTACTTACTAATGGTAATTGTCACAGCACGAACTAACGTTTGATATGTTTTGTGCGTCGCAAATTCTGGTATTTACAAAAATAAATGGTTTCCCAAAATTAAACAAAAACAAACACGATCAACAATCATGGATTTTTATCTGCGTTTTAAAGAAATAAAACAAAAAAGCACAATGAATCACAACCAAGTTCTCGCGAGATAGATAATTGTTTAAATGTTTATTTTATGGTCAAAGCACGACGCGATTTGTTAAGCGAACTAAAACAAATTCAACTCATTTTAACAGTCTCTTTATTTACTTAAATAATAATTGACAAAAGCGGCTGATGACTCATTGACACACCTTGAAGGTACAATACGTCCATCAATTGTTATCAATGTTTGCACGGATAAATTACTATACTGCGTGTTCCGAGATTGTTTTACTGTTTTGAAAAATTTGTGACAACTTATGTGATGTGTAGGAAACTATATGAACCGGCAATTGAAAAGAACATACAGAGCGGTGATTTAAAGCGGAAACTTTCAAATAAAAATATCCCTGGTCGTTTTGTAAAATAACTCACAGATGAGCAGTAAATAAAAATAATATTTCATTTAAATTTTAAAAAATATAAGTAAAAAAACTTGAAAAACAAATTTTGCCTATTTTTTGGTCCACTGTGCAATGGTACTTAGAGGCCCTGAAGACCATTTCGATTTATTTTGCCAAGAATAAGGATACTAATGCGCCAATATTACTATTACACTGTGTTATTCCATGTTTTCTGCCACCCCTTTTATTCCCTAAAAAGCGCAAAATAAAGATCTTGTTCTAAGGTTCTGATCTAACTTTTCTGAAGTACTTTAACGCGCTGAAGCCAACTTTTGGCTTGAAGGGAGGGGGCGAGCCGCCATCTTGATTGAAAAGTTTTAAAAAATGTTCAAGACGAAGTTGAAGAGGATAATATTTCTTAAATTTTTTGTATATACATTTTTATTGTAAATCTAATATGTAACGAGATACAGCGGTGGGAAAATGAAGTTCAACGATTTTTTTTTAAATCGTCGAACTCTATTTTTGATTTGTAAATTATCTGTAAACAAATTATGTACATTGTATTATTTCTAACGGTTTTCTACATCACAATGAGATTATACAGGGAAACTATTTCAAATTTTAGAGATTTCTCTTATATATACATTTTCTTACGCCCACGGTGGAATAAATTACAAACTTCATTCTATGTTCTTTAGTAGATGTATTTACTTGTTTCTTTTGTAATGATCGAAAAGGATGTCCCTTTCCTTCCTCTTTAGAGAGGGCAGCACAGTAGCATTCCCTACCTCGCGCGGACGGCCCTGCCTTAATACTCACAGGATTAGAGAGCAGTGTTTTCGATTTGCTAATAATTACTTACATTTTTAAGTATTTTGAATGCTTCTAAGCAACTGCGAAAGGATTTTGTACGTGATTTAAATTTTTGTAGCTAATCGTTAGGACATAAAATTTTATCATTTGAAATTTCATTAAAAAATGTTGGATTGTATTAAAATAATACAAAAGTATAACAGCAAGTACCGACTCTTGAGGCATTCCATGTTTTACAACCAATTCTTCTGACTACCTGACATTAAATTTATTAACTTGTTTCCTGTTTTCGACGAATGATATAAGCCACTGTAATACTATCCCGTCAATTTATTATTATTATTATTATTTTGTTTCAACAGAAGTAGATCTTTGTTTTGATAAGATAAATAATATAAAATATGTTATGTTGTAAACGTACAATCTATAATTAAAAAAATGTTTTTTTCTTAAATCCAGCTATCTGACGCTGTATCTCTTTAAACATTAGACTTACAATAAAAATGTATATACGTTTTCCATGTAGGAAATTTTATACTTTTGAACTTTGTATACATAATTTTTCTCGTAGGATCGAGCATTCCCGATTTTTTTTGAAAAAAACAATTTTTTGCACCTTTAATTCCAGACGGCGGTTCGCGCCTCACCCGACCCCGAAGGTCGAAAACTACTCCACCTTTTGAAAGGCAAAAACCCCGACTTATTGGATTATTTTCTTTGACTTTTTTAAGCAAATCGGGAATATTTCTGAAAATCAGCAACGTACACGTCAGCCAATATTTTTCTCTACTTATAGATATAAAAACTAACAAATTAAAACCAATGCGAAGTACAATGAAATGACTTAATAGCGCTCTTTTTTGCAAGTTAACAAGTAGTTTTATAAAAAAATCAGAGTCATGGACTTCAGCCAACCATTTTTTATTTATATTTTTGATAAAAAAACAATTTTATAGTAATTGCTAAAACAATAAAATAACATAGGAGCATTTTTTTTTGCAAATCTGACATTCATTTAAAAAACCAGCAACCAAACTAGGTAACTTTTCTAATCAGTCAACTTCATTCCATATTATTGTTAACTACAATAAAATCATATATCCGTATTGCCACCACCTCCCTAGCTAGTAACATCTCACCGAATTTCTCTCCATAAAAAAACAATACGATATTTCGTCCCACAGCCCCCAACTAACATAAACTAAATTTTTTCGCTCGCATTCCACCAATTAGGCTTTACAACCTCGAGAAGTAGGCCGCACTTATTTCCAGTACATAAATCAAATATTGCAGCTACATTTTTATAACAAGCAGCTCAGCGAACTTCAATGTAACGCTTATTAGGGACGTTATATTTTCCCGTGTACATTTGAGCCCTCCTTTAAATATCAAAGCGTTATAACAGATACGAGTTTTCCGGTAAAATGAGAATTGTATTGCATATTAGCTCGACATTAAAGCGGCCCGTTTACTTTGACATTTAAAATAGCAACGCCCTTAGCAAAATGAGTTACATTTTATTATTTATCCCCACGGCAGTTTTCCCTCATTCTAATCGTCTCCAGTTATAGGCCCATCCTCAATGGAGTTAAATAGAAAATGCTTTCGAGCCGCTATTTTTCTGCAATACACCCGTGTATTTGACGTCAAAAAAGTGTATCTAGGTTGCAGAAACGGACTTTATCACTTTTCGAGCTGTAGCTCCAAACTCTACGGAGTTTAGTCTTGAGTTTTTAAACAATTATGTTAAGTTTAAAAAAAAATAAGATAAAGGCACTGGCAATTTTTCTCTGACAGCGATATTTATGCATTTCGAAATATGTCCATCAAATTTTCGCTTTTGTATTTTCGAAGAGTATAACAATAGATAAGGAAAAAAATGTATATGATATTTTCTGTAAATAATTTTGCTATCGTTAATTAGCCCAGTTTTCAGAAACAGAAATTGATAAAAACCGATTACTGAAATATTATATGGCTGGATTTTTCAGAATAAGTAGTTTTCTTAGTGCAGAATACGATAAAAAAAAAATTACAGCTGTAAGGTGCCGGCGACCCCTAAGAAAATCGAAAATATTGGCCGAAATTCGGTTTTTGGAATATCTCGAAAAATAAAAAGATGTATCAAAAAAACGAATAGCACTAGGCAATAGAGGGGAAAATTTCACATCAAAAACGTATATGAATTTTTTTTTTCCACACATAAATACGGCTCGCGAAGCGTGCGCGGTCGCTGACGTGCTACACTGAATTTGTTGTAACTTTAACCTAATTAATGAAATTGAGCTCAACAAGGCTGAAATGAAACGAGAAACATGTGGCTATTGGATTATCACATTTTCAAATATAAAAATGAATGTATGTAGGAATAGTACATATATGAAGTCGGAACATAAAGAGATTTCCGATGAATTACAAAAAATTGGGAATAGGTTTTCCGTACGGACGGTTCTGCAAACGGGCTCCACGCTAAGATCGGTTTTATCAAAAACCAAACCTCTAAATATTGTTCAAAATTCAAAAAAATGTATTTATAGTGTTCCGTGTGAGCGTGGAAAACATTACGTAGGTGAATCATCTAGACCTTTCAACGTAAGGTGAACATAGAAATTACGCTAGAAGGGGAGAATTTGAAAAATCAAAAATTTGTGAACACGCATGGGATAATAATCACAGGATTAAATGGGACTCGGCGAAGATTTTGGAAAAAGAGAGCAACAGAAACAAAAGAAAAATTAAAGAATCCGCGATTATTTTATTAAACGAGGATAGTTGCGGCGTTTCAAATCTTTCAATAGATTTTTGTACTAGTTGGTTGCCCATCCTTAGAGACGAAGTAAGTAAAATATAATTTAATGTCTCACGTGAGTATGAAAATACATAAACAAAGAACTGTCATGGTTGACGGCCAAAAAAATTTTGAAAACGGAAGTGGATTGTCTTCCGAAACGTTAACTGCCTATAGCTTTCGTTTTCATTTTTTAGTTTATAACATTGTTCTAGTTTATATATTTTTAGGTGGGAGACTTTTTGAAAAAGTCAAGTATTCAAGAATCAACCTCTGTCTGATCCGTTTGGCGTAGAAGTTTTTTCATTAAAATTTTTAAATATTTTTCAGTGACAAAATACCCAACAACATGTAAGAAAATCTAAATATGCAACAAATAAACAATTATAGACAAATCGGTAAAAGTTCCACAATTTCTACAATTTTTAAGACGAAAATCTGAAACTTTCACATATTACTCTGGTATGTAATGTATCAAAAGATCCGATGGATAGGCATGCCAAATAATTTTTGTGATAAAAGACATTAACGTTTATTTTGCCCTAAGTTTCACGAATTTTGGAGCAGACATTTTTTTTTATTTTCGTAAAATAAAGAAGGTAAACTCAATTTTTAAGGTCAATCCCCTTAAAATATCTTAAACTACACATTTCAAGCTTTAAAAATCGCACCTACAGAAATCTAATAGGTTAAAGTTAGTTATACATATTAAATCTTGAGAAGTGATAAACACTTTCTGGGTTTAGAGAAGGTTATAGTTGTGAAAGTGCGTTGCAGTATGAATGGAAGGAAGCATATGACTTGGGTCAAGTGACCGGTATAATTTTTTTAGATTTAAAACATGCGTTTGAAGCGGTAGATAGAGATTATTGAAAAAAATTGAAAACATATGGCATGAATGGCGTTGTACATATGTGGTATAGTAGTTATTTGAGTGACAAGATGCAAAAAGTAAAGTATGGCGAGTATGTATCGACTGAAAGAAGTATAAATGTTGACATACCACAAGGGAGTATTCTGGGACCGTTATTATTAATTTTATACATTAATGACATAGCAGCTCTGTTTGCAGATGATACGGTTATTTATATAACAGAAGAAAACGGTGCTTTGTTGGTAAATAGAATGAATAGCGTTCTCAATGGCTAGAAGTCAATAAACTAAAATTGAATGTGTCTAAAGCAAAAGGTATGATTGTAGGAAAAAAGAAACTCAGATATGAAATAGAACAGCAAAAACTAGAATTTGGAGTTTGTGGAGAAGTAATTAAAGTTATCAGAGAAATTAAATATCTATAGATGATAAACTTAAATTCATAGATGATAAACTTAAATTCGGTAATAATGTATGTCAATCATGTGTGTAAAAAGATAGCTAAGAAGACCGGTGTCTTAAAAAGAGTTACTTGGTATTTATGCATAGAAAGTAGAAAATACAACATTATTATAATACCACATTTTAACTATTGTAGTGCTGTTCTGTATCTTGCAAACCAAGGCGACACGGATCGCTTACAGAAGTTGCAGAACAGGGCTATGAGACTTATACTAAGATGTAGTATTTATACTAGAGTAAATGACATACATATTAAAAGTGTTAGGATAGATGAATGTGTTTAAATATGTGGAGTTTAATGTACTGGTATTTATACATAAAATTAAATTGCCTATATTACCTTCTTATCTGCAAGAAAATGTACAAACTTTTGAAGAGTTTCACAACTATAACACCAGAGGTATAATTAATTTTGTTCTGCAACAAGTAAACACAACTGCTGCGCAAATGTCAATTTTCTTCAGAGGTTTACCTACATACAACAGCCTTACTAGGGAAACTAAGCAGACTCGTAGCATAGCTTCTTTCAAGAGAATAGTTAGGGATATTTACAAATAGATTTTCTGTTTCACATATCAATATTTATATATAAGAATCGAACTGTTGGTACGATGTAATGGTCTAAGAGGAATTTAAGTGTGAACTTATCCTGATAACCTAAACATTTGCTTAATTTGTCTCTTTCATGAACACTATATTTGGAGAAGAACCATGCATATATAAATTGATTCCGGTACAGAAACACAATTATACAAAACGGCAAATTTTATGAAAATGATTTTCCTTTATCATGCATATCCGCAACACAGCCTTAAATAATAGAGTATGGCCTTCTAATAATAAAAATAAATCGATAGGTATATGAAAATCCTCTTGCAATGTGGGGCATGCATTCATTAGTACTCAATAGGATAAACATATGAAGGCGGTGGAGGGACAAGTCACAACAATCCGTTAGCACCCTACGGTAATCTGTATATTCGGTCCATAATGTAAAATAGCTCGAATTGATTTTCGCCTATTAAACAGATTTACACGGTGTACACTCTGAACGAACTAATGTAGTGTATCATGCCTCGGATTCTTTTATATCTAAGGACAATCTCATGTCAGTCGTTTATTAGAAGCTTTTGATCAATTACACGTTTGTCGGTCAGTTTAGGTCAAATCTTGCAGTCAATTTTAAACCATTTACACTTGATTTACTGCCATGACATGTTAAATACATAATATGTAGTACGGATGGCAATTTTCTAAGGATAACATTCATAGAAAGTGGATTACTATATAGGTTAAAACAAAGTAGCGTGTGTACCCCCGGCGACTCCGGCAAAAATTGAAAATTGATAGAGCAATTTAAACGAAGCACCGTGTGGCATTTACGAGTATCTTAGGCCAAAATTCGACTCCTCTTTTGTAATTCAACCAAAATCAATGTATTTAGACTCAAATTTTTCGCAATTTTAATGAAGAACTGCGAACAATCCAGCTAATTTTTGACACATGACAGATGTCAAAACCCTGTAAAAAACGGGAAAACCCTATAAAGGCAGAATATAGACACGGATATTTCCTATATAACTCCTTGGAGGTCCATCAATATCATATTTTATCATGCAGAATCTGAAGTTCAAGGGTCCGAAACCATACACCTAATAGTATATTACGTACCATGACCTGAAAAGTCACTTACTGTTCGCGGTTAGTAAACAGTTTTTTGTAATACCTGCGAAAATCAAAGAAAAGTAATTAATGAGTTAAATTTGAATTATTGACAACTACCTGTCAAAATTAAATTTTAATATTTTAAATAAATTAGGTATATCGTATATACTATAAATTAACAAAAGAAAGCCTAATAGATAAATAACTCGTTGAAAAGTCAAGTTTGACATGCAGTTTTTGAGGAAATACTATTATGGATATCGAAGAAGCTGCAAATATTGCTTGTACATCGCTTCTACCTGGGAAATCTAAAAAAAGGTACGAAATCACATATGACGTATTTAGAAAGTGGTGCGACGCTAAATATGTGGATATTCATACCAGTGAGGCGGTTTTACTCGCATATTTTCTAGAGAAATCTAAAAAATATACATCTCCAGCCAGCTTATGGTGCGAATATTCCATGATAATGTTGACATTTCAAAATATGCCAAATTAAGGGCATTTTAAAAAAACAAAAATATGGGATATCGTCCCAAAAAAAGTGAGGTGTTTACTATAGAACAAATTGTAAAATTTTTCAGTGAAGCATCTGACCAAACATATCTGATGAAGAAGGTCGTTGCTATTATGGGAATTGCGGGAGCCTGCCGCAAAGATGAATTATGCAAGGTAACAGTAGACGATATTGTTGATAAAGGAAGCGTAATACTTATCAAAATACCTGATTCTAAAAATCACCTTTCAAGAAGTTTCACTATCGTAGACAATGACAATTACCACTGTCTGAAATTATTCAGGAAATATATGGGTCTGCGACCAAAAAATTCAGAAAATAAAAGATTATTCTTGAGATATAAAAATGGGAAATGCGTTAACCAACCAGTTGGGAGAAATTTTTCGCTAAAATTCCGTCTGATATTGCAACATTTTTAAATTTGGAAAATGCAAAAAATTACAGTGGACATTCGTTTCGCAGAACCTCGGCAACTCTTTTTCGACGTTTTTGCGTTGAAAAGGCACGGTGGGTGGAAGTCCTCGGCAGTAGCAGAAAGTTATGTGGCGGAATCTTTAACGAACAAAATACAAATAGCTAACAAGATTTTCAACATTAGCAACCTAGAAGCCGGTTCATCTCGTCAAACATCTGATAATGATCTCTCGGATAATATGGAGAATACTCCACTAGATAGTATAGTCCTGAAGTAATTACAGAAATACAAAAAAATTTAACATCAATTTTGACTGTTGATAATATGAATAATTGTACTTTTCACATTTCCATAAATAATAAAGATGCTTAAAATAATATCTTCATTTTTGTGTATGCATGAAATGTTTGGTTTCAACGATAGATTTTTTTTACCTAAAATTTCTGTTGATCTGAGCAGGTAAATAATAACTAGTACGTAATATTCACTTACAGCCCACGTCGGACTGTAAGTGAATATTACAGCCCTGTAACAATGGCAACCAGTAAATGAATTGTAAGTTCAGCTTACTCTAATAAAAATTTGTTAATAATGATCCACTTACAGTACAGGTATTACAAAAATAATTTTAGAAATTACCATTTTTTGGTCGAAATTGGTAATTTTAACAACTTTCAAAATGTACGTCCGTCCGTCTGTTTGTCTGTCTATCATTTGGTTGTCTGTCCATTTGTGTATGTGTCTGTCTGTCTGTCTGTCTGTCCGTTCGTCACGTTTCTTGTAAGCACGATAACTTAAGAACGAAAAGTCGGATTGTTGAGAAATTTGGACAGTCAAAAAAATGTGCCTATTATCTGATTTTAACGGGGCTTTTTTTAAAATATAGGCCATCGTAAGCTCTACTTTATAACAAAAATTTAGAGATAAATTTCAATTTTCAAGACCTACCATGATTTTTTACAATGTGCAAATGAACAAATTTGATCAGCGATTTTTTTTATAAAATCTAACTATACCACTGCATTCAGACACATCTCAAATGGGTAAATCCAAGATTTTGTAAAAGAGTATTAAATAAAGACAGTAGCCCATGAAAAATAAACAATGGAAAGATAAATTAAGTGGATAGTTTTAATAAATATTGTCTTTTTATTGAGTAATAACAGATAATAATAGGGTGCCATGGAAAACAAATTTTAAAGTCAGACGTCAAATCTTTAAAATACGCATATATTCATAGTATATTGTTATTGAAATTATAACATTTAGTTTACTAGTTTGAAGTTAAAATTATGGATACTCTAAATGTAGTAGAAAAAATTGAACTTGTGCGTCTTAGAGGAGATAATGACAGAACTTTGGGAGAGGTATGTGAGAAATATAATAATAGGCACTCGAATAGGCCCAACGTCACTAAAAGTACCGTTTCTAAAATAAATTTTTTTTTAATTTAGTGTGGCGCTGTTATAAGAACGGATAATGTACAAAGAAGACCCAGGTACGAGCAGACCGTTTTAAATTATTTTAAGAATAATCCAAACGCCAGTGTAAGAGTATTCTACAGAATGTTCAGCAATTATATAAAAACTGCAGTAAATCGGCGATGAGTATAATGGTTAGCACGTTTATTTTTAAAAGAATCAGAAATCATTACGTTCATTTCAAATGTACTAAGTGCCTCAGAACAATCAACTAATAGAAGTTGTAGACGCGTCAAAATGCTAACAGTGTGCAGCTTAGCATGCATGACGATGAACATAATAATAATATTAAATGTTCAACAAGTATCCGGCTTACGTACTATGCATACTCTTTGAACTGCAACAAAAACAGTTTAACACAACCCAATGCCGACTTCCCGGCACGTAATTTTCATACACCTAGTTAATTCCTATCGAAATAAATGCTACCTACTTGTATACGTGAAGGTTTTATTAGGGCAGGAAATATTACTTATTGGTATATGTTGCATTATAATTATTTGAAAATATACATATTTTTTAATTCCTCGCTGTTAAATATTCAAATAATAATACTTCCACAAACACGTAGTAGAGTGGGAGTATAATAGTAATCGTAAAAAAAATTACCTTAAACCCTTCAACCCAAGTCAAAGTGACATACAGATTCGGAAACTGCAGTTTAGGGTATAGGAATAACGATTTAATTGACCACGCCCCGTTAGTTCCATAAATCGTGAAAGCAGAGGCAAACAATGAATTGAATTTAGTACGGCATGAACTAAGGATGGATGCGGACGTAGGTAATAATTTCTATACGAAACGAGAAAATATCTCTTCGTCAAAAGTTACTTGTCACATTTTTGACAAATAATTTCTTCTATTGAAAGCATTTCTGCAGTTTCTTTTTTAGCCGTAAGTGCTATGGGAATAAAATAATAATTCTTATTAAAACCGAAATGAAAATAGAACATTAAAATAAAATTAAATAACCATCAGAAACTAAAATAAACTAATAATTATCAAACAATAAATTAATGAAGTAAGGATTCAAACAAACCACCTTCTTGTGCCAAACAATAGCCAAACCGATTATACAATGAACCTCTCATATCATTGAGTTGATTTGGAGTAATGCTTGCACAAAGTTGGATAAGTTTTTCCCGTAATTTAACTAAATTATTGGCTCGTTCAAACGCATGTTTGTACGCGGTTTCCTTTAAAAAGCCCTACAGAAAGAAATCATGGGGTGCTAGATCAGGTGACCTCAGGGGCCATTTTATCATTCGCCTCGTAGCTATTAAACGATTGGGAAATGTTCTTTACAGAAAATTAATAACAGTTAAGGTATTGTGACTTGGGCAGCCGTCGATTAGCAGTGGACCTATAATATGATTGTCTAGAATTCCCGTCCAAACGTTCAAATTTTGAGGATACTGAGTTCGCACAGCAACACTCAAATGTTTATTTTTCCGAGACCAATATAGTACTACGGATGGATTGAATGAAAAGGATGATTCATCTGTAAACAATATATTCTTTAAGAAGTTTTTATTCTCATTCACTTTATTTATCATGATTTCACAAAAGTCCATCCGTTTGAAATTGTCCTCGGGAAATATTTCTTGCGTTGTTTGAACTTTAAAACAACTGTACCCATTTCTTTTCAAAATATTTCTTACAGTTCTTTCCTTCATGTCAACTTCATCAGCAATTTGTCTGCTAGAACAAGGTTCACTAGTTTCAATTTCAACAAGTGCACAGACATTAGTTTCGCGAATTTCACGTTCTTCGTTCATTTGTTGATGACGGGGTTCGGGTTGACAGCATTTTTTACAATAATTCACGACACACCCGAAATTCTCAAATTTTTTAATAATGTATGAAATTATGCTAGCTGAGGGGATTGGTCTGTCTTGATATCCCATAGTAAATAAATTTATTGTGTCATCAGTGGAATGGTCTCCGAAGTAGCACTTCACAATTTGCACTTTTTCTGTAGTTGTATAAACATACGGCATTCTAATAACGAAATTGAGATTAATTTATTTTATTTCCACGCGTCTAAACAACTACTCTATTAAAAGCAGAATGGGGCGCTGTTCTCAACTCGTCACGGTCGAGCGTTGGCGCTATTGTCTTATACCAATGCCCTGCATTGTTCTACGACAAGGCGTGGTTTATCTGCGCAGAAACAAGTTTACGTACCTAAAACTAAATTTGCTGAATTTGTATGTCGCCGAACTGCCCAATTCTACAACTTTTGTTTGAAACATTTTTTCGTAGAATGCTTATTACTCGAGATATTTGAAAGCGTCAGGTTAACAAAATCACCTACAGCCGGTTTTACCATCGCAAGTTAACTCTCATGTTAGTTGACTTTTCCTTTCAGGTTAACTATAACTTTACCGACACATGCGTTTTTCAATATAAAGTTAAGTGATGATTTGCAAACGAGAGGTTGTGAATAAAATTTATAATGTTGGTACTGGAAAAATGGGTAATATACATAAAATGTATGAATTTTGGTCCAAAGTCACGTCACCTGCTATCAAATATAAATGTCAGAAGTAATTTATGAGTTAGTGGTCTATTACTAAGTAAGTAGGTAGTATTTAGTCTCGATCTATTTAAAAAATTTCTTCCATCGTATTCTTCGAAAAAGTTAGGTCTATACAGGATTACCTTGGCTACTTATCACTGCTATATGCATTTACTTCGTACATATCCATTTTTAGGCAAAATATCAAAACATTATTTTGTGACAGTTATTTTATAGGTTATAAATTGCCAGTAAACTGCCAACTTCTAGTTTACCCACACCTCATCTGCTAGTAAAGTTAACTACTAGATAACTACCACATCGAAAATGACCAGCTATTGTAAAACCCAATTTCTATAATAACCTGAAAGTTAACTCTGACTGGAAGTTAACTAGCGATTGTAAAATCGGCTGTTAGTAGTTCTTTGGTTGACAGCAGTCAACTGTCAATATCGTCTATTTGACATTAGATTTGAATTCAGAAACTTCAAAAACATAAAGCATGGTATTTCAATAATCAAAACATGCGTTATAATGTTAAAAAACTACTCAAATTAGTAACTTACGATGGAGCTTTAGTGCTCCATAGGAGCCAAAATACTGAAAATGGAGCATCGTGGCCAAGGAGACTTTTGTTCAGGAAGACAAAAGCTATAATACACCAAAAATTCGATTCTAGCAAAACCAAATTCCCACAATTTTTTGCGGGGACTTTTGGTGCATGTATGTATTATAACGTCATCTGGAACTAGATCATATTTTGAAATAATTCTGTTGAAGAGGTGAGGGTAAGAATAGGTATATAGGGGGGAAATGAGTAAAGCAAAACTGGTAAGAGTACAGAAGCTTGAGATTTGGCATATACAGGGTGATTCACGTAGGCCATTCATTAGAAGTTTTTCAACTTGCAGTTGGATTAGAAACTTGAAATTTGGTATGCAGCCATAATCGATCATGCCCGTTCTATCTAAAATATTTTCAGTCCTCCAACTATACAGGGTGTGCCATAAATTGGTACCAACTTTCTTATTTTAAATAGAAACCTATATTTTTCTTTACATGGTTCGATTGGTCTTCTAATTCTGAGTTTAGAGAACCTAAGTTATGTTAACTTATCTATTACAATTTTTGACATATGTCCAATTTTTTGAAAAAAGTTGCCGCTGTAGTAGTTTACGAACAAATTTGTATCTCGCAAACCTTTCAAAATTATGAAACCAAATTTGTGAAGCAGTTAGCTGGAAGTCCAGGCTAACTTTTGATGTCCCATCGGTGGTCTTATTTTGTACCGTATGGGCGCAGTCGATTTTCAAATGTCGCAATCAAAAATTGTCAAAAAGTCAATTTTTTCAAATGGCACCTACTATTTTTTTTCACACCATTCGAAAGAAAATTAAATTTTAGGGTGAGTTACTTAAGCATTCCCTATACCAAACTTCACCCCATATCGAGTTATTCAATAAAAATCAAGAAATACCTTATATTGCCGAGAGATTCCTTACTTCGTCAAGTATGCCATGGAAACAAAAGACAGTTGTAATAATTTTTAAAGAAAAATATGGATTCTTATTTAATTACACACAACACCAACAAATTATTATTAACGAACAAGAACAATGTTGACGAAATTCTGTCAGTGAAAACGGTGCACACATTGAGCATTTGTATTGATATAATTATTTTGTTAATCTGTTTATTGGTTATTTTGTTGTTATTATTTATTATTGCAATACGATTTTTGAATAAAAATTAAAATGAAATGATTGTTTCCAAAGCCTACTACTTGAGAAAAAAAAACAATATTTTTTTCAAAAAATGCCAATAACTCAAAAACGACTGTAGATAGACATACACAATGTTAATAAAAGTGGCCCTAAAATTCAATTTTGCATTGATTTCTGGCGTCAGAAATGGAGGCGCAAAGATGTGCTACGCAATCTGTTGAAAGTAGAATAATAGAATATTTGAACAAAAATATGGTGGTCACATTGAACATTTACGTCAGAATTTCGTCAACTTTGTTCTTGTTCGTTAATAATAATTTGTTGGTGTTGTGTGTGATTAAATAAGAATCCATATTTTTCTTTAAAAATTATTACAACTGTCTTTTGTTTCCATGGCATACTTGATGAAGTAAGGAATCTCTCGGCAAGATAAGGTATTTCTTGATTTTTATTAAATAACTCGATATGGGGTGAAGTTAGGTATAGGGAATGCTTAAGTAACTCACCCTAAAATTTAATTTTCTTTCGAATGGTGTGAAAGAAAATAGTAGGTGCCATTTGAAAAAATTGACTTTTTGACAATTTTTGATTGCGACATTTGAAAATCGACTGCGCCCATACGGTACAAAATAAGACCACCGATGGGACATCAAAAGTTAGCCTGGACTTCCAGCTAACTGCTTCAGAAATTTGGTTTCATAATTTTGAAAGGTTTGCGAGATACAAATTTGTTCGTAAACTACTACAGCGGCAACTTTTTTCAAAAAATTGGACATATGTCAAAAATTGTAATAGATAAGTTAACATAACTTAGGTTCTCTAAACTCAGAATTAGAAGACCAATCGAACCATGTAAAGAAAAATATAGGTTTCTATTTAAAATAAGAAAGTTGGTACCAATTTATGGCACACCCTGTATAGTTGGAGGACTGAAAATATTTTAGATAGAACGGGCATGATCGATTATGGCTGCATGCCAAATTTCAAGTTTCTAATCCAACTGCAAGTTGAAAAACTTCTAATGAATGGCCTACGTGAATCACCCTGTATACTAGAAGCCAAGGCCTCAGAGTTCTTTTTAATACTTCTCAACACCCCCCCTTCCCTCACCAGTTTCACTTAATTATTAGAGGGGTTGATAAATTTAAATTGAGATATTCACTTGAAATTTGGTAGGTACGCGTATATTGCAATGATTGAGATGATTCCGTTGAAGGAATGTGGCGTGTAAATTGGGGAAAATAAATAGAGCAAGCTAATAAAAGTCCATGAACTTAATTTTAGGCGCATATACTAGAAACCAACAACTCAATTTTTTTAATTAGGTCAAATATTTTTAAAATTCTATGACCAATTAATTCCAGATATTAAACTGCAAATATAGTCAAGATGTTTTACTTTAAAGATACTTGGATGGAAAATCTGGATGCAGAAGTATTGATTCCTTAGGCATCGGTTTATTTATTCTTTATTGGCAGTTTTTGTGAAATTTTTTGTTAGTTCAACTATCTCCCCTCCTGCCATTCCTAAATTAAAATAAAATGGAGTTTACTAGCGCATACTCCTTACATCTTAACTACTACACTATTACTGGAATATTTCCGTCACGAAATATGAAATTAGATTCAATTTCTTAAGTAGTACAAAGTTGTCAGACACAATAAGTTAAATGTTTTGATTTATTGCTTAATTTCGTATGCTTCTGAATGCGGAATGGCGAAAAAGGGGTTTGATCAATATCCAGGTAGACAGAAAACAACTGAAAATTTAATAGATTCACTCAATTCAGCCCAAATCGTTACGTGGATAGGTTGACATAATTTATTGGTAGTTAAATAGCCAAATTAAATGACGCAGACAGAAAGCAAATTAGTGACAAGGAATGTTTTACTTTCAATATTAGAATGATGATGTTCTATGAAAATAAAATAACCACACAATATACAATGTAACGGAATATCAAGTCATCCATAATGAATCTTTTAATAGCTGAATACTGGGGTGGAGCGAAAAAAACGATTTTTGTATTTTTTGTTCTAATAGTGAAAAAAGGTTATTACCATGATTTTTTTCTGAAAAATCCGATATCTTCTGCCCTCTACGCACCCTTAAAGTATAGGTGAAACTGAGAAACATTAATTTGCACAAACCTATGCGAAATAAGTTCATAAAACAGTTCTTTGCTTAATCAGGTAAATAAGCAACCCAGAATTCACCACGAAAAGGTATCTCCTAAGTCTCATCCCCCCATCCCCTAACCACTTTACCAGGCTGGATTTAAACGTAACTCTAATAAAGCCATCTTGAGCTTCGACCCATCACATTTTCACAAACCCTTCAGTCATATGTTTCCACCGTCTGAAGGTGATGATTTCTACCAATTTTTTACTATTGATTGAGCTTTCGTCATCGGAAGATTAGATGAGAATGAATGAAGTTGTTAATAGAAGAATAAAAAATAAAGTCGATATAATTGCTTGCTTCAAAATTTATTTTTACAATGATAGATATTCTTTTCGAGGTTCTCTTCGAGTATCACACAGGTCATTCTAGCCTTTAGCATACGTCTTAATACCAGTTCTTGGACATGTATTCTGTCATTTGGAAGCATACCTATTGATAGGTCTTCGGAGTGAATGAAAAAGTAGTTATATCACTGGATCAACAACAGTTCTCTGTTCTGGTTTGAAGTATCGATTTAGCTGAATTGTTTTTCAGACATGATGAGTTAAACTTTATCCCAAACAGCATTTGTGCGTGGACCATTTGAATAAACTGTCAAGTCTTTGCAATTGGAAGCCCGATTCTTTATCGGCATAAAGACTCAGGCTTCCACGTTGCTGGTTAACCACGTGGAATAAGCAAGTTTTTCAGGGTTCATTTTAGATAAATCTATGGATCAGTTATCGTTAGAGATTGCAGAACACATTTGGTACAGATATTTTTGACCTGTATTTAACTCTACATCGCGTTGGGAAAACTGTATACAGTTATATCAAAGTCTATAACTCCTAAAGTATGGCACGTTTCCAATTCTTTACTTATAGGTTCCACGAATCTACGAGGTCCAGTTGTGTCACCGTCAGAAAGTGAAAAAGATATCTTAAAAGTTGCTCGTCACCATGCAGCTGACACAAAAATTACTGTGTTAACTGTGACTTCATTTGAGATATGGCTCCACTTTTTTGATACAGTATTTACTTCTGCCCCATCAGATCTGCTAGTTAAAATTATTTGATTGCTTTTGTAACGTTCTCAGTGTTGTCTCAACATGCGCATTGTTTCAGTGGAGTACATGAGCCTTTTAATGAGCCAGTAGAGGACAAAAATTGTTAACATATTTCAAGCATATTTTAGGGTGTTACTTTTTGCATATAATAACAACTATTTTTCGCTATTACGCATCAATAATAATTATTAAAAATTTTATCTCCTTTGAGAGGTTATAGAGGGCAGAATATATGGTTTATTTGCAAAACCGCTTTGGAGGAATATTTACAATCTATTATAGCACCTTTCTTTACTATTACAATTTTCAATAGTGAAAATGAAAATTCCCTCCTATAGTAGCGCTCCATCCTACTGAACATATTGTTAATCGGCTACCTAGTAAGAACGTTTCTGCAACAGATCACTTAAAAACCCTATCTAATTTTAAATCGTCATTTTTTCTTGAACCGGTCAGTACATCTGAAGTAGCTGAAGCGGTAAAAAAATTAAAGAACTGTAATTCTACGGACATCTATAGCATATATCGTCGAATTCTGAAAGAAATCATTCGCATAATTTTAATCCCACTGACAGCGCTTATCAATGCCTGCAGTGGTGAGGGTTACTTCCCAGATGTGCTTAAGGTTTCCAAAGTTTTACCTCTTTTTAAAAAAGGTGATGTTAATATTATTAATAACTACCAGCCCATTTCAATAATTCGAATGTTTTCGAAAATTTTCGAAATTATTCCTTAAAAAAAAGGCTTGTTAACTATACTGAAACAAACGATATCTTAAACTGTGCTCAATTTGGCTTCCGAAATAAATGTTCTACTATGAAGTCGGTTTTTAAAATAGTGATATAGTCGAGGGCCTTGAGAATGGAAGCATGTGGTAGTAACTTTGTGTGACCTCTCTAACGCCTTCGACTGTATCTCACATGAGTCACTTGTGGAAAAGCTAGGCTTTTATGGCATGAGAGGTATGCCGTTGTCTCTGTCCAATTCTTAGCTCAACAATAGGAAACTATGTATTGCTATGATAATGTTAATTCCGAACTACTAACAATACGGTAAGGGGTGCCTCAAGGATCTGTACTGAGGCCCTGATTGTTTATTTTATATATAAATGATTTTATTTCATTTTATGTCCATCATAATAGCAACTTAAATAGAGACAGCACTGTTTCCGTACACCAAGCTAATGATTGGTTTTGTGTGAATAACCTTAAACTTAATGAAGACAAGACTCAAAGGTTTGATTTCTCTACAAGTGTCTCATTAGTAAAAAGTGATGGTATTAAAATTATTGGAGTCGTCCTTGACGATACTCTGAGCTGGTTTAAACACGTGGAGGTTATCTCTAATAAATTATCTAGTATTATTTTTTTGTTACTCAGGCTAAAAAATATACTGTGAGCAAGCACCTTAAGAAATTGCTAGTTCTCTTTGTTCCATTCTCATAAACTACCATAAACTATCACTTTGTCGCTTTGACAAATATCAGTATTTAGCTGTGCAGGTGACTTCCTTGGTTTGCAAACTCACAAAATATTTATGACGTCTCGTTCGTTTTTTGTTACTTATTGATTGCCTGGGACGTTATGCTTTAATAAACCCTTTAATAACATATAAATTTCGAAACTTTGATTAATTTCCTAGTTTTGTCATAAAGCTTGAAGCAATGAATTCTTAACTTTTAACTATTTATAAACTAAGTTCTGGTGCGTGCAGTAGAAAATATCCATTCGGTTTTACCTCAATAAATTAAAGATATCAAAGTTTTGAAATTGTTTTTACATACCTATAATATTTAAGTTAAAATTAATGAAAGTTTTGCGTGGAAATAAGGTGAAAAAGTTGGGAACGAAATAAATATACGCAGCGAGTATATACAGGATGAGAAAATATGTTTCAGATACAAGTTGTAGCAGAACTGCATATTCTAAAATAATTTTTAAATACACATGGTGATTCACATAGTGCTGACAAACTAACATTTGGATTTTTTTTAATGGAACGCCCAATATTTCTTATATGTTTAGATTTGGCTGTTAATTCTCTATCCAGGCGTATCATTTTTGTGTTTAATCATTAATTATTAACATTTTTTCTATTTTGTACACATTATTCCTGTCTTTTAATAAAATTTCCTTTCATTATCTAGTTGACTTATTTATTATTCTCTTCAATAGCTCAAAATACATTGGAATGTTTAAACTTTCGAATAAATATACTTAGTTTAAGATTTCCGGACCTACTGAAAAGGCTGATTGGTCTAAACTGAATCTTAATTTTGCTACTGGTGTTTTAAACTTAAAAAAAAAATGCTTTATATTTACGACCTGCATTTAAAGAAAAATAGATCACTTAAAATTTACATGATTTTCTGTCCCAGGAAAGTTAATTTACAAAACAAAAAGAAATCATTTAAATCAGACAACAGATTTTGATAAAAATCAACTTTAAAATCCTGGTAGGTAAATGGATGATATGATAATATTGTTCGGTAGTGTATAAAGTTCAATAAATCGTCGAAAAGCATAATGTTTACATTAGTTTTGTTACATTACAATCAAATAATCTGCATTTGATAATATATAACCGATTAGTTCACGATTCATATACCTAAAATAAATAACACATTCTAGTTACAAGATAGCGGCACCTTCAAATAAATATAATATATTTTCAAAGATGGTGTGGAATTTGTAGCACAAAAATGACAAACTAATTGATCTGCTACGATTTTTTCCTCTCCGCTTGGTTGAGTAGTTTAACAAGAACAGATGGACACAGTTAATGTATTTTTCCACTTATCAGTAATAAATATGTTCAATAACTCCGTGATTTGAAACAGTTTTTATTTTGTTACGATAACGTGTTGTTGTACAGTAATCAATGAGTGACATCAAATGTACACTAAAAAAAGAAATAACACCAGTCAGATAACAAAAGAGGTCAGCTCTTGAACTTGAACAGCCGCTGGGGAAATTAATATACAGGGTGTGACAGTCAATTGCAATTTCAGCAGCATGGGCCAATTTGTTGGAACGCGTTTACGATTATCAACCGCAAACCTTCAAGATACCAGCCCTACTCTTCTGGGAGTCGCATTCTATTACAAAATAATCGTCTATACACTCACGTTGCTCAAAGAGTAATAAAATATGCGTACGTTGCCTGTCGTCCCACTGTCTTGATCGACCCCACCGTTCAATTTGCTCGGTACCCTTGGAATGAATGTTTAGTAACCCATAAATTAGTTTCATAGCCGTATTTGGCTGATGAAACCTATTTAAATATCAGACGGGTCCAAATCAAACCTCTTAATGTTTAAAATTCTTCTGAGATCTGTTAAGATAATGTTTGTGCAAATGTATCAGTCATCAGAAGAACAGCTTAAGCTGCTTGTTTCGTAAAAATTGATATTCCTGCTAGCACGAAGATTTCACATACATATCTGCATACAATCTGCTCTGCTATAAAATGAGCAAAATTGATAGATTCCACTATGTCAACTGAACGTTTTGAGAATATACTGTTATGTATTGCACCTCCTTGAAACTGGAGATTGATACGCCTATGCCTAATAGTGACTGGAAACTTGTAGAAAGAGATAGAGTTTTCTAGAGTGTGGTGGGAGAAGATTCTCAATTGTTTTTTGGATGACTCTGGAGGCGATTTCAGAGTATATAAGGCGCGATTACCGGCGGAAGGAGAGGAAGTTTTAGGAAAATGAAGTTGGTAGCGAAAAAAGTGAGGTTAATATCAAGTAAAGAAAGTGAAAAGGTTATTTTGAAATATTGTATACTTAGTCAGTAAATTATTAAATAAAGTGTAAGTGGTTTACTCCTTGTTAAAATTATTTAGAATCCACATATCAATACAGGGTGTTTCCTAAAAGGGTGAAAACTCAATACATTGAAATTTAGCCGTGTAAAATACATGCACAACTGGAAGTCAGTATATTATGAATACTCTTGGGAGTTAATACCATATGTTTAGATCGCAGCCTTCTAAACTATTTCCAACATATTAGTTGATTAGACAAAGTGCTGCATGTGTACATGTCATATGTATATATTTGTTATTTATTGCAAAATAACATGCAAAACACTTTAAAAATTGCGCAAATCGTTAGAAATAGTTGCTGTTTATTATTTACATTCAGATGCATTAATTTGTTTGATTTTGAGCTTGTTAGCATGTGGCACACATATTAACCAGCAGTATTTTTTATATACCAATAATTCCTGTTACAGGTAGTATAAAATATGGTTTCAAGTCTTACAGGAAAAGCCGGTTGAGGTCCCTACGAACAGGAAGCGTTTTGGCAATGGATCTTTACATCTTCCTGTAAAAGGGTTGTGGCACGGATTGCGCCCAGAATAAGAAACAAACACGGACAAAGACCATTCGCCAAAATGTGATGTGCCACTTTGTAAATATTGTTTTGCATTGTATCCTACCTAAAATGTATGCTCTTGCCATACAATAAATATTCATATATTACAAAATATATTATTTGTCTTTAATAGAATACTTACTACTGGTATACTGATTCACCATAGCAAAGGATGGTTGATACGCAAATATACTTCTAATATTTTCATTTTTTTTTATAACTTATTTATACTTATTTTCCTTTAATAAAACCATCTGTCACAAAATATGCCTACCTGAAAGCCTTAAGGGGTAATCTTTTTTTTTAATTATATCATGTAAAAATATTTTGGGTTTTAGAATCCAGCAAATGAACATATACATCATTTGGTATATTTCGTTACGAAATAAGAAATTGGCCTTAAATGCTACATCTGATTTACAACAATATTCTAATGAGGTCAAGAAAATACATACGACTTCAGTTTTATAACATTATCAATCATTTTATGGTAAACTCTAAATTTATATCTAAAGGAGAAGCATTTATTTATGCTCGTGACTTGCTCAACAAATTTATTATACACGTTAAGATAAAAACTCCAATATAAATATTAGACTAGATACTAAATTTATCTGAATTTAAATATATTTACATACCTGGTTCTAATGTAAGTGCTTTTTCTCATATTTTCTATAGATATAAAAAAATGTATTATCAAAATAAATATTCCATTTCGGTGCAGCGCAAAAATAAAATGAGGAATGAAGATTAACTGAATCTAAAAGTACAGATAGGTCCGGGGTTTATGCTAATAACTACATACTTAAAAATAATGTTGGACAAACAAAACGTTCAGTTGTAACTTGATTTAATAAGCATAACAGTCATATAGGAGAACTTATATTGACCTGTATGTAAAAAAAGTATGCTTTTCTTATAAAGGGTCACACAATACGTACATTATTTCTACACTTCTGTATATAAATAGATTCTATGCTATCTAATTTCTTACTGTCATTAATTAATCAGACTCTTCTAAATTATTAAGAGATAACATGGTGACCTGCTTCGAGCCTCGCTGCAAGCATATCATTTGTACGCCTACACATCATCGCCTATTCTGTTACGCTTCAAAGGAGTACCTAATCATTTCTTTTTACTTCAGTATCGTGACAAAATTATTATGTTAACATTATTTTTTTTTAGCTTCGGACATGTCGATTTTATTTTATTAAAAGACACAATTATATATATCAAATTCAACATCATTTGTTCTCGAGTAATGACATCAATTGTGTTTTTTTTAAGTGGCAACGTTCTATTTTTCTTGATTTTGCTACACTACCATAAGAAAATTTATGGAGCAAAAGGCAATTGAAAAATCAAAACTTTATTATTAACAACAAATCAACAAAAACTCTTAATTCTTGTTAACCCAACGTAATTATGGAATTAAGTGTTGATATATGCTCTTAATATTAAAAAAAAATTGAAAAATATCTTCGATTTAGTTAATTCTTCATTTTTACACCGACTTCAGTGTCGATATTGGAATGTGTTACATATAATTACTTAATTTTTAGTGATAATTTCTTTGAATGGGATTTAACATTTTCCAATATTTTCCTCTTTAATATTTTCTTATGTAGCTTCTACATACTAAAAGGAAATATTTAAATATTATTTAAATTTTAACAAGGGGTAAACCACTAACACTTTATTTAATAATTTAGTGATTATACAACATTTCTTAATTAACCAAAATAACCTTTACACTTTGTTTACTTGATATTTAACCTCACTTTTTTCGCTACCAAACTTCACTTTAATAAACTTCCTCCTCTTCCGCCGGGAACCGCGCCGTATATACTCTGAAATTGCCTCCAGAGTCATCCAAAAAACAATTGAGAATCTTCTCCCACCACACTCTAGAAAACTCTATCTCTTTCTACAAGTTTCCAGTCAGTATTGAAAATAGGCGAATCATAGGGGGTGTAATGCATAACAATATTTTAAGCTTCAGACCGGTTATCAAAGAATCCGGATACCCTATGTACCAATTTCATGTGAATTACAAAAATCTTGCATTTATGACAGCTATTTCGAATGTTCAATTTTAACATGAGATTCAGTATCAGCTGCAGGAAAATACCTAACTATCAATTTTAATACAATTCCGAGGAATTTTGAATTTTCTCTAGTTTTTTAATTTCCGGCCCATTAATACACTGGTTGTATGTTGAGGCTTGATAAAAATACTACAGTGAAACCACCTCTAGGCAATAACATATTTTGTGTTTCAACCTGTAATTTTTCTTGCTTAGCTATCTCTTAATTTTTGCTACAAGTTCAGTATTTTTTGGACACTTTTACGTAAATATGGCTCTATTTGTTTATACCCTGTTTTCTAGTAAACTGTGTTTGAAAATTTTCATGAGGCATGGTAGGGAAACAAGCCATGAGCCATTTTAAAACATTACTATTTATTTCAAGAAAGTAGTACGTAACTAATAACGAATTAAACAAAAAAAGGGGGTGTGTCGCGGGACAGACGTCAAACTTCATAGGCAATATATTGAAACATATTCTTTATAGGATTTTGCAAACAGCAGAAAAAATCGGTAAAGTTATTTACACAGAACTTCCCTCGTTATTTGTGCATGACAGTCACTCAAAAAAATTATTAATTACGAAATGACATTGGGAATAATAATCGGAATATAATTATTGGTATTATTACAAAGAAAACCTGATAACTTTTGGTCAAAAAAATATACAGAGTGTTCATCCAACAGCAAAAGTTCAATATACTAAATAACAGGTGCCAAATATGGAAGGCTTGCGCAAATACCATTATAAATGTCCACCATGACTCAATTATTTCTTGTGATGCCATTATTCAATAAAAGTATATAATAGGATATGCCAAATATTATTGCCATCTCTCACATTTTCAATCCCACATTCATGTAATGGAGTGGAAGTATAGTGATGATTAAAATATAGAACAAATTTTCAAAAATGTTTTCTGTCTATTCTAGTGTTAAATTTTTTTCCAAATTGGTGAAAATATGTTGCAAATTTTTTTTCCGAAATAGGTTTAAAATGTTATGAAACGTGGAAATTTTAAATTTGAGCAAAAAAATATTTCGTCTGTTCTATAATGGTGATAAATAGATTACTAAAACATGTTTTCATTTTTTTTTAATTTTTCTAAAACACTTTTAAATTTATTTTAATAAATTTGGAATGCCATGGAAACGTGGAAATTTTAAATCGAAAAAAAAAAAAAATTCCATCTATTTGTGGTAAAATTTTTTCAAAAATTTTTATTTTTTTTTTATTTTTCTTTAAATAGATTTAGAACGCTATGAAACGTGGAAATTTTAAATTTTGAGAAAAAAAATTCATCTATTTTGGTGGTAAAAATTTTTTCAAAAATGTTGGTAAAAAATTTTCAAATTTTTTTTTTTTCTTTTAAATAGGTTTAGAATGCCATGAAACGTGGAAATTTTAAATTTGAACAAAGAAACAAATTTTTTTTAGTGGTAAAAATTTTTTCAAAAATGATTTTTCCTGAAACAGGTTTAGCGCGTCATGAAACGTGGAAATTTTAAATTTCAGCAAAAAAAAATTTTTTTCACTATTTATTCCGTTTAGACGGTCCACCCTGTATATTTTTCAGTGAAAATTCTACCATGTCTGCGCTGACAGTAGCGTCAACTACCTACCAAATTTAACTGCTCTCCGTCAAGTAGTTTTTTAGTAAATGCACCAACAGACAGACAGACAGACAGACAGACAGACGACCGACAGACAGACAGACAGACAGACAGACAGACAGACTGACGGAATTGAAAAACCTATATTTTCAGAATCTACGTGTTCTGAAACGTCAGAATCCGTAAAAATCTCGGAGGGTGATTTTTTCTCGAATACAATACTTCCCTTCGGTATGCGAGGGAAGTAAAAATTCCATCTATTTGTGGTAAAATTTTTTCAAAAATTTTTATTTTTTTTTTATTTTTCTTTAAATAGATTTAGAACGCTATGAAACGTGGAAATTTTAAATTTTGAGAAAAAAAATTCATCTATTTTGGTGGTAAAAATTTTTTCAAAAATGTTGGTAAAAAATTTTCAATTTTTTTTTTTCTTTTAAATAGGTTTAGAATGCCATGAAACGTGGAAATTTTAAATTTGAACAAAGAAAAAATTTTTTTTTAGTGGTAAAAATTTTTTCAAAAATGATTGAAAAAAATTTTCAAAAATTTTTTTTTCCTGAAACAGGTTTAGCGCGTCATGAAACGTGGAAATTTTAAATTTGAGCAAAAAAAAATTTTTTTCACTATTTATTCCGTTTAGACGGTCCTGTATATTTTTCAGTGAAAATTCTACCATGTCTGCGCTGACAGTAGCGTCAACTACCTACCAAATTTGACTGCTCTCCGTCAAGTAGTTTTTTAGTAAATGCACCAACAGACAGACAGACAGACCGACAGACAGACAGACAGACAGACTGACGGAATTGAAAAACCTATATTTTCAGAATCTACGTGTTCTGAAACGTCAGAATCCGTAAAAATCTCGGAGGGTGATTTTTTCTCGAATACAATACTTCCCTTCGGTATGCGAGGGAAGTAAAAATAACTATCTATAACTAAAAGAAAAACTTTGTGGAAAAATATTAATGAAATCTTTGCATTCTTTCGATAACCTGAATTCTGGTTATGCCAGCAAATTAAAATCCTAAAATGAATTTGTCTAATTTCTTATTTGACAATTCTCATTCTAACACTACCAACCACACAGTCCCCTACGGCGATGCAGATTAAACTAGTATCTACATAACCCCCTACGATCATGAAAATTCAGTTAAAATGAGAACAAAGGCCTAAAATGAATTTATTTATCTACCTTGTCTTAAAAAATTTTCATTCTAATGGATTACATTTTCATGAAATCTATCATTCTGTTTCTTGGAAATGCTTAGCCTTTGAAACGTTTTTCGCCCTTATTCTGGAGCTCATCAAAAAGACATAAAGCCACTCATAAAGATGTTCTGATGAGCTTCTGAATAAGCCCCCCCCCTCCCACTATTATGAACAATAATATACGATTTAGAAATGTGGGACCCTATTTTCGAAACACCCTATATACGATGATGATAATTGGATAAAAAAATATTTGTAACCGAATTTATCTTCGATTTTCGAATCGAATATGTAATTACGGTGAAGGAAGAAGGACCACGCAAATTGGATCCTAAAAAGACAACCACAGTATCTTGTATCATGCCATGAATAATTAATTGCTAATTGTATGTTCATAACTATAACATTTTCATACATATTTAATTAACAAACAAGCAATACACGACCTCAGTTTTACTTTATTATTTTTGTGCCGGTCGAGTTCGGTGACCTTTTCTTGTATACTCTCAGGCGCCTGATAACGTCGTCGGCTGAAAGCGTTTAACATTTCGCTAAGGGCGTTTCGCGGATCGCTAATTTTCTGATTATAGTATTAAATCCTTTAAAATATCTTGACAATAATAAAATCAAAATAAATGTTTTTTTTATATAAAAACTTGAGTAAATATTATTTATATATTCTTCACTGGTTTATTGAATTCTTATTAATATAATTGTTGCAAATTTTATAGGATACTTTTCGTGTCTTTTTAATAATGTTAGTTTTAGATATTTTCAATTTTAACACGTAAAATTAGTTCATGAAACCAGGCCCGGCCGAATGAAATTTCTCGCCCCAGGCGAGTTCCGAGTTTTGCGCCTTCGTCGGTTGTTTACCTGGCTCACCATTACAAGTCCGTTACCTGCTATTGGTTCATTCGTAATATTGCCGGTAGCACAGCCGTAGGTTAAATGATATTTATTTACTTTTATTGAATCATTTGTGGAGATATACTACCATTATTTATTATAAGTGAATATTGTATTAAAAATAAATAATTTACATCATGCCTATCAATTCATATAAAATGGTAAAACAATATTCAGTTTATTACAATAATTAAAAAGTGATTCTAAAAATTGTCTGTCGACGGTCATGACATCGCTGGTATTATGAACTATTCCTTTGGCGGTCTTCTTTTTACGATTTTCAAATTGACACTAGATATACCATAATAAACTTTTTTAACTGTATATTAGTAGTTGTTTTGTAACGTCTTAGTAGCAAGCGGCAGAGCAAGAAATATGTTCAATTATTATGAATCACATTACTGTTAGCGAACCACACAAATTAAGGTCAATTTTGTGGTTATTACCCTTAGAAATAGGCAGTTCTCCAGCACAGGTCCATCGATCATTCTATTTGTCATACCTGACATTGAAATCTATTATTAAAACTAACTTTAAGCCTTGCGGATATTTAATTACCTACCTCGATCTATTTTCAGAATATAAGAGGATTAAATAGTGAGTATCGAACAAATTGTATGTGTATCAAACGGTGTACAGATTTTTTTATATTTCATTAAGAGTAGGTATGCCTCGACAAGCTGCTAAAATTTGCAACAGGGGAGGTGAAAGAGAAACTCCAGTGGGCGGTCCTTTAAAAACGATAAAATATTATTTTATGTGTTTATAGTACTATGTAGTAGTAAATAGAAATGAATGACCGCGATTCCACTTACGTATAAGCTCGAAATTAGTTCATGATTGTATAAATTCTACCTACCAAAGCTCAAAGGTTATGCCGACACCCGACACATCTATCCTATCATTCTAACCTAAATGCGTTTTTAACATATTATTCCTTCAATAAATACAGTATTTATAATTTAGACGGCTAGGTATTATGCTTCCCTAGAATTTTAATTTGTAATATGGAGTATACGAGTATATCTATATTTTTGCATAATGGAAAAGATATTCAATAATTAGTAATCTGCATTAATTAATGATAATCGTCAATAAGGATAGTAGTATAGCTATGGGGATTCGGGGACAAAATCCCATGTTATTTCTTATGGAGGTTCATTCTGCACAATTTTGACCAATTTTCTCCCCACCACTTTTTAGCCTCCCGCCAACAGAGGGCGCCACAGTGGTGGATTGGATTTCAGCATGGTGAGGTCTAGCAAATCAGATGGTGATCTGCTTTAGACTCTCCCTATTAGTTGTGAACGGTAATAGCTAATGGTGTATCAGATAGAGAGATCTATTGGGGTATAACAAATCAGAAGGCGAGGTCGAGGCAGCAAAGGATACCTAACAAATCAGAAATGCCGACTTAGCGAATCGGATAGCAGCACAGTGGAATAGCAAATAAGATATGGTGGTCTTACGGGTTGAGGATGATGGAGTCGCAGGCTTTTAGAGAAAAGGTGGGAAAAACGTATGCTAATATATTAACGAATGAGGTTCGGGGAGGCGGTGTCTATATTAATTATAGCTCTATATACTTAATAGAAAAATAATTTAAAAGCAAAAATAGTATTCTGTCTAATCGGATGGTCGACAATTGGGATGCTGATGCTGATATATCTGACCCCTTATAGTGACAGCTTCTTTTGTAGGGAAGTCTAACAGACACTAGGGTCGATACTGGTCCCATGTAGAGACGCGTCGCACAAGCCGTATCGTCAACTTTTTACACCATCTCAGCGAGATGACAACCAACTAATGACAAACATACTTATAGTATTGGTGTACAACATAACTTGAAGTCTACGGATACAAATTTCCCAGTTGCCCTGTATATGAGCAATTATAATTTTCTCATTCATTATTATTGTTTATTATTTAGGCGCGTTTAAGGCAAGCTATTTTTATGATCAACAGAAATATTCATAGGTAGTCAGTACATCAAGATATTATTTTTATTAGAGAGCTTTCCTCATATGTATGCTCAAGATCTGAGAGTTTCGGGAACCTACTTTACACAAGGAGGTGGATATATCGAACATACATTCTTACCGAGGGCAGCTAAGACTTCCACCATACCCATTTTTACCCTTAATGATAGTTTTCTGTTCTGTTCCGTCAGCAGGTCAATAGATATTTCTCAATATAACAATTTGCCTGTATACGCAGGGATCTCAAAATACATTTATTATTTTAAGCATCCGTAATCTATAATATACTGAGTCAATACTATAAATTCATATATCTAAACCAAACAAAAGCTAAAAATTATTAAAAAATTATTTCATTAAACAGCTAGAGGTAACATTAATGATTCAATATCATGACGTCATAAACTGACTTCATCGCAATACACTGAGGTATTATGCATATGGCTCGGTGTTTTACATTACATTGGTTAATATTAAAAACAACATGACGACGACGCAAAGTTCTATAATACTTACCGCTAATATATCGTACACTCAGATTAACTAAAATGCGCGAGCTAGTACCTCAATTCTAAGAAAGAACACCCACAGGTTTACATATAGCATAGTTATAATAGAAGAATCAAATTGATGGATACAAATTGCAATCCGAGCATATACACCCACTTGCTCCCGTTTTACCCCTAGTTACCCTCGTTTTACCCTTAATTATCCTCGTCTTACCCCTAGTTACCCTCGTTTTACCCTTAATTATCCTCGTCTTACCCCTAGTTACCCTCGTCACCCCTAACTATTCCTATCTCACTCCAATTACCTTTAGTTTACACTGTTTGAAAATCGTGCAGACCTGTTTAAATACAGACCTGTTTAAATACAGACCTGTTTAAATACCGACCTGTTTAAATACATACCCGTTTAAATACAGACCTGTTTAAATACGGACTTGTTTAACAATGATGCCTAATAAAATAACTTTCGAGACATATAAACCACCTAAGCTGAGACCATATGTATTGGAGAGAGATAGAGAACTTAGAGAGAAAATTAGAAAAGCAGCGATAGCTATTAGAAAGAAATATTTAGCATTAAAATTAGGAAAAGCAGAGGAAGTTGAAACTCTTACTCGATTATTTAAACCAGTTATCGAGCCACTAAAAGAACTAAAATCCATTGTGAAACCTGTGAACAACGTAAATGTCATACCATTAATAAAAAAACCCAGTAGAACATAAAGAAGAGGCTGTAGAAGAAGATAAAAGAATATGAAGAAGAAGAAGACTATACCCTCGAAGAAGCAACTAGTCAGCTGGATTCATATAAATACTTTCAACAATATTCTTTAGCTAAGCATTACATAATAGGACTCTATAATAAAAATAAAGGTTTCGATAAAACATATGGTGTCAGACCCGATTCGGAAATGAATAAATTTTATATTGGCTCCCAGGAATTACACATTAACCCAAAACGCTGAAATAAATATTGGTAATGAAAAGTATGCTGGAAGACGAGGCTTATACGAGTTGATATTTATGAAGAACAGGTTATGATGAGCAAGATTTACGTGACTATAAGGATATTCTAGAAGCGAGTAATGTTCATAGGAGAAATTATGATCCTTTAGGACAATTCAATGGAACACGATCTTTAAGTATACTAAAGTGATAAAGCCATTACTTAAGGATAATGAAGAGTTGCGTAGTGGAAATGGTTTGAACATGGCATACAATGACTTGTGGTTGGGTGAACTGAAAAGGTATAGACATCACAAAACACCAAAAGAAAATCAGTAAAATGACATAAGTATTGTGGGTTAGGTTCATAACCTCAAACATTTAAGAAATATTCTAGCGTAAAGACCTATATTAGTATTATTTTATATACAAGACCCTTAGATAGATAGGAACTTGCTATATTAGGAGCTGTTGACGTCTTATTCCGCTTTTATTAATCGTTGTTAAAATACTGAGGTTGTTACCTATTCTCTTCATACTAAATTCAAATATACAGAGTGAATATATGGGGATAAGTTATTGATAATACACGTTGACTTGAAAACAATTTTTTACATCCTTATAGGCCCCATCGACTCTATATGAAGCCTTATAAGAAGGGGTATGGTCTATATCTGAAAAAACAACAAAAAACTACCATTGAAGCTACCCAAAAGAGCACTCTCCGATGGGAAGATTTAAGGCTTTTATTTACTTTATCATATATATTTTTCTTAATTCTTAAAGCATTCTCGGGGCTATAGAAAAATAATGGGATGTAGATTTTAGAGCGACGGCTATCATAAAATACCGAATCATTATTAAATCCTTCTGGTGTTTCAACATCACTCGACCCCGCAAATAATTAAATTTGGTAATATCTATCTCTGACATATAATGTTTAGTTATTCGTATCGTGGGATCATATACAATATCATCATACTCATCCCAAAAATGTAGGTTGATTGGTAATATTTCATCTTTATGCGTATATTTCAGTGTTCCACATACAAGTCTAGTTGGGATATTATACTTTTGAGCGACCTCAAAAATATTAGGGAAGCTGGTAAATATACGGCATGATAATATATTTTTTAAATGATCTTATAAGTTAACACCTACGAATCCCTTACGCACAGTATGTTCTATTTCTTATATAAGTGTTCCCTACCCTTTTTACTTAATCTTGAAAGATCTGTAAATAAAGTCCAAACCACAAAGTAGCTTTATGCAAACAGAAACCATTCAAGGGTGATCAACCCCATGCGATCAGAGGTAGGAGAGGAAATCAACTTAACAATATTATTAGTAAAACGACTCTAAGCACATCAGAAACCATGCAAGGTTCAAATCTCAGCTAGACTATAAAGTAGCTTTACGCAACAGAAACCATTCACAACATTAAACCCCGCTAAATTCAAAAAGGTTGGAGAGGAAATCAACTAACAATATTCTTAGTAAAAACGCACCGAGCAGACACCCAGACTACGAACTGCATAAGCTAGCACATAGAAACTTTAAGGATAGACGTATAATTAAAAGTAAAATATGTCTTGAGGTGATTTGAAAACAAGCAAACATCCAATCCCGCTATGAACTACTAAGCTAGCACATAGAAACTTCAATGATAGATATATAGCAATAGACGACTGAAAACAATCCAATCCCGCGATGAACTACATAAGCTTGTACGTAAAAAATATTTAATATAATAATAATAAAAAGAATAAACCATTGAAAACAAGCAGACACCCAATCCAGTTACCATCTTCAAGGGTAGACACACAATAATAAAAGTAATAGGCAACTTGTTGTAAGCTGAACTGAGAAAGTATAAGCACCAAATAAATCATTAGAATCATGAAGATGAAACTACTGAAACATAGCCATAGAATACAACTCAACATTTTATTGTGGAAAATTTCAAGACATCCACCAATCCAGCTAGGAAGTACATAAGCTAGTACGCAAAAAATATTCAATATAATAAAAAGAATAAAGGACTGAAAACAAGCAGACATCCAATCCTGCTATGAACTACTAAGCTAACACATAGAAACTTCAATGATAGATATACAGAATAAAAACGGCTGAAAACAATACAATCCCGCTATGAACTACATAAGCTAGTATGTAAAAAAATATTCAATATAATAAAAAGAATAGAACGAGTGAAAACAAAGCAGACATCCAATCCTGCTATGAACTACAAAGCTAGTATGCAAAAATTCAATATAATAAAAAGTATAAAACGACTGAAACAAGTAGACATCCAACCCCGCTATGAACTACATAAGCTAGTATGTAAAAAATATTCAATATAATAAAAAGAATAAAAGGACTGAAAACAAAGCAGACATCAAATCCTGCTATGAACTACAAAGCTAGTATGCAAAAATTCAATATAATAAAAAGTATAAAACGACTGAAACAAGCAGACATCCAATCCCGTTATGAACTACTAAGCTAGTATGCAAAAAATTCAATACAATAAAAATAATTGACGACTTGTTGTAAGCTGAAGTGAAAAGGTAAAAGCATGAAAGAAAATCATAGAATCATGAAGATGGAACTGCTGAAACGTCGCCATAGAATTTAACTCAACATTTTATTATTTAAATTGTCAAGACAGCCATGTAATCGTTTCGGTAGCTCGAAGGCCTTTCGCGAACACGTACGGATTTAAAAAATTCGCGTGGCTGAAACCAAAATTCCTCATGCCTGTCACCGATTCAGTATAGTTCACTGGGTCTCGGTAGGCATTAACGCTACCTACAAAAATAAAATAAAGGTACATAATTATTTTATAAACCATAATGTGGTACTACCAATACTCAAGCATTAAGAAAAGCTAGAACAAAGCACCGGCATATCGTAACGCAAAGCCCTAGGTTTTACTACTTATTTTCTAGCATTAGCGAAAAGTATTAATTTGTTCTATATTGTCCGGGCTATAAATTTTACTAAGTTTTACTATTTATTTTCCTACATTATTGAAAGTATTATTTTTTTCTTCCGTTTCTCCGTGGGCTAATAGATATAAGAAATATATGTTAAAAAATAGTTTTGAATTATGCATACATAAACATTTCAAATATCTCTGATTATTTATTTTCTCCTAAACACCTAAGTATACCTTAGTGAAAAGTACTACAGCTTCCAGTACTATAAATTTTACGTAAGTAAGTTTTTTCGCCTTTTTTGGGCATTAGCAAAAAGTACAATATTGCCTAGACTAATAGCTTTAGATATCAATTTTATCTTAAGAACTGAAATTACTGAGTATAAATGAATTTAAAAACTTTAGCCACAATTAACTATATGTTTTTCTTAAGTAAACCTCAGCCTGACTTTATCATTTATTATAAACAACAGTTTATCAAAATATCAGCTGGAGACAGTAAAAATACAAATAATTCATTCGGATTATATTAAGTCATTAGCTTAACTTCAAATTATGTATCATATTATGTAGATGATACTATCCTACTATTTACTAACAATATTTAGAATTTAGCAAAAAAATCGGTTTAAAACTTATAGAGCGGTTTCGATTATTCATAAAAAATATGTGTCGTGCTCTATAACCAACAGTTTATCAATAATTATTATCTGCAATGGTTAACAAAAAATATGTCCCTAAAGAATATCTACTGATTGTGATAGGTAACTTAAATGAAACGTACGTAAAGTACCTAGGAATAATAATTGACATTGTCACCTATTCATATAGCGCAATTAGCAAAGAGAATCCGATAACTTCTACATAAATTCTATAAAGAAATACTAACTAAAAACTATTGCTTGCTATACCTACAATAACTCCATAATGCTGCTAAATATCATACAAACTGAATTTTTAAAAAATAGCACACAAAACGGAACTCATCTGTGGTATCAGGACTTTATATCTACATACGCCTTTATTCAGACTACAAATATGCCGCATGCACCAGAAAAAATATATTGTAATACCCTACAGTAATGGGAACCCGAGGTCTTAAATTAACTTGTTCTTTGAAAATAAACCTAAGAAATAAATTTTATACTACAACACTACATGAAAAACTATAAGCATAATTGAAAAAACATCACTACTGTACACCTCTGGTTATTTAATTGATTCGAAAACATCTAAGTATACCTTAGTGAACAGTTCTGCAACTTCCAGTACTATTTTTACGTTAAGTAAGTTTTTCCTATACTAGTGAAAAGTTCCACAACTCTAAGGATAAATTTCATCTTGGAAAATACGTAGCATAAATAATTAATAGCGTGCAATTATCAATTAAAATAAAATATGTAAATATGTAGCCATTGAATAAAATTCATGTCTTTTTCTCGGTGTTAATAGAGGTACCGAACGTGATTTTATCATAAACAATCAAAATATCGGTTGGGAAGCTTATATTATTATTATAAACAAAGGAATAGCCAGCTATGCATGTGTTTATGCAGTAGGTATGTTAGAATTGAAATACGGAGTGTCCCCATTTGATTAAGAGTTCTAATCGTTTCGATTCTGTTAAAATACTATTTTTAAAGTTGAAAATGAAATACTATTTCATATAAACATATTCCTATTAATTTTTATTTGCATGCCCGTTACACTATACCAAATCACTAACATCATATGTAATGAAAAATATGTACTTACATGTTATTGGTAATAAACACACTAAAAATTGTCTGTTTGAACAGTAGAAAAAATAACTTCACACACGCACTAGAAACATATGGAATGACTTCCCAAAGCTTGGTTCCGGGGATTTATAGTAAACCTATTGCACAATGATTACATCATCTAACGTATTGGCGACTCTAATCTTGAACGCAGTAAGTTTAAACCCTAAAACAACACGTACTTCTTAGGAAAAATATAAACATACAAGATACAGCTGTGTGTGATTCACACGTTTTTCTCGGGAATTGTCCCATCAATGATTCCGCCTGAAAACATGTCTCAACATGTCTCCATAAATGCTTCCATTTCATCAAGTACCTTCTTTTAAATTATTTAAATTTCCTATGAGTACATCCAGTATATAATGAAGGGATTTCCTTTTTTAATCATATATAGTGTTTCTGCTACTATATACCTGGGTATGCTTATTTCATCATTAATCTATATCTTTATTCCGCTATAACATAAACATTTTTATTCTCATGGGTTTGGCCGTTTTTAAAAATAAACAAACTTTCCGAACTGACCGCTACAAATTTTTATTTCAAATTCTATACATCAAAACTGTTTTAGATATGGATGCGGCTGGCAAGTTTTTCCTTAACATTTTATTTTCATGTACTGTAGCTACATAATTTCATTTTATTTTTCTTGTTCCGTTATGGATTTTTTGCTGCCTTCCTGCAACCCTCAAATATGAAATACTTTACCTGTGTGCTCTTTTCTTCAGAATAAAATTGCTCAAAGGGTGTATGGTTTCCTATTTCAATCAATCAACATATAGTTTATTAAAAAGTGTTACTACAATTATAATAAACGAGTGCAAGAAGTATTAACTAATAAAAATATGCATAAAGTCTCGAAAATAGTATAATAATATGGGGTGAGTAAATAATTCTTTTTGGCTATTCAAATATCACATGTTAAATTGATTAATGAATTATTTAAGTACAGACAACAGTTCTAAATTTTTTACTTTCATGCTCAAAATAAAATTTCGCTCAGCCACGAAATTTATAAATTTATAAATTTCGTGGCTGAGCGAAATTTTATTTTGAGCATGAAAGTAAAAAATTTAGAACTGTTGTCTGTACTTAAATAATTCATTAATCAATTTAACATGTGATATTTGAATAGCCAAAAAGAATTATTTACTCACCCCATATTATTATACTATTTTCGAGACTTTATGCATATTTTTATTAGTTAATACTTCTTGCACTCGTTTATTATAATTGTAGTAACACTTTTTAATAAACTATATGTTGATTGATTGAAATAGGAAACCATACACCCTTTGAGCAATTTTATTCTGAAGAAAAGAGCACACAGGTAAAGTATTTCATATTTGAGGGTTGCAGGAAGGCAGCAAAAAATCCATAACGGAACAAGAAAAATAAAATGAAATTATGTAGCTACAGTACATGAAAATAAAATGTTAAGGAAAAACTTGCCAGCCGCATCCATATCTAAAACAGTTTTGATGTATAGAATTTGAAATAAAAATTTGTAGCGGTCAGTTCGGAAAGTTTGTTTATTTTTAAAAACGGCCAAACCCATGAGAATAAAAATGTTTATGTTATAGCGGAATAAAGATATAGATTAATGATGAAATAAGCATACCCAGGTATATAGTAGCAGAAACACTATATATGATTAAAAAAGGAAATCCCTTCATTATATACTGGATGTACTCATAGGAAATTTAAATAATTTAAAAGAAGGTACTTGATGAAATGGAAGCATTTATGGAGACATGTTGAGACATGTTTTCAGGCGGAATCATTGATGGGACAATTCCCGAGAAAAACGTGTGAATCACACACAGCTGTATCTTGTATGTTTATATTTTTCCTAAGAAGTACGTGTTGTTTTAGGGTTTAAACTTACTGCGTTCAAGATTAGAGTCGCCAATACGTTAGATGATGTAATCATTGTGCAATAGGTTTACTATAAATCCCCGGAACCAAGCTTTGGGAAGTCATTCCATATGTTTCTAGTGCGTGTGTGAAGTTATTTTTTCTACTGTTCAAACAGACAATTTTTAGTGTGTTTATTACCAATAACATGTAAGTACATATTTTTCATTACATATGATGTTAGTGATTTGGTATAGTGTAACGGGCATGCAAATAAAAATTAATAGGAATATGTTTATATGAAATAGTATTTCATTTTCAACTTTAAAAATAGTATTTTAACAGAATCGAAACGATTAGAACTCTTAATCAAATGGGGACACTCCGTATTTCAATTCTAACATACCTACTGCATAAACACATGCATAGCTGGCTATTCCTTTGTTTATAATAATAATATAAGCTTCCCAACCGATATTTTGATTGTTTATGATAAAATCACGTTCGGTACCTCTATTAACACCGAGAAAAAGACATGAATTTTATTCAATGGCTACATATTTACATATTTTATTTTAATTGATAATTGCACGCTATTAATTATTTATGCTACGTATTTTCCAAGATGAAATTTATCCTTAGAGTTGTGGAACTTTTCACTAGTATAGGAAAAACTTACTTAACGTAAAAATAGTACTGGAAGTTGCAGAACTGTTCACTAAGGTATACTTAGATGTTTTCGAATCAATTAAATAACCAGAGGTGTACAGTAGTGATGTTTTTTCAATTATGCTTATAGTTTTTCATGTAGTGTTGTAGTATAAAATTTATTTCTTAGGTTTATTTTCAAAGAACAAGTTAATTTAAGACCTCGGGTTCCCATTACTGTAGGGTATTACAATATATTTTTTCTGGTGCATGCGGCATATTTGTAGTCTGAATAAAGGCGTATGTAGATATAAAGTCCTGATACCACAGATGAGTTCCGTTTTGTGTGCTATTTTTTAAAAATTCAGTTTGTATGATATTTAGCAGCATTATGGAGTTATTGTAGGTATAGCAAGCAATAGTTTTTAGTTAGTATTTCTTTATAGAATTTATGTAGAAGTTATCGGATTCTCTTTGCTAATTGCGCTATATGAATAGGTGACAATGTCAATTATTATTCCTAGGTACTTTACGTACGTTTCATTTAAGTTACCTATCACAATCAGTAGATATTCTTTAGGGACATATTTTTTGTTAACCATTGCAGATAATAATTATTGATAAACTGTTGGTTATAGAGCACGACACATATTTTTTATGAATAATCGAAACCGCTCTATAAGTTTTAAACCGATTTTTTTGCTAAATTCTAAATATTGTTAGTAAATAGTAGGATAGTATCATCTACATAATATGATACATAATTTGAAGTTAAGCTAATGACTTAATATAATCCGAATGAATTATTTGTATTTTTACTGTCTCCAGCTGATATTTTGATAAACTGTTGTTTATAATAAATGATAAAGTCAGGCTGAGGTTTACTTAAGAAAAACATATAGTTAATTGTGGCTAAAGTTTTTAAATTCATTTATACTCAGTAATTTCAGTTCTTAAGATAAAATTGATATCTAAAGCTATTAGTCTAGGCAATATTGTACTTTTTGCTAATGCCCAAAAAAGGCGAAAAAACTTACTTACGTAAAATTTATAGTACTGGAAGCTGTAGTACTTTTCACTAAGGTATACTTAGGTGTTTAGGAGAAAATAAATAATCAGAGATATTTGAAATGTTTATGTATGCATAATTCAAAACTATTTTTTAACATATATTTCTTATATCTATTAGCCCACGGAGAAACGGAAGAAAAAAATAATACTTTCAATAATGTAGGAAAATAAATAGTAAAACTTAGTAAAATTTATAGCCCGGACAATATAGAACAAATTAATACTTTTCGCTAATGCTAGAAAATAAGTAGTAAAACCTAGGGCTTTGCGTTACGATATGCCGGTGCTTTGTTCTAGCTTTTCTTAATGCTTGAGTATTGGTAGTACCACATTATGGTTTATAAAATAATTATGTACCTTTATTTTATTTTTGTAGGTAGCGTTAATGCCTACCGAGACCCAGTGAACTATACTGAATCGGTGACAGGCATGAGGAATTTTGGTTTCAGCCACGCGAATTTTTTAAATCCGTACGTGTTCGCGAAAGGCCTTCGAGCTACCGAAACGATTACATGGCTGTCTTGACAATTTAAATAATAAAATGTTGAGTTAAATTCTATGGCGACGTTTCAGCAGTTCCATCTTCATGATTCTATGATTTTCTTTCATGCTTTTACCTTTTCACTTCAGCTTACAACAAGTCGTCAATTATTTTTATTGTATTGAATTTTTTGCATACTAGCTTAGTAGTTCATAACGGGATTGGATGTCTGCTTGTTTCAGTCGTTTTATACTTTTTATTATATTGAATTTTTGCATACTAGCTTTGTAGTTCATAGCAGGATTTGATGTCTGCTTTGTTTTCAGTCCTTTTATTCTTTTTATTATATTGAATATTTTTTACATACTAGCTTATGTAGTTCATAGCGGGGTTGGATGTCTACTTGTTTCAGTCGTTTTATACTTTTTATTATATTGAATTTTTGCATACTAGCTTTGTAGTTCATAGCAGGATTGGATGTCTGCTTTGTTTTCACTCGTTCTATTCTTTTTATTATATTGAATATTTTTTTACATACTAGCTTATGTAGTTCATAGCGGGATTGTATTGTTTTCAGCCGTTTTTATTCTGTATATCTATCATTGAAGTTTCTATGTGTTAGCTTAGTAGTTCATAGCAGGATTGGATGTCTGCTTGTTTTCAGTCCTTTATTCTTTTTATTATATTGAATATTTTTTGCGTACTAGCTTATGTACTTCCTAGCTGGATTGGTGGATGTCTTGAAATTTTCCACAATAAAATGTTGAGTTGTATTCTATGGCTATGTTTCAGTAGTTTCATCTTCATGATTCTAATGATTTATTTGGTGCTTATACTTTCTCAGTTCAGCTTACAACAAGTTGCCTATTACTTTTATTATTGTGTGTCTACCCTTGAAGATGGTAACTGGATTGGGTGTCTGCTTGTTTTCAATGGTTTATTCTTTTTATTATTATTATATTAAATATTTTTTACGTACAAGCTTATGTAGTTCATCGCGGGATTGGATTGTTTTCAGTCGTCTATTGCTATATATCTATCATTGAAGTTTCTATGTGCTAGCTTAGTAGTTCATAGCGGGATTGGATGTTTGCTTGTTTTCAAATCACCTCAAGACATATTTTACTTTTAATTATACGTCTATCCTTAAAGTTTCTATGTGCTAGCTTATGCAGTTCGTAGTCTGGGTGTCTGCTCGGTGCGTTTTTACTAAGAATATTGTTAGTTGATTTCCTCTCCAACCTTTTTGAATTTAGCGGGGTTTAATGTTGTGAATGGTTTCTGTTGCGTAAAGCTACTTTATAGTCTAGCTGAGATTTGAACCTTGCATGGTTTCTGATGTGCTTAGAGTCGTTTTACTAATAATATTGTTAAGTTGATTTCCTCTCCTACCTCTGATCGCATGGGGTTGATCACCCTTGAATGGTTTCTGTTTGCATAAAGCTACTTTGTGGTTTGGACTTTATTTACAGATCTTTCAAGATTAAGTAAAAAGGGTAGGGAACACTTATATAAGAAATAGAACATACTGTGCGTAAGGGATTCGTAGGTGTTAACTTATAAGATCATTTAAAAAATATATTATCATGCCGTATATTTACCAGCTTCCCTAATATTTTTGAGGTCGCTCAAAAGTATAATATCCCAACTAGACTTGTATGTGGAACACTGAAATATACGCATAAAGATGAAATATTACCAATCAACCTACATTTTTGGGATGAGTATGATGATATTGTATATGATCCCACGATACGAATAACTAAACATTATATGTCAGAGATAGATATTACCAAATTTAATTATTTGCGGGGTCGAGTGATGTTGAAACACCAGAAGGATTTAATAATGATTCGGTATTTTATGATAGCCGTCGCTCTAAAATCTACATCCCATTATTTTTCTATAGCCCCGAGAATGCTTTAAGAATTAAGAAAAATATATATGATAAAGTAAATAAAAGCCTTAAATCTTCCCATCGGAGAGTGCTCTTTTGGGTAGCTTCAATGGTAGTTTTTTGTTGTTTTTTCAGATATAGACCATACCCCTTCTTATAAGGCTTCATATAGAGTCGATGGGGCCTATAAGGATGTAAAAAATTGTTTTCAAGTCAACGTGTATTATCAATAACTTATCCCCATATATTCACTCTGTATATTTGAATTTAGTATGAAGAGAATAGGTAACAACCTCAGTATTTTAACAACGATTAATAAAAGCGGAATAAGACGTCAACAGCTCCTAATATAGCAAGTTCCTATCTATCTAAGGGTCTTGTATATAAAATAATACTAATATAGGTCTTTACGCTAGAATATTTCTTAAATGTTTGAGGTTATGAACCTAACCCACAATACTTATGTCATTTTACTGATTTTCTTTTGTGTTTTGTGATGTCTATACCTTTTCAGTTCACCCAACCACAAGTCATTGTATGCCATGTTCAAACCATTTCCACTACGCAACTCTTCATTATCCTTAAGTAATGGCTTTATCACTTTAGTATACTTAAAGATCGTGTTCCATTGAATTGTCCTAAAGGATCATAATTTCTCCTATGAACATTACTCGCTTCTAGAATATCCTTATAGTCACGTAAATCTTGCTCATCATAACCTGTTCTTCATAAATATCAACTCGTATAAGCCTCGTCTTCCAGCATACTTTTCATTACCAATATTTATTTCAGCGTTTTGGGTTAATGTGTAATTCCTGGGAGCCAATATAAAATTTATTCATTT